>JAQSEB010000099.1:0-1200000 GCA_030063045.1 Pratylenchus scribneri | reverse complement strand
GGAAAATTTAATTAAAATCTTTCTGGAAAATTTAATTAAAATCTTTCTGGAAAATTTAATTAAAATCTTTCTGGAAAATTTAATTAAAATCTTTCTGGAAAATTTAATTAAAATCTTTCTGGAAAATTTAATTAAAATCTTTCTGGAAAATTTAATTAAAATCTTTCCGGAAAATTTAATTAAAATCTTTCCGGAAAATTTAATTAAAATCTCTCTGGAAAATTTAATTAAAATCTTTCTGGAAAATTTAATTAAAATCTTTCTGGAAAATTTAATTAAAATCTTTCTGGAAAATTTAATTAAAATCTTTCTGGAAAATTTAATTAAAATCTTTCTGGAAAATTTAATTAAAATCTTTCTGGAAAATTTAATTAAAATCTTTCTGGAAAATTTAATTAAAATCTTTCTGGAAAATTTAATTAAAATCTTTCTGGAAAATTTAATTAAAATCTTTCTGGAAAATTTAATTAAAATCTTTCCGGAAAATTTAATTAAAATCTCTCTGGAAAATTTAATTAAAATCTTTCTGGAAAATTTAATTAAAATCTTTCTGGAAAATTTAATTAAAATCTTTCTGGAAAATTTAATTAAAATCTTTCTGGAAAATTTAATTAAAATCTTTCTGGAAAATTTAATTAAAATCTTTCTGGAAAATTTAATTAAAATCTTTCCGGAAAATTTAATTAAAATCTTTCCGGAAAATTTAATTAAAATCTCTCTGGAAAATTTAATTAAAATCTTTCTGGAAAATTTAATTAAAATCTTTCTGGAAAATTTAATTAAAATCTTTCTGGAAAATTTAATTAAAATCTTTCTGGAAAATTTAATTAAAATCTTTCTGGAAAATTTAATTAAAATCTTTCTGGAAAATTTAATTAAAATCTTTCTGGAAAATTTAATTAAAATCTTTCTGGAAAATTTAATTAAAATCTTTCTGGAAAATTTAATTAAAATCTTTCTGGAAAATTTAATTAAAATCTTTCTGGAAAATTTAATTAAAATCTTTCTGGAAAATTTAATTAAAATCTTTCCGGAAAATTTAATTAAAATCTTTCCGGAAAATTTAATTAAAATCTTTCTGGAAAATTTAATTAAAATCTTTCCGGAAAATTTAATTAAAATCTTTCTGGAAAATTTAATTAAAATCTTTCTGGAAAATTTAATTAAAATCTTTCCGGAAAATTTAATTAAAATCTTTCTGGAAAATTTAATTAAAATCTTTCTGGAAAATTTAATTAAAATCTTTCTGGAAAATTTAATTAAAATCTTTCTGGAAAATTTAATTAAAATCTTTCTGGAAAATTTAATTAAAATCTTTCTGGAAAATTTAATTAAAATCTTTCTGGAAAATTTAATTAAAATCTTTCTGGAAAATTTAATTAAAATCTTTCTGGAAAATTTAATTAAAATCTTTCTGGAAAATTTAATTAAAATCTTTCTGGAAAATTTAATTAAAATCTTTCTGGAAAATTTAATTAAAATCTTTCTGGAAAATTTAATTAAAATCTTTCTGGAAAATTTAATTAAAATCTTTCTGGAAAATTTAATTAAAATCTTTCTGGAAAATTTAATTAAAATCTTTCTGGAAAATTTAATTAAAATCTTTCTGGAAAATTTAATTAAAATCTTTCTGGAAAATTTAATTAAAATCTTTCTGGAAAATTTAATTAAAATCTTTCTGGAAAATTTAATTAAAATCTTTCTGGAAAATTTAATTAAAATCTTTCTGGAAAATTTAATTAAAATCTTTCTGGAAAATTTAATTAAAATCTTTCTGGAAAATTTAATTAAAATCTTTCTGGAAAATTTAATTAAAATCTTTCTGGAAAATTTAATTAAAATCTTTCTGGAAAATTTAATTAAAATCTTTCTGGAAAATTTAATTAAAATCTTTCTGGAAAATTTAATTAAAATCTTTCCGGAAAATTTAATTAAAATCTTTCTGGAAAATTTAATTAAAATCTTTCTGGAAAATTTAATTAAAATCTTTCCGGAAAATTTAATTAAAATCTTTCTGGAAAATTTAATTAAAATCTTTCTGGAAAATTTAATTAAAATCTTTCTGGAAAATTTAATTAAAATCTTTCTGGAAAATTTAATTAAAATCTTTCTGGAAAATTTAATTAAAATCTTTCTGGAAAATTTAATTAAAATCTTTCTGGAAAATTTAATTAAAATCTTTCTGGAAAATTTAATTAAAATCTTTCTGGAAAATTTAATTAAAATCTTTCTGGAAAATTTAATTAAAATCTTTCTGGAAAATTTAATTAAAATCTTTCTGGAAAATTTAATTAAAATCTTTCCGGAAAATTTAATTAAAATCTTTCTGGAAAATTTAATTAAAATCTTTCTGGAAAATTTAATTAAAATCTTTCTGGAAAATTTAATTAAAATCTTTCTGGAAAATTTAATTAAAATCTTTCTGGAAAATTTAATTAAAATCTTTCTGGAAAATTTAATTAAAATCTTTCTGGAAAATTTAATTAAAATCTTTCTGGAAAATTTAATTAAAATCTTTCTGGAAAATTTAATTAAAATCTTTCTGGAAAATTTAATTAAAATCTTTCTGGAAAATTTAATTAAAATCTTTCTGGAAAATTTAATTAAAATCTTTCTGGAAAATTTAATTAAAATCTTTCTGGAAAATTTAATTAAAATCTTTCTGGAAAATTTAATTAAAATCTTTCTGGAAAATTTAATTAAAATCTTTCTGGAAAATTTAATTAAAATCTTTCTGGAAAATTTAATTAAAATCTTTCTGGAAAATTTAATTAAAATCTTTCTGGAAAATTTAATTAAAATCTTTCTGGAAAATTTAATTAAAATCTTTCTGGAAAATTTAATTAAAATCTTTCTGGAAAATTTAATTAAAATCTTTCTGGAAAATTTAATTAAAATCTTTCTGGAAAATTTAATTAAAATCTTTCTGGAAAATTTAATTAAAATCTTTCTGGAAAATTTAATTAAAATCTTTCTGGAAAATTTAATTAAAATCTTTCTGGAAAATTTAATTAAAATCTTTCTGGAAAATTTAATTAAAATCTTTCTGGAAAATTTAATTAAAATCTTTCTGGAAAATTTAATTAAAATCTTTCTGGAAAATTTAATTAAAATCTTTCTGGAAAATTTAATTAAAATCTTTCTGGAAAATTTAATTAAAATCTTTCTGGAAAATTTAATTAAAATCTCTCTGGAAAATTTAATTAAAATCTTTCTGGAAAATTTAATTAAAATCTTTCTGGAAAATTTAATTAAAATCTTTCTGGAAAATTTAATTAAAATCTTTCTGGAAAATTTAATTAAAATCTTTCTGGAAAATTTAATTAAAATCTTTCTGGAAAATTTAATTAAAATCTTTCTGGAAAATTTAATTAAAATCTTTCCGGAAAATTTAATTAAAATCTTTCCGGAAAATTTAATTAAAATCTCTCTGGAAAATTTAATTAAAATCTTTCTGGAAAATTTAATTAAAATCTTTCTGGAAAATTTAATTAAAATCTTTCTGGAAAATTTAATTAAAATCTTTCTGGAAAATTTAATTAAAATCTTTCTGGAAAATTTAATTAAAATCTTTCTGGAAAATTTAATTAAAATCTTTCTGGAAAATTTAATTAAAATCTTTCTGGAAAATTTAATTAAAATCTTTCTGGAAAATTTAATTAAAATCTTTCTGGAAAATTTAATTAAAATCTTTCCGGAAAATTTAATTAAAATCTCTCTGGAAAATTTAATTAAAATCTTTCTGGAAAATTTAATTAAAATCTTTCTGGAAAATTTAATTAAAATCTTTCTGGAAAATTTAATTAAAATCTTTCTGGAAAATTTAATTAAAATCTTTCTGGAAAATTTAATTAAAATCTTTCTGGAAAATTTAATTAAAATCTTTCCGGAAAATTTAATTAAAATCTTTCCGGAAAATTTAATTAAAATCTCTCTGGAAAATTTAATTAAAATCTTTCTGGAAAATTTAATTAAAATCTTTCTGGAAAATTTAATTAAAATCTTTCTGGAAAATTTAATTAAAATCTTTCTGGAAAATTTAATTAAAATCTTTCTGGAAAATTTAATTAAAATCTTTCTGGAAAATTTAATTAAAATCTTTCTGGAAAATTTAATTAAAATCTTTCTGGAAAATTTAATTAAAATCTTTCTGGAAAATTTAATTAAAATCTTTCTGGAAAATTTAATTAAAATCTTTCTGGAAAATTTAATTAAAATCTTTCCGGAAAATTTAATTAAAATCTTTCCGGAAAATTTAATTAAAATCTTTCTGGAAAATTTAATTAAAATCTTTCCGGAAAATTTAATTAAAATCTTTCTGGAAAATTTAATTAAAATCTTTCTGGAAAATTTAATTAAAATCTTTCTGGAAAATTTAATTAAAATCTTTCTGGAAAATTTAATTAAAATCTTTCCGGAAAATTTAATTAAAATCTTTCCGGAAAATTTAATTAAAATCTCTCTGGAAAATTTAATTAAAATCTTTCCGGAAAATTTAATTAAAATCTCTCTGGAAAATTTAATTAAAATCTTTCCGGAAAATTTAATTAAAATCTCTCTGGAAAATTTAATTAAAATCTTTCTGGAAAATTTAATTAAAATCTTTCTGGAAAATTTAATTAAAATCTTTCTGGAAAATTTAATTAAAATCTTTCTGGAAAATTTAATTAAAATCTCTCTGGAAAATTTAATTAAAATCTTTCCGGAAAATTTAATTAAAATCTTTCTGGAAAATTTAATTAAAATCTTTCCGGAAAATTTAATTAAAATCTTTCTGGAAAATTTAATTAAAATCTTTCTGGAAAATTTAATTAAAATCTCTCTGGAAAATTTAATTAAAATCTTTCCGGAAAATTTAATTAAAATCTTTCTGGAAAATTTAATTAAAATCTTTCCGGAAAATTTAATTAAAATCTTTCTGGAAAATTTAATTAAAATCTTTCTGGAAAATTTAATTAAAATCTTTCTGGAAAATTTAATTAAAATCTTTCCGGAAAATTTAATTAAAATCTTTCTGGAAAATTTAATTAAAATCATTCCGGAAAATTTAATTAAAATCTTTCCGGAAAATTTAATTAAAATCATTCCGGAAAATTTAATTAAAATCTTTCTGGAAAATTTAATTAAAATCTTTCTGGAAAATTTAATTAAAATCTTTCTGGAAAATTTAATTAAAATCTTTCTGGAAAATTTAATTAAAATCTTTCCGAAAAATTTAATTAAATTCTTTCCGGAAAATTTAATTAAAATCTTTCTGGAAAATTTAATTAAAATCTTTCTGGAAAATTTAATTAAAATCTTTCTGGAAAATTTAATTAAAATCTTTCTGGAAAATTTAATTAAAATCTTTCTGGAAAATTTAATTAAAATCTTTCTGGAAAATTTAATTAAAATCTTTCTGGAAAATTTAATTAAAATCTTTCTGGAAAATTTAATTAAAATCTTTCTGGAAAATTTAATTAAAATCTTTCTGGAAAATTTAATTAAAATCTTTCTGGAAAATTTAATTAAAATCTTTCTGGAAAATTTAATTAAAATCTTTCTCGAAAATTTAATTAAAATCTTTCTGGAAAATTTAATTAAAATCTTTCTGGAAAATTTAATTAAAATCTTTCTGGAAAATTTAATTAAAATCTTTCTGGAAAATTTAATTAAAATCTTTCTGGAAAATTTAATTAAAATCTTTCTGGAAAATTTAATTAAAATCTTTCTGGAAAATTTAATTAAAATCTTTCTGGAAAATTTAATTAAAATCTTTCTGGAAAATTTAATTAAAATCTTTCTGGAAAATTTAATTAAAATCTTTCTGGAAAATTTAATTAAAATCTTTCCGGAAAATTTAATTAAAATCTCTCTGGAAAATTTAATTAAAATCATTCCGGAAAATTTAATTAAAATCTTTCTGGAAAATTTAATTAAAATCTTTCTGGAAAATTTAATTAAAATCTTTCTGGAAAATTTAATTAAAATCTTTCTGGAAAATTTAATTAAAATCTTTCTGGAAAATTTAATTAAAATCTTTCTGGAAAATTTAATTAAAATCTTTCCGGAAAATTTAATTAAAATCTTTCTGGAAAATTTAATTAAAATCATTCCGGAAAATTTAATTAAAATCTTTCCGGAAAATTTAATTAAAATCATTCCGGAAAATTTAATTAAAATCTTTCTGGAAAATTTAATTAAAATCATTCCGGAAAATTTAATTAAAATCTTTCCGGAAAATTTAATTAAAATCTTTCTGGAAAATTTAATTAAAATCTTTCTGGAAAATTTAATTAAAATCTTTCCGGAAAATTTAATTAAAATCTTTCCGGAAAATTTAATTAAAATCTCTCTGGAAAATTTAATTAAAATCTTTCCGGAAAATTTAATTAAAATCTCTCTGGAAAATTTAATTAAAATCTTTCCGGAAAATTTAATTAAAATCTCTCTGGAAAATTTAATTAAAATCTTTCTGGAAAATTTAATTAAAATCTTTCTGGAAAATTTAATTAAAATCTTTCTGGAAAATTTAATTAAAATCTTTCTGGAAAATTTAATTAAAATCTCTCTGGAAAATTTAATTAAAATCTTTCCGGAAAATTTAATTAAAATCTCTCTGGAAAATTTAATTAAAATCTTTCCGGAAAATTTAATTAAAATCTCTCTGGAAAATTTAATTAAAATCTTTCTGGAAAATTTAATTAAAATCTTTCTGGAAAATTTAATTAAAATCTTTCTGGAAAATTTAATTAAAATCTTTCTGGAAAATTTAATTAAAATCTTTCTGGAAAATTTAATTAAAATCTTTCTGGAAAATTTAATTAAAATCTTTCTGGAAAATTTAATTAAAATCTTTCTGGAAAATTTAATTAAAATCTTTCTGGAAAATTTAATTAAAATCTTTCTGGAAAATTTAATTAAAATCTTTCTGGAAAATTTAATTAAAATCTTTCCGGAAAATTTAATTAAAATCTTTCTGGAAAATTTAATTAAAATCTTTCTGGAAAATTTAATTAAAATCTTTCCGGAAAATTTAATTAAAATCTTTCTGGAAAATTTAATTAAAATCATTCCGGAAAATTTAATTAAAATCTTTCCGGAAAATTTAATTAAAATCTTTCTGGAAAATTTAATTAAAATCTTTCTGGAAAATTTAATTAAAATCTTTCTGGAAAATTTAATTAAAATCTTTCTGGAAAATTTAATTAAAATCTTTCTGGAAAATTTAATTAAAATCTTTCTGGAAAATTTAATTAAAATCTTTCTGGAAAATTTAATTAAAATCTTTCTGGAAAATTTAATTAAAATCTTTCTGGAAAATTTAATTAAAATCTTTCTGGAAAATTTAATTAAAATCTTTCTGGAAAATTTAATTAAAATCTTTCCGGAAAATTTAATTAAAATCTTTCTGGAAAATTTAATTAAAATCTTTCCGGAAAATTTAATTAAAATCTTTCTGGAAAATTTAATTAAAATCTTTCTGGAAAATTTAATTAAAATCTTTCTGGAAAATTTAATTAAAATCTTTCTGGAAAATTTAATTAAAATCTTTCTGGAAAATTTAATTAAAATCTTTCTGGAAAATTTAATTAAAATCTTTCTGGAAAATTTAATTAAAATCTTTCTGGAAAATTTAATTAAAATCTTTCTGGAAAATTTAATTAAAATCTTTCTGGAAAATTTAATTAAAATCTTTCTGGAAAATTTAATTAAAATCTTTCTGGAAAATTTAATTAAAATCTTTCTGGAAAATTTAATTAAAATCTTTCTGGAAAATTTAATTAAAATCTTTCTGGAAAATTTAATTAAAATCTTTCTGGAAAATTTAATTAAAATCTTTCTGGAAAATTTAATTAAAATCTTTCTGGAAAATTTAATTAAAATCTTTCTGGAAAATTTAATTAAAATCTTTCTGGAAAATTTAATTAAAATCTTTCTGGAAAATTTAATTAAAATCTTTCTGGAAAATTTAATTAAAATCTTTCTGGAAAATTTAATTAAAATCCTTCTGGAAAATTTAATTAAAATCTTTCCGGAAAATTTAATTAAAATCTCTCTGGAAAATTTAATTAAAATCATTCCGGAAAATTTAATTAAAATCTTTCTGGAAAATTTAATTAAAATCTTTCTGGAAAATTTAATTAAAATCTTTCTGGAAAATTTAATTAAAATCTTTCTGGAAAATTTAATTAAAATCTTTCTGGAAAATTTAATTAAAATCTTTCTGGAAAATTTAATTAAAATCTTTCCGGAAAATTTAATTAAAATCTTTCTGGAAAATTTAATTAAAATCATTCCGGAAAATTTAATTAAAATCTTTCCGGAAAATTTAATTAAAATCATTCCGGAAAATTTAATTAAAATCTTTCTGGAAAATTTAATTAAAATCATTCCGGAAAATTTAATTAAAATCTTTCCGGAAAATTTAATTAAAATCTTTCTGGAAAATTTAATTAAAATCTTTCTGGAAAATTTAATTAAAATCTTTCCGGAAAATTTAATTAAAATCTTTCCGGAAAATTTAATTAAAATCTCTCTGGAAAATTTAATTAAAATCTTTCCGGAAAATTTAATTAAAATCTCTCTGGAAAATTTAATTAAAATCTTTCCGGAAAATTTAATTAAAATCTCTCTGGAAAATTTAATTAAAATCTTTCTGGAAAATTTAATTAAAATCTTTCTGGAAAATTTAATTAAAATCTTTCTGGAAAATTTAATTAAAATCTTTCTGGAAAATTTAATTAAAATCTCTCTGGAAAATTTAATTAAAATCTTTCCGGAAAATTTAATTAAAATCTCTCTGGAAAATTTAATTAAAATCTTTCCGGAAAATTTAATTAAAATCTCTCTGGAAAATTTAATTAAAATCTTTCTGGAAAATTTAATTAAAATCTTTCTGGAAAATTTAATTAAAATCTTTCCGGAAAATTTAATTAAAATCTTTCCGGAAAATTTAATTAAAATCTCTCTGGAAAATTTAATTAAAATCTTTCCGGAAAATTTAATTAAAATCTCTCTGGAAAATTTAATTAAAATCTTTCCGGAAAATTTAATTAAAATCTCTCTGGAAAATTTAATTAAAATCTTTCTGGAAAATTTAATTAAAATCTTTCTGGAAAATTTAATTAAAATCTTTCTGGAAAATTTAATTAAAATCTTTCTGGAAAATTTAATTAAAATCTCTCTGGAAAATTTAATTAAAATCTTTCTGGAAAATTTAATTAAAATCTTTCTGGAAAATTTAATTAAAATCTTTCTGGAAAATTTAATTAAAATCTCTCTGGAAAATTTAATTAAATTCTTTCCGGAAAATTTAATTAAAATCTTTCTGGAAAATTTAATTAAAATCTCTCTGGAAAATTTAATTAAAATCTCTCTGGAAAATTTAATTAAAATCTTTCTGGAAAATTTAATTAAATTTCTGGAAAATTTAATTAAAATCTTTCTGGAAAATTTAATTAAAATCTTTCTGGAAAATTTAATTAAAATCTTTCTGGAAAATTTAATTAAAATCTTTCTGGAAAATTTAATTAAAATCTTTCTGGAAAATTTAATTAAAATCTTTCTGGAAAATTTAATTAAAATCTTTCTGGAAAATTTAATTAAAATCTTTCTGGAAAATTTAATTAAAATCTTTCTGGAAAATTTAATTAAAATCTTTCTGGAAAATTTAATTAAAATCTTTCTGGAAAATTTAATTAAAATCTTTCTGGAAAATTTAATTAAAATCCTTCTGGAAAATTTAATTAAAATCTTTCCGGAAAATTTAATTAAAATCTCTCTGGAAAATTTAATTAAAATCATTCCGGAAAATTTAATTAAAATCTTTCTGGAAAATTTAATTAAAATCTTTCTGGAAAATTTAATTAAAATCTTTCTGGAAAATTTAATTAAAATCTTTCTGGAAAATTTAATTAAAATCTTTCTGGAAAATTTAATTAAAATCTTTCCGGAAAATTTAATTAAAATCTTTCTGGAAAATTTAATTAAAATCATTCCGGAAAATTTAATTAAAATCTTTCCGGAAAATTTAATTAAAATCATTCCGGAAAATTTAATTAAAATCTTTCTGGAAAATTTAATTAAAATCATTCCGGAAAATTTAATTAAAATCTTTCCGGAAAATTTAATTAAAATCTTTCTGGAAAATTTAATTAAAATCTTTCTGGAAAATTTAATTAAAATCTTTCCGGAAAATTTAATTAAAATCTCTCTGGAAAATTTAATTAAAATCTCTCTGGAAAATTTAATTAAAATCTTTCCGGAAAATTTAATTAAAATCTCTCTGGAAAATTTAATTAAAATCTTTCCGGAAAATTTAATTAAAATCTCTCTGGAAAATTTAATTAAAATCTTTCTGGAAAATTTAATTAAAATCTTTCTGGAAAATTTAATTAAAATCTTTCTGGAAAATTTAATTAAAATCTTTCTGGAAAATTTAATTAAAATCTCTCTGGAAAATTTAATTAAAATCTTTCCGGAAAATTTAATTAAAATCTTTCTGGAAAATTTAATTAAAATCTTTCCGGAAAATTTAATTAAAATCTTTCTGGAAAATTTAATTAAAATCTTTCTGGAAAATTTAATTAAAATCTCTCTGGAAAATTTAATTAAAATCTTTCCGGAAAATTTAATTAAAATCTTTCTGGAAAATTTAATTAAAATCTTTCCGGAAAATTTAATTAAAATCTTTCTGGAAAATTTAATTAAAATCTTTCTGGAAAATTTAATTAAAATCTTTCTGGAAAATTTAATTAAAATCTTTCCGGAAAATTTAATTAAAATCTTTCTGGAAAATTTAATTAAAATCATTCCGGAAAATTTAATTAAAATCTTTCCGGAAAATTTAATTAAAATCATTCCGGAAAATTTAATTAAAATCTTTCTGGAAAATTTAATTAAAATCTTTCCGGAAAATTTAATTAAAATCATTCCGGAAAATTTAATTAAAATCTTTCTGGAAAATTTAATTAAAATCTTTCTGGAAAATTTAATTAAAATCTTTCTGGAAAATTTAATTAAAATCTTTCTGGAAAATTTAATTAAAATCTTTCTGGAAAATTTAATTAAAATCTTTCTGGAAAATTTAATTAAAATCTTTCTGGAAAATTTAATTAAAATCCTTCTGGAAAATTTAATTAAAATCTTTCCGGAAAATTTAATTAAAATCTCTCTGGAAAATTTAATTAAAATCATTCCGGAAAATTTAATTAAAATCTTTCTGGAAAATTTAATTAAAATCTTTCTGGAAAATTTAATTAAAATCTTTCTGGAAAATTTAATTAAAATCTTTCTGGAAAATTTAATTAAAATCTTTCTGGAAAATTTAATTAAAATCTTTCCGGAAAATTTAATTAAAATCTTTCTGGAAAATTTAATTAAAATCATTCCGGAAAATTTAATTAAAATCTTTCCGGAAAATTTAATTAAAATCATTCCGGAAAATTTAATTAAAATCTTTCTGGAAAATTTAATTAAAATCATTCCGGAAAATTTAATTAAATTCTTTCCGGAAAATTTAATTAAAATCTTTCTGGAAAATTTAATTAAAATCTCTCTGGAAAATTTAATTAAAATCTTTCTGGAAAATTTAATTAAAATCTTTCTGGAAAATTTAATTAAAATCTTTCTGGAAAATTTAATTAAAATCTTTCTGGAAAATTTAATTAAAATCTTTCTGGAAAATTTAATTAAAATCTTTCTGGAAAATTTAATTAAAATCTTTCTGGAAAATTTAATTAAAATCTTTCTGGAAAATTTAATTAAAATCTTTCTGGAAAATTTAATTAAAATCTTTCTGGAAAATTTAATTAAAATCTTTCTGGAAAATTTAATTAAGATCTTTCTGGAAAATTTAATTAAAATCTTTCTGGAAAATTTAATTAAAATCTTTCTGGAAAATTTAATTAAAATCTTTCTGGAAAATTTAATTAAAATCTTTCTGGAAAATTTAATTAAAATCTTTCTGGAAAATTTAATTAAAATCTTTCTGGAAAATTTAATTAAAATCCTTCTGGAAAATTTAATTAAAATCTTTCCGGAAAATTTAATTAAAATCTCTCTGGAAAATTTAATTAAAATCATTCCGGAAAATTTAATTAAAATCTTTCTGGAAAATTTAATTAAAATCTTTCTGGAAAATTTAATTAAAATCTTTCTGGAAAATTTAATTAAAATCTTTCTGGAAAATTTAATTAAAATCTTTCTGGAAAATTTAATTAAAATCTTTCCGGAAAATTTAATTAAAATCTTTCTGGAAAATTTAATTAAAATCATTCCGGAAAATTTAATTAAAATCTTTCTGGAAAATTTAATTAAAATCATTCCGGAAAATTTAATTAAAATCTTTCTGGAAAATTTAATTAAAATCTTTCTGGAAAATTTAATTAAAATCTTTCTGGAAAATTTAATTAAAATCTTTCTGGAAAATTTAATTAAAATCTTTCTGGAAAATATAATTAAAATCTTTCTGGAAAATTTAATTAAAATCTTTCTGGAAAATTTAATTAAAATCTTTCTGGAAAATTTAATTAAAATCTTTCTGGAAAATTTAATTAAAATCTTTCTGGAAAATTTAATTAAAATCTTTCTGGAAAATTTAATTAAAATCTTTCTGGAAAATTTAATTAAAATCCTTCTGGAAAATTTAATTAAAATCTTTCCGGAAAATTTAATTAAAATCTCTCTGGAAAATTTAATTAAAATCATTCCGGAAAATTTAATTAAAATCTTTCTGGAAAATTTAATTAAAATCTTTCTGGAAAATTTAATTAAAATCTTTCTGGAAAATTTAATTAAAATCTTTCTGGAAAATTTAATTAAAATCTTTCTGGAAAATTTAATTAAAATCTTTCCGGAAAATTTAATTAAAATCTTTCTGGAAAATTTAATTAAAATCATTCCGGAAAATTTAATTAAAATCTTTCCGGAAAATTTAATTAAAATCATTCCGGAAAATTTAATTAAAATCTTTCTGGAAAATTTAATTAAAATCATTCCGGAAAATTTAATTAAAATCTTTCCGGAAAATTTAATTAAAATCTTTCTGGAAAATTTAATTAAAATCTTTCTGGAAAATTTAATTAAAATCTTTCCGGAAAATTTAATTAAAATCTCTCTGGAAAATTTAATTAAAATCTCTCTGGAAAATTTAATTAAAATCTTTCCGGAAAATTTAATTAAAATCTCTCTGGAAAATTTAATTAAAATCTTTCCGGAAAATTTAATTAAAATCTCTCTGGAAAATTTAATTAAAATCTTTCTGGAAAATTTAATTAAAATCTTTCTGGAAAATTTAATTAAAATCTTTCTGGAAAATTTAATTAAAATCTTTCTGGAAAATTTAATTAAAATCTCTCTGGAAAATTTAATTAAAATCTTTCCGGAAAATTTAATTAAAATCTTTCTGGAAAATTTAATTAAAATCTTTCCGGAAAATTTAATTAAAATCTTTCTGGAAAATTTAATTAAAATCTTTCTGGAAAATTTAATTAAAATCTCTCTGGAAAATTTAATTAAAATCTTTCCGGAAAATTTAATTAAAATCTTTCTGGAAAATTTAATTAAAATCTTTCCGGAAAATTTAATTAAAATCTTTCTGGAAAATTTAATTAAAATCTTTCTGGAAAATTTAATTAAAATCTTTCTGGAAAATTTAATTAAAATCTTTCCGGAAAATTTAATTAAAATCTTTCTGGAAAATTTAATTAAAATCATTCCGGAAAATTTAATTAAAATCTTTCCGGAAAATTTAATTAAAATCATTCCGGAAAATTTAATTAAAATCTTTCTGGAAAATTTAATTAAAATCTTTCCGGAAAATTTAATTAAAATCATTCCGGAAAATTTAATTAAAATCTTTCTGGAAAATTTAATTAAAATCTTTCTGGAAAATTTAATTAAAATCTTTCTGGAAAATTTAATTAAAATCTTTCTGGAAAATTTAATTAAAATCTTTCTGGAAAATTTAATTAAAATCTTTCTGGAAAATTTAATTAAAATCTTTCTGGAAAATTTAATTAAAATCCTTCTGGAAAATTTAATTAAAATCTTTCCGGAAAATTTAATTAAAATCTCTCTGGAAAATTTAATTAAAATCATTCCGGAAAATTTAATTAAAATCTTTCTTGAAAATTTAATTAAAATCTTTCTGGAAAATTTAATTAAAATCTTTCTGGAAAATTTAATTAAAATCTTTCTGGAAAATTTAATTAAAATCTTTCTGGAAAATTTAATTAAAATCTTTCCGGAAAATTTAATTAAAATCTTTCTGGAAAATTTAATTAAAATCATTCCGGAAAATTTAATTAAAATCTTTCCGGAAAATTTAATTAAAATCATTCCGGAAAATTTAATTAAAATCTTTCTGGAAAATTTAATTAAAATCATTCCGGAAAATTTAATTAAAATCTTTCTGGAAAATTTAATTAAAATCTTTCTGGAAAATTTAATTAAAATCTCTCTGGAAAATTTAATTAAAATCTTTCCGGAAAATTTAATTAAAATCTTTCTGGAAAATTTAATTAAAATCTCTCTGGAAAATTTAATTAAAATCTTTCCGGAAAATTTAATTAAAATCTTTCTGGAAAATTTAATTAAAATCTTTCCGGAAAATTTAATTAAAATCTTTCTGGAAAATTTAATTAAAATCTTTCTGGAAAATTTAATTAAAATCTTTCCGAAAAATTTAATTAAAATCTTTCTGGAAAATTTAATTAAAATCTTTCTGGAAAATTTAATTAAAATCTTTCTGGAAAATTTAATTAAAATCTTTCTGGAAAATTTAATTAAAATCTTTCTGGAAAATTTAATTAAAATCTTTCTGGAAAATTTAATTAAAATCTTTCTGGAAAATTTAATTAAAATCTTTCCGAAAAATTTAATTAAAATCTTTCTGGAAAATTTAATTAAAATCTTTCTGGAAAATTTAATTAAAATCTTTCTGGAAAATTTAATTAAAATCTTTCTGGAAAATTTAATTAAAATCTTTCCGGAAAATTTAATTAAAATCTTTCTGGAAAATTTAATTAAAATCTTTCCGGAAAATTTAATTAAAATCTTTCTGGAAAATTTAATTAAAATCTTTCTGGAAAATTTAATTAAAATCTTTCTGGAAAATTTAATTAAAATCTTTCTGGAAAATTTAATTAAAATCTTTCTGGAAAATTTAATTAAAATCTTTCTGGAAAATTTAATTAAAATCTTTCTGGAAAATTTAATTAAAATCTTTCTGGAAAATTTAATTAAAATCTTTCTGGAAAATTTAATTAAAATCTTTCTGGAAAATTTAATTAAAATCTTTCTGGAAAATTTAATTAAAATCTTTCTGGAAAATTTAATTAAAATCTTTCTGGAAAATTTAATTAAAATCTTTCCGAAAAATTTAATTAAAATCTTTCTGGAAAATTTAATTAAAATCTTTCTGGAAAATTTAATTAAAATCTTTCTGGAAAATTTAATTAAAATCTTTCTGGAAAATTTAATTAAAATCTTTCCGGAAAATTTAATTAAAATCTTTCTGGAAAATTTAATTAAAATCTTTCCGGAAAATTTAATTAAAATCTTTCTGGAAAATTTAATTAAAATCTTTCTGGAAAATTTAATTAAAATCTTTCCGAAAAATTTAATTAAAATCTTTCTGGAAAATTTAATTAAAATCTTTCTGGAAAATTTAATTAAAATCTTTCTGGAAAATTTAATTAAAATCTTTCTGGAAAATTTAATTAAAATCTTTCTGGAAAATTTAATTAAAATCTCTCTGGAAAATTTAATTAAAATCTTTCCGGAAAATTTAATTAAAATCTTTCTGGAAAATTTAATTAAAATCTCTCTGGAAAATTTAATTAAAATCTTTCCGGAAAATTTAATTAAAATCTTTCTGGAAAATTTAATTAAAATCTTTCCGGAAAATTTAATTAAAATCTTTCTGGAAAATTTAATTAAAATCTTTCTGGAAAATTTAATTAAAATCTTTCCGAAAAATTTAATTAAATTCTTTCCGGAAAATTTAATTAAAATCTCTCTGGAAAATTTAATTAAAATCTTTCCGGAAAATTTAATTAAAATCATTACGGAAAATTTAATTAAAATCTTTCTGGAAAATTTAATTAAAATCTTTCTGGAAAATTTAATTAAAATCTTTCTGGAAAATTTAATTAAAATCTTTCTGGAAAATTTAATTAAAATCTTTCCGAAAAATTTAATTAAAATCTTTCTGGAAAATTTAATTAAAATCTTTCTGGAAAATTTAATTAAAATCTTTCTGGAAAATTTAATTAAAATCTTTCTGGAAAATTTAATTAAAATCTTTCTGGAAAATTTAATTAAAATCTTTCTGGAAAATTTAATTAAAATCTTTCTGGAAAATTTAATTAAAATCTTTCCGAAAAATTTAATTAAAATCTTTCTGGAAAATTTAATTAAAATCTTTCTGGAAAATTTAATTAAAATCTTTCTGGAAAATTTAATTAAAATCTTTCTGGAAAATTTAATTAAAATCCTTCTGGAAAATTTAATTAAAATCTTTCCGGAAAATTTAATTAAAATCTCTCTGGAAAATTTAATTAAAATCTTTCCGGAAAATTTAATTAAAATCTCTCTGGAAAATTTAATTAAAATCTTTCTGGAAAATTTAATTAAAATCTTTCTGGAAAATTTAATTAAAATCTTTCTGGAAAATTTAATTAAAATCTCTCTGGAAAATTTAATTAAAATCTTTCCGGAAAATTTAATTAAAATCTTTCTGGAAAATTTAATTAAAATCTCTCTGGAAAATTTAATTAAAATCTTTCCGGAAAATTTAATTAAAATCTTTCTGGAAAATTTAATTAAAATCTTTCCGGAAAATTTAATTAAAATCTTTCTGGAAAATTTAATTAAAATCTTTCTGGAAAATTTAATTAAAATCTTTCCGAAAAATTTAATTAAAATCTTTCTGGAAAATTTAATTAAAATCTTTCTGGAAAATTTAATTAAAATCTTTCTGGAAAATTTAATTAAAATCTTTCTGGAAAATTTAATTAAAATCTTTCTGGAAAATTTAATTAAAATCTTTCTGGAAAATTTAATTAAAATCCTTCTGGAAAATTTAATTAAAATCTTTCCGGAAAATTTAATTAAAATCTCTCTGGAAAATTTAATTAAAATCATTCCGGAAAATTTAATTAAAATCTTTCTGGAAAATTTAATTAAAATCTTTCTGGAAAATTTAATTAAAATCTTTCTGGAAAATTTAATTAAAATCCTTCTGGAAAATTTAATTAAAATCTTTCCGGAAAATTTAATTAAAATCTCTCTGGAAAATTTAATTAAAATCTTTCCGGAAAATTTAATTAAAATCTCTCTGGAAAATTTAATTAAAATCTTTCTGGAAAATTTAATTAAAATCTTTCTGGAAAATTTAATTAAAATCTTTCTGGAAAATTTAATTAAAATCTCTCTGGAAAATTTAATTAAAATCTTTCCGGAAAATTTAATTAAAATCTTTCTGGAAAATTTAATTAAAATCTCTCTGGAAAATTTAATTAAAATCTTTCCGGAAAATTTAATTAAAATCTTTCTGGAAAATTTAATTAAAATCTTTCCGGAAAATTTAATTAAAATCTTTCTGGAAAATTTAATTAAAATCTTTCTGGAAAATTTAATTAAAATCTTTCCGAAAAATTTAATTAAAATCTTTCTGGAAAATTTAATTAAAATCTTTCTGGAAAATTTAATTAAAATCTTTCTGGAAAATTTAATTAAAATCTTTCTGGAAAATTTAATTAAAATCTTTCTGGAAAATTTAATTAAAATCTTTCTGGAAAATTTAATTAAAATCTTTCTGGAAAATTTAATTAAAATCTTTCCGAAAAATTTAATTAAAATCTTTCTGGAAAATTTAATTAAAATCTTTCTGGAAAATTTAATTAAAATCTTTCTGGAAAATTTAATTAAAATCTTTCTGGAAAATTTAATTAAAATCTTTCCGGAAAATTTAATTAAAATCTTTCTGGAAAATTTAATTAAAATCTTTCTGGAAAATTTAATTAAAATCTTTCTGGAAAATTTAATTAAAATCTTTCTGGAAAATTTAATTAAAATCTTTCTGGAAAATTTAATTAAAATCTTTCTGGAAAATTTAATTAAAATCTTTCTGGAAAATTTAATTAAAATCTTTCTGGAAAATTTAATTAAAATCTTTCTGGAAAATTTAATTAAAATCTTTCTGGAAAATTTAATTAAAATCTTTCTGGAAAATTTAATTAAAATCTTTCTGGAAAATTTAATTAAAATCTTTCTGGAAAATTTAATTAAAATCTTTCCGAAAAATTTAATTAAAATCTTTCTGGAAAATTTAATTAAAATCTTTCTGGAAAATTTAATTAAAATCTTTCTGGAAAATTTAATTAAAATCTTTACTTAATGAGGCATATTCCATGACGCGAATTTGTTGTTCTTGGTTTCGACCCCATTTTGGTTCCTATTTTAAGGAATAATATACTTAAATGAATTAACCCAAAAATACAGACGTTTCCAACAAATGTGATCATAATCTCTTCCCGGTCTTCCGCATCTTCATTTTCGGAATCGTTCAAATTTAGGTGATCATCTTCGCCATCTTCCCCCTCTTCTCCATTCTCGGTCACTGTGTATGTTTTCGTCCTTTTTGCCACGTTTCCGTTTCGTTACTTTAATAATATTTTACAATTTTTGTACAATAATTTAATATTTTTTTATTAATTCAATAAAAATATTTAAAATGGCGAAAAATTTCAATGGTTTAAAACTGTTCAGTGTTTTTTTATTCTAGACTCCTAAAGTCAAAATCATAAATCCAATCGATAGATCTTCGAGATGCACCGTTTGATGATGATTTGGCCTAGGTTTAAACCAATTTTAACTATGTTCATACCAAAAACGAAGAAACCATAAGTGGTTTAAATGGTTTAATACCCTTATTTTGCTATCAAACCATGACGATTTATATACTAAACGATTCATCTTGACGAGATCTATCGATTGGGTATAGAGTTTGGGAGTTTTTTGGGACAAACCATTGAAGGTTGAACCATTATAATCTTTTTGCTATTTTCAATATTTTTCGCCAAATTATAAATGTTATCCATTAATTATCATTTTAATTAAATTCAACTTAAGTTTATATTCATACCAACTGGCGAAAGGCACCGATACACCTCGCGGACCCGTCTGATTTTACTTTTGTCATCTTGTGGTTCTCCTGGTTCCTCCTTCTTCACACGACCACCGGCGGCCACAAATTCTTCCTTTTTCACTCGAACTCCTCGAATTCGACCCAAATTCGGTTTCGGCTCAAATTCGGTGGGATCAACCACACTTTGAGTCTTTTAAATATTTGAAAATATTTCTTTTACGAATTTTTTAAACCTCTTTTTTAATTGAAGCTGATTCAATTAAATTATTTCCGCCGGGCAATTCATTTTCCGTTTTTGGAACAACTTTTTCTATTTTATGTTTGTTGTCTTCGCAATCAATTGAATCAGCCATTTTTAGGCTGGAAAAAATTAAAAATTTTAATAAAATTGTTTTTAAAAGGTGAACAATTAAAAATGAGAAGCCTAGCCTAGTCATAATTTTGAAATTTTTCCGACGCCGAAAATTAAACAAAAAATCTAATTGAGTAATACAAACCAGAGAAATAGAAAGAAACGGACTAAACAAACTCTAACTTACATATTAGATATTATTACAAAATATCTAACTTGTAAGAATAAGAATAATTATAGGAAATATCTAATTTTAATATATTTTTTTTTAAATTTAATTTCTTTTCTATTTTCACTAGCTAGGCGAAATTTGCATCCCTATGAATTTTACGGCTCCTATTTGCTATGTTCTACAAAAAAAGATAACAACTATAACAGAAAATTTAGGGCCAAGATTATTTAAAGGGATTTGGAGAATTAGTCTTAAGATTTAGGCTAGGCTTCAAAATTCAGAGGACGGGTATTGGAATGATAATTTATTTTATTCAATACACAAATTTATTCTTCGATTTGAAATTATTTTATGCTTATTCATTAGTTTTATTAGTCAAAATCAAAAATCATCAAAAAAAAACATCATTTATTATGTCAGTGAAAAAAAATCAGTCAAAAATTAGTGAAAACTGATTGCTTTAATTGTGGAATGCATTGAAGAAAAAAAAAGATGGCAGCATCGCCGAAAAAAATTGAATGATACAACAAAGATCCAACACATTTGGATTGAGAAATGAATGAAATGGAAATTGACATTTAAACACGAAAATTTTTATTCATCATCCATTAGAGTGCAAAAATTCCATTCATCTCATCAATTCTTTCCATCATCATTTTATTGTTGGTTGAATGAATTTATTTCGGGCCAATGTTGTTGTTGTTCATAATTGCCTTGTTTATGTCCCATGCAAAATTGGCCTGTCCAAAATTGGCCAAAACCGTTGAGCCATCGGCGCACATTGACACCGTCGGGAACAACAATTCGTTGGGGTCAGCGGTGGTGGGCAGTGACAATTTTGTTGCAATGCCTAAATTAAATGTGGAATTTAATTTTTAATTGAAGAAAATTTTATAAAATGTGTTGATTAAATTTATGAGGGATTGTGAAAAAAATATTAATATTTAATCAAAAGAATCTAATTGGTTAATGAAAAATAATTAAAATTGACGAAGATTTTAACGGGTCAGAAATTTATCCTAGACAGATAAAACTTTTACCCAAAAACCATTTGATAGATCTCGTCAAGACTCAATACAGATCATTTAATTAAGTTTTGGCTAAGGTTTATTTTTAAATTAGTTTTGAACAGAAACCAAGATCGGTTTAAATAGTTTAAAACACTTTAATTTTGAGACAAAACCATTAAGCATACTATCTTTGATTACGTTTTGGCTTTTAGTTTAATCATTTTTATTTTTGAACCAAAAACTATGAGAAGGATTAAACGGTTTAAAACCCATTAATTTTTGATCAACACGGCAAATCATAGACTAATAGATGCGTCCCGATGAGATCTCTCCAAATAGGTATAATTATAATGGTTTGTGAATGAAGGATAAACCCTTAAACCTTAACCTATAACCTTTAATAATTTTGACTTTCTTTTTGGCAATTTTAACGTTTTTTCGACAATATTTTTTGACCCCAAATTAAAATAATAAACCTAAATGTGTGCCATTTTTGGTGAAGAACAGTTCGCCATTGGCCAAATCCAGTCCACATCCAATCACATCATCCGTCCCATAATCCTCGCCATAGGCCTTGGCCCGTCCGCAGTCAAAAAAGCATCCAAAATTTGCGTAGCCCCAGCCAAGGCGATAGCCAAGCGAAGTTTGCAAGGGGAATTGACGATTGGAGAGGCCAATCCAAATTCGACTAAAAAATTAAATTATTTAATTTTGTGAATTAATTTAAACTTGTTTCGGACGACAATTTTCACTTCAAAATAGTAGAAACCGCTGCCACACAATTTGATGGGGAAACGTGCCCGAACCGAGCTGAAATCGTACACATAGGAGACACCTTAATTGGATTAAAATTAATTAAAATTATTTTTGTAAATAGTTTTTATTAAAAATGATCCTTCTATTTACTTTTTTTAATAGATATGTTCGATTTGAAATTCAAATTACAGAATTTTGTCTAGAAATGTACTGTAAAATTTTAAAAATGTGACTAACAAGTCCGAAAAAATGATTTGATTCTAAGTGGATTCGAACCAGAGACCTAATTTTGTAAAAAGTGAGATGTTACCCACTCGTCTAAAAATTTTGCTATAAACTATTAAAATCTTCTTTTATAAACCCAAGCCAACCTTATTCTGGCTCTAATTTATGCAAATTAAAACAAAAATTTATTAATTTAATTTTTATGTAAATAAAATATTTTTCATTTAAAATGATTTTTACGTAAAAAATAATTTTTATATTTTTTGAATTTAATTAAATGTATAAAAAACCTTGTTTGCATGCCCGTTGTCCTTCGCCAGTGATGGCCATTTCCAGGCCACAATCCGCTGGATTCCAAAAATTGGTCGGCTTTCTGGGCATTATTTGGTGATTAGAATGCATCGGCCAATTTCCATTAGTATTTTGGCCACCATCCATTGGCGGTGGACGAATTGGAAGAATGCGTCGTTCTCGTTCCACCAAATGAGGAGGCAGTGGCGGCGGTGAACATGTAGCACAATTTTCTTTAAAATAATTAAATTAATAAATTAAAATTAATAAAAAATAAATAAAATTTAAAAATTAAAATTAATTAAAAAATAATTTAAAAAATAATTAAAAAATAATTTTAAAAAAAAAATAAAAATTAATTTAAAATAAATTCAAAAATATGGATTTTACGTTTTGTGGCCATCAAATGTGGGTATTCCTCTTCCATTGGTGTGGACGTTCGCAAAGTGGGATCGGCAGAAATTTGATGAATTGAGCGAATTTCGAGGGGTGAACCACCTAAATAAGAATATATTTAATTTACTGATAAAATGAATTTCGAAAAAAATATGTTGTTAAAAAAGTAATTTTTTGAGGCTATTATAATTTAGCCATAACAAATTATTAGGGATTCGGATGTTGGATGGAGGGAGATAGATTTTGTTGAATCATTTTTTTGCAAAGATACAAATAAAAATAATGTTTTTGAACATTTATTTCATGTTTTAGATGTTGACTTATTTTTAAATATTTTAGTACTTTTTGGCGAAAAATTAGTTAAAAATCCAAAAATGGCTTATCCTAATAAGGTTCCCGAAACCTATTTTAATCAATGTTCACAAATAAAATAGCCACATATTTTATGATTTTGTTGCCCCAAAAATCCGTTCTCTAAATAAAAACTAAAAAAAAGATCGATTTGGGATTTGGCCAAGCTAAATATAGCCTCAAAAAATTTTAATAAAAAATTTTTTGCAAATTCATTTTTTTTCATTATATTTAAATGATTGTATAAATGCAAACCTGAAACATTAACATTGCCACCCATGATGGATTCATTGGATGAAGAAGAAGAGAATTGTGGTGCACCAGCATGGCCTGGACCCGGATAGAAATGCTGGTGCTGCCCGCCGAGCATGAAAGAGCCCGAAATTTGCATTGGAAGAGGCAACGGCAATGGTGGACGAAAGAATGCCGGATGCGGATGAGCATACATGGGCATTGGCAATGGCATCATTGGAGGTGGACATGGTGGAAGAATGGCCGGTTGTGGACGATGTGGATGAGGTGGTGATGGCAAATATGGAATTTGATACGGTGAAATGGCATTTGGTGGAGGTGGTGGCGGTGGTGGCAATGGCAACATTGGCATTGGAGATCCCGTAAAATATAATGGCGGCGGTAAAGGCATCTGATGAAAATTTGGGGATTATTAATTTTAAATAATTAGTTTGGTGATTTTTTATTGCCTTTTGGTGGCCTATTAATTCATCAAAAGTTTTTCTTTTTTTTGTTATTTGCTTTGGTCAATTTTCAATTGGCTGATCTTCAATAAATAATTTTTAAAAGGTCAACGTTTATTTTGGCCAAACAAAAATACGGGGATACACCCTTATGGTGTTCTAAAATCAAAAATTATTTGTTTAAAATTTGCTGCACTTTCCAATTAAATTTTCAATAATTTACAATTTTTTCTAACCAAAAATATATATATGCATAATTTTCGTTTTTAAGTGATTTTTGAATTTTTAAATAGACTTAAATTTAGAAATTTATCCCTCAAAAAAACTTCAGATACATTGTTTAAAAATTAAATCCTTTTTAATTTGCGGAATTTGCGATTTAGATTAGACTTTAAAAATTTTTAATAGATTTTTCAAAATTGTTTTATGCGAATTACCGGATTGAATTGTTGTTGCCATTTGAGTGCATTCAATTTATAGAAGAGTCCATTGGCCAACGAATCCGCATCCCGAAGCATTAAGAAGAGAAGAGCATAATTGTGCAGAAGATAACCATTTGTCTCGTTCAATTTCCAGTTTTGTCCTCTCAAACGTTCCAATTCCAGTTCCATCCTAAATAAAAATAATGGAATTAAAATTAAAATTTGTAATAATTTATTCTAAATCCATTCAAACTATAAAAGTTTAATTTGAAAATGGGTTTATTGAGTCAGATTAAGGTAGTAGGTAGTAGAAAAAATTTTAGATCCAAAGAGGGACCTTAACTTTTGGCAGAATTTAGATTTCGGGTTGCAGAGATTAATTTTTTTAAAGACTTGATAGCCATTTTTATACACGTAAAATCGACTCGAAGAGGAGACCTTAAGTTTTTGCAAAATTTAGTTCATCATCATCAGAGGCAAATTTTTTGGATTTTTTTTATTTTATGCATTTTTAAATATTCACAGTAGATTTTTTACCTAAATTTTTTGAAAACTTTTGGCCCAAAAAGGAACTTCAATTTTCGAAAATTTAGGTCTCGAGTTCGAAACCACTCAGAGAAAGGTAATTTTTTTTCGGACTTGTTACACATTTTTATGTATACTCAGTATATTTTTTTACATGAAAATTTTCTAAAATTTTCGACCGCGACCCAAAAAGAGGACCTTAACTTTTGATAAAATTTAGGTCTCAGGTTCGAACCCTCTCCGAGGAAGGGTATTTTTTCGGTCTTCATAGAAACTTTATGGGATTTTTGTACATCCTAATGTAGATTTCTAAGCGATATGCAGTAATTCTAACAAAATATGTTACCCTAAAACCTTAATACGTCCCCAAAATTCATTTAAAATTATTAAAAATTTGTCTAAAAAACCTCAATTTTTCCAACTCCTGTTCATGCAAAATTATCGATTGTTGGCCGACGCCGGCAGTGTCAGTGGTGGTGTGCGTGTTGGTGGCCAGTGACATGGACATTACTTCCTCATTTGGCGGCGAAATTGACGAGGACGGAATTGAATTGGATGTGGTCGCTGTGATGGTCGATGATTCGGCGGTCGGCGGCAACAGCGCAATTTCGGCCACATTTGATGAATTGCAGCCCCAAATTTGGCGGAATTTTTCAAAATCTTTTTCGAAAATTTTAAAATAAAATTTGCAAAAATTTAAACCATTTTCTGTCAAATTTCCATTCCATGTTTTGTGGTTCTCGCTGCCGTTGATGTTCAGTTTTTCCATTTTTTCGTCCAATTTATTTGTGCTGTTGTTTAGTTTTGCCCTGGAAATTTGCCGCTCTTTCCATTCATTTTGAAGACTTTTCATGCTGACAATTGTGGGCGGCAATGTTGTTGCGGCGACTGATTTGGAATGTTCAGGAACACCAGCGGTGGTGGTGGATGTGAATTGCTAGAAAGAATGAAAAAATTAATAAATTTAGATTTTCTTATTTTTTGCAAAATTATTTAAATTTTTAATTGGGAAATATTTTAAAATGATGAAAAAGTATTTTAAATCGAAAAATTATAGCGGTTCAATGGTTTAACCTAGACCACCAAACCATATACCCGATCGTTAGATATTGTCGAAACGCTTCAATTGGTACTATTGCATTGCAGTTGGGCTCCTAACCCTAACTATGGGGAAAGGATGAGGATAATCTTCTTCTTCTTCATCCTCACCTTTATCACCCTCATCATCTTCTTCATCTCATCATCTTCATCCTTACATGTTTCCTCAGTCAATTAGGGGTCAAACTGTAATAGTACTCCTCAATTGTTAAATGATTTCACTTCGGTTAGTTAAGTTAGTTTCAAACCAAAAACCGTTATATGGTTTAAACGGTTTAACATACTTAATTTTTGATCAAACCATGACAAATAACATACCAATCGATGCATCTTGAACAGTTCTATCGATTGAGTATATGGTTTACAGGCTAGGATGAACCAATAAATGGTTTTAATCCTTTCATTTTTAATATATTTCACCAAATATTTTCCCTTTTTAATTTAATTAAATAAATAAATTCCAAACCTTTTTGTTGTTATCATTTTGTTGCTTTGTTTGTTGATTTTTATTGTTCATTTGCATTCCAAATTGTTGTCCTCCTCCACCATCATCATCATTGCTGTTGTTCGCATTGGGGCCAAAAAAGTGTTGGAATACCTCCGTAGAATTGCCGCCGCTTTCCTCGTCTTCCAAAGGTCCAAAATCGCCGTCGTCCAATGAATCATCAGATGAATAGAATTTTGTCAATTTTGGTGTCTGCGAGGATTGTCTGCTGCTATGTTGCTGCTGATGCTGTTGTTGAAGCTGTTGATGGTAGTGTTCCATCATTAATTCGACAGCATTCATCTCTAAATTTTCTCTAAATTTATTTTATGAAAAATGATGAAAATAAATCGCGAAGAAAAGAAGAATGAATAAAAATGAATAAACTAAATAAAGAGTGCATAATCCTAAGTAATCTAATCCTAATTAGAAATTTGTTCGTATTTCAGATGCGGTTGAATAGCGAAAATAATGTTTTTTGCACGTATGTTTTATTTGACGTAAGCTTGTAAAATTGATAGTTTCAAATATCGATTTTTCAATGATTTTGCTTTGATTAATTTAACAAATAAATAAAAAGGTGGCTTATCTGCTGATCATGATCAACAGCTGTCACTTGAATCAAATCCCATCAAATCTCTAGTACTAGAAAAATTAGACCAAAAGCCAGTTAGACCAAATCCGAAGCCAAAAATAGCTCAAAAATGTTTAAAAAAATGATCAGCGATCAAACTTATTAATCTGCTCCAAGATTTTTTACTTTTTTGGAGGGAAGAAGTTGAAGATTGAGGAAATATGAATAATTTCCAACTGTGAGAGTGCTGTGCTGCTGACTGAAATGTGAAATGACCTTATTTTTATACCGGATCGCTGTGCGCTCTGCTGGGATTGATGGAGGAATTGCGAATTGGAGATGGAAAATGAGTGAAAAAGGTCATCTTTGGGTGGAATAATTTAAATAAAATGCACAAATGCCGGGATGAAAAAGTAGGTTAACCATTCCCTAGTCATTTTTTAATCCCTATAAAAATGGACGATTGAAATGAAAGTGAAGAACGCGACCGCGACCTAAAAAATCATCAAAAAGTCATTTTCATTTTATAAGTAAAAACTATGAAAAAGAGAAATATAAAATTAGAAAATGTGAATGTTTATGTTGGGGTGTGGGGAGGTGGAACGGGGATGGACAGGACGCAACTAATACATATCGGAGTGGATTGACGGGGGGAGGATGGGAATTTGGCTTTGGGCAAAAAATGCGAATCAATTATTCACTGAAAACTGGCTTCATTTTTGTACATATTAGCTTTTAGTAGGTAGAATGATGATTGATGATGATGATACAAAGCTAGGCCAATTGGAAATTAAAATCGATATAAATTATGCATTTGTTGCGAATAAATAATGTTAATTGGGGAAATGGATTTGTTGTAGTTAATTTTTAATTGTGGAATTTTCGATTTTTGCTGGCAATTTTGATTAGGAAGAAAAATTTGGCGGATGAATGGATTGGAGTGGGAAATTGGGAAAGAAGAAAAGTAAACTCTAACAATCAATAAGATTTAGAATCACACAACCATCATACATCATTGATTGATTTTTCTGTTCAATACTATTTCAAGAAGATGTAAGATAATCGAAAAGAATAAAAAAAATCGATAAAAACTTTTTAGCGTCCCTTTTCAAACGACAATTTTCGCGCTAATTTATGGTTACAGTAATAGAATTTGTTTCAATGTAGAAGAGAGAAGCAGAGAAGGAGAGTGTTTATTGATTGATCAACAATGGGCCACATGCATTTTCCAAATCCGAGCTCTCATCAAACTCACAAACTCGTATTCCAATTACATCCAATAAAAAAGGCAATTGGAAGTATTAAAAGGTAAAAAATTGTGGCACATGGCACTATTGAAATTGGACTCCCTAACAAGGGAAAGGAGGGCGATGATGAAGAAGAAGATTAAGCTGAGCTTCATCATCATCATCATCCTTATCATCTTCCTCATCATCCTTATCATATCATCTTCTTCATCATCCTTATCATATCATCTTTTTCATCATCCTTATCATATCATCTTCTTCATCATCCTTATCATATCATCTTCTTCATCATCCTCATCATCAGGGACGTATCCAGGATTTTTGTTTGGAGGGGGTACCGGGGTCAGGCGGGGTACGCATGTAAAAAAATTTTTGATGGCGGGGTACGCATGTAAAAAAAATCGCAAAAATTAGGCCAAAAATAGCCGCGCAGCGAAAAAATTAAGCCAAAAATAGCCGCGCAGCGAAAAAATTTGGCCAAAAATAGCCGCGCAGCGAAAAAATTAAGCCAAAAATAGCCGCGCAGCGAAAAAATTAGGCCAAAAATAGCCGCGCAGCGAAAAATTTTTACAACAGAAGGGTCCCCCCTTTACTTTTTTTTACCCCCACTTCCCCCGTTGGGGGGGGGGGGGGGGGGTACGTACCCCGTGTACCCCCCCCCCCCTAAATACGTCCCTGCTCATCATTATCATCATCATCCTTACCCCAGTTAGGGGTCAAACTGCAATAGTATCAAAATGGGAAATAATTATAAAATTGATATTTTTTCAGTTTGGTTTATCTGAATTTGACCGTCAATTCAATAGAAGATCAATTAACATTGCAAAACCTCATCTGACGTGAATTGCCAAATTTAAAAGCACTCAATATTGGTGGATATTGCCGAAAGGTAAATCAATTATTTTAAATAATTTTCATAAATTGCTTTTTAGCTAGTTTTTAATCTAAGTTACGTTCCAATTTTATATTTTTAATTGGAAATTTAGAAATTTTTATTCACATATTGACAAAAAAATATATAATTTTGTCAAGATTAATTATAGTGATTACACAAAATTGACTATTTTTCGGCAGGGGATATATCACATTTAACATCAAAAATATTATTCATTTTTAAGGAAATGATCTCAAATATCACCCGAGACCGTCCAGATTTGGTTCATCTCAATGTGTTCACTCGACATCGTTTCCAAATCCCGGAATCCCTCAATTCCTTGACTCTTCGAATAAATTCTGCTGGTCAATTTCTTCAAGAGATGTTATTTAACCAACAAAACAAATCAATCCAGGTTTAATAAATTTTCATAAATGATCATTTATTTTGTAATTTCAGCATTTGGACATTCGAGATCTTCCTTGCTCCGAAAATTTCATCGAAAATTTGCTTGGACAATTTCCAGTAAGTTTTTTTTTTCTAATCTCATTTTCATTGATCAAATTTCAGGATTTAAAATCACTTCATTGCAAATTGCCTCCAATCTATAAGGATCTGAAAACATTTTTTAAATCAATCGAAAAACATTTGGGAAAAGGAAGGAAAATTGCAATTTATTTTCATCAAGGTAATCAACACTTTTTTAAAAATTTAATAACTTTAATTCAGATGGTACGCGTTACCGCAAATATATTTTGCCCGATGATTTTCCGCAAATTAAAGCCGATTGGAGAGCAAAAAAATGCAAAAAGAAATGTGAAAATTTGGTACTGAAGAAATTGATCAAAGAAGCGATCGACGGAGAGAACGAACCGTAAGAAATTTGGGATAAAAAGTGGAAAATAATTCTTTATACTTTTTTTTACACAGATCATTTTTGGACGAATATTGGACGGAATAGGGAACAAATTGACAAAATCAAGATGGAATATTTTATTTATTATTTTATGGTTAACCGAATATTTGCAGATAAATCAATTGGAGAAAAAAGACGCCCAAAAATAAATTGATTTTAATTTATTATCGAAAAATTTTTGAATAAATTTATTTATTTGAATATCGAATAATCGAACGAATTTAAAATAATTCATTTTTATTTTATTTATTTAATTATTTAAATATTTATTTTTCAAATCCAGACAATTTATTTTTTCTTTCTGGTTAAAACTCCGGAAACTAGGCGGAATTAATTCTTTCCGGTTAAAACTTTCCGGAAAATAGGCGGAATTAATTCTTTCCGGTTAAAACTTTCCGGAAAATAGGCGGAATTAATTCTTTCCGGTTAAAACTTTCCGGAAAATAGGCGGAATTAATTCTTTCCGGTTAAAACTTTCCGGAAAATAGGCGGAATTAATTTTTTCCGGAAAATAGGCGGAATTAATTCTTTCCTGTTAAAACTTTCCGGAAAATAGGCGAAATTCCGACTAAAACTTTTCGGCATTCTCTGAAAGACTATTTTAAGGTAATTCTAAGTAATATTAATACAACATTAGAAAAATTGGATGAGCTTTAAATTAAATTTAAAAATCAATCCATGAAGTAAAATGTCTACAATTTCCCAAAAATCTATTACCCAAATGATTCAATCCCTCCCCTCCCAATGAAGATTGGAGAGTAAGAAAAAAGAAAGCCAAAACCAAAAACATCCAAAAATGTCTAATTCACTAAAAATGTCCAATACCAATACTACTCTTTACTCAAGCCAAGCCCAAATTAAAAATTTAGTTTATATGAACTTTTCGACCTTCATTTTACCAATATCAAAAATTTTTAAAATTAATTTAAATATCGATCGAACGAATTAAAAACCAATTCATTTTTATAGGTTTATTTAAATATTCGTCAAATCAATCACTAAATTTATTTAAAACAACAGCAAAATGAATATTAATGAGCTTCCTCCAGAATTATTGGTTTGCGAATTTTCCAAAAAAATATCATTTTTATATTTTAGGTGATGATATTTTCCAAAATTGATGATTTCTCGGAAAAAATTGCATTGGAACAAGTTTGCAGGTATTGGCATCAAATTGTTCCCCTGGATTGGAATGCAACCAAAACTTGTCCAGTTCCATTGGTTTGCAATTAAAGTTATATAATTTTTAAAATCACAAAAATCTTTGAATAGAATTTTTACACCATTGATTTAAACTTATTCTATATAGCATTATTATATCAAAATAATTAATCAAAACATATATCTTCTTCATCATCATTATCATCCTCATCTTCTTTATCCTCCTCCTTATCATCTTCTCCTTCTTCAACATCTTTCTCATCATTATCTTCTTCATTATCATCATTCATTATTATCCATTATCCTTATCTTCTTCTTCATCACCATATTTTCCCCAGTTAGTGGCCAATCTGCAATAGTATAAAAATGGGAAATAATTATAAAATTGATATATTTCAGTTTGGTCTATCTCGATTTGACTGTCAATTCAATACCTGATGAATTAACATTGAAAAATATCATTTGCCATGATTTAGCAAATTTAAAAGCACTTCGAATTGGTGGAAGTTGTTCAGATGTAAATATTTACAACATATTTTTAAAGAAATCTCCACTCAAATTTCTAATATCAAAAGTAAAACGAGATTTTTAACCATTAATATCCGTTCGGTTGCCTCTATGTTACCCGATGGAAGAGAAAAAACGATGATGGTGATGAAGAAGAAGAGATGATCTTCATCACCTTTAACATTATCATCATCATCAAAATCTTTTTATTCAATATAATCAACTTCATCATCTTCTTCTTCATCATCACCCTCATCATTAAAATCTTTTTCATCATCTTCTTCTTCATCATCCTCATCATTATCTTCTCCTTCATCATCATCATCTTCTTCATCCTCTTCTTCATTATCATCATCACCTTCTTCTTCATTATATTCTTCTTCATCCTTTTCCCTTCCATCGGTAAACTGCAATAGTAATAGTACATTTAGAGTATTTTGATCATAATTCGATCAGACATAAATGGCCACGAAGTTATGGTCAAAATACGCCCGATTTTGGCCAAAATTTTCCACGTTTTGATCATAAATTTACCAATTTTTATCAAATCAATTAATTATTTAATTCATTTAAAGGAAACAATGTTTGGTATCTTTCATGCTCGTCCCGATTTGGTGCATTTCAATCTGCACACTTTCAACACTCTTCAAGCCTTCCAAATTCCTATTTCACTCAATTCTGTGGCTCTTCATTCTGGAAACTTTTCCATTAATGATGAATTTGGTCGATTGTTTCTCAGCACACTGTTATTCCAAAATAACAAATCCATTCAGGTGCACAATTAATTTTCATAAATGAATTAATTTACAAATTAATTTCAGCATTTGGACATTTGTTCCTTCGTTCTTCCCTCGCCGGGATATCTTGCAAAATTACTTGGCCAATTTCCAGTGAGTTTTCCATTTTCCGAATTCATCAATTATTCAATTTTTCAGAAATTAAAAACAATCCACTGCAAGATGCTGCCTTCCTTTTATATATACGATCTGAAAATATTTCTTCACATGCTTGAAAAATTATTGGGAAATGGAAGGAATTTTACAATTTATTTTCATTTCGGCAATCAATGTAAATTAATCTTATAAAAAAATTTAAAAAAATATTTCTCAGGAAAAATTCGATATAATAAAATTCCACACCCAAATTTTGCAAAATAAGTCACGAATAAATTGATTAATATATAGTAGTCAAACAGCGCACATAATTTTTCATTTTTTATTTATATTTGACCTAATATCAGGGGTCGGATCAAAAAATTTTCAAAATAAGACAAATTACATCAAAAAATAAGATTTTATGGTTAAAAATAAGATTTTTATAAAAGTGCTTTAAAATGAATTAGAATCGGTTTTTCATATATAAAATTGTTTAAATATCATATTTTCATCTCATAAATTCTATTTGGGCTTAAATTTTTATTACTCAAAGGAAAAATTAAAGACAAAATTGGCCGCGCAGGGCGCAGTGAAAAATTTTGATATTTTGAAAGGAAAAAATGACAATTTTATGAAAAATCAGACAAAATAAGACAATTCACTAAAAATAAGGACATTTTAATTTTTTAAGATTTGACCTCTCAAAATAAGGACAAGTCTTATAAATAAGGACGGATCCGACCCCTGCCTAATATCACAAAATAATTTAATATTCAAATTTAGATATGGATTATTACAAATATTCTTTTCCCGATGATTTGCTAGTTGGTTGGAGTTCAAATATGAGCAATTGGTGGAAATGTGCAAATTTGGTGCTGAAGAAATTGATCAAAGAAGCTGTTGACGGAGGGAACAACCCGTGAGAAATTTTTGATTAAATTATAGTTTTATTCATTTTTTGCACAGATTATTTTTAGACGAATATTGGATGGAATAAAATGAAATTGACAATTATTGATGAAATCAGGAGAATATTTGATTTGTTTATTATTGATTATTTTATGGTTAACCGAGAACCGACTTTTACGATTAAATCAATTTGGGGAAAAAAGATGGCAAATATAAATTCAAGGAAAAATAATCTTGCCTAAAATCACTTATACCCGGTGTTACAAGAAAATATATGGCACGCTACAGCATCAGATTTCGATCATATTATGAAAATAATTTAAGAATATCCATATTCTGAGAATATTATTAGAATTTGTGAATTCTGAGATTTTGTCTCAGCATATGATATATTTTCAAAACATATTTTCAACTTATTTTGAGATAGAATCTCAGATTAAGTTAATAATATATTCTCAGAATATGAATAATCTCAAAATATTCGGAGATTTCGTATATTCTTGAAATGTCCTGAGAACACGAAGAATTCTTAAAATATTCTCAAAATGTTTATAATCTTAGAATATGTTGAGAATGCACATATTTTGACAATTTATTCTAACTCTTATTTTGAAAATAATTCTCAGATTAACTGAATAATATAAGCTCAGATTATAGCAAATTTTCATTAAATTCTCAGAATTCTGTGAAATTTGAAAATATTCTGCGGAATTGTGTTTATTGACTTTTCCTCTCGTTTGACTTGGGCCTAGGGCAATGTAAGGAATAAATAAATGTTTTAATGGACGAGGATACATAGCCTCTTTAGCTCAATGTTATGTCGCTGACTTTGGGCCTTGACTACTCAGGTTCGGATCCCAGCTACGGCCGGTGATTAAAAAAGTGAAATCAGAATCAGAACAAGGGAAAAAAGTCAGAACAGTGCGCGAGAAAAATCAGAACAAGGGAAAAATCAGAACAGAAAATCAGAACAAAGGAAAAAGTCAGAACAAGGTAAAAATCAGAACAAGGGAAAAATCAGAACAATGCGCGAGAAAAATCAGAACAAGAGAAAAATCAGAAAAGTGCGTGAGAAAATCAGAACAGAGGGAAAAATCAGAACAGAAAATCAGAACAAAGGAATCAGATTTTCGCCCCATATTCTCAGAATATTCTGAGATTATTCCATATTTTGATGATATTTTTTGTACAGAATCTGAGACTACATGCTGAAAAAAGTGAAAATACGGTGAAAATATCATCTGAGAATATGATATATTCTAAAAAAAATCTCAGAATTTCATATATTCTGAGAATTCATTTTTTCACCATATTTTCACCCATATTCTGAGATTAAGAACGTGATATAATCTGAGAATATTTTCAGATTGTTTCATATTTTCATTATATTCTCAAATTTTGCAATGTTCCCCGCTCTGGGCTAACTGATAGATTTTGAGGTAATCTCAGAATAATCTCAGCATATGTGACAAAAATTGTAACACCGGGTATTGGCATTTTTTAAAAATTATTATCGAAAATTGTTGAATAAATTTATTTGCAAACAAAAATACATTTAAAATCTTAGCAAACGAAAACACATTTACAATCCTAGCAAACGAAAACACAATTACAATCTTAGCAAATGAAAACACATTTAAAATCTTAGCAAACGAAAACACATTTACAATCCTAGCAAACGAAAACACATTTACAATCCTAGCAAACGAAAACACAATTACAATCTTAGCAAACGAAAACACATTTACAATCCTAGCAAACGAAAACACATTTACAATCCTAGCAAACGAAAACACAATTACAATCTTAGCAAACGAAAACACATTTACAATCCTAGCAAACGAAAACACATTTACAATCCTAGCAAACGAAAACACATTTAAAATCTTAGCAAACGAAAACACATTTACAATCCTAGCAAACGAAAACACAATTACACAATCAAAATCAGAAAAGGCAGAATTAAAATTAGAACAACGAATTAAAATCAGAAAAGGCAGAATTAAAATCAGAAAAGGCGAAATTAAAATCAGAATAGGCGGAATAAAAATCAGAACAGGCGAAATAATAATTCAGAAAAAGCAGAATTAAAATCAGAACAGACGAAAATAATAATCAGAATAAATAAATATTAAATAAAAATTTATCTAATAATAAAAAAATTTGCCAAAAATATCTTATTTTAAGATGTTGAATCAGGCTGGAACAATTGCTCTATGCCTTTAGATTACAAAATTTTCCCCAATTTTGGGGTTTTTTTTTGTATTTTTTTTTTGTTTTTTTATTCATTTTATTTCACTCGAGCAAACGAAAACACATTTACAATCTTAGCAAACGAAAACACATTTACCGGAGAATAGGCGGAATTAATTCTTTCCAGTTAAAACATTCCGGAAAACAAGTTAGTTCTTTCCGATTAAAACTTTTCGGAAAATAAGTGGAATCAATTCATTCCAATTAAAACTTTCGGGAAACAGGCGGAATCAATTTCCGAAAATATCCGGAATTAAATTTTCCAGCGGTTACCCAGAGATATAGTTCGTGCGCACACCTCTGAAAGATATTTTTGGAAAAAAAATTTTGTGGACCTCAAGGATGCCTCAACCTCAATTACTTTGTAATTATAATTTCATTAATTTTATGCCCAATAAATGAGAAATGACTTTTATCCTATTATATTCCATTAACAAGAATAATTTAAAATTTGTCTCCTTATTGTTCTTAAAAATTGAGTTTTCAAATTCTTCGTCCATTCAATATAACCAATTACTAAAGGTGGGAAGGAACACTCGATTGACCGCTGACTAATAAAACTGCAATCAACATCAACAGCAGACAGCAGTCAAAATCAACACTGCCAGTTGCCACTGTTCTCATTTTGAAAAGCGATAATTGATCAGTTTAGATTTAGATGGGACAAAGGAATTATAAAAACATAAAAGCCATTGAAAAATTGGATAGAATTGGATTTGCTTGCTCATCAATTTATTTCGGGATTAAATGAATAAAGATTAAGGCGAGGAAATAGCATCATTTTATTTTAAATGAATTTTTAATATTTAATTTCTTCGCCTCTTCTCTCAGCACGAATCCGGGCCGTTCAAGCTACTGATTGGATGGAAATGTCTGCTCTGTGGTGGAGCCTTCTTGTTCACGTGCCGGCACATCACGTTTGAAGATGGTCAATTGGTCGGAGGCCGGGCCGGAAGGAGCTTGGGTGGTGCTTGAAGCTCCCTAGAATGAAAAATGAATCAAATTTAATGAATATTTAAAAATTAATTTTACCTGACGTCGAGGGGGACGAGGGGGAACTTGTCGTTTTCGGAGGGTCAATTGGTCGGAAGCAGGGCCAGAGGGAGCTTGGGTGGTGCTTGTGCCTCCCTATGAATGATTTTGATCAGAATTATTGATGAGTTAATGGTCAAATTCAACCTGACGACGTGCCGGCACATTGCGTTTAAAGAGGGTCAATTGGTCGGAGGCTGGTCCAGAGGGAGCCTGAGTGGTGGTTGAGCCACCCTAGAACGAATTGAATTTAATAAATATTTAAAAATTGGTTTACCTGCTGGCGACGAAGGGGTCGAGCGGGAACTTGGCGTTTTCGGAGAGTCAATTGGTCCGAAGCGGGTCCAGCAGGAGGAGTTCGCATGGTGCTTGAAGCTCCCTTGAAAAATTTCTCATTGAGATTATTTTCAATTTGCTGGATTCCCATTCCCACCTGCTGTCGGCGTCCAGCAACAGGCACATTTCGTTTTCGCAGAGTCAATTGATCGGAAGCTGGGCCAGAAGGTGGTTGAGTAGTACCCGAACCTCCCTGGAATATTTTCTCATTTAAATTTTGCAATTTTTGGCGAATTTGAACCTGTCGTCGCCCAGCCGGCACATTTCGTTTGCGCAAAGTCAGCTGATCGGATTCGGGTCCATTTTCATCGTCAACCGGCGATTCAGTCGTCGAAGTTGGTTCCTGTATTTTTGGGATATTTCTGATTCCCCTCAATTCGTCTTACTTGTCGACGAGGCACAGATGGACTTGCCAAAATGGAGTGAATGCAAATTCCGGCAATAATGAGGAAAATGAAGAGGGACGATTTTAATGGGTTCATTTTTTGGTACAGATAGGACAAATTATTTATAATCTGATTTATAAATTTATTTTAATTATTTTTTTGATGAGAATTAAATGGTTTTTAGAGCCGAAAATATTTCTCTGAACTCTGAATAGCTTGAGAAATAAATTTTAGAAGGGATTCCTCAATTGGAAGGTTCAGAGAGTATTTTTTGAAATAAAAATGAAGGATTTTGTTGTTAACCAAAATTTATATATGTGTTCTAAATGTTCACATGAAATTTTGGGGCCTTGCCTAATCACAAAATAATTCGTTACATTTTTGCTGATATTTTTCTCATATTTATGAATAAGCATTGACAGCTTTAACCAATTTAATTTTCATGAATTAAAGCAGCTACATTTTTGGAGAGCCGATTTGCTGGAAAATTCCAATGATCATCAGAAAGTTGGCCCAATATCGTTGAACAATATTTGAAATTCATCGAATGAATTGGTCATGAGAAAAATGCGAAAGGTCGGGATTGCCCAATGAAAGAATGAGAATAATGCCAGCAGCAATTTTTTGACATTTTCCCTCATATAATTTTTTGTAATGGTGATTTCTGTTTGGTGGTGTTTGATTGATGGTTTATAGAAAGAAGACATAAAAATTTGTATTGTTTACTTTAAAATTGGTGATCAATTCAATTCTTTCCGGAAAATCTAATTAAAATCTTTCCGGAAAACTAAATTAAAATCTTTCCGGAAAACTAAATTAAAATCTTTCCGGAAAACTAAATTAAAATCTTTCCGGAAAACTAAATTAAAATATTTTCGGAAAATTTAATTAAAATCTTTCCGGAAAATTTAATTAAAATCTTTCCGGAAAACTTAATTAAAATCTTTCCGGAAAATTTAATTAAAATCTTTCCGGAAAATTTAATTAAAATCTTTCCGGAAAATTTAATTAAAATCTTTCCGGAAAATTTAATTAAAATCTTTCCGGAAAATTTAATTAAAATCTTTCCGGAAACACTAAAATCAGAATTCTTTCCAGAAAACACAAAAATTAGTAGAAATCTTTCCTTAATAAAACACAAAAATGAATGAAACACAATACACAAAACGGCCATATTATCATTGTTTAAATGTTTATCCTACAATTATAAACAATATAGAATATACCACTGGATTAGGCTGGTTAAACTCATCAAATTATATATAATTTGTTACGGTTTGGGCAAAATTAAATTATATATTAAATGATTTAACCCGTTTTTGAATTTTGGTTCGAAATTAAGTTAAAATTGATTAAACCAAGGTCAAACCATAATAAAATGATGGTTTTTGAAGTGATCTATCGATGTATATAAAATATAAGTTTTTTGGGTCTAGGTTAAATTCCTCTGAATGGTTCCAATCTTTTCGGCATTTTCATTGTTTTTATCGGCAAAAATTTCTCATTTTTTGCACCATGTGGATTCTTTAAAAAAATTAAATGTAAATGCTTCTCCATTCAGAACAACCAAAGGAATTGGAATTTAGAAAAGAAGAACATTTGATTAACCATAAAAACTGTAGTTTTAGCATTCTGTCGTTGCCACTGCCAATTCTCTATGAAGTACAATAAAATTGTTCATATTCAATAATAGGACAACGGAATTATAAAAATATAAAAGTTATTTAAAAATTGAACAAAAAATTAGTTTGCTTGCTCATCAATTTATTTTACGATTAAATGAATAAAAAATGGCGAGGAAATATTCATGATCATTTGATTTTAATTGTTTTTTTTTAAAATTTTTTTTCTCATCTTTTCTCTCAACAGTCATCAAAGCACACCCAAATAGCATTTGATCGGACGGAGGGTGGTCTGTTGAGTGATGGAGACTTCTTTTTTGATCATTTGCCACCACACCTCTCCTCCGGGGTGCAATCGAATATAAATGTCTGCTGAGTGGTGGAGCTTTCTTGTTGGCGACGTGCCGGCACATTTCGTTTGAAGATGGTCAATTGGTCGGAGGCCGGGCCGGAAGGAGCTGGGGTGGTGCTTGAAGCTCCCTCGAATGAAAAATGAATCAAATTTAAAGAATATTTAAAAATTGATTTTATCTGACGTCGAGGGGGACGAGGTGGAACTTGACGTTTTCGGAGGGTCAATTGGTCAGAAGCCGAACCAGAAGGAGCCTGAGTGGTGCTGGAGCCTCCCTTAACGAATGATTTTGGTCAGAATTATTGATGAATTAATAGTCTAATTCAACCTGACGACGTGCTGGCACATTGCGCTTGAAGATGGTCAATTGGTCAGAGGCTGGACCAGATGAAGCCTGGGTGGTGCTTGAAGCTCCCTGAATAGTTTACATTTAATGAAGATAAGATTTAGATATACACCTGGCCATGAAGACGAGGGGGAACTTGGCGTTTTCGGAGTGTCAATTGATCAGATTCGGGTTCAGACGGCGATTGGGTAGTGCTTGAATCTTCCTAGAATAATTTAAACAAATTAATTTAATTTTGGAATTGGAATTAGATTTGCCTCGTCAAACGGAGGAAGGCAGCGTTTTCGACGAGTCAATTGGTCGGAAGCAGGTCTAGAAGGTGGTTGAGCAGTGCTGGTGCCTCCCTGAATGAATCATTTTGGTCAAAAATATTGAAAATAAACAATTTAACTTGTCGTCGTGCGGGCACATTTCGTTTTCGAAGGGTCAATTGGTCCGATTCGGATGCATCTTCATCGTTGACCGGCGATTCAGTGGTCGAAGTTGTTTTCTGTATTTTTGGGATAATTTTGTTCCCTCAATTCGATCTTATACTTGTTGACGCCGCAACGATGGACTTGCCAAAATGGAGAGAATGCAAATTCCGGCAATAATGAAGAAAATGGAGAGGGACGATTTTGCGGGGTTCATTTTTTGGTACAGATAGGCCAAATTATTTATAATCTGATTTATAAATTTATTTTAATTATTTTTTTGAATGAGAATTTTAATGGTTTTTGTTGAATGGTTTCTTCCTAATATTTTTGGTCAAAGGTCCTAATATGGAACACCAGGAATTTTTCGGATTAATAATGAATAATTTTTTTTGTTCTCCAAATTTTACATGTGTGCTCTGCTGAATGTTCACATGAAATTTTTAAACCCTGCTGCCCGATCATTTTTGCTGCTTTTTTCTCATATTTATGAATAAGCATTGACGGCTTTAAAGAATTTAATTTTCCTGAATTAAAGCAGCCTAAACTACATTTTTGGAGCCAACGATAGTCGGAAAATTGACCCAATATTAATCATTGAACAATATTTGAAATTCATCGAATGAATTGGTCATGAGAAAATGCGAAAGGTCTGCTGCTGTATTGCTCAATGAGAGGATAAAATGTTGAATAATACCAGCAGCATTTTTTGCCATTTTCCCTCTATAATTTTTATGTTTGATTGGTGGTTATTTGCAGAATGAACACAAAAAATCAAAAAATTGTTAGAATTGTTTCAGAAATGAAAAAAATCAGAATTGTTTCCGGAAAGATTAGTGGTCAATTAAAAAATTTTCCGGAATGAAAACAAAAATCAGAATTAAAACTTTCCGGAAAGAAACACAAAAAATCAGAATTAAAACTTTCCGGAAAGAAACACAAAAATCAGAATTAAAACTTTCCGGAAAGAAACATAAAAATCAGAATTAAAACTTTCCGGAAAGAAACACAAAAATCAGAATTAAAACTTTCCGGAAAGAAACATAAAAATCAGAATTAAAACTTTCCGGAAAGAAACATAAAAATCAGAATTAAAACTTTCCGGAAAGAAACATAAAAATCAGAATTAAAACTTTCCGGAAAGAAACACAAAAATCAGAATTAAAACTTTCCGGAAAGAAACACAAAAATCAGAATTAAAACTTTCCGGAAAGAAACATAAAAAAATCAGAATTAAAAACTCCGGAAAGAAACACAAAAATCAGAATTAAAACTTTCCGGAAAGAAACACAAAAAAATCAGAATTAAAAACTCCGGAAAGAAACACAAAAATCAGAATTAAAACTTTCCGGAAAGAAACATAAAAATCAGAATTAAAACTTTCCGGAATGAAACACAAAAATCAGAATTAAAACTTTCCGGAAAGAAACACAAAAAATAAGAATTAAAACTTTCCGGAAAGAAACATAAAAATCAGAATTAAAACTTTCCGGAAAGAAACATAAAAATCAGAATTAAAACTTTCCGGAAAGAAACACAAAAATCAGAATTAAAACTTTCCGGAAAGAAACAAAAAAATCAGAATTAAAACTTTCCGGAAAGAAACACAAAAAAATCAGAATTAAAAACTCCGGAAAGAAACACAAAAATCAGAATTAAAACTTTTCGGAAAGAAACACAAAAAAATCAGAATTAAAAACTCCGGAAAGAAACACAAAAATCAGAATTAAAACTTTCCGGAAAGAAACACAAAAATCAGAATTAAAACTTTCCGGAAAGAAACACAAAAATCAGAATTAAAACTTTCCGGAAAGAAACACAAAAATCAGAATTAAAACTTTCCGGAAAGAAACACAAAAATCAGAATTAAAACTTTCCGGAAAGAAACACAAAAAATCAGAATTAAAACTTTCCGGAATGAAACACAAAAAATCAGAATTAAAACTTTCCGGAATGAAACACAAAAAATCAGAATTAAAACTTTCCGGAAAGAAACATAAAAATCAGAATTAAACTTTCCGGAAAGAAACACAAAAATCAGAATTAAAACTTTCCGGAAAGAAACACAAAAAAATCAGAATTAAAAACTCCGGAAAGAAACACAAAAATCAGAATTAAAACTTTCCGGAAAGAAACACAAAAATCAGAATTAAAACTTTCCGGAAAGAAACACAAAAAAATCAGAATTAAAAACTCCGGAAAGAAACACAAAAATCAGAATTAAAACTTTCCGGAAAGAAACACAAAAATCAGAATTAAAACTTTCCGGAAAGAAACACAAAAAAATCAGAATTAAAAACTCCGGAAAGAAACACAAAAATCAGAATTAAAACTTTCCGGAAAGAAACACAAAAATCAGAATTAAAACTTTCCGGAATGAAACACAAAAAATCAGAATTAAAACTTTCCGAAAAGAAACATAAAAATCAGAATTAAAACTTTCCGGAAAGAAACATAAAAAAATCAGAATTAAAACTTTCCGGAAAGAAACATAAAAATCAGAATTAAAACTTTCCGGAAAGAAACACAAAAATCAGAATTAAAACTTTCCGGAAAGAAACACAAAAAATCAGAATTAAAACTTTCCGGAATGAAACACAAAAAATCAAAATTAAAACTTTCCGGAATGAAACACAAAAAATCAGAATTAAAACTTTCCGGAAAGAAACACAAAAATCAAAATTAAAACTTTCCGGAAAGAAACACAAAAATCAGAATTAAAACTTTCCGGAAAGAAACACAAAAATCAGAATTAAAACTTTCCGGAAAGAAACACAAAAAATCAGAATTAAAACTTTCCGGAATGAAACACAAAAAATCAAAATTAAAACTTTCCGGAATGAAACACAAAAAATCAGAATTAAAACTTTCCGGAAAGAAACACAAAAATCAAAATTAAAACTTTCCGGAAAGAAACACAAAAATCAGAATTAAAACTTTCCGGAAAAAAAATAAACTAATCAGAATTCTTTCTAATGAAACACAAATTCTTTAAAGAATTGTTATTGAATTAAAAACTTCCCCGAAAAATTAGTGGCTGATTAAAAACTTTATGGAAAATTTGTATTGAATAAAATTTTTATGTAATCTTTTTTCATTAAATTACCAATTCTCCTTTTCTTCTATCCATCTTTTCCGAGATCTATTTAAAATCCCCGATAACGAAAAAAAATATTTTTTTATTTTTTATTAAATTACAAAATATATAAATTTTATTGAATTATAATAAGTAAAAGAAAATGGAACAAAAATATGAAAATAATAATAAAAAAATAACAATTTTCCATAGGAAATAAAATAAATATGGACTGGCATCAATTTTTAGTTATTATACATTGGAATCCTATGGTGAATTGTGTGAAAATATTGTATTTTTATGAATATTTTTGATTTCTTCATTCAGAGGAGTAAAACGTATTGCAATTTATTTGACGGAGTCCGTTCAATTTCGACCAGCCTTTTCTTTCTTCATTTCCATTTTTGGCACATTTTCTGCCATTTTTTGTAGATTTTCTGGAGTCGGCACAACCAACGGTCGAAGTCCATATGGCGGCCTTTTCTTCTTTTCCGGATTGGCTGTCTCAGATTCTACTGTCTTCTTTTGGTCCGAATCAATTTTGGCTTGTTGTTGATTTGATGATTGTTGAGAAGAGGAAGAATCGGGAGATGAGGAAGACTGGTTTGGACTGTCCAAAATGAAACTGGCACCGCCAATTGCAGCATTTTTCGATAATTGTTGCTCGGATTCCGTCTGAAATCGTTTAAAAAATAATTTTAATTCTCAAATAATTTAGAAAGGCAATTTTTTACCTCACTTTTTTACCGCAAAAGTAGATTTTTAGACTTCAAATAATGAAATAACCGGTTTTAAACCGTACAAACCTTTACCAATTTGTAAATCTCATAAAGACGCATCGATTGGTATATAAAATATATCAGATTTTGGCCCAAAATTAAAAAGCTTAAAACCAAAAAATGTAAATTTGGTTTAAACGGTTTAACTCGCTCAGTTTCGAATTAAACTAAGAAATTTATATTCCAACACACGTATCTATGATATCTACAAATTGGTATAAGGTTTGTTAGGGTTTAAAACCGGTTACTTATTTATTTGAACTTTGAAGTTGGGATAAAAAAATAAAAAATTGGGTAAAAAGATATTTTATCGGAAATTTATTCCTCACCTCTGAAAGACATTTCTTCCTCTCCGATCCCCGTTGCCTTCTCACTTTGGCCAATGCCCTTTGCCTTGCCGTTTGCACCGGATCCATTCCCATTTCACTTCCAGCAATCTCCGATGCCTTTGTTTCTTCGTCCGTCGCTGATGAGGTCGATCTTTTCACTGCGGCCGTAATGGAACGTGAAACCGGGCGAAGAATTGGGAATGTGGAATTTCGAATGGTGGCTGCCAAATCCGCCCAAACTGGGGAGCCTGAAAAAAAATTAAATTTTTTAAATGATTTTTCTGCTTTTATAGCTTACGATTCAACAAATTCGACGTGCTTCCACCAATTCCGCTGCTCGTTTTTCGATCCGGTGAAATTGAACCGCTCAGCCCAAAAGAGCGTCGTCGAGAACGAAAACTTGCCGGCGGACTTTTTAGGGAATTCCTTTGCAAAGAACTGCTAATTCGGCTCAATGAAGTGTCCGTGGGGGTTGGGCTGAGTTTGAGGGGCACTCGTTTGCAACAAAGTGTCCGTGGGCCACCGGCCAAATCATCCAATTTGATTTGGATTCGAGTGTTCTTTGGTTGGATAACCTGAAATTAATTAATTTAATTTAATTTTTTAATTTAAAAATATTTTTATTGATTTATTTATTTATATAATGCATTTTTTTTATAAAAAATCAATAAATTTTCTAAAAAAAACAATAAATTTACTTGATCAGTGTAGGCAACTTCCAATGAGATGGTCAACGGCAATTTTGTACGCAATTCCTCTCGACTCAACTGCGCCCATTCCAAATAGCCAAAAGGTGGGCAAATGCATTGGACTGGGTCCTGGAGGCTGGAACCATCGGCTGCCGTCATTGAAATGTTCACCTGAAGGAAATTTGCATATTAAAAAGGAACAGAAATTATATGGTTCATTTTGTTAATTACTTTTTAAACTATTTTCGAAATTTTTCCCAATTTTTGAATTTCTTCGCTTTAAAATATTCCATCAATATTTTTATTACCTCTTTAATGACTGTGGCTGAGTCACGCAATTCTTCGGGCGGTTGCTGCTTTTTCTCGCCACCCTCCAATTCCTCCCAATCACTGTCCAAAAACACTTTGAATCGATGCGCTGCCCCAGCCCGTCGACTGTAAAGGCCAACATGCAGTACAATTGGACAATTAATGGGCGGTTGGGCCATATCACTTGTCGATGGTGAACAAATCATGGATGATGCCGTGGAATTGGGTGAACATGGGAAATTGCACAGTTGGACATTGCAAATTTCGCGCAGCTCATCCAGCTTGAGCATAATGTAACGGCGAAGTGCCACCGGCTCAATGCCCAAACAGTCCAAATCTTTCTCGGTGATTTTTAGTAGCCGAGGTCCATTTATGCCATATTGGAGGACACAGGAGATAATTTTGTCGACGGATTCTTCAGGGAAATCGGCAACCGCAGCTGCGGCAATATTTTGTGCCCATTCACAGACGCAATCCTCATTCCATTCACAGACATTTTCCACATTCTTAAAAGGGTGGATAATTTATTAAGGTAAACTTAATCTTTTCTGGTAATTAAAATCTTTCTGGAAAAATGTAATTAAATTCTTTCCGGAAAACTTAATTAAATTCTTTCCGGAAAACTTAATTAAATTCTTTCCGGAAAACTTAATTAAATTCTTTCCGGAAAATTTAATTAAATTCTTTCCGGAAAATTTAATTAAATTCTTTCCGGAAAACTTAATTAAATTCTTTTCGGAAAATGTATTAAATTCTTTCCGGAAAATGTAATTAAATTCTTTCCGGAAAACTTAATTAAATTCTTTCCGGAAAACTTAATTAAAATCTTTCCGGAAAACTTAATTAAAATCTTTCTGGAAAAATGTAATTAAATTCTTTTCGGAAAATGTATTAAATTCTTTCCGGAAAATGTAATTAAATTCTTTCCGGAAAAATGTAATTAAATTCTTTTCGGAAAATGAATTAAATTCTTTCCGGAAAATGTAATTAAATTCTTTCCGGAAAACTTAGTTTTTAATAGAAATATACTCACCAAAATGTCGACCATATGCAGAAAATTGCGATGGCTACTTTCTCGTTTTCGCAATGCCTGTTCTCTTCTCAGCAAATCCTCAATTTGACGTGCCAAATCCAACTTTAATTCATCCAAATCCACCAATTGCTCCTGAATTTTTTGTCGCCATTCCTCTTTGCCTTCACACAGGAATTGGGCGCATTCCTCTCGAATGCCCTTGTCCTGACTCATTCGTTCCAGCGTGGCCAAAACTGTAAAAAAATGCGTAAAATTCTTATTTGTAAATATTTAATTTGGTTAAAAACATTGAAATGTACAAAAGAGTATAATAGTTCAATGGTTTATCCTAGACCTCAAACCCTATAATCAATCGATAGATTTTGTCAAGACAAGACCCATTGAATGGTATATAATTTATAATGGCTTGATCAAAATTAAGGGTATTAAGCCGGTTGAAACGCCTTTCTGTTTTTGGTTTAAAAGTAAAAACTAATTTAAAATTGGTTAAACATAAGTCAAATCATTATTAAATATCGAAGTGTTCTATCGATTGGAGGGTTTGGGGGTCTAGGACAAAACACTGAACTAATCTTTTCAAATTTTCAATATATATATTTTTCGCCAAACTAAATTATTTTCCATTCCTCACCATATCGCATATCCGGCCTCTCCTTTGGGTTCAGTCGCCAACAATCCGCCAACAATTTGGCCAATGCCTCAGGGCATGTGTCCGGAATGACCAGGCGAACGCCATTTTGCGAAATGATTGAGTAGATTTTGAATTCGGTCAGTCCTTTGTAGGGCACTTGACGTGAAAACAACTCCCAGAGGACGACGGCAAATGACCAAACATCCGTTGCGGTTGTGATGCCCTCACGTTGGGCAATGATTTCGGGCGACATCCACGCTGCCGTGCCACCCCATGATGGGGCCGTCCATGAATGGGTCAAGTCCTTGGAGGTGCCGAAATCGCACAATTTGCATTGGAATTTTTTGCCAATCACAATGTTTTTGGATTTTAAATCCCGGTGGATTACGGTGATTGGAGCCTAAAATTGAGATTTAAATTGTTCCCAGCCATATTTTTTTAACCTCATAGTGCAAATAGGCAACGCCTCGGGCAATTTGTTGTGCCCATTTGATTGTCCTCTCCAGACTGATTTGTTCATCTTTGTTGTGTAAATGCTCATAAAGGCTGCCATTTTCGGCATATTCCGTCACAATGAAGAAGTCGGGATTTGCTTGACTGACTCCGTAGAATTGAATGATGTTTCGGTGCCGAATTTGGGAGAGGATTTCCACCTTAAAATTTAAAAATTAATTATGATTAATTAATTAAAATATTATTATTAATTTTTAACCAGTGGGGCAGAGCCCCACTGGTTTAAGGCATGCTTCCGTATCGGAAAAAGCGCGGGGCGCTTTAAGGTACCCCAGTAGGTTTTTTTTATTTAAGTTTCGGACGGCTCGCTTCGCTCGCCTTGTATTTTTCACTTTTTTAAACCGGTTTAAGCTTATATCTCCAAACTGATTTGGTTTGAGAGCTCGCGCAATACACCATTCGATGCGCATTTTCAAGCTCTACAACTTTGCACTTTACCGCGCACTTCTATCTCAACTCGCAAAAAAGTTATAAGGAAATTTCAAAAATTTTCTAAAAACAGACCCCCTATGGTCATTTTTCCAGCCTCCCCCGTCCACCGTAGACCCCCCGACCTATATATCAATCGATAGCCCTGACTCTGGAGACGGGAGGGTTTTTGTTTTTAAATCGATTGAGGACCGGGGAAAAAAGTTTTACCGTGGCAAACCGGTTTTTAAACCGGTTTCGGCCCAAACCCAAACTGCTATCAAAAAACGCGTATTTTTTCTGGATGCGCACTGAAAAGTTACCCCTAGAATGTACAAGTCCCAAAACCTAAAAATCCCTAGAAAAGCTCAAATTTGATTTAATGTGAAAATGTCGAAACCATCTTTCTAGTATATAATGTATACAATTAAAAATCCTTCAACCTTTACCTCTTTCTCCAACATGAACACTTTTTTGAGGGCCACTTGCAATGAATGACCATCGGGCCTTTCCCATTGTCCTTTGAAGACGGAACCTTCAAAAAATTTGTAAAATAATTTTCAAAAAACTAAAAAATTTTTCAAAAAATTATTTAAAATTTTTAATTTTTCAAAATTTAAAAACTTTTTCAAAAAACTGGTTAAAAATTTTTCGAAAAATGCTGAAAAATTGTTTTTTAATTTTTCAAAAAATTGTCTTAAAATTGTTTAAAAATTTTAAACAATTTTTGAAATTTTCAAAAAACTGCTTTAAATTTTCCCATCAAAATTATGCCACCGACCATATGTGCCAGCACCAAGCTGCTCTTGGACTTGAAGTTGATCGCGAGGAATTAGTGGATAACTGGCCAGCTCAGTGGATGGACTGCTCGAACCAGAACTGGTGCTGGGCTCCTGCAGTCCACAAAGGCGTTGATCAATTGGGGCTGCGGCCCCTTCCGTGGAAGTGGTGGTCGATGATGAAGTACAGCAGGATGTGGAAGCAGATGAACACATTTTTAAATAAATTTTATAATGAATTTATTTTGAGTTCTGAAATTAAGATGAAAATTAGGGTTCCTTTTTTTGTAAAATTTTAAAAAAAATACTAAAAGTTAAGAAAAGATTAATATCCGCGCACTCTTTTAAGCTCAAAATTCTTATAAATGGGCCTTTTAAAATATAACTTTAGGGAAAATATTCTCATTAGCCTAAATAGCCAAAAATAAAATTGGGGATAAATATCCGCGGAGTGGATTTAAGGAATAAACTTTTTTTGTGTGTGTTCGGCAGATTTGGGAAATGGAGAATGCGGTGTTTCTCCGTATTCACATCGGCTGATTTTTTGCCGCTGTGCTGTTTTTGTTTAGGGAACAATAATTTGGTCAATGGACCCCGGAGGGGGGGGATGTCACCAACCACCCCGCCTGCCCCAATCAAAACGGCAAAGACCGGCTTTTGTGAGGGATGTGAGGCGAGGAATTATTGTGAAATTATTGGTCAGAGAAATCACAAAGAGCGCCGCAAATTTTTCGGCTAATATTACTAAATATTTACGTAAAAAATGATTTAAAGGAGCAGCCTAAAGGGAAAGAAGGAAGAATACTCATCAAATGAAAAGGAGTGGGGTGACTGGCTGCACAAAATTGAGAGGGGGACGAAAAAGCAGTGAGAAAGGTGGCAGTGGGTCGAGAGTCGAGAACCACCACTGGTTTGGTTCTTTTGGGGGAGATCATTCCCGTCACTGGCCACTACACTTTGTAGTATTGGGCCACGGGTTCTTATTATTCTTCTGGGGGAAGGGACAAGGGATCATTCCAGATTCCAGTCACTGGCCAATACATTTTGATTCGGCTGACTGAGCATAGCAGTATTGGGCAGAGAGCGGCCGAAAACCAGCAACAGAGAATGGCCCTGGGACGAAAACTTATATACTATTAGAGGGGGATGAAAGAGCAGCGAGAAAGGCTGTGTGGGTCGAGAGCGCCGCCAGCCACATTACGGATCCACCACGGGTTCTTATTCTTTTAGGGGGAAAGGAACAAGGGACCATTCCCGTCACTGGCCACTACTCTTTGCTTCTTTGGGAATGTAGTATTTGGCAAATGACAGCCGAAAATCAGCAGCAGAGTGGCCCTGGGGCAACCTTTTTATATACTATTTGACGAAGAGCACAGACACTTTGTGGTTGATCACAATTCACAAATGGGAAAGGGGATGTTTGGTGTATTCGTTTTTCGTTAGTTGGGAGAGCATAAATCGCATAAACCACGATAAAAAGGGAGGGGTGGAACAAAAAGTGGCTCGTAAAAGTGACTGGGGAGTCGACTCTCGATCCCATCGTGTGTCTGTTATGGTCCGAAATTTAGTTGATCTGCTATCGGTACTAAAAAAGTGTGCCCTTTGTAGTTCTCTGGATTGAAATTTAGAAAGTGGTCATTGGCCAATGGCCACTACTCTTCGGCGTTTTATTGGGCAAATGACAGCCGAAAATCAGCAGCAGCAGAGTGGCCCTGCTGGGGCAGCATTTTATATACTATTTGACGAAGAGATGGTCAGAGGCGCAGAGCACAGACACTTTATGGTGGTTGATCACATTTGGGAAAGGGGATGTTTGGTTTATTGGTTGGGACTTGGGAGAGCAGAGCATAAATCGCATAAACCAAGATAAAAAGAGGGAGCAAAGAGTGCTTTGGTAAAAATTTAATTCGGGAGTCGTGACTCTCGATCCCATCGGCGGGTGTCCGTTATGGTCCAAAATTTAGTTGATCTGCTATCGGTACTAAAAAGTGTGCCCTTTGTAGTTCTGGACGGACTTGTTGAAATTTAGAGAAAGTGATCATTGGCCAATGGCCACTACTCTTTTCGGCGTTTTATTGGGCAAATGACAGCCGAAAATCAGTAGCAGAGTGGCCCTGGGGGGAACCTTTTATATAATTTGACGAAGAGATGGGCAAAGGCGCAGAGCACAGACAATTTGGCCGATCACATTTGGGAAAGGGGATGTTTGGTTCATTTCATTGGTTAGTTGGGAGATCATAAAACGCATAAACCACGATAAAAGGAGGAGCAAAGAGCAGAGTCGAGACTCTCGACTTGTCTGCTCTGTGGTCTCATATTTAGTTGACCGGTTGGTATTGGTACCCCAAAGCCCAAAAAATTTTTGCCCTTTGGAGTTTCGACACTAATAAGAAGGGACCAAAATTTGGAGTCTGGACTGAATGTGAGGAAGGGCCCAAAAATTTTGTGTTTGGTACAAAAATTGTGCACAGCCCAAAAATTTGATATTGACTGAGTGAGTGCACAAAAAACTATAAATCGAGGCATGCGACTTTACAATTTGATAAAACCAAAGGGAGGAAAATGAACACTTAAATTAATTAGTTTTTTTTGTGTCAGTTTTGGTCGTTCTTTGAATTTTATTTGAAATTTAGTTGGAATTGTGATTTAACAATTTTTTTCACCCTTTTTATACCCAAAATTTTGTGTTGATAACCGAAAATTCCGCACGTTTTTCCGAATAAAAGATTTGAATTCTTTTGTCTTCTTTTTATGTTGCTTAAAGGCGAATTTTGAGCCAAAAAACGGGTGCAAATATAATGGGAAAAATGGAAACATTTTTCTTTGTTTTTGGTAAAATATTTACATTTAAAGGCAAGGGAATTGGGTTTGAATTAAAATTGTTGGCAGAAAATGGAAGGGAAAAGGTCAAAAATATTTGTAGAAAATGAATGCATTTTTTGCAGAAGAAGGAAATGTTTTCAATTTTTTGTTTTTTTTTGCATTATTCGATCAAGGTAAATAAAACAAAATGAAAAGTGTGGGCGCAAAAAGAAAGAATGTTTATGATTGTTGGGTGAAGGACGATTTAAATAGGGTTGTGGTTTAGTTTCGATTTACTAATCATTAATCAATTTAGTAATATCAAAGTTTGTTTTAACATTTTTTACTAAAATTAAAAAGATTTAATAAAAAAAATACAAAATAAAAATTATTAATTGAGTTAATTTAGTAAACCAAAAATTAATTTTTTAACTTTACGAAAAACAATAAAAGTTCCTTATTAAACGGGAAAATTGTGAATGATAAAATTGAGTTCAGAAGCAATTTAAAAGATTTCCGAACATATGTAGTGGTATGACTGAGGAATTTTTTTGTTTAAAAATGCCCCCGTGAAATACGGAAAATGTCCATCTAATAAATAGATTGCATTTTTGTTCAACCAAATTCAACAAAGTTCCACAAAAAATTTTTGCTGATAATCATATGAAAAAGAAAGAATAAAAAATGTTCATTCACATTTAATGAATGAGAGGAAGGGGAAAAGAGGATTATTTTTGGAAGAAAATAATGAGGAAGACACGGGAAATACACCCAAAAGGGTCCAAATGAACCCAACAAAATGTTGGCCAAAAGACCAATTGTTTAGGACTTAAGACCTTCGGAGGATGACACATCCCATCCGTAAAGTCTTATGAAATTGCGATCATTGACGATCATTTGAGGAGGAGGGGGGACACGGATGGGATTTGGCGGATATTTGTGGATAAAGGGCGGCTGACTGGAATTAAATGAGTGAATGCCAGTGCCAGCTGATGGATGTTGGGCAAAGAAGAGAATTTCATTTTTACTAATCATAAGGTCTATTAATTTAAAAATATGTTTTGAGGACTTTTGGAGTTGGATTTTTTCTGCAAGATATTTGGGTACATTTTGAAACATATATTTAATTTTTGATAATTTTTGAAGTTATTTTCTTTCATTCAAAATGTGTTTTCGTGACTTTTGGTTTTGGATATGGATCTTTTGCAAAGAATTTGGGTCATTTTAAATTCCCTGAAGGAATTTAATTTAATTAATTAAGTTATATATGATCTTAAATAACGGGAAAATGGGTACTTTTAGAAGCTAAATTTTTTCATGAATTTGGGTTCATTGCTAAATCTTCCTACTCTGAGAGGATTTAATTTTTAATTTAATAAATTTTTATATTAATGAAGTAAAAGATCTTAATAAAAATAAGAGGTGAATGGGCGAGAAAAAAATAATAAAAATTAAGAAATTCTTACGGGAAAAAAATGAAGAGGCGAAAAATTAAAAATTTATAAAAATTTGGAAAAATTGAAAGCTCAAAGGGTAAAAAACGAAGAAAAATGCTTCAAAAATGTGGTTGCCGGATAAGAAAACAAACAATAAACAAAGAATAAACAACCCAAAAATGGGCGAGAAACATGCGGCCATAGCTTTGAAAATTGGGCCAATGCAGCGAAAGGGAAAAGGGAGTCCCGGGTCGGCGGCTGTAAATAAAGGTTCAGAGAGCACAAAAAAGCCGTATTGAGGGAGAGAAAGAAGGGAAGGGAAAGGAATGTTCTGTTCGGTTCCGGCTGTTTTCTGTGCATCTTTTTTGGACCCACGGGGAGTTCCACCCCAATTCGCTAAAAGGGGGAGATTGGTGTTTGATGCCTTATGGCCTTATGGACGACTCCGTAAATAGTAAATAATGGTGAGGCATACGAAAAGACCATAAAATTGATTAGAAAAAGTAAAAAGATTTAAAATAAAAGAGAGAAAGGAGTGAGGAAGTTGCCAGAAATTTATGGAATTTTGCAGAATTTATGCAAAAAAAAAATATAATTAAAATTATTAATAAAAATTAAATAAGCCTAAAATTTTATAAAAAAATTTGTATTACAAATAAAATAAATTTAAATGCAAGAAATGGTTAAAAATTAATCAAAATTATTTCAGAACGTTCAAAAAATTATATTTAATCACAAAAATTGTTCCAAAAATTTGGAAAAGGGGAAGGAAATAAATTTGATGCACTCCTAAGTCCTAATAAGCTCCAATAAAATGCCTTTTATATCAGGGATCCGATCCGTCCTTATTTATAAGATTTGTCCTTATTTTGAGAGGTCAAATCTTACAAAATTAAAATGTCCTTATTTGTAAGAATTGTCCTTATTTTTGGTGAATTGTCTTATTTTGTTTGATTTTTCATAAAATTTCATTTTTTTCCTTAAAAATGTCGAAATTTTTCGCTGCGCGGCCATTTTTGGCTTGAATTTTTCGCTGCGCGGCCATTTTTGGCTTGAATTTTTCGCTGCGCGACCATTTCTGGCTTGAATTTTTCGCTGCGCAGCCATTTTTGGCTTGAATTTTTCGCTGCGCAGCCATTTTTGGCTTGAATTTTTCGCTGCGCAGCCATTTTTGGCTTGAATTCTCTCCTTGCAGTGGCATTTTTGGCTTGAATTTTCTCCTTGCAGTGCCATTTTTGGCTTGAATTTTCTCCTTGCAGTGCCATTTTTGGTTAAAATTTTTCCTTTAAGGAGTAAAAAATTAAGCCAAAATACATTATGGGAGATGAAAAATATGATATTTAAACTAAATTTTACATAAAAAATCGATTTTAAAGCATTTTTGTAAAAATCTTATTTTTGACCATAAAATCTTATTTTTTGATGTAATTTGTCTTATTTTGAAAATTTTTTGATCGGATCCCTGTTTTATATCGAATTTTTTGTGATAGTGTGTTCATTGTTTGACAAGTTCGATTGGAAAATGTGCTTAAAACAAAATTCTTTTGTCAAATTTATGAAAGAAAAATATTTTTTGAATAATAATTTGTCAAATTTGGTCAATTGAATGAATAAAAATGGCAAAAATAAATCTTTCCGGAGAACAATTAAAATCTCTTTCCGGATTCCGGAACTTAATTAAAATCTTTCGGGAAAATTTAATTAAAATCTTTCGGGAAAATTTAATTAAAAATCTTTCTGGAAAATTTAATCTGATTTTTGTGTTTTCCGGAAAGAATTCTGATTTTTTGTGTTTCATTCCAGAAAGAATTCTGATTTTTGTGTTTTCCGGAAAGAATTCTGATTTTTGTGTTTTCCGGAAAAACTTCTGATTTTTTGTGTTTCACTCCAGAAAGAATTCTGATTTTTTTGTGTTTTCCGGAAAGAATTCTGATTTTTGTGTTTTCCGGAAAGAATTCTGATTTTTTGTGTTTCACTCCAGAAAGAATTCTGATTTTTTGTGTTTCATTCCAGAAAGAATTCTGATTTTTGTGTTTTCCGGAAAGAATTCTGATTTTTTGTGTTTCATTCCAGAAAGAATTCTGATTTTTGTGTTTTCCGGAAAGAATTCTGATTTTTGTGTTTTCCGGAAAAACTTCTGATTTTTTGTGTTTCACTCCAGAAAGAATTCTGATTTTTTCGTGTTTTCCGGAAAGAATTCTGATTTTTGTGTTTTCCGGAAAAGAATTCTGATTTTTTTGTGTTTTCCGGAAAGAATTCTGATTTTTGTGTTTTCCGGAAAAGAATTCTGATTTTTGTGTTTTCCGGAAAGAATTCTGATTTTTGTGTTTTCCGGAAAAACTTCTGATTTTTTGTGTTTCACTCCAGAAAGAATTCTGATTTTTTTGTGTTTTCCGGAAAGAATTCTGATTTTTGTGTTTTCCGGAAAAGAATTCAAGCACCAAAACATTTTAAGCAATAAATATTTTCAAAAATTCTATAATATCCAAAAGAAATTCAATAATATTCCACCAAATAAAACATCAGCACACAGCATTAACCAATAAATTTGAGTGAAAATGTCAATTTTTTTGTGGAATTATTCAACCATTCGTTCTTTCATTGAGCAATTCACTGATCTTTGGCATTTTTAGGGCCAATTTATTCAATGAATTTCAAATGTTCAACGAAATTAGGCGATTGTTTTATAATTCGACACCCAAAACATTTAATTTGGAACTATTTTTCATTCTTGTCATTCATTCTTGATCGTTCATAGCCACTGATGCTTATTCACATCAAAATTTTCGAGAAAATTCAACAGAGAATGAACAAAAAGGCAACAATCATCCAAGACCAAAATTCTCAGAATACATAAAATATGCTTTTGGGCAGAAATTCATCTCATTTTTAATTTTTTCGGGGAATTTACTTCCTCCGAAATTTTCTTTTGGGAATATTAAATAAATTTGAAAATTCATTGAAATTTACCGCTAAATTTCTTCTATAATTAATTCTTTTAAAGGAATATCGAAAAATGAGTCCCACAAAATCGTCCCTTTTAATTTTCCTTATTATTGCCGGAATGTGCATTCATTCCATTTTGGCAAGCCCATCAGTGCCCCGTCGACAAGTAAGGCGAATTGAGGGGAATCAGAAGTATCCTAAAAATACAGGAACCAACTTCGACGACTGAATCGCCGGTTGACGAAGAAAATGGACCCGAATCCGATCAGCTGACTTTGCGCAAACGAAATGTGCCGGCAAATGATCAAGAAGAAGGCACCACCACTCAACAGACACCTCCATCCGATCAATGGCTATTTTCTAGTCGTCGAAAACGTCAAGTTCGCCCTCGTGAACAGGTAAATTCAAATCTTTTATTTTCATTAAATTCGATGCATTCTAAAAGGCATCAAGCACCACTCAAGATCCTTTCGCTGCAGACCCGCCACCATCCGATCAGTGGGACGTGCCGGAACACCTTTGTCAGGTTGAATTTAATAAATTAATTCAATTATTCGAATAAAATTGTTCAAAGAATGGCCATGAACAGCCACCGTCTAGCCCGGACTCCGACCAATTGGCTCGTCGAAAACGAAATGTGCCGGCAAATGATCAAGAAGAAGGCACCACCACTCAACAGACACCTCCATCCGATCAATGGTTATTTGCCAATCGTCGGAAACGTCAAGTTCTCGCTCGGGGCCAGGTAAACTCCAATTTTAAATATTCATTAAATTCGATCCATTCTAGGAAGCATCAAGCACCACTCAAGATCCTTTGGCTGCTGGCCCGCCACCATCCGATCAGTTGATAGGTTGCCCGCATTGCGGGGACGGGGATTTCTTTGGCCGCCGTCGTCGACAAGTTCCCCCTCGTCTTCGTGGCCAGGCATATACAATTTTTTATTATTAATTAAATTCGATTCATAATAGGAAGCTTCAACCACCACGGAGGATCCTTTCGCAGCTGCTGGCCCGCCATCCGATCAGATTGCCGCACCAATTGAAGGTCGTCGAAAACGCCAAGTTCCACCTCGTCCCCTTCGTCGCCAGGCAATTTTCCCAAACTTTAATATTCATTTATGCGAATTTCATAGGGTGCCACAAGCACCACTCAAACACCTCCATCCCGTGTTAACGGTCCTCCTCCATCCGATCAATTGACCAAACGTAGTGCCGTGGCCATACAAAAACGCAGCCCTCAATATAATGTAAGTTTTAATAATAAGGGAATTATCATTCAAATGGCATATTAAATTATCAAAAGATTTTTTGCATTTATTTCCTATTTTAAAGATGATAGTTTTGGGAAATTGAATAAGATTAAGTTTAAGTAGTTGATTCAAAAATGAATTCAAAACTCAAAATGGTCCTATTATTTTATCACAATTCAAATTTTAATGATGGTACTAATTAATTAATCCGGGAGGCCAAAAATTATTGGAGGCAAAATAATTTAATGAAGGTGGCAGCCGAAAATTCATTATTCTGACCCCCCCCCCCCCCCCAGTACTTTAATGACTGTAAAAACAACATAAGAGAAAGTTCCGAGCTCTGAAATTCTAAACTTGACCGAATCATAAATCTAATATTACCCTTCCTTTAACTCCATGGAACCTAGCATAGCCTACTTAACGATTCTGTTTAATTTATTATTGTTAGACTTAGTTTTCTAATTAATTTGTTCAAAAATCTATTATTTACTATTCAAAAAATAAGCGAGTTTTTCCACTAAAAATAATTGATAAATATTATTAATTAAATTCCAAATTCCATTCTCCCATTCTTTTCCCCTCAACAGATGATGGCACCACCGCCCCAGGCTTGGCCAGTGATGCCAATGCCCTGGCAACAGCCACCACCACCTCAAATGGGATGGCCAGGCCCAATGCCGCCACCAATGGGAGGAGAATGGCCAGGAGGACAACCATCGCCAGCGGTCAGCGGCGGAATGTGGCCAGTCCCACCGCCATGGCCACAACAGCCGGCTGTTGCCAAAGCATGAAGAAGATATTGAATTTAAAAGAAACCGATGAAAATGCGGGAATTAATTGGAAATAATATTGATAATAATTTGAATGCTATATAATTGATAAAATGGTAGTGCAAGAATTTAAAATAAATAAAAAAAAAGGAAATTGAAATTAAATTTTTGGCTGCGGTAGAGATAAATATTGTACATAATGTTAGTCAGCTACCAGTTTTTGCTTCATAGCTCAAAATAAATCGAAAGAAATATGCGGTTTGACCAATAATTAGAACATCATGTAAAAAATGCCGAAAAGTAGATAATGGTAGATTGTGAGAGTGAATAGGTTAATTTTTTGGTGCACTTAAGGATCATTTTTGATAATTATCTGCAACACAACGATTATTAACAAAGTGAATTATTTTAAATTCGTTCGATTATTCGATACTCAAATAAATAAATTTATTCAAAAATTTTTTCTATAATAAATTAAAATCAATTTGTATTTGTGTGTCTTTTTTCTCCAAATTGATTTGATCGCAAATGTCGGCTAAGTAAGCATAAAATAATAATATTCCATCTTTTTTGCCAATAAATTTCAATTTATTTCTTATTCCATCCAATATTCATCCAAAAATGATCTGTGCAAAAATGAAACAAATTACTTTTCGCCTTTCATTTTATCCCAAATTCCTTACGGTTCGTTCCTTCTGGCGATCGCTTTTTTGATCAATTTTTTCAACACAAAATTTTCACATTTTCCATTGCATAATTTTGGTCTCCAGCCAGCTTTAAATTGTGGGAAATCATATGGCAAAATATATTTATAATAAAGAACGTCATCTAAATTAATAATTATTATATTTAAATTTTTAGAAAATTTTACGTTTAATGTCATGAAAATAAATTGTAATATTTCTTCCATTTTGCAAATGCTTTCCAATTAAAGAAAAAAATATTGTCAGATCGGTGTATATTGAGGGCAATTTGCAATGAATTGTTTTTAAATTCTGTAGAATTTGCTCAATGAAAATGAAGTTAGAAAAGAAAGAAAATTTACTGGAAATTGGCCAAGTAATTTAATGAAATTGGAGGAAGAAGGAAGAATGAGTTCACGAATGTCCAAATGCTGAAAATAAATTGTAAAATAAATATACCATTATTATCCATAATTATACCTGAATCGACACATTTTTTTGTTGTTCAAATAATAAGCCAGGAAGAAATTGACCAAACTCCACTGTTCTGGGATTTTCAATTCGAAGATTCAATGAATTGAGGGATTCCGAGATTTGGAATGGATGCCAAGCAAACACATTGAGATATATTAAATCAGGACGATCTCGACAGATATTTGATACGGTCTCCTTAAATGAATATAAAATAATATTATTCTTTACCCGAATTTTGCTTATTAAATAAAATTTTTCAAATAAATAATTACAATTTGTATATATACCATTTTATAGCCACTTAATTAGAGAATGCGTTTTTTCACAATTTCGAAGAAATTTTTGATTTGTACATATTTCAGCTCCGTAGCCAGGAAAATTTTTTAATGGGTAGCAGAAATTTTAGGAGGGGGCAATAACCGCCAAATGGCCCCACAGGGAAAAATGTTGGCCAAAAATGGCCGCGCAGCGAAAAATTTTGAGTAATTTTGGTCTACAGAAGAGTCCCTATTCTTTTTTCTTATTATTTTTCGTACGGGGGGCATGCCTCCCTTAGGGTGGCGGGTGGCCTGACATATTTACCTGTTCACAATAGTCAATATTGAGTGCTTTTAAATCTGGCAATTCACGACAGATGACATTTTGCAATGCATCTTCATTTTGTATTGAACTGACGGCCAAATTCAGATAAACCAAACTGAAAAAAATAATATTTATCATACAAATATGTTCCACATTTTTATATACACCTTTTAATTCCTGCGATGGCCATAATCATATTTGGGGTAAGTGAATAAGTTTCCAAATGAAAAATTTTCAAATTCTTGCAATTTTTTGCCACATTATTCATTAGCATTAATGAATCCATATAAAATCTATCCGATGTGCGTAAGGAAAAAGACTTCAAATTGGTTGGTAATTTGGTTGGCAATGTTCCGGCGGAATATGTACGGCAAAGATGGATTTGTAAATGTTCCAATTTGGAGAATTCATTCTCTATCAATCTGCGCATATTTGGAAGATATGCCTATAAATTTGTAATAATGAATTTATTTTGTCCGTATTATTTAAACCGTTCCATCCAGAATGAAAGAATAAAGTTTCTGGCCCAATAAATTGGCAATTGAATTCACTGCGGGTTCATCCAATTTACATTTGGACAATTTCAAATGTTTCAAACATTTCATTTTTTGATGAATTCTATTGACTGATTCCTCGGTAAAATTATCATTTTGAAACCATAATTCCTCCAACCATTCCCCACATCGATTCATTACATGGTCGAAGGTTTCTTGGTCAACCTGTTGGTCAAAAGTTAATAATAATTTTAATTTCTATGTGTTTTATTATGAAAAGAAATTTGCGGAAAAAAAATATTTTTTAAGTGAAATGCTTATTTTATAGCTTTGTGATTTGGATGAATTGAAAAAATTTTATAAGAAAAAATTAAACAAATGTTATAAAAATTCTATGATTAGTTTGATATTCTTTGATATTTATCAACGAAAAATTCGTAAAATTTTGATAGCTTTATTACGTACTGCGACACTTGCGGACGAAACGGTCTGGAGCTGAAGGTGGTAAAGGTGGAGTGGCATTGTTTATAGGATATTTTAGGCATAAAATTAGCTACAAAATGATATCAAAAGCTTTGGCCAAGGTTGAATATTCACCGAGTTATGGCCAAAAAACTGTTGATTTAATTAAAATTACGATTTTGATGGTTTTTTGGCCATAACTCAGTGAATATTCAACATTGGCTAAAACTTTTGTTGTCATTTTATAGCTATTTTTATGCTTAATAACATGCTATAAACAATGCTATTCTAGCTTTACCACCTTCAGGCCTTCGGCTCCAGACCGTTTCGTCCGCAAGTGTCGGCCAACGGCCAACCGTATTATATTTTTATTATCAAAAATCAAACCAATGGCTTTCGGCAAGTTTTCGTTATTTTCCAATCCAGGGGAACAATTTGACACCAATGACGGCAAACTCGTTCCAATGCAATTTTCTCAGAGAAATCATCAATATTCGAAAATATCCGAACCTAGAAATACAAAAATGATATTTCGTGAAAATATGCACAAACCAATAATTCTGGCGGAAGATCGTTAATATTCATTTTGCTGTTTTTTAAAATAAATGATTGATTTGACGAATAAATATTTTAAAAGAGCTATAAAATAAATTGTTTCAAATTCGTTCGATCGATATTCAAGAATTTTTTTAATGATGAAGGCAGGATTGTACTTATACTTATCAGGATTTTTGTTTGGAGTAGGGTTCAGCGGTACCGGTACTTTGGACCAAAATCGGTACCGGTACTTGCCGGTACCAGCCTACTCGGTATTCGGTACCGGTACTGGGTTTAGGGTCGGTACCCGGTACCGGTACTCGGCACCGGTCGGTACCGGTACTAGTCGGTATTGATGGTACTGGAGAAAAAATGGTAAAAAATCATAGAAATTTTTAAAAAATCAATTTTTTCTATCAAAAATCAAAAATTTTTGATACAGAGAAATAAAAATCAGCTTCATAAAAGATTTAAATTTGACTGAAATTTTCATTTTAAAGAAAAAAATTTTAAAAAAAAATAAAAATTTGGCCAAAAATGCCATTTTAGGAGGTGCTTGTCAGTACCGACTAGTACCGAGTTGAAAAAACGGTACCGGTAGTACCGGGGTCGGTACCGGTACTGGCCAAAGGCCGGTACTTCGGTACCAGTACCGACCGGTACTGCGGTACCGCTGAACCCTAGTTTGGAGGGGTACCGGAATAGGGGTATACGCAATACGCTTATAGAAAAAATTTGCTCAAAGATAATTTAAGAATAAAAAAACCGCACAGTGAAAAAATTTGGTTAAAATAGCCATGAGGATGAGGAGTGAAAATTTTGCAGCGAAAAATGTGGCCTGCCGACAATTCCGCACCCAGCCAAAACCCGACAATTCCGCACCCGACAATTCCGCACTCGAAAATTCCGCACCCGACAGTTCCGCACCCGAAAATTCCGCACCCGAAAATTCCTCAACCGACAATTCCGCACCCAGCCAAAACCCGACAATTCCGCACCAAGCTAAAAGTCGACAAATCCGCATTGCTTTAGGCATTTTTGTGCATACATTTTTTCGTAGCCCTAATCCTACCCTAATCTCTAGACCTAACCCTAGATCCCATGCTGTCCCTAACCTAGCCCTAGCCCTACACTAGTTAAACCAGTTTAAAAACAAATAACTGGGTGCGGAATTGTCGTCTTTTAGCTGAGTGCGGAATTGTCGACTTTTAGTTGGGTGCGGAATTGTCGGTTTTTGCTGGGTGCGGAATTGTCGAGTGCGGAATTGTCGGGTGTGGAATTGTCGATTGCGGAATTGTCGGGTGCGGAATTGTGAGTGCGGAATTGTCGGGTGTGGAATTGTCGGGTGCGGAATTGTCGACACACGAAAAAGGTTGATCAAAAATGTCCAAGTGAATGGTCCAAAAAAAAACATGAATTGTTTGTTTCAGTTTTCAGAAATTTTAATTTGAGTTTCGGAATTAAGAAGCTTGAGAATTGTACACATTTTAAGTGAATTAGACATTTGTGCATTGGATGTTTTGGTTGTTGTGAGTTGTGACTTGGCTTGCTTTCCTTTCTCTATCCTCACATTGGATCGTTTCGACAATAGATATTTTGGGCAGCGATATTTTGTTCATGTATTGATTTTTTTGCTTTTAAATTTTAAAGCCAAGCCAAAAAGCAAAAACCCCAATATGCGAAGACCGACGATTCGATTTCGATTATAAATTATAATAAATCGATCGATGTATAACCCTGGAATCACAATGTGCGGGAAAACGCGGCGATTTTTGTTACCTTCTATTGCCATTCTCTCCAAAGTTATGTACTGATTATGTATCTATCGCAGCGGGTTCCATAAAAACGCAGTGTTTTGTAGAGAAAAAGAGCAGTTCTAACGGGGAAGTAGAAGGGGGAGTAGAACTGCTCTTTTTCTCTATAAAACACTGCGTTTTTATGGAACCCGCTGCGATAGATACATAATCAGTACATAACATTGGAGAGAATGGCGATAGAAGGTAACAAAAATCGCCGCGTTTTCCCGCTCCAGGGCTGGGGCCGGAACTCAAAAAATCGGAATCGGAATTGACCTCGGAATCGGAATTTGAATTTTTTTCGGAACCGGAATCGGAACGGAACTCAAACACCGGAATTCCGGCTTTCGGAACCGGAATCGGAACTTTTCAATAAAAATTTTTAATCCATTAAAAAATTGAAAAAAATTCTAAAATTACAAAAAAGTGAAATTTTTATCATAAAAAATGATAAAAATCACATCCTAAGGAAAATTTTGGAGGTAGAACACGATTCTGAAATCTATTTTGTAATATCTTGTGATCTTGGTAAGAGAATGTCTAATTTTACCATGAAAATGTCAAGGAGGGACCAAGGGTATTTTTGGTGAAAATTTTTACATACCCAAATTATAGCTCAATCAAGATTTCAGAATCGTGTTCTATGCACAAAATTACCCATATGATGTGTGATTTTCATCATTTTTGGTGGAGGTGTAACAAAAACGATAAATACCCCACCAATGGATCTTTACTAAATTCACTCATTTTTCTCTTAAAAATTAAAGAACAATTTAATTTTGAAATAAAATTTAAAAAATGAATGATTAGTGATGTGATGTTCAGTGATAATTAGTTAAAAAAAAGTTTTGGTTTATGCTCAAAACAAAAAAAATATATAAAAAGAAGAAAATTGAAGGTAAAAAAGGAATCGTTTCAACAAATAATCCAAATTTTTGTTTGAAACTAGCAAAGGGTCCCCCCTTTGCTTTTTTCGGAATTTTTCGGAATTCGACCACTTTTCGGAACCGGAATCGGAACGGAACTCAAACACCGGAATTCCGGCATTCGGAATCGAAATTCGGAATTCCGGCCCCACCCCTGTCCCGCTCCATTGTGATTCCAGGGTAAGTGAGTGTAAACTGTAAACATTAATTATCATGCTATACAATATGCATATGTTTTCGCGAAAACCTTTAATTATTTAAGATTTAAATCAAGTACGAATAAAAGAATGCATTTATTTTTATTGATTTACTTAAATTCCTTACGTTTAATTTATTGATTTTTTATAGCAAAAATGGCGTCATCTTCAACTAAAATAAATACAACAATTTCCAAACACGCCATTCAACTTACTGCAATCAACAAAAACCAAAGCCAACAATGCCAGCCAAGCAAATTCGATAAACAAACCGAGGTTGAATTGCTCGTCCTCTTTCAACAATATTTTGGCCATGACCCACAATACCGAGAAGTTGCTGCCAAATTGCAAGAAGCTCTCGAAGCTAATCAGGTTTAATCTTTTCCCATTATTAAAATTTGTATGGTTGAGATAATAAAAAGTACTAAAATAGCGGCAAGACAAGCGATAAATGGGTACGCGTTACGCCCCAACTTGGACGCCGGCCAACTTGGTAATAAAGAGATTTCAGGGTTCACAAGTGGTGCTTTATTGACCTTGCCCTAATCCTAAACCAAAAAGACATCCCTAATACTAAAACCCATGCAAACCCATGACCTTAATCCTAACCGAATCATCCATGGGGGTCAGCAAAAGCTTACCCCAATAGAATTAAAAAATCTGCCCCGGGATAATTAACAAGTACTCTCGAACCTACATAACTCCAAGCCTAAACCCCCAACATCTACAAGCCACGTTGAGCATCGCCAAGTTGGACGGCGACAGGTCAGCTCAATGCCAAATTGGGCTGTTTTCCAAAATGAATACATAAATTCTGCTAGATATATAGATAATAGAACTTCCAAAAGTGCCGAAAACAAGCTAGAAAAACGTTCCCCAATTGAATCGAACCTGAGACCTTAAGATTCCAAAAGTTAAAGTCCACATATCTGGGTCGAAAATTTTTCAAAAAATCTTCTCGAAAATTTACATCCAAAGGATTTGGCAAATAATGTTGATAATTTAATTTGAGAAAAAATGCATTTGACAGGTTTTGCCGCCTCGCTACGACTTTGAAGGCCGTCCACATCCTCAAACATTGGCTGCTTTTGTAATTTTAAATTTACTCTTTAATTATTAATTTATTAAATTTAAGCTCAAAAATGTTGGAAACTATGCAAATTCACTGCCCGAAATGCTCAAATGCCTTCACCAATTGCAATCTAAATTTTTGCCGCCACCAATTCACGGTTTGCCCATTCGTCTGTTCACCACACGCAAAACTGCTTTGGACAGGAAAGCAAATGGTTTTTTAAATTTTTAATTAAAAATTTTGACAATTTTTGCAGAAATGTTAATGGCACCTCCACAAGTCCAATCGGTCATTGGCACTCGGCCATCCATTACAGCATTGCAGAATATGCATCCACTCAAGTATTTTATAGGTTTTCGTTATTTATGTGTTATCTGGCATATGATAAGATTATATGCTAGAAAAGCTCGATATCAATATGGGGGACTTATAGCAGTCTTACAATTAGGGCCTTAAGATCATTGTTCTTTGGTACAAATAGAGTTTGTCCCTTAAAAGGGAATGAGGATGAAGAAGAAGAGGATGATGATGAGGAGGAAGAAATGGTGAGGAAGATAATGGTGAGGATTATGATGAGGAAGATGATGATGAGAAGAAGATGATGATGGAGGAAGATGATGATGATAAGGAGAAGATGATGAAGAGGTAGATGAAGGAGATGTGGATGAGGAAGATGATGATGAGCAATATGATGATGAAGAAGATGATGAGGAAGATGATTATGATTATGAGGAAGTATGGTGTGGAAGATGAAGATCTTCTCAGCTTAATCTTTATCGTCATACTTTCACTCGTAGGGGACAAACTTCATTAGTACCTGTTCTTTGGGTTACAAAAACTTACGGCGTTATATACTCCAATGATTTAATATAAATCAAAACCATAGAGAGACATTGGAGGTGTTCAACATCTGTGGTCTGTCTTCTGTCCATAGATAAAAGATAACAAACACATAAATTATCGATGAATTCAATTGATGTTAACTCTTCTCTTATAGATTTTTACAAAGCCGCGAACTTGGAGGACGCAATATGCCATTGTTGCCAAAGCAAATGTTTCGCAAGCAATTTATGCAACTTTTGAATCGACAAATTCGCATTATGGGTTAGTCAATCAATCATAATTAAAAAATATTTATTGGATAAACTTTGGCAAAAAATTTCCAAACCAAAAATTTGTCTTTATAAAATTCATTAATTTTCAGGCCATCTTTCATCCATTTTTTGTGTTGCGTTCGACCGTTCTGGCCGTTACATTTTTACGGGCGCCGATGACAATTTGATCAAATGCTGGGACGCGCAACAATTTTTGCTTCGATTCACGGTTTTCATCCTGGTCAATAAATTAATATAATTTCTCAAAAAACAGTTTCGTGGGCATATTGGCGAAATTACGGAACTATCAATTTCACATGAGAATTCTTTGCTTGGCAGTGGATCGGTGGATAAAACCATCAGGTTACTTCATTCATTAATTAATTTTATGCACAAAATTTTGGAAATGGTTTAATATGAGGGTAATAATTTTGCTTGTTCTAGCCTTTGTAAATAACATGAGAATGATCTCAATACAATACTCAATTCTCTCGACTTAGGGAAGAATAAGGGAAAATGCGAAATGCCCCCCCCCCCCCCCATCCTCCTGATAATTTGGGTGGGGAGCTAGGCTAGGAAAAAATTGTGTCTTTTTAGGTTACAATTTTTCTTAATGCTTCTATTCGGGCTAAAATTTTTGGCTACACATACACAGCCATTATTGGATATAAATTTTTCCATACAGAGCGAAATTCTGGCTCCACCACTGACTCGATATAATCGATTTACTATTCTATAATTATTTTAGAACACTACAAACTTGTCTTGAAAAATTGAACCGATATTTAAACTTAAACTGGTTTTGTTTAACTTTGGCCTTAATACCCATCTAAAATTATAACTTTAGACTAAGGCGGAATACTAAATACCTATTCTCTATTTACAATAAGTCTAGAAATCTAGATTTTTAAAATTGGCTAACCCAAAATTTCATCTCATCAAGCCATTTTCGGAATTGTTCAATTTCCGAAATTGTCTTTAACTTATACAAAAAAAATTTGTTTAAGGATTTGGTCTTTGCGCAACGGGGCCACAATTCGAGTGTTCAAAGGGCATTCGGCCACAGTCAATTCAATTGCATTCATTCCACTCATTTTTGAGGCCAGTGATTCACGTTGGCTTGTCACGGCTGGGAATGAATGTGCTGTCATTTTTCATCGATACAATGAGGCGACCCGGGAATTTTTGTGAGTTTAGCCGAAAATTATTGAATTTAATTTTTACTTAAATTTACAGTGAACCTCCACAAAAATTCATTGAACGAGCATCCGGGTATGTTTTTATTCCTCAAATTATGAAGAAAAAGTTCCGATGAAAAATTTTTAAAGTTCAAAAATCACATTTTTAAAGGTAATTTAGGCAACTTAGCACAATTTTTTGCCACAAATTTTTGATATTTTTATACCAACTATGAAAAAAAATAAAAGGGACCAAGGCAAAATTTAGGTCACGGGTTCGAAACCGCTCGGAGGAAGCTATTTTTTACTTTAGTAACCATTTTTATTTACATTTTTACATATACCGTAACCGTATTCTCCAATAAAAGCCTACTCTCTAATAAGAGCCCAACCTCAGGACAAGCTCAAAAAATATAAGTCCAAAGACCACGAGCTTCTATTGGAAAAATATTACGATATCATACAATGCATTTTGTAGATGAAAATACAATATCCAGATCTAGGACAGAAAAACCCGGGGATCTCAGCAGAATGTACCCCTACGGGGGGCCCCTTTTTGAGATTTTGCCCCCTTTTGTGCCCCCCGAGCCGAGTTGCCCCCCAAATGCCCCCTTTTGATTTTTTGTTAAAATTTTCCCAAATGGGTCATTTTTAGTTAAAATTTTTCGCTGCGCGGCCATATTTTTGTCTAATTTTTCGCTGCGCGGCCATTATTGGCAAAAATTTTTCACATTTTTGGCACTTTTTAAAAATGCCCCCCAAAATGCCCTTTTTTTTATCGAAAATGCCCCCAAATGCCCCCTTTTTCTTCCAAAATGCCCACCAAATCGAAAAACCATCTGAGATCCCTGGAAAAACCAGAAACACTATTCTCTAATTTTACCCAAAAATTACTCCTAAAAATGTGCTTTTCCGAATTTTAAAATGTTTTCACCAATTTCTCTTCATGATTTTCCAATTAATATTTTTAATTTAATTTTAGTGGCGCCCGAATTATTTCCTCAAGTCACAGTCCAGGCGGAAACATTGTCATTATGGGCGATACGCATCAGGCAATCATTGTGTACAAATTGAGTGAACATTTGGTGGACAGACTTTATGAATTCATTGCACATTCCGTGAGTTTATTTTGGTGGATATTTATTTTAATTCTAATTAAAATTTTGGGGAAAATATTGGAAATGTCGTGGTTTAAAAACCATTTAATTTTGAACAAAAACATTAAAAAGGATTAAAACGGCTTAAAATTTAATTTTGAATTAAAAAACAAAATAGGTTTAAATGGTTTTAAAACAAACATAAATTTTGACCAAACCCATATCATTGAAAATTATATACCATTCATCGAATGTACATTACTTATTAATGTAGGACAAAACCTAAAATCGTTAAAATTATTTTGGCCTTCTTACTCATACTTTTTTTTTAAAAAATTAAAAATTTTTAATAAAATTATTAAAAATTTATAGGACCGTATTGTTACCCTTGCTTGGGCCCATCATTCTCTGCGATTTGCGAGTGGAAGCAACGATGGAACAGCAAAAGTTTGGACAATTTCCGGTGGCCAATGGACATCCACCGAATTAATTATGCCAAAATCGGAAGCTGCAATTTTACTCCAAGCCGATGAACATCAACTCCAAAAACGTGGTAATTTTTGGGATCAACTCAGGGACGTATCCAGGATTTTTGTTTGGAGGGGGTACCGGGGTCAGGCGGGGTACGCATGTAAAAAAATTTTTGATGGCGGGGTACGCATGTAAAAAAAATTGAAAAAATTTGAGAAAAATAGCCGCGCAGCGAAAAATTTAGGCCAAAAATAGCCGCGCAGCGAAAAATTTAGGCCAAAAATAGCCGCGCAGCGAAAAATTTAGGCCAAAAATAGCCGCGCAGCGAAAAATTTAGGCCAAAAATAGCCGCGCAGCGAAAAATTTAGGCCAAAAATAGCCGCGCAGCGAAAAATTTAGGCCAAAAATAGCCGCGCAGCGAAAAATTTTTACTACAGAAGGGTCCCCCCTTTACTTTTTTTTACCCTCACTTCCCCCGTTGGGGGGGAGGTACGTACCCCGTGTACCCCCCCCCCCCCCTAAATACGTCCCTGGATCAACTTAAAAATTATTTTTCCTTAAATCCTAAATTCCTAAAATTTAGAGCTTAATTTTAAGGCTTTTTTAGTTCTCAAAGAATTTCACAGGGTAATGCTAGCTCGTTTCCTATTATTTTCGTTCAAATTACTATATTTTGTTTAGAAATTTACTGTAGAATGCAATAAAAATGCAGAAAAATGTTACTAACAAGGGAAGTACCTCACCTTAAGGTGGCCCTTTTTGATGAAACTTGGCATGTCTTTTGGCCATAGGATGCCTACACATAATCCGCTATTTTTATCTGCGGAATGCCCACGCCTCGGATTTTATGGCCATAAAACCTATTTTTTCAGCCATTTAGGCCATAGCCCATATCTCCGTATAGGGATGTCCTAAAATTATGAACTAAACGTCATATTATAGAGAATTTTATGGGCTATAATATTGGTAAATGTTTTCTAGGCCTAAAAATTTTTTGAAATTTTTTATCGATTTTTTTTCGAAAAATCCCGAATTTGGCCAATTTTCAATGGGCCATAACTCGGGTATATGGCTACATTGGAACATGGCCCAATTATGTTTTTTGATCACAATATCATAAAGTATTTTTATGTAAATTTTCAGATTTTTCCCTTAACCTGAAAATTCTAGGTATTTTGCCCATACAGGCCTAGGCATTGTAAATTTGCAAAAATTTTCAGGTTGACGAAAAAATCTGAAAATTTACATAAAAATACTTTATGATATTGTGATCAAAAAACATAATTGGGCCATGTTCCAATGTAGCCATATACCCGAGTTATGGCCCATTGAAAATTGGCCAAATTCGGGATTTTTCGAAAAAAAATCGATAAAAAATTTCAAAAAATTTTTAGGCCTAGAAAACATTTACCAATATTATAGCCAATAAAATTCTCTATAATATGACGTTTAGTTCATAATTTTAGGACATCCCTATACGGAGATATGGGCTATGGCCAAAATGGCTGAAAAAATAGGTTTTATGGTAATAAAATCCGAGATAAGCTCATTGGGCAGATAATTATATTGCGGTTTACATAATTTTAATTCTTTTATTTAATTTTTAATAATAAAACTCTAAATTTGTATTAAAAATGTGTTTAAGAAATTAAAAAAATACTTGCCGATGAGAGGAATTGAACACATGACCATAAAAAGTATTCTACATACTTACCCCATACACCATCCAGGCATCTGCCTCTTCCTATTTCCAATCCAATAAATCGTCAAATTAAAAATTTTTATTGGCCATAAAACAGTAGGCGAGCTCATTCCGCAGATAAAAATAGCGGATTATGTGTAGGCATCCTATGGCCAAAAGACATGCCAAGTTTCATCAAAAAGGGCCACCTTAAGGTGAGGTACTTCCCTTGTAAGTACGAAAAAATTATTTTTGAGAGAGTGGATTCGAATCAGCGACCAAAATGTTCCAAAAATTAAGAATGATACCAACAAGCTAAATGAATTTTGGGGATGGTTTCATAATTAATTTGCCAAATTTATTGAATAAATAAATTATTTGTTCCAACATTTTTTAAGCTTGTTACCATTTTGGTTATAGGATTTTAGGGGATGGATAATGGATTCATAATTTTAGTTATAAAATACAAATTTAATCAGAACATTTTTAGCGAATGCCTGCTCCTCACAAACGCCCAAAAAGTATATTGGCCAACAAAATGCGTACAAAGTGACAATGTTGACTTGGAGTTTGGGCGATGATGTGGTGGTGAGCATTGGTTCGGACTATTTGCTGCGCACTTGGGACTGGAAAACGGGCAAAATGTTGGGCAAATATGCGGGACATCAAAATGAAACATATTCGCTGGTGGCACATCCATTGCATCGGGTGAGTTAAAATTCAGAAAAATTACATCACAAAATTCACATTTTATGTTCAAAAAATTAAAAATGATTTAAAAGAATTAAAATCGATTTATTTATGCAATTATTTTTATTTTACCTTCCATATTATTTTTTAATTTTTTTGCGCCACATGCGAAAATCTTAAGGAAAAATAGTCCAACTTCTTTAATAAATGGCAAGGGAAATTTTTTTTCCAAAAGTTAGACCGAATAAAAAATTAGAAAAATGGCCTTTCCAAGGAAAAATAATAAGGAATATAATAATTTTTAAAAAAATTAAAAAATCAACTTGAGTGAGAGTTCTACAGGGTGCGTAAAAAGTTCCCGGACAGATTTTTAATATGAAATTTTACCTTTTTACATTCAAGATTTTAAAATTTTCTTTTTAAAATCATATTCTCCAATCTTTTTTACCCTTATATCAACTATGATAGGCATGTTAATAATTAACTAAATTATTTTATAATTTTTTAAAAAAAAGTCCATTCATTTTAATCCTGAAAATCCCTTTTTTGATGAAAAATTCTTTAGGGCATAACTCAAGAATGGGAAAATAAAAATTTATCAAATTTACAGGATTAATAAATCCACATCTTGGCTTCATAAATTGCTAAAAATCTTGAACTCCACTCATATTATAAAAAAGTGGCATTGAAAAATATTGAAAAAATCGTGCGGACTGGAGGAAACCCAAAAATCGGCCTAAAAATCCCCTTCAAAAATAGTCTCAAAATACGATGGCTGGTCTCAAAATTTGCCTTTTTCATAAAAATAGATAGAAGAGTAATATTTAGGCAGAAAGAACACAAATGGTCAAAGAAATTCAGAATTTGAAAATTTTGATTTTTCAAATCATCGATTTTTGCATTTTGGTATCAAAAAGTTCGTCTAGGCTAACTTGGTTAATTTTTATTATTTCGATTTTCCCTTTCGGTATTATTTGACACTACATCTGAGATATTAGAAAATATATTTAAAAAATTTTAATTCTCATTTTAAACATTGATAAAAATTAAAATGGAGTAAAAATGGGCCGCGGACATTTGTACCCCGAGGAGGACATGTATTCAAGTCCGCCTCCCAAAGGAGAGTCTTCAAATTCCCAAATCTTTTAATAATTCCAATAAAGGGCATAATAATTTATTATTATACCAAAAATGAAAAAATTTTATTCATCCAAAAAATTTTTATAACGAAAAAACCGTGTCCGGGAACTTTTTACGCACCCTGTACTGGAAAATTGACAATTTCAATTTAATTAAATATTTGATTTTATATTATTTTATTTTTATAGGAATTGGTGATCAGCGCCGGACATGATGGGCAGATGATTGTAAGTATTTTGAAATTTAATTTCTGATTTAATTTGTCAAAAAAAAAACAAATTGAAATGCCGAAAACGCGTAGAATTTTAACGGTTTAAGATTTTTTCATACAATCACAAACCATAAGTCATGAGATAGAACTATTCAAGACACATTGGATGATATAATGTCATGGATGGATTGGTCAAAATTGGAGGGTTTAAACGGTTTAAACCGAAATTGGTTTTGGTTCAAAATTAAATATAAAATTATAATCGATTTTGGTTTTTCGGTTCAAAAACTAAGTTTAAGTGGTTAAATCTAAAAGCCAAATCATTTTCAAATAATACATCCTTAACGTGATCTATCAATTTGAATAAGATTTATGGGTCTAGGTATTCGGCATTAAAAAATTTTATTAAAATTTAAAATTCTATTAAAATTAATTTTTTAATTAAGGTTTGGAACATTTACACCGGCCAACAAATATGCCGCCATCGCAACATGAACAACAATCGCGAGGCGGTTGCAATTTTTGATATGGCTATTGAGCCGGATGGGGCCACCGTTGGATTTGTGGATTCCGTTGGCTGCTTGAGCATTTATTCCACCATAACAAACAATCAATTTGCAATGATGCGGCCACGTGAACAATTTTTCAGCACAGATTATCGGTAAAATTTGCGAATTTTCAATTAATTTATGATAAAATATCTTTTTACTCTATTTTTTATTTTTTACTTTTAATAAATCAGAAACCGGTTTTAAACCCTACAAACCTTATGCAAATTTGTAGATTTTATTGAGCGTATCTTTTGACAGATACATTTATTAGTTTAAATCGAAACTGAACGCGTTAAACCGTTTAAACCATATTCCCATTTTTGGTTTTAAACACATAAATTTTAGGCCAAAACGTGAAATTTTATATACCATTCTGCGCATCTCGATGAGATCTATAAATTAATATTGCGTTTATAGGGTCTAAAACCGGTTTTTGATTTATTAGAAGCCAAAAACTACTTTTGCGGTACAAAAATAAAAATGCCTTCATTAATTTATTCCTATAAAAGATTGCTTCAAATTGATGCCGATGGATGGGCAACGGATGAGGACACTGGCCTTCCACCTGAACAGTTACCACCTCCATACTTTGTCACCGCCGAAGGAAATATGCATTCAGAACAGGAACAGAGATTGGTGCCCGGCAATGACATTCTATCCGATGTAAGTTTTTAGAGTCGAGATTGAGAATATTTAGTTATTTATTATCATTTTTAAATAAACCAAGAAAAAAGGTACTCTAATTCATATCCTCTTTTTGAAAAAACTAACATATTTTCTTAAATATGGGGTTAATTGAGCTCAAATAATCTATAAATTTGGCATTAGTTTTGACAGACCATAATGAATGTTCACGAATTAAACGAGAAAGAAACATGAATCCAAAAATTACAAAAAAAAACAGAAATTAAATGAAAAAGTGAATTATATTTAACCAATTTTCAAACCCTTCATCATAGTTAGAGCAAATCCAACAAAAAATATAAAATCAAATATCTACAAAAAAAGTTATAAGAATTAGGGTATTGCCAAAATAATTTATTTTTATTGCAGGACATTATAAAGCCATGTGCTTGGCTGAAGCGAGACATTGTTGGGCCTTTGCATCAATCAGTATTGGAAAAATACAAAAGGGAGCAAATTGAACATTGTCGACTGGAAATGGTGGAATTTGAACGCGGACATCTTCCACCACCTCATCCCATCCAAATCATTCCCGGGGAGCAACAAACGGCGAGAAATATTCGAAGAAGTGAGAAAATTACATTAAAAAATTAATAAAATTTTTTAGTATTCCGTGAAAAATTTAAATAAAAATATTTTTTAATGCGAAATTCCATTAAAATTCCGTGGAAAAATTTAAAAAATATTTTTTAATGCGAAAAATTCCATTAAAATTCCTTGAAAAATTAAATAAAAAAATCATTTTAGATCGTCCAAAACCCAACACAAATACAACAGAAACAAGACGATCAATACGGGCCGCGGAATTTCGTCAATTGGTCAATGCCGATGCAATTTTGCAACAACAAAATCTGCCAAGATATGTATTGGATGAGGAATACACGGATGATGAGGAAAATGATCGATCATTCAGAATGGATTCAGATGAAGAGGAGGAAGAGTTCATACTACCAAGGGAAAATGCCGCAACAAACAGACAAAGACGATCAGAATCAGCTGAAGATGATGAGGATGAAAGTGTGATGATGAAGAGGAAATGGCCGATAATGGAGAGGAGGATGAGAATGACAGCGACTTTGAGGTGTGTTTTGGACTTATTTTTAGTCAAATATTCATCAGGATCAATTTATATTAATTTTGAATTGGAATGTCCGAGTCAATTTTAGTCATTATATTTTAATTAGATTGTTGATTATTGACTTCAAAGACATTCCCCATAGTCATTCATAGAGCTTAACTAAAACCAGGGTTGAAGCGGCAAACTAGCCATTTTACATTAAATTATTCCTATTTCAATTGATTTAATTATTGTAAATTCAGCTTGGCCGATCCGAACATGTAACCGTATTCCGGGAGCGTAGCACATGGACTGTGACTGGTAGGCGCAAAAGACGTCCTCCCAGCAATGAGCAAGAACAGCAGAACGATAGATTAGGTGGGTAAACCAATAAAAACAATGAATTTTCCAAGAAATTTTCTTCTCGAAAAATAATTTTATAAATTTATATGACTTTGGTCATAATAATGTTTTCGGGCTTAAGATTAGTTTGTTAGGCTTTATTAGGCAAGATGGGAATTTTAAATAAGCCTAATTTGCCCAAGTTTGGCTAAATTATTTTTGGCACGAAATGTTTTATTCAAATTCATATGCAATTTAATACTTTAAATATTTAAATTGAAATTCATTTCAGAGGAACAACACCGTTATCGATCAGAGCGCCTGAGGGCTAAGGCCGCTGCACTTGCTGCCCAGCAACGAAAACAACAACCAACTTCATCATCGGCCGCACTCGCCCACCATCAAACGGCATTCAGAAGAATAAAAACGCGTCGAATGGCCGCATTTATTGCCTCATCGGATGAAGAAGAGGATTTGGAAGATCAGCATCAGAAAAAGGAAGAGAGGAAACGAACTGATGCCCATTCAAAAGTAAGAAGTGCAAAAAGACGCAAACATATTCAAAAGAGAAGCCGCCAAATTGATCAAGAGGAACAAGAGGAAGGCGAAGATCAATTGGAATCTGATTCGGATGGAAATGAAGAAAGGGAAAGAAGCGCCAAAAAATCGTAAGTTTAATATTAAGATTAAAAGGAAATATTTGTAGAAAAAATTACGTTACAAAAACATTCCTTATTCTTTAGGCCGTATTAGCTATAATTAGGGTTAGGGCTAATATTAAGTTTAGGGCCATACCTGGGGTATTTGGTAGGATTGTGGGTAGGTTTAGGAATCTTAATGATGGCCTCTACCTCTAAAATGATTATTTTTCGATTTGAAAAGTTTTTGGCAAATTCAGCATTCTTAAAATTGAATAGTATTCAATAAAAGATTAATATTACCGTATTTTTCCTAATACTAGCATGGGGCAATGGGGCTACTATTTTTCAAAGTACTTTAAGAAAAAATTATCTTTACCCCTTTCTCCTTAAAAATCCTCAAAGGGTGCTATTATTGAATGGGGGATAATATTAGAAAAATATGGTATTAATTTGTAACTATTCTGTAAATTTCTTCTAAATTAATCCCTTATATTTTAAGGCACCACAAGAAACGAAAATTGGATAATAAGAAGAAGCGAGGAAATCGAATGATTTTACGATCAGCCGGAGGCAATTCATCAAATTTTGGCAATTTCCCAATGGACGATGAGGATGATGATGATGATAGTAAGTCTTACCGCTCAAGACTCCGGACCAGGGCTGTGCTTAAAATTCGACATGATCCGACACAACCTTCCACATCATCGGCCCCAACAATAGTGTATACTGCATCCGGAAGGAGGAGTAAACCAACTCATCCTCAATCGTTCGCATCATCATCTAATTGGGACGATGAAGATGATTTAGAGAATGAACCACGGAGCATGAGGAAGAAGAGAAGAATCATTTGAATTAAGAGAATTTTGATTTGATATGAGGAATAAATTATTGACTTAAAAATTTGACACTCATTTTCATTATTTATTTAAATGAATTTATTAAAGAGATAAAAGCATCAATTTACAAAATATATAGCATTTGATTGACATGAACCATCTGAGTAATGCCTCCTGGCTTATTAAGAAGATGTAAAATATCGGAATCTAAGTTCAAATTTATTCTCAACGCATTATATTATCTTTAAAAATTTAATTCAAAAATTTGTAATTTATGCGACCCTTTTTACTTTATTATTTTTCCTTTAATCGTTTTTAATGAAGGACATCCATTCTTTTACGCAATAATTCTAAATTTGGTACATGTTAATCAATTTTGTAAATGGGACCATTATTTTAATTGCTTATTTTGTGTTTCATCTAAGTTAATTAATTCCGCCTGCTTGTGTTTTTGCTTAGAATAATTCCGCCTGTTTGTGTTTTCGCTTAGAATAATTCCGCCTGTTTTGTGTTTTCGCTTAGAATAATTCCGCCTGTTTGTGTTTTCGCTTAGAATAATTCCGCCTGTTTGTGTTTTCGCATAGAATAATTCCGCCTGTTTGTGTTTTTGCTTAGAATAATTCCGCCTGTTTGTGTTTTCGCTTAGAATAATTCCGCCTGTTTGTGTTTTCGCTTAGAATAATTCCGCCTATTTGTGTTTTTGCTTAGAATAATTCCGCCTGTTTGTGTTTTCGCTTAGAATAATTCCGCCTGTTTTGTGTTTTCGCTTAGAATAATTCCGCCTGTTTTGTGTTTTCGCTTAGAATAATTCCGCCTGTTTGTGTTTTCGCTTAGAATAATTCCGCCTGTTTGTGTTTTTGCTTAGAATAATTCCGCCTGTTTGTGTTTTCGCTTAGAATAATTCCGCCTGTTTTGTGTTTTTGCTTAGAATAATTCCGCCTGTTTGTGTTTTCGCTTAGAATAATTCCGCCTGTTTGTGTTTTCGCTTAGAATAATTCCGCCTGTTTGTGTTTTTGCTTAGAATAATTCCGCCTGTTTGTGTTTTTGCTTAGAATAATTCCGCCTGTTTGTGTTTTCGCTTAGAATAATTCCGCCTGTTTGTGTTTTTGCTTAGAATAATTCCGCCTGTTTTGTGTTCCATCTAATTATTCCCCATATGGTACATTTTTCTCAACTTTCGACGACAATTTATTAAGAATATTGATATGGAATTTATTTATAAATTATTTTAACAAATTATATTTATTTCCCAAATCGCAACTTGTTTTAAATTCCGATTAAATTGAAACAATTATCCATATCCATCAATTTTACAGATGCTGAACCCAATATTCACTAATCCAATTTTCCGATTCCGCCAATTTTTTCTTCAATTCTTGCATTCCATTTGCCTCCAATTCTTCCAAAATTTGTCGTCGTTCCTCCATCAAATGAAGCACTCCACGTTTGTATGAATCCATGGAAGTGATTTGTTCGTAACGTTTTGAAATGACTTCCAATTTTCGTTGAAATTCCCTTTCCGCTCCGAATAATGCGTCCATATGTTTAATAGCTTGCAAAATTGCGGACTAAAAATGTGGGATAAAAAATTATGAAAGGAATAAATGTTAATTTTTTGGAAAGGAATATTTAATTGAAGAGCACTTTACATTTACAATTTCAATAATCAAAAATTAACCTTCCAAAAAACAATTCTTTGCTATTAGCTTTAAACGACCATTTTTTTTCTAGTACCTTTAAACGGTTCCTTATGACCCGTTCTTTGCCGAAATCGCTAATAAGTCCATCAATTGGTTCGGCCTCCATAGAATCGAATTTTTGGTCCACAAAAGTCTGAGTTAATAGCATTTCCGTTTGAAGTGGCCGATTGGCCAAAAAATGCGATGCAGTCCATTGAACAGGAGGCAGACCAGCTTCTAATTGTGGAATATATACATGGGTATGTCCAAAAAACAAATTAGGATTTTCCTCAATGATGAAGACTTTGAGCTTATCCTAAAAATTGAAATGGTTTTTAATTTCAAAAATAAGTCAATCATTAGCTAAAAAACTATGTAAATATAAAATTGGAAATATGGTAAATTGGTAAAATAGAATTTCAAATTGACTTAAGAGAAAAATATTAATTGGCCCACAAAATTATATTACTCTAAACTAAATAATACTATTTTAACACTCACAATGGGGAATTATTTTTCATCTCCTCCAAGTTATGGAGAATTATTAGAGAATAGAGAATTAAAAGAGAATTTACGGTAATTTATACACAAATCTTACGGTATCTTAAGGCTATAAATGGCGATATAATTGTGACTGATTAGGCTTACTAGTTTGGTTTTTAGAGTTAAATTTAGGTTACCATGTTTACGGGTTGGATAGGGATTAGGAATAAAGAAGCCTGATTTGGAATATTATTTTATTAACTATTCCAATTTTTAAACGAAAATTTTTGGATAAATTAATGTGAATTTATGGGATTTAAGAAGAATTTCTATTACCATCCATTTTGGCCATTTTTTTCTGACTCGATCCGCCAAATATTTGTAGGCATCATGATTCAGCGTCAGCAGCCAACGTTGATCCGAGAGAGATAATTTGGCAAAAATTGGATGCACCAATTCCGGAGGAAGAGGATTTCGAATTTTTCCATCATTTTTTGTCTCCTTTTCTCTTTCACAATAGTTTGGTTTTTTCTCCTAATAAATAAATAAATAAAATTAAATAAATAATCCAATTTTCAAAATACTTTTGAGATGGGAATATCAAATTCCAGAAAAATTGCCGCCTTTTCCTCCGGAGTCAAATCCTCAAATTTAAAAATTAAAATTTATAATAATATTTAAAATTTCTAACATCAACAAGGCATAAAATTTCTCGGATTTCTTCCAATTTTTTCGCCTGTATAATGGCAATGGCAAATTCTTGAACACCTATGAATATAAATTTGAGAAAGAGAAATATCAGTCACAGAAATTTAAAATCAAATTTATTGGATATTTTATTTTTAAGGAATCTCATTGGAAAAATTTTAAAAATTTGGAATCATTTTCAAATAATTTATTATAACTATTTTTACAGCAAAAAATGTATTTCAATCTTTTTAATTTTTGATTCTTTCTTACCATATAATTTAAAGGTATTTAATTTGTCGAAAGATTTGAAAATTTCAAAAAAATTTCAGTGTCGAAAAATAATATTTTTCTCATATAACTAGGCTAAATCAGAGTTCTTTAAAATTCCGATCTTAACCTAACCTAGCAATAAGCTATATTTGGCAATTGCTAATAAACATAACCCGAAACCTTAATCTATTTATGTCCAAAATATATATTTTTCTGCAAATTTCAATATTTTTTCTGAAAATTAAATATTTTCCTAATTTAAATAAAAACGTACAATAATGGAACAAAGAATGGAGGTCAAGATAATTTGCAGCCAAATAGAACTCTTCCAAATCCATATTAATCACTCCGTCACCAAAACCAAAATTGCGTTCCCATTCATCCGGTTTGAACCAAATTTGCTATTTAATTAATTTAAAAATATAGATTTTTTTAACTATAAACAAATTCCAAAACCGGACCTGTCTAGTTTCCTTCCCAAATTTCAGCTCAAATTCGGGTTTCCCATGTCTATGTCGCATCCAATCCACAATCCGGCAAAAACATTTTTCGCTAATTGTTGGCAATTGGAAAATAAATGGCTCCAAATTCGAATTCTCTTCATTATTTTTGTGCTCTTCATTCCCGGTATTAATTCGTTGTTTGCTCGAAGGGTTCATCATTTTTGTCTCCTGTCCCAAATTGGTCCACATATCCGAGAATAATTTGGATTGCATCAGCAAACACCAGGGCACCTGAAAATTATATAATTTTTCAAGGACTAAAATTCGCAAATTTCTGCACCAAAATATTAAACCCTATCCCTATTTTCTATTTTTTTAATAAATAAATTTAAAATAAATTATTACTTCAAAATATTTGCCCTCTTTTGTTCGGCATTTAATTGTCCTTTTCTGCTGTTCATCCGTGTAGATTGTGTTCTTGACTAAAAAATTATTAAATTGCTTTTTAAATAGATGATTTATTTATTTGAAATTGCAGTATAAAATCAAATGTACAAAAATATATTCGACGACCTTTTCCTTCACCATTTTCCATTTCAAGTGGTAATAATTCAGCAGATTCAAACAAAAATTTAATTGGTTTGTTGAATACAAATTGCCGAATTCCATTCCATAAAAATGTAAACCAATCAAGCAGAAAATTCATCGGAGTAAATTTATTTTTAAATATCTTTCTGGAAAAGAAATTAGGGCAAAATTTGGAATAAAATTTGAATTTTGACGAATGATTGGTAAATGATGAATGAAATAATTTTAAATTTATGATTCTGCAATGTAATGAATAATGATTGCATTTCTTAATTTAGAACAGTATAATACGAATATGTCAAGATGATTGAGGGCGAGATATTCTATGGGAATTTACAATTTATTGAAAAATGAGCGACGAATATTTAAAAAATCTAAAATGAAAAGAATTTGCTTGAAGCAAGTCAGCAGAAATCACCAGAAAAATTCAGATAATCAAAGGAGAAATAGAAAAAGAAAACTAATAAGGACAAAGCTATCGGTAAATTTTAAATTTTAATCCTAAATAAATTATTTATTATTTGTCCAATCAATCATTAAGAAAAAATTTTTTTCTTTCAAAAATTATTACAAAGTTATTGTATATCATAAAATCAGAATTATTTTAGTTAATTCCACTTGTTTTGTGTTTTCGCTAAGAATAATTCCGCCTGTTTGTGTTTTCGCTTAGAATAATTCCGCCTGTTTGTGTTTTCGCTTAGAATAATTCCGCCTGTTTGTGTTTTCGCTTAGAATAATTCCGCCTGTTTGTGTTTTCGCTTAGAATAATTCCGCCTGTTTGTGTTTTCGCTTAGAATAATTCCGCCTGTTTGTGTTTTCGCTTAGAATAATTCCGCCTGTTTGTGTTTTTGCTTAGAATAATTCCGCCTGTTTGTGTTTTCGCTTAGAATAATTCCGCCTGTTTGTGTTTTCGCTTAGAATAATTCCGCCTGTTTGTGTTTTCGCTTAGAATAATTCCGCCTGTTTGTGTTTTCGCTTAGAATAATTCCGCCTGTTTTGTGTTTTCGCTTAGAATAATTCCGCCTGTTTGTGTTTTCGCTTAGAATTAGGGTTAATTATACGTGGGCGTAACGTATCCGCGTAACGGATATACGCAACGATTTTGGGCTAATTATACGTTACGTTATACGCACCCCGATTATACGCATTATACGTTATACGCACTCTGAATATACGCCTATACGCCTATACGCAACCTTTTTTAAAGCCATAATTTAGTGAACAAAAATTTTATTTTTTTTATAGGGAATTTGCATACGGTAGTGCGAAACTTGCGTCCCGAATTTTGCGTCCCGAAACTTGCGTCCCTGAATTTTGCGTCCCGAAACTTGCGTCCCCGAATTTTGCGTCCCGAAACTTGCGTCCCCGAATTTTGCGTCCCGAAACTTGCGTCTAATTTTTGCGTCCCAAACTTGCGTTCCAAGAGAGAAATTTTTGAATTTTCGTAAAAACATTAAAAAAATTTTCTAATAGCGCAATTGACTCGCCTCGAAACCTAATATCAATGTTGACGAGTATAATCTGTGATCTGTCATAAATTTAATATAAAAATAAAAATAGAAAAATTATGGCACATTTTTCTCAGAGAAGACTAAAATTTGGACTTAGGGTTATAGATTAGGGGTAGGATTAGAACTTGACTTAGGACTTGATAGTAATCTTCAAGCCGAAATATCAATCAGGTCTATAATTTTTCCAAATAATCCGATTCTATGTTGCCTAAGAATAACATATGAAATATTATAAAAAATTGGCTGAAAAAATTCTAATCATAAAAGCACATTTGAAAAAGAAATTGAAGCTTGGTCCTTCCATTGAACCAGAAGAATCAGATTTGAGTGAAGAAGAATATGAAGATGAAGAAGAGTAAGAATAAAAAAGAATAAAATGATTGATTTATTTTTTATTATGATATTTATTTTGGCGATTTTTAAAAATTTTATTAAACGAATTTCAAAAAATGCCTTATAAAGGGAGTGTAACGTATCCTATACGCGTATAATTTTTTCGGAAGGCCTATACGTTACGTTATACGCACCTTGGTTATACGCATTATACGTTATACGCTTTTTCATTATACGCTTGCGTATAATTAACCCTACTTAGAATAATTCCGCCTGTTTGTGTTTTCGCTTAGAATAATTCCGCCTGTTTGTGTTTTCGCTTAGAATAATTCCGCCTGTTTTGTGTTTTCGACTTAGAATTATTCCGCCTGTTTAATCAATTTAAAGAAAGAAAAATATTTTTTCCAAAAAATAATTACAATTTTTTAAAATTCGTTAACATCATAGATTCATAATTATTTTATTTCAAAGTTTCCAATTAATCAGATGCTTTCCCGCTCAAAATCATAAAATCGAATGCGAAAAGGCCACCAATTATGCCCAAAATGACCTATAATTGAAATATCAAATTAAATACTTTAATTCAAAAATGGATAACCATTGCTGCAACCCATTCTCCAGGACCACGGTGTTCTACATTGTACCTAAAATAATTAACAAATAAAATTTTAAAAAAATTAAAATCACCAAAGCATTAAGCCAAATGCGATGGCAAATAAAATGAGGCCAAGGATTGCGTAATATTTTTCGATTTTGGCAATTGCCGAAACATCCACCACAGTCAAAACTATTTTTAAAATTTTATTAATTTTTTAAAATTTTTATTTTTTTAAAAATATTTTTATTCCTATATTTATATTCTTACTAATTTTATAAACATTACTGAATAGGACGATGTTGAGGAAAAGGAATGCGGCATTGACGGCACTAGAGAATGTCAAACATTCTAAAAATTTTATCAAAATTAATTTAAAATATTTATTTTATTACCGCCTCGTTGAAAGCAATTTGCACCGGGGCCACAGAGCAAATAAATGCAAATTAGGCCGAGAATAATCTATGAATAAAATTAAAATTATTTTTAGATATTATTTGGATTTTCGGCAATTTACCTGAACAATTTTGATGATGCCACGTTTCGTTTTTAAATAATCAAGATTAAGAGCCATTGTTGAAATAGAAATAAATCAATTAAATTGCTAAATAATTGAATGTTTTATTTTTAATTTTATAAAGTCATATTCCATTTGGATTGGATAAATTGGAAATTTTTTACCAATTATTAATTCGTAATTATCCAATTTAAAAATGAACAATTAAATTAGCACCAATTGGCACCAAACAGAAGCCAAATTTAGAGCGTTTTTGCAATGAGGGTATATGAATTTCTGATTGGGGGCTAATCTACATATAGTTAAGTCAAAAATGTTGAATGTTGGGTTTTTAGTCGATAAATTGCTCTAAAAATTTATCGACTAAAAAATTCACAGGAAATATTTCTTTTAACCGGGCTCTGCCTTTAGCGAATTAAATTTGAAGGAAAAATTTACCGTGTATTACCTCTATATCTCATAGGAAATCAATTTTCAACCTAAATTTGGGGTCTAACGTCTAATAAGTCTTTAATTTGTGGACATTTTTGAACAGTAGTGCTTTAAGGAACTTAGAAAAATGTATTCAAAATTAAGAAAATATATTTAAAAATTTTAAAGTTCATTTTGTCAGGAGCTATGGGCCGCCCTCATCAGTCGAGGGGGGTGGGGAATTATATTTGGGATTGGGAGAATTAAAAGAGGTAATACGGTATATAATATTGCGAAGAATATTAAAAGTCCATCGAATTTGATTTTATCCAAATTTTTAAGAAGAGTTATTAAGGTGAAAATACGGAATTTCGCGATTAACCAAAATCATCACGATTCTCATTGAACAAAAATATTTGATGATTTTTGTGTGTGGTTGTGGATGATCTCATCGAAGGGTGGGCAAAAAGGTGGGGTCAACTTGAATTCATTCAGTGGATGCGAAAAGAAAAATTCAAGAGGAAGAGGGACAAAAACCGGTAATCGGCCCTCATGGAATGAAATTGGTGCGCGAAAATTGCCTTGAATTTATTTTTGGGCAAATGTGGATTGGATGGTTGTTTGTCACCACCCCAAAAAAAATGATGGGACGGAGAGGACAAAATACTTATTGCTGGGTGGTTTGATTGGTTGTTTATGTGCGCATTTGCCAAATTTTATTTGTGGGAAAAAATTCATAGAAATAACATTGAAAACACATGAGAATGAACATATGATTCATTGAATAAAAAAAAGTAAAATTTAATAAATGGGTAATGAATATAAATTGAATTATGTAAATTCATCACAATTTGATATATTAAGAAGTTTATTTTTGCTATTAAAAATATTTTTTTTATACAAAATTATCATCGACTTTTTAAGGCAAAAAAACTTGGCCAAATCCAGCTTTATTGCCTAAGTAAGCCCTAGTCCTACTTTAAGCCTAATCAATAAAAGGGAAATGAATTTTGGGGATGAAGTGAATTATAAAATATATCATAATTTGATCTATTAAAAAGTTTTTGCAATTTAAACTATTCTTTTTTTTAATACAAAATTATCGCCGACGTTTTTGAGGCCATAAAACTTGACCAAATTGTTCCTATTTTTAAATCATTTCTCGGCCTAAAGCACTAAGTTATCTAATATAAAAATTTTTACATTTCAATAAATATTCATCTTTCTTGAGTAGCAAATTGCAATTATAAAAATCTTCCAATTTTAGAAAAATATTAAAAAATTTTTAGCATAAATTTAAGCTTTTTTCCTTTCTATATATAAATATTTTCAAGGCATATTATTTAATTAAAATTTTAATTAGCAAATCTTAATTTACTTTTTAAATATTTTTTCTATTTTTCAACTCGAAAACAAAATAGAAAGATCAACAGAATATTGCTCAAATTTATAGCATCATTTTAGTACGTTGATTGATTAAAAATGATAATTGGAATTTATATAATATTATAATATTTTCTGTTTATCGTTATTCTTTTCAAGTTTGCAAAATCTAGCCGGTCAATTTCCGAGATCTTTTTTTTAAAAGATTCCCATATAGATGGGATATACCAGAAAAATCCGTTTTTCCCAAAATCTTTTTCCGGTTTAGAGATATTGGCCAAAAACCGGTTTAAAAAATTGAACTTTTTTAGTTTGCTCAGGTAAAACTTTTTTCCCTTTGATTTTCGGGTTTTAGGCCGGGAGACAGGAATCAACTAGAGAGTGTTAGCTATCGAATGGTATATTACACATGGCAAAGCACTCGAAATGAATGCCAAATATTGCCAGGGACAGCAACGAAGTTCGGCCCATTTGGACCCTTTGGCCCATTGGCGAAGATGGGGGATTTAAAACGGAGGTCGCGGGTTCGAATCCCACCAAAGGCCAATAATTTTTTTAATGAACAAAAGTTGGGAAAATGTTCCGGAGTGCCAATAGAAGGTCAGGGTAGTGGACCGAAGGCCCAGAAATGCGCGGGTATAAGCCGGATAAAGGGGATTAAGCCGGATAAAGGGGGATTAAGAGGGATTATGCCGGATTAAGCCCCAAATAGTTTGGAAATGGCCCGGAGCGCCAGTGCTAAATCGGGGAAGTGGGCCGAAGGCCCAGGAGTACGCGGGATTAAGCCGGATAAAGGTGGATTAGGAGGGATTAAGCCGGATTAAGCCCCGAAATGAATTTGAAATGGCACGGAGTGCCAATGGAAGATCGGGAATTGCGCCGAAGGCCCAGGAGTGCGCGGGATTAAGCCGGTTAAAGGGGATTAAGGGAGATTATGAAGGATCAAAATCAAACTGTCCGGATTAATAGTTGAAATTAACCGAAGGCCAAAGGCAAACGTGCGAAGGCAAGAAGGTCCGGCCGAAGGCCGTAAGATGCACGGAATTAAGCCGGATAAAGAGGGATTAAGCCGGAAACGGAATAAAACCCTACTAGGGAACTTTTAAAGCGCGATAGCGCTTTCTTCCTACCAAAAGCAAAATTTCTAATCGTCCCATGTATTCCTTACACCCATCAATTCATAAGCCCTCCAAATTTTAACCAGTCGAGCTTGCCTCGACTGGTTAATTGGACATCTAAATTTATTTTCATTTACGAATTTGCGATGTTTATTATGCAAAGCTGATAAGCAAATAATAAAAATAAAAATAGTGGGCAAATAAAAAGGAAATTCCCGTCCCAATATTTTCGGCCATATTTGTGAATATTGATTCTCGCCATTTTTAATAAAATGATTTCTGATAGAACGGCAAAAGGCTTGTACCGGAATTATTCCATAATCAATGAAAAATTCATTAATTTAAATTCACAAAATTCTTTCGATTCTAAAACAAATAAAGAGGTGAAAATTATTTTTCAAATAAATATTTTTAATATTTTTTGAGGGTTATGTGAAATTGAATTCCGCTGAAAATATTCTTTGCAAGGATTTGGTGGATGCCAAATTTGCCTCAATAAATTGGGCAAAATTGAATACTAACCTACTCCAACAATATCCAAATCCTGGCGGTGAACAAAGGTCAGAAAATAATTTTTAATTAATGCACAAAAAATATTTTGAAATTTACCAAAAGCTTTTTATAGGCCTAATAATTTGGTCATATGAATTTATCGACCCTGGATTGGTCTTGTAATTTTTAATATATTCCGAATAATTTTGAGTTTTCTTAATGTTTTTATTTAATTATATAATTCACCAAAAATCATTTTAAAATGTGATTAAAAATTCCAAAATATTTTAGGGCCATAAAACTTGGCCATATGAATTTGTTGAACCTGGAGTCTAGCAATTTTTAAAATATTCCAAATATTTTGTGTGTTTTCTCATTGTTTTATTTAGTAATAATTTTTATTTTAACTAATGAATTTTTTGAAATCATTTCGCATTCACTCTCTTAATTAAATTTAAATGCCTTAGGAGCAATAAATAATTTCCCTTTCCGAAATTAATATTATAAATCCAACCAAAAAAAATTAAATTATATTTTTTAATTTTAATTTAAAATTAATTAAAATATATTTAACAGCACATTGACATCGGTGGCCACCTTCACAAATAAATATTTGCTGAAGGATTCAAGGCCAATTTCATCAGAAGATGTATGTAAAAAATATAAATTAAAAAATAATTTTTAAATTAATTCTCCATATTTTTCCAGCTAACAATTGTGCCCGGCGTTTCGGCCGCATTTGATTTATTAAGTCATGTACTTTTTGAAGCCGACGATTTTGTGCTCACCCCGGCCCCATGTTATCGTAATTTTGAGAATGATTTTTGGGTCAGAGGATTGGTGAATGTGGAAATGGTCGAAACAAATGGAAATGGCGAAATGGGGGTTGAACAATTCGAAAAAGCTTACCAAAAAGTGACAGCCAAAAAAGAGCTGAAAAAATTATTATTATTTTTAAAAAATATTTATTAATTAGTTATAAAATATTAATTTATAATTATTTTAAATTATATTAAAAATAATATTAATGTTTAATTTTTTAAAATAATTTTTAAAACAATTTTCCAATTATTTTATTTTTTGAAGGGAAAAGTATGTGCCATAATTTTGGTCAATCCGCAAAATCCCACAGGAATTTGTACAAATTTGCTCAAAATTCGGCAAATCATTCAATGGGCCATCAAGTAAAAATAAAAATATATCAAAAATTGATGAATTTAATTTAAAAATTTTTAGACGAAATTTATTCATAATTATTGATGAAATTTACAATTTGTGCATTTATGAAGAAAAATCGACGGAATTCAAATTTCAATGTTCCTTGAAATTGTTGGGATATTCATCAATAATTCCACCCGGATGGTCACGAAATTTCATTTGGCTTTGGGGAATGAGCAAAGTGGGCAAATTTACCAATTATTTTTATAAATTATAGTGGAAGGAATTAATTTATTTTTGACCGAAATTTTGTGATTTTTTGGATTATTGAAATTTTTAATTTATTAAAATTTTGATTATGGATTTAACATCAAAAATTTCCAATGGATCTTGGATAATATTTTATTGTAAATATGACCAAATTACCATAATTTTATAGTAAATTATTTGGCATATTTTCGACTAATAAAAACTAGAATAAGGCAGAGTCGATTTTTCGAACTTGTCGATTCATCAAAACCCGTTTTCCATTTTTGAAAAAATTTCGCTTATGGGTTTCTTCTATTTTCAGTTATTTGTACAAAAATTCCCAATTTCGGTTTCAAATTAGGGTTGCGCTCCCGAGGGTCGGGGGCGAGTTGGACGGGGGCGGGAGTGATCGGGGGTGGCACCTTCGGGGGCGGGGACGGGGGTGACCTTGACGGGGACCCCCGCGGGGATCCCCGCGGGGGCGGGGGTAGCGTAAATTTTTTAAAAAGCCAAATTTTTCAAATAAAAAATTTTTTTGAAAAAAATTTCATCCAAAAATGGCCGCGCAGCTAAAATTTTACCTAAAAATAGCCTCGCAGAGAAAAATTTTAATAAAAAATTTTAATATCCTACAAAAATTTGGTCAAAGTTTCCCTATCGAACCCCATTTTCCCTGAAAAATCCAATAATATGGGGTGTATATTCACCCCCGTACCCCCGCGGGGGTGGAGGTTCGGGGGCGGGAGTGATCGGGGGTGGACCTTCGGGGGTGGGACGGGGGTGAGACTCAAACCCCCGCGGGGGCCCCCGTCGGGGGTGACACCCGCGGGGACGGGGGCGCAACCCTATTTCAAATTTCTTCGATTTTCCCAAACCGAAACCGATTCTGTTCTTACTCTACTAAATACCAACTAAAATGATTAATTCTAAATATTTTCCATCTATTGCAATTTTCAGAACTTTTGTCTGCCCGGAATTCGTGCCGCTATTTTGTATACCCAAAATGGCTATCTTCTAAATACAATTCAGCGTCTCATCGTAAATAAAGTAGATATCCCCATAGTCATTTTTTTCACAAAAGACTTACTATCAGCCGAATTGTTTGACCCAATTTGTTTGGCGCCATTTTTTGGACGATCACGGTTCTTTTTGAAATATATTTTTGGCCAATATTTTCTTATTTTCCTTCAAAAGAATGGTTTGAGAAGGAATTTTGGCCTTCAAATTTGAAGCGTCTTCGAAAAAGGCGCAATCGAATTGTGCAATTTTTAGAGGAAATTGGCATTGACAATTATTTGAAGTCATCGGCCGGAACATTTTTGATGGTTGATTTTGGAAAAGTCGGTGAATTAAAATATCGTAAATTATCTTTTAATTCCCCAGAGGGGAAATTATTTTTCAATCTCTTAAAAATTGGTAAAATTTGTGTCAAACTCATTAATTTGTAGACATTTTGTACAAATTATAGCGAATTTTATAAAGTTTTATGGAACTAATAGAATGAAATCAAAATTCTTTAAGATTCACCCTGAGCGGAGCTACTATATGGGTCCTCAAGTAGAGAATGAGAAATTATTAGAGAGTGGGGAATTAAAACTAAATTAAATTTTATTCTTTTTCTTTTATTTTTGTTCCTTCCTGAATGCACGATTTTTGGAGAAAGGGAATTGAGCGAAAAATTTGTGCAAAATAAAGTGTTGTTGATGCCCGGAGAAATTTTAAAGTGAAATTCGGGAGTAATAGAAAAATTAATTAAATATTTATTAGAGCGAATAAACCAGGGTGGTTTGGAATTGGATTTGCTGGCATTGACGATGAAACAATGGAGGAAGGTATAATTAATATTAATTTGTAGAGAAAACAAAAACGAAATTAATTTAAAACATGCGGAATTAATCTAAGTGAAAACTGAAAACAAAAACAGCCGGAATTAATTCATAATAATTAGGGCCCGGATTTATATTGACGAAAAATCCCGAAATATTGATGAAATATTGAAGAAAATTTATAAAAAAAAATGCTAAAATTTGTAAAAAAATTTTGAAAATTATTCTTTCTGTTACTCACGATCACAAATTATTCAAATTTTTGAGATTTTTATTCAGAAATTTTCATTTCCAAAAATGCAATTTTTTATAGACATCAATAAATTTTGAGAAAAAATGCCAAAAATTAATTTTGTTAATTTTTTGTAAAAAAATCATTTTTTTTTAAATTTCCAAAATTTTTGAAAAAAAAAGTGCTAAAATTTTTAAAAAGTGTCAGAATTTTTCAAAAATTATTCGATTTTTTTTTCTTAAAAACTGAAAAATTTAGTAAAATTCTTCAAAAATCTCAAAATATTGATGAAAATGGCTAAAATTTTTCAAAAATGCCGAAATATTGATATCAATGTTGACAGTAAAAAAATGGCAAAATATTGATGCATATTGACAAAAAAAATATTATGAAAATCAACAAAAACATTGATAAAAAAACATGTTTTACGTTGGTTTCAAGCTATTTTAAGTTCGCAAACAAAATATTAAAATCATTATAAATCCGGGCCCTAATAAATAATAATATTAAAATTGATTTGATGTCAGTTTTGTTCTACTCTAAAAAATAAAACTAGAAAAACTCGAATCCAAATAATTTCCACACATTTTTCAGGATTAAATCGAATTGAAGCAGTTTTATCCGAGTCATTAAAATTGGACGTAACAAAATTGAAAGAATCAAAATGAATTATTAATTGAAATGATGCCCCTGTCATTGTCATCTCATCATTTTATGAAATTATTTTCTTTTTTAAATTTACTAAATTTGAATGAATTTAATGTATGTTTAAAAGAAATTCAAATATTTTTTTGTTTTTTATTGTTTTTACATACATTTTAATTTAATAGAAAACTAAAAAAAATTGGGAAAAATAGAACGGAAATTGGTCTAGTTTTGATTTATTTTGCATTTTATATTTGATCATAAATTTTTGTTAAAATTTACTAATTCTTTCTATAATTAACTCATTTAATTGGTTGGCTTTTAATATTCAACTGAAATTTTTTATGATTTAAAAAATATAAAAACGAAAACAAAATTGAAAGAATGAAAATAAATTTAAATGTCGTTATTTTCTAATTTTCAATTTAATTTTGAATGAATTTAATTAAAAAATTATATGCAAAAATGACATTTTTAAAGATTGGTTTTCCATTTTTTTTGGATTAATTAAAATTCTAATTGCCCTTAAATTTGTCTTCATTTTTATTAATCTAATATTTAATAGAAATACAAATGCTTTTTTTTATTTATAGTTAAATTCCTTATTTTATTTGCCCTTCATTCTCGTTTTAATAGCAAACAAATTCACGCAAAAATATCAACAAATATTATATCAAAATAATTCCTTCATTTCATCTCATCCACTGTTCCTTCGCATCTTTAGGCCACCAATGTCCGGTGCCCGAACCATTGGCAGCATACTTTTTGCCCGACTTCTGCTCCTTCTTCTTGGCGACGAAACCGATTCATCCAATCCAATAATGTCAATATAGTCATCAGTTACAAAACTTTGACTTCGACTTCGCGTATGAGTTGGAGTTAAATGTGGACTCCGACGAGGAATTGGACTCCTACTTCGACTTTTTCTGCTGCTTGTGCTTGGCCCTGGCTCATCCATTCTGCCCATCACTTGGCCAATTCCACTTGGGCCCGGCTGCTGTCGAAATATGTGGGCATCCTAAATTTTCCAAATTGAAAATTGTAAAAAATAATTTCGGTTTCTAGAAAATAATAAGATTCCCGGAGTGATAATTTAATAACTAAAAATTAATTAGCTTGGACAAACTCATTGAATTTAAGTGCAAATTTTTAGGTAAAACACTTTTTTCCATAAAATGTAACCAAATTTGCCTCTATTTTAAATTTTTTCGATTAATAAAACATTTAAAATCATAGCCAAATTAAATGGCCTTAAAAATGATTATCGATTCGACAAATTTTGCTTAAATAAAATTTAATAATTTTATGAATAAAAAACATTTACTCGTAATTGTCGATATTCTAAATCTTGTAGCGAAGGTCGCCCTCTTCGTTTCGGTGGCGGTGGTGGCAAATATCCCATTTCAATTTGTTGTTGAACTTGTCTTCGCCGTAATTCTTGCTGGAGTGCCATTGGGAATTGTTGCCGATGTCGATTATAGGCATGCATTTCTATATATAATTATTATAATTTACTTAAAAATAAAAAATTTGTTCTTTATTGCTTCAATATATTTTCACAATAGGCATTTTTCGCTATTTTTAATGGGTAAAATGATTTAAAATAATCAAAATTTGACATTTTAGCTACTAATTAAAGGTGAAAAAATTATAAAAATAATACGTATTTTTTTTCCTAGCCTCTTTTAAATTGGTTTCGTCTATATCCTTTGGCGGCCACATATGCCAATGTTTGTTGGCTTTCCCTGCCGGTGGGGGTCTGTTCAGTGCCGCCAGTTCAGTGCCGCCGTTTCAGAGCCGCCGTTTCAGTGCCGCCGTTTCAGAGCCGCCGTTTCAGTGCCCGCCGTTTCAGAGCCCGCCGTTTCAGTGCCCGCCGTTTCAGTGCCGCCGTTTCAGTGCCGCCGTTTCAGTGCCGCCGTTTCAGTGCCGCCGTTTCAGTGCCGCCGTTTCAGTGCCCAGCCAAAAAGGGGACGTTTCAGTGCCACCTATATTTTTATCGTATTAAGCATATAAGATTATGAAATATAGATTTTTATTCTTTCTTCGATCATGAATATGCCAATGGGAGGTCGGGGAAGTGCCTAAAAGAGTGCGCGGGATTAAGCCGGATATGGGGGGATTAAGGTGGATATAAGGGAATTAAGGTGGATATAAGGGGGATTAAGCTGGATTAAGCCATGAAATAGATGGGCGCGAGTTCTGATTTGGCTGTTTTGCTTCCGGCTTCGCGAGATTCCTATGCTCCGAATCTCTAACCCTAATCCCTAGCCCCTAACTAGGCTTAATCCGGCCTAATCCCCTATATCCACCTTAATCCCCCCATATCTGGCTTAATCCCGCGCAGTCTCACTTCCCCGACCTCCCATTGGCATATTCATGATCGAAGAAAGAATAAAAATCTATATTTCATAATCTTATATGCTTAATTACGATAAAAATATAGGTGGCACTGAAACGTCCCCTTTTTGGCTGGGCACTGAAACGGCGGCACTGAAACGGCGGCACTGAAACGGCGGGCACTGAAACGGCGGGCTCTGAAACGGCGGGCACTGAAACGGCGGGCACTGAAACGGCGGCACTGAACTGGCGGCACTGAAACGTCTTCCCGCGTTCCCTGCTGCTGCTCCTGCTTCGAATTCCTTGATCTCGTTCATTTTGTATGAGATTCGCTTGCCTTTGCAAATTTTCTCCAATTGCCAACTGCAATTTTTAAAGAATTTATTTCAGGATGGCATTCTACTATATTCTATTCATTGCGTATTTGGCTGCTAATCCTAAATTAATTGTAGTTTAATTACAATCCGCAAAAATTATGGGATATTTCAATTTGAATGGTTTTGGGAATGAGATGGATCTCAATTTTCAATTAATAATATGCATTAATTTCAAATAATTTTCTACCTCCAAAATATTATATAAATTAAAGACCTCTTGTTGGACTGCTTGTTGTCTCAATTCCAACAGCCGTTCTGGAGGCTGATTAGGTCTATAGGGCACCCCAATTGGTCGCCTTCGTTTTCTACAATTAAATTTTAAAATTATATATTTTTATTCATTTTTTGTAAATTTAAGTTAATTCAAATATTAATAAGAAGGAATGTCTAAAATTTTTAGAAAATTTTTCATAAGAATTTTATTCATATTTTTTCAAATTTATAAAAAATTTTATTTTTTCTCTAAAATTGTAAATCGATTTAATTTTTAATGGCCATAAAAATTGCAAATTTCGCATATTTTTCGATGAAATAAAATTTTATTTTTCTTATATTCTTAAACTTGTAAATTTTTTCCGACAAAAAATTTTAATGGATATTTTTTTTACCGTCCAGCGCCCTTTTGTGGTCCACCTCTCCCCGATCGTTTTGTCCTTTTATTTGTCCATTTAAATGAGAAATTGCTGAAAAATAATTGCATAAAAAATTTAAATAATAAAAAATATTCACAAATTAGAATTGAATTCGGGTGATTTTTGATAAATTTCATCATTCTTTTCAGCAGGCAGGCAATGAAATCTCAATGCAAATTATTAGCCAAATGAGATAAATTAATAAATTATATAATTTGGAAAATTTCATCATTTTTTGAAATAAATTACATGATTTTTATGATAATCGATAGAAAATGAAAAAATGAATTTCCCATTTAGAATTCTAAAAGAAAAATGGCTGACGTTGAATACTAAAAATAAATAATTAAAAGTAATCAATTCTTTTTATTTTATTACCAATTGCATTTAATAAAATTGGAATTAATATTTTGCTTTGATTAAATTATTCCCATTACCATTAATTAATTTCATTAAAACATTGTTTTATATTAATTTATCTCATCAGACCTAATTCTCAATGATTTTAGAGAAAATATAAAATGATATATTTATATTCCATTTTGTTCTTCAATAATTTTGCTAATTAATATTTGAAAATAATTTCTGCACAGAAAAATGACTTTCATCATCAATCAGGGAGCGGATTTATATGAAAATTTCCTTAAATATGCAAATTTTCGGTTTTTATTGCATTTTTGAAGGACAATTTTTGCCAAAAAAAAGGCGAAAATATGCAAAATATGCAAAAAAAGTTAACCCTAAAATGCTTCAAATATCATAAAAACATCATTTATGTACCCAGAAACCCATTTAGAGTACTGACAAAAAATATGCATTTGCATATAAATTCGCTCCCTCTGATCATCATTAAATTGCTTCTTTTCTTCCACATTTTTTACGGATCATTTGGTGGTTACATTATCGAAAAATGTACTGATGAACAAACCGTAAATCTAATTTGTGCATGTTGTGTAGATACAAGTCAAAATGAATTTCCTGTAAAATATATCCAACATTCTTGCCCAAAAGGGTGAATTAATTAATTTAATCATTATTTATTATATTTATTCAATTATAATTTAAATACCTAATTTTTAGCTATAGGACAGTATTTTGCAACAACATTATTTCGGCCGATAATTGCACATATAATGAGAATTCCATTGCTTGTAATCCGATTAATTCTCCGACATCCATTGCTAGTGGCATTATTTCCAAATACAATATGAAAATGATGGAATTTGCTCTTTTCCAATTCATTTTTAATAATATTTTATCAATAAGATTGCAATTATTTATTATCAATTTTGATTGATGAACTTTGATTAAAGAGAATTAAAATAAATTTATAAAAATTTTCTGTACTGCTTTTAGTCTTCTATACCTTCGAAAACAATTTAAATTTGGTGTCCTTCACAAAATCAATGGCCAAAATTCCAAATAGTAGTCAGCAATCAATGACCGACTTGCAATTGCAGGCAGGAGTACTTTCTATTCTTTTGCTAAGTTTTAGTATTGAATTCTTAATTCACCATTTACAAATCCAAGTTAAAAATTTCTGAACTCCACATTTTTTTTTTGGAAAATTTCAGAATAAATATAGCGAAATGAAAAAAAAATGAAATGAGCCCCGGGTAAAAAATAAAAGTAAACATTATCAATTCCACGACACGATACCTTCGATGTACGATGTTTTTAAATATACTTTAAATTTTTATTCTTCATTTTGTTTTTGTATTTTGTAAAATATAAATCAAAAATTTTCCTTCATTTTGAAAATATGGAAAAGTTTTATAATTTATCGAAATGAAGAATATTTAATTTTGTTTTTCTCATAAATATATAGAGATTTTTTTACCAAAACACCACATATTTTTTGGGGAAAATTGTCAGAATATTTATGCAAATTTCCGACAATCTTTCTATTGAATTTTTTTGATCATCGGAAATCTTGTAGTGACTTTTCGTTTATTTTCCAATCACAAAATGAAACTTAAAATGGATGATTAATATACTATATATTATATTCATGTTCATTGTGTTAAAAATATTTTTTGATGAAGAATTTAACATTTTGGGGAATGGCGAATGGGTGTTCGAATTTCAGCCAGCATGACAAACACCTTACTGTTAGCCTTCACAGCATTTACAATAATTCTCAGTCGAGAATGGAAGTGAATAACTGCTTGAATGATATTGAATGAAGGAATAAGAACAATGATGATGAAAAAGGTTTGACTCCACCGAAAGAAACACACATTCATTGTTCATTCCCTCCAAATGGCATTTTATTCATCAAAATAACATTTTCTGAATAAAATAAAATTTTAGGCTTGCCTTTAAAATGTTTAGCAATTTCGTATTTTTTCTATCAGTCATTCTAAACCATTTTTCACAAAATTCTTTTAAATCAAACATTTTCAATTATTAAAAATGGACGCCGAATATGTGGAAAAAATTCGAGCATTTTTCCTGAAAAAGGGAATCAGCACAAAGGGTGTAGCCATTTTGACCATTCAAAAGAATTTTACTGGCGAATTTAGGTAGTTGGGTAAAAATTGGTGCTTTTAAAAAGTCTATAAATTTTTAAAATTGGTTTATTTAATTATATTTTTTATATTTTTAAAACATTTTTATTCCTTTATTATATATTTATGCATTTTTTAATTTATAAAATTACGGTAAAATTTATATAAAATTTTATCAAATATTCCATGTCCTACTTTTTAATTTTTTTGTTAACATTTTATACATATAAATTACCCTATAATTTCAGTAAAATTTTTAACAAATTCCATATTCTATTTAAATGATTTATCATTAATTTTTTGGTTACATTTTTGACATGTAAAATTACCGTATAATTTCTGTAAAAATTTTTCTCAAAAATTACATCCTACTTAAAATATATTGATTTCTGATTAATAAATTATATAAATTATCTTAGTTTTAAAAAATTAAAATAATTTTCCGTTAATAATTTGCTTCAATTATTACAGTGCATTGGTTGTCGACTTCGACAATGTGCGCATTCTGGAGCATTATCCAGTGATGCAGGACTCATACAGTGAAATGGGCCTTGGCGGATTCAAAATTGCATTCAAGGCCGGATTGGCCCAACCAACTGAAAACCAAATTGCAGTTGGCACCCAAAAAGGCAATTTTGCGAAGCCATTTTGCTGTCCTCCTCAAAGTCTCGTTCCCTTTCGTGAGCGAAAGATCCAAATGGAAAATGTGTTCGACAATTTTCTTTCTGGTGATTTTTGATAAAATTGTTGGTAAAAATATAATAATTTTTCCGCAGGCAGTGGAAATCATCCGAACATTGTGTTCGAGGTGAAATGCCAAATTGACAATGGGCCACTTTTGTGCACCGACTATTTCAAATTGGAGCATGGCCGAATTGAGCAGGCAAATTAAATGATATTCCGAAAAAATGCTCTTTTAATTCCCCACTCTCTAATAATTTCCCATCCTCGAATTGAGGACTCTGAACTCCGTACAAGATGAATTTAAATTTTTTTGCATCATTTTTTTAGTTATCTAAAATTCTACAAAATCCGAGAGAGATCGGACGGGATGGGATCCTGTTCGGGAAAAATTCGGGAACCCAATTCGGGAAACGGGATCCCGCCCGAAGAATTTTTTGACTTTTCGGGACCAACTCGGGTTCGGGAATTCCCGAAAAATTCCCGACAAAGGAGAAAAAAGAGCCTTTTTGGGCATTTTTCGTTAAAATTTTTCTCATGAAAATTTATAAAATGTTAATTTTTTAAGTCTAACAAGTAATAATCTATCAAATATGTTTTAAATTGTTTTATACCATTTTTTTTAAAATTTTTTTTAATTGATTTTAAAAATTTCCAAATCACGAAGGGGGGTTCCCGATATTTTTGACTCGGGGAAATTCGGTTTCGGAAATTTTTCGAGAATCCCGTACCAAGTTCCCGACCGAGGCGCCTTGCCGATCTCTAAAATAAGATATAATTTATTCAAAAATTCTTTAAATTAAAGAGTTAGACCATAAATTTTCTCATATTTTTGAAGGATTGAAAAATAATTCCCCACTGGGAATTAAAAGAGCATATACGGTATTTATTATTCTGATTTATTAACTGCCCCAGGTGTACGGCAATTTCACCAACAAGCAGCATGCCTTCAAAAATTATAAATGCCCAGTTCACGGCCTTTTCTATGCCGTGGATTTGTACAATGCGACAGATAAGAATGTCCGTAATTCGCATCATATGCGGCTCAATCCATTCACCAAAATCAACAAAAATGTGATGGATGCATTTTTCGTTGCAGCTGCATTAAATGGACGCGAAGAAATGTGAAAAATAATTCAATTCGAATGGAATATTTATGATTTATTTTAAATCACCAATATTTAACCATTTTTTGTTAAAATGAATTGATAAATAATATATTTTATAATGATATTTTAATTCTTCTCTGATGAATGGATAAAATTTTAATAAAAATTAATTCAACTCATTTTTTATTCCAATATTTCTATACCTAATGGTAGAATTAGAAGGGCCATTTCCTTTGGAAGGAATACAGTACTTTTTACAGTCTTGAGGGGGGATTTCTATTCCCATTCCCATTGGATGAAATTGCTGCTGGTAATGGATAATGAAGTTTTTTTAATAAAAAATCATTCTCATTGTTTGATTGTCCCACATTTCTTCTTATAAATTAAATAGTAAAAAAATAAATGTCCCTCAATGTCAATTGTCAAATATTTATTTAAAAAATTAGGTTTAAAATGTTAAATTCTGGGTGAAAAGCTGATAAAAAATGATGATTTAATTGGATTTTTTCCATTAAAATATATCTTTTTTATTCTTGATTATTTCGATTTGCCAATTTATTCATTCCTCTTTAATTTCCTCATAAGTCGGCGGCGGTGGCAAAGGCAAAAGGCCAATTGATGGCTGGGGCCCAGTAACTGGAATAATAAATAAATTTTAAATTTAATTTTTTGTAAACCATTTTGAATTTGTGGACAATTTTGTCGAATGGGAATTGTGCCAATCAAAATTGGGGCAACAAATTTTAGGTTGCCAACATTCAAGCAAATCTTTAATTAAATTTATTTTTATTTATTTAAATTTAATTAATTTTATTCAATTTATTTAAAAAAATTTATAAATTCATTTTCGGCTTATATTTTATTTAAAATAAGGTTCTTTTATTTATTAATTCCAAAAAATATAAAAATTATTTTGATAAAAAATAATATATTTTTTTTGGTAAAATATAAATTAAAAACATTCAATTTTTGAATTCAAAAAATAAATTTTTGTAAATCTTAAAATAATGTGTAAAATAACAAAAAATTATGTCAAAGCTTCAAATTTTGGCCCAATTTAAGCAGATAATATGAATGAATAAAAAATTTTCAAATTTCATTGTTTTGATTTCAAAAATTCATTTAAATCAATTAAAAATTATTCATCGATTAAAATGTAAATTTAAAAATACCAAAAAATTTTATTCACCTCAAGGGAATATTCCAACCGAATAATGGAACAATTTGCAAAATTTGCCGTACAATTCGGTACCACCATTTTCCCATTGAATGTGTCCTTGGATTTGCTTTTTACGACGAATTTTTCCTTGAAACTGTCAATTTTGCAGGTGGTGACGTTTTGTTGAAAATCAGCTAAAAAATTTAATATTTTAATTTAATTTTAATTAATTATTTATAAAATTAGAAAAAAATTCTAAATTCCTAAAATAAATAAATTTTCTCATTTTTTGATTCCATTTCAATCAAAAATTAATTATCTTTTTTATTATATTTATAATAATTAATTAAATATTAATTTCTAATTTATTCTCTTACCAAATTTACTTGATGATGACGAGAACCAACTAAGATTAAAATCGCCAGGACCCTCCAATTTGGCCATGAATGTGACCGTTTCCAGCAAATTTACTTTCACTTTTTTCACCGTTTTTGATGTATTATTTTCCACCTCAATTTGAATGGGAATTTCCTCGCCCGGCACAAAACCACTTTGCGGGATTCGAAGCTGCAAATTTTAAAATAAATATAAATTAATTTATTGAGATGACCGGAAATTTTTGACCCCTTTTTTTAATATAAATAAAATTAAGGATTTAAAAATTTAATTTCACAAATTTCATAATCCCAATAAAGCTTAATATCAAATATTAATTTTTATTTGAATTTTATTATTTTTTTTCCAAAAATTTTCTACTTTTTTAATACAATTTTTTAGATGTTTTATATTTTAAAATTTTATAAGAAATTCTAATTTTTAAAAATAATATTCATTAAGAAATAAAAGTAGTCCAAAATGGTTTTTTTTCTTAATAATTTTGAATGATTTAAAGAGAAGGAATTGAAATTATTATACCCAAAAATTATTTTATTATTAGACATATATTTTTTTTATTAGACTTTTATAAAATTATAATTGAGATCAGAGGGATGGGAACGATTTTCGGTTTATTTCGTTTCATTCCGAAATTTCGGTAATTTTTGGGACCGAAATGTGATTTTTAATTTCGGAAAAATTCCTGGCCCACCGTAATGTCTTTTGGAAAAAAATTTTTGACCAACCGAAATGTCGTTTTTCTTTTCACCTTCGGAAAAATTATTTATCCTCCGAAATTTCGATAATTATTTTGAGTAATTGATTAAATTTTAATCCCTAATTGAAAACACCCATTTTTGATTTTTAATCTCTAAAAAAACTGAGAGGGCTAAGAATTTTCTGGAAACCCCAAATATAATTTTTTTTGCCAACCTTTGCAATAATTAATCCGCTTCGAAAGAAGCCAACTTTTCGGTGTGTTTCCATTTCAATTGGATACAATGCGGCCGCCTGCAGATTCAAGTCCAAAATTGGTATCACAAAGAATGGACATTCCACCTTCAATTTGAGATTTTCCATTAATTTATTTCACAAATATTTTTCAACTTTTTTGTCCTTCTTCCAAGGTCGATCAATGATCACAGAGCAGCAATAATTAATTTCTCCATGTTTACCTATGGTGGTACTTTTTAATTAAATAATTATTTCATTAAATTCATTTTTTACTAAGATTAAAAATAATTTAAAAATAATTCTGTTCCGAATTGTTTATTTTTTTAATTAAGAAAAAAAATTTAGTTAATTTTTGTTATTTTTTTATTGTTTATTAAACCTAATGAAAAATTTTTTTCAAAGAAAAATATTATAAAAAATTAAAAAAAATCAAAGAACCTCCTTTCTATTCATTTTTAGCTCATTTTTACTAACAAGGGAAGGAATCCAATTGACCGTGGGCTTTTGAAACGAGACTAGGCTATTTTTGTAGATTATATAAAAGGAAAATATTAAAAAAAATTGACAAAAAATATTCAATTTGTTGGAAAGAGCCTCTTTCGTATTTATTTATTTTTTTTGGATTTTGATGGAATTTTTTTGATGTAAAATTTAAAATTATTTAATTATAAAATTCAATTATTGTGATTAAAAAATTATCAATTTTTAATTGATATATTTTTTTTCGAAAAAAGTGAAAATATCCCCGATTTCTGACCAGCAAATGATGGTGCCGCATCTGGGGGAATTGTGAAATTGATTGGGAATTGATAGTCGCCGGCGGCCAATTTTTGTTCCGGACTGCTCCAAAGTATGCAGCATTGGTTCAAATAGAATTGTTCGGATTTATAGCGCTTTGTTCTGAAGGAAGTATCCGAATCGGAGCCGCCATCACCGCTAGAAAAGTTAGGAATTATTAAATAATTTTTCTTAATTTTTATTTTTATCAAGTTTTCAAAAAAAGGAGGAAACTTTAAAAATGGTTTTTGCTATCAATTTTTTACACTATGACAAATATTATATCATAATATTTATTCAAGTCTTCCTAAATAAAATAAAACTTATATCAAATTATATATTTCATTTTGATACAAATGATTGGACAAAACATAATTGCCGGAAAGTTATGGGCAAAAAAAGTGAAAACTCTCAGAATTTTGGCCTATTTTACAATTTTTTGACGATGAATTTCAGCCAATTTCAATAAAATCCATTTTCCCAATTAATAGGCTATACAATTTTAACAAATGTGTTTAATTTAAAGCAAAAATTCACTTGAAAATTTAATTTAATACACAAAATAAAGGTCCCAAAATATATTTTCAATTCATTTGGTTAATTTCCTCTCAAAATTTGCTTTTATTAATTTTGTGACCTATCAATTTCAATCAAATATAAATTTACTAATAAGTTAGCATACAATTTTATTTAATTTTCTTAATTTAAAGCTATCATTCGATTAATAATTAGATTTTTTTGAGCAAAATTACGGTTCAAAAATTATATTCTTTATTCTACATAACTAATTCAATTCAGTTCCAATTAAAGTGAATTTTTTCAAATTAATTCTTTGCATTTAAATATTTTTTATCTACTTTGTGAATGTAACTGTTGTGGCCTCCAAAATTTTCCAGCTCACTTTTGCGCGGCCAATCAATTTCAATTTGATGTCCCTTGCCTTTATTTCCTCCTTCAACTTCAAATGGCAAATTGCCCGGATTTGTTGGCCGGCATAAAAATTTGGCAAATCGTTAGTGGTCGAGAGGAATTTAATGCAAAATTGTTCAACCATTTTTGTACTATTCAATTGAAATTAATTGGTTTAAATTTTTATTTTTGATGTAATTTTAATTGGAATTAATTGGAATAATTTGTTGAGGAATTAAAAATGAAATATTTTCACGAATTTTTTTTTTGTTTTCTTCGAAAGAAATTGAGGGAAATTGAATGAATAATCATTGGAGAATTCCACAAATTGTTTGAATCGGCTAATGACTTTTTGAGGGAAATGTGGAAAAGGAATTGAAGAAAATGGCAAAAATAGATGGATGCATTGATGATGAATTAGGCAACATTTACGCAATTGAAATTCAACGTAAAAGGTCGGAATCAAATATCGTCAAAATCAAAACCGAAAAGCAAAAAGGAGGCAATAAGAATTCCTTTCGGCATTATTGAAAATTGAAATATAATTTTAATAGAATGGAATGGGAATTAAAATTTATGTGAGAAATGGATATGAATTGGCCCAAATAAATGGTAAAATTTTCAGTTAATCATTTTTGGGAATACGCCTCCATCTGATTCATTCATTTTTAACTCAATATTCTACTCAATAACATCATCACATCATCTTCATATCCAAATTTAAGTACAGTAAATTTGGTCCGTTTATTTCTGAAAGACGTGTCATTCATAATTTGTGGGCACTGGGTAACACTAAATGTGGATAAAATGATTAAACTATAAAAATGCCCTTTCACGGTTTGTTAAAATGGATTCATAAATGATAATGCCGTAAGCAAATTCAGATAAAATTTCCCAAACCATTTAAATGATATAAGATATATTAAATAAAATAATGTTGTCAAATTTATAAATTTTCCATAATAATAGGCTAATTAATTCTATATAAATTGTAAATTGTAAATTTAAGGAAAAACATTTCTTTTTATTTTTTTGAACCTCATTTAAATATTTTTTTAAGAATCTATTTTTTTCCTAATAATCTGTGAAAATTTTCGAACCATTCGATGTAGAAGAAAATTACAAAAATCCTTTTGAATGTCCTTATGAATTTGGAAGTTCACCTAAATATTCTAATTTGTTCAAAAATTAGGTAATTAATTATATTGGTAGAGGAAGGATAGCAATTTTTTTAACCCTAAATAGACCTTATTTTTGGACAAAAAACAATGAATTTAATAATATCTTTTCAATTTTTATTGCAAAAGGCGAAATTCATATTCATCAATCCATCATTTATCATTTTATCATCCCAAAAAATGTTCTACAATTCATTGTGGAATTCTTCTCCATTTGTATATTCCTCATCGTATTCATTAATTTCTTCTAAATTTGTATAACCTCCATTGTTTCCTTTTACCAAATATGGCAAATCCAAGAGGGAAATGCCTTGAATCTAGGATTGAATGATTATTTTTATTTAAATGTATGTACATAAATAATTATTAAGAAAAGGCTTCAATTTCAATGCGTAAATAAAGGAGGAAAATTTCCTTTTAATCAATTATTTGTATAGGTTGGTAATAACATAAGGGAGAATTAAAAAATTTTATTAATTATTTATTCTAAAAATAATTTATTTTTTATTTACTTTATTATGGTCATGTAAGATTCTCTAATTAATTTGGACAAATTAAAATTTCTCAATTATTCCATTTCTTATGTACAAGTTCGGTCAAATTTTAGTCAAAACGAATTTTTTAATTAGTCAAATTTACATTGAATTTGACATAAATATGTTTATTGAACATATTACCATCAAAATTTCAAAATTTGTTTAATTTTAAATTTGTTTCATTTTTTGATATTTTACTTAAGTAAATTTCAAATATTCCCGATTATTTTTAAATAATATCAATTTTAAAATTACCCTAATAATTTTGACATGGAATTTAATGCTGCTGTTCAGAAATTGTATGATTGAATTTTTGTTTTTGCTTCTTTTGATTTCATAATCATGCACATCAATGTAGGTAGCATAAATCCGCATTCCGAAATGCATGCCTCGTCGAAATGGATTCGAATTCAATGGCACAATTTCTTCAAATTTATCCATTTTATCCAACAAATTATTATAATTTTCCATATCCAAATTATCCACATAGTTCATTGTCAAATTCTTGAACAATTCTTCCTCTGTAGCAGTCTGAAATATATAAATATATATTTATTAACAAATTATTCTAATTCTTAACCAATTTTTCTTTGAGTAGGGAAATAAATGTAGTGCCAAAATCAAAATTGCATGAAATGCGGAAGGAATAAGAATTATCTGCGAATAATTTTTAACAAAAAATATTCTTTCAAAAATGGATTCAATTGAACTTACCTTCGGGTATTTGGTCATATTCTTCATAATCATTAATGAAATCAATTTGGAAAAATTCAGCATCGTTTGGAATTTCTGCATCCAATTCCAACATATCACCATTCTCAAAATAGCCATTGTTGATAATATATTCGTAATAATCATATTCATGGTACTCAATGGAGGAAATTGAATCCATGATGACCGTGGGATATGCACCGAACAACAGAGGAAGAAGAAACACAAAGAAAATGCGGCAGAGCATTTTATTTGATATTGGGAAAAAAATTGAATTGAATTATATGTATTTTTCTAGAAGAAAAAGAATAAAAATATTTTTTACTAATTTAGAAAATTAAATGATGAATTTCGACTAAATAAATGGAGAAATTTTCGGTTAATTTCAATTCTGATTCATTCATTTATTTAAGCTACCTCCTATACTTTCTCAATATCATCATCGGTCATCATAATATCCAAAAAATTTATTATTCGTTGCTGAAAAATGTGTAACAATTATGGACATATAATGTGAACAGTTTAGTCTAGAAAATTTATATTTAGGTAATTTATTAGTTGTTAAAAATTAAAATGGACAAATATGATGTTTTATGCTAATTAGGGGATATAATTTCCAAATCAAGCGAAATAAATATGCCCATTCAATAAGTGTTAAAAATAAAAATTATAAAATTATTTTGTATTAATTAATTGATCAAATAAATTTAATATTAATTTCTAATTCATTCCAAATAAATTTTAAGACATGAATTAAAATACAACAACATTTAAATCAAATAAATCCATTTTACAAATTAGGGTATAATTCTAGTTTATGGTAATAGCTCGGATTCGGTTGAGTGATAGCTCTTTCGAAAGAGCTCGTCGAGTTGAGTAAGAATATGCAAAAATTTCCCGGGGGCAACCACTTTTGGCCAAGTTATGGCCATTGAAAGGAATTTTCCCATAAAAGTGAAGGGTCCCCCCTATGGGTCGAAAATTTTAAAAATTTATTTTCGGCCATGTTATATTTCATTCGACGCGTCTCGACGAGAGGAGCTCGAATCTATCATTGATTTCTCCTAAAACTCAAAAGTAAAAAAAGTTATGACTATTTTTGTCTCGCTGGAATGTGTTGGAACTGCGGAGGAATGTAAGAGTGGACTCCGGAGTGTGCGTAGCCGAAGCGCGGGAACTGGACGAGCTTGTGGCGAGCGAAGCGAGCCACAAGCTCGTCTGGTCGCGCGGAGGCGGAGCACACGGAGGAGTCCACTCTGAAATGCCCACCGCAGCAGTTCCAATCCGTATTTCCTTTGCGCAACTTTTCTTTTATTTCTTTGGTTTATAACTTTTTTATTTTTGAGTTTTAGACCAAATCAATAGCATATTCGTGCTCAGCTCGTCGAGACGCGTCGATTGAAGTATAATATGTTCAAATAAAAATTTCGAACTTTTCGACCCATAGGGGGGGACCCTTCACTTTTGCGATTTTCTAATGGCCATAACTTGGCCATAAGTGGTTGCCCCCGGGAAATTTTTGCATATTCGTACTCAGCTCGTCGAGCTCTGTCGAATGAGCTATCACTCGACCGAATCCGAGCTATTACCATAAACTAGAATTTTTCCCAAATTAGTAAGTTAAAATTTCCAAATCATGCAAATTATATGTCTTTCTTTTCAACAAGTATTAATATTTAATAATGTCAAAATTATTATATTTATTTAAAAATAAAATCAACTAAAGTCTATTTACCATATAAATTGTAAAACATAAAAGAATGCAAAAAATATCTAAATCAAATAAATATATTTGCAAATTAAAAATAAAAATACAGCAAAAAAACATGGTCGAGATTATTTTTGTTATTCGTCCCCCATTTTGTCCCCATTCAATTTTGCTTTCCTTTCCTTTTTGCACCTTGTGTTGTTTACTTCATCCTCCCTCAATCCAATCCAAATGTTGTTTTCCCTTTTGGTTTCCTCACGAGTGCTCCCTTCCTTTGCCTTTTCCCTTGGCCAAAAAGAGGGGGGATTGCCAACCAAAAATATTGAAAACATTGACCCCGTCCAAAAAATTCTCGCGGTTTATTTATCATTTCTTCCTTAATTCACCAATTTATCATTTTTAAATTTCTTCTCTTTTTATTTTAGCTCAAAAAGAAATATTTAGCAATTTTCTAATTTTTTATTCTACTTTTAGCTCAAAAAAGAAGTAAAATATTCAACAATCTAAATTTTCTAAAAATGTCAATCTACAAAGACCATCATGCTCCGCCGCATTATGATGATTGTGGGGTAAGTTTTTATCCTTTTGAAAAATTTATTTAAATGGAGAAAATTGAAAAATAAAATTTTATGAACAGAAAATTATTCATAAAAAATGTGAAAAAAAAATGATTAATTTTAGAACAAAAGATAAAAAAATGAGAAATGACAATCTATTAAAATTTAAGATTTTGACCAAGTAATTAAAAAATTTTTTGGGAATATATCCTTAAAAATATAATTATTTTAAACCTAACTTTCCTTTATTTTTAAAATTAACAAAAATTTTTTAAATCCAATTATTGGCTTTGGCTTTTAAAATATTTCCAACTTTTAACGCTTTGGTAGGAAACAAATTGGGCGATAAAATATTTAGAAACATAAATATAAATATATAGCTTTAAACATATGTTTGAAGTCTACATCATATTATTAATAATTATGGTCAAATTATATATGGCCAAAAAATGAGTTATTCTAAAATATATAGCTTAAAATCTACATTAAAGTCCAATCACATTAATTAAGGCCAATTTATAGGGTCATAATAAATTCCCAAATCACTAATTTCCCAAATACATTTTTCAGACACATTTGAATGTGGATCGAGCGGACAAAAGCAATCCAAATTTTCGTCGTGAAGTCATGAATCGCTCAATGCGACTTTTAATGGACAATAATGGCGAAATTGACGGTTACGGATATCCGATGATGCCGCGGGGACCAGTAAATTCATTTAAAATTAATTACCGAAATTCTCTAATAGAAGTCCTCTTTCTAATAAAAGCACATTCTCCAATAGTTGCCTACCCCCACGTTAGAGAGGCTCCGAAAATAGAAACCCATGGGCTTCCAATAGAAAAAATGCAGTATTCAAATAAAAATGCCAATTTTGCAGACAGTGAACCCAAAAATGCCCGGTCTCACCCAAGAAGACACGTCCATATTCATGGCCAGACATCCCCGTGACACTTACATTGTTTGCGGTCTATTGACCCTTGGCTATGTGGGAACAGCACTGTTTTGGTTGCGCCGAGGAGCACATATGATTTGAGGGATGAACGAGGAACAAATGGGATGAAAAAATGATTAATTAATTGGTTTTATTGATTAAATTTGACCAAATTGGCCCAAAAATATTCTCCCAATTATATCCGGTATCCCCAATAATTATTTTTATAAAATTTCATTGAATATTTTTATATTTGATTAAAAGAAATAAAAATGTATTAAATTTTTGAAAGGGAAAATACCTATTTAAAGGGGCGAAATAAATAAAAAATGATAAAAGTGAAAATGGATGAAAGATTATAGCGGTTTAATACTTTGTCCTAGAAGCCCAAATCTAATTCCAATCGATAGAACTCGTCAAGAGTCATCGTTTAACGTTTAATAAGGATTTGGACTTAGGTTTAACCCATTTAAAATTAGTTTGGAACCAAAAAAGATGGATAAAACGGTTTAATACCATTAATTTTTTAAAACAATGGCAAATTTTTTATATGCCAAATTCTATCGATTGTGTATAGGGTTTAGGGTTAAGGCTATATGACAAGGCATATATAATCTTTTCGGTATTTTCAATTTTTCACCATTTTCAAATTTCAATAACATCCATTTTTTTAATGAATTTGATATACCCAGAAACCATTTCTAAAATATTTAATGCATTTGATAAAGTAAAAAGTTTGTCATTTTTTACCACATTTTTAATAAATTAAATTATAATGTGAAAGAAATTATTGACCACAAATCTAATTTTTGGTAAAGCTCAAATTAGTCCCAATTCCAAGCATGGCTAATAATCAAGAAATAAATTCATAGTACTTATAATAAATATTTGATATTATTTAATTTCTTGATTTTTCCTCTTTTCTATTATTTGACTAATCCTCAAATTTTTCAAAATCAATTTTTATAAAAGAAAATACAAAATACCAATTTATTCAATTTAACTTTTTAAATAAATCCTGAGCAGAATGAGAAAACATGGATGATATTCCAAATGACATACATATAAATTAAGAAAAGATAATTATAAAAGTTACAAAAAAAACATATGGGAATTATAAGTGGTTTGTTTGCTGAAAATATTAGATCAATCCGAGATTAATAAAAAGAAGGGAACATAAAATGGCACATTTTTGTGAATTCCTTGAAATTGAATAGATAAGATTAATGATTAAGAGACCAAAAATTCATATAAGTGAAATCCAAAATTCCCGATAAAAGAATGGCAAAAATTCCAAATTTCAATCGCCCGAGAGAACAAAAATTCATAAAAGGAAAATCCAGATAAAAGAATGCAAAATCCTCCCAAAAATTCCGCTCAATTTGTTCATGAAAAGTGGAATTTCTTCAATCCAATTTCGGCCTCATCCTCCTCCTCTTTTTGCCGCTTCTTCTCGGCCTCAACCAGTGCCGGGAAATTTGCCAAGTCGAAATGTCCATTTTCCACCAGCCATTTGGCCATAACAATAGCTGCCTGCGTTTGAGCCTGCTTCTTTTGTTGAGCCCGGCCGCTGTCCGCAACTGACAAAAATTATTATATTTAATTTTGGCTTTGACATTTTTTAAAAATTAATTTTAAAAAAAAATTAAAAATAATTTTTGTAAAATTTATTCCAAAAAAATTATGTTTTTTTTTGATTTTTTAGCCAATTTTCCAATTTATGCTTAGTAATATTAAATAAATAAATTGAATATTTAATTATTTATTTTTCAAATAAAAAATTTTTTAAAAAATTTAATCCAAAAAATTATTTTTTTTTTGAAATATTTTCAGCCTATATTCTTCAAATTTATTCATCAGTAAAATTATCATAAAATTTAATAAATTAATTGAATATTTTAATTAATTTAAAAATTTTGTTTACCAAAATCATATCCCTCAATTGTGCATTCACACTCAAAGTATTGACGCCCATCATTCATTTTGTAGTACTTGTATTCGGGCAGCTAAAATATACAAAATATTATTAGAAATTTTTTGAAATTTCATTTAAAATTTTTATCAAAAAAAAAAGAATTTTAATCATTGATTTTCTCTCCCAAAAATTTAAAAAAATCAAATAAAAAATTTAAAAAGGTGATTTTATAAGTTCTGATTTTTGATAGTAAATTTAAATTCTGGACTGCAAATATTTAAAAATTTTGACTGCAAATTCTTAAAAAAATTTTTGATATGTAAATTTTTAAAAAAATTTTGATTGCAAATTCTTAATAAATTTTGAAGGTAAATTCTTATAAATTATTTGATTGCAAATTTAAAAAAATTAAAAATTTCCAAACCGGCTTTTTATTCTTTCCCAAAATTGCATGCAAAGTGCATTTGATGTCCTCCAATGGCTTTTCCGGTGACTTTTGTTGCTGTTGTTGTTGATCCTGCTGTTCCGAGCCCTCATTTTTATCGGCCTCTCCCACCACATTTTGTTGTTCAGCATTTTCATCAGCATCCATTTGTGGGAATTCTTCTCGACCAAAATGGCCATTCTCGACCAGCCATTCCACAAATTGCTTTGCCGCCTCCGTTTGTGCCAGCTTTTTCGATCTTCCTTCTCCATAGCCCTCTGTTTAATTTAAATTAATTTATAATAATTTCATTTGTTCAATTTATTTTTTATTGCCTGTTAATGAATGGAATGAATCTAAATAAAGGAATTTAACTTCTAACTTAATGCGATTTTGTTTAATTTGCTTTGATTCATTCAATTTGAACTACCTATTTTTATTTAATTATAAAATTGGCTTTAGCACTTTTGTTCTCATTCAAATTTGCTTTGTTCAAAATCTTCTAATGAATAAATGAAAGTATCCAAAATTGGTCATTTTAATTTAAATTCAAGTAAAAATGCTTTTGATTTTTTAAATAATCAATTTGGATAAATCCATTTCCCGAAATGGAAAATTTTCCTCAAATTATTTAAATATTATATTCTTTTTTGATTAGAAAATTCTTAAAATTTTTGTCAAGTGAATTATAGATGTTTGTCGTTATATGGCCATCATTTTGATTTTTGAAGAGCCATGAAAATCAGAAAAAATTAACCTTTTGATGCAAACTTGGTATCATTGTATAGAGATATTCGATTTCTAAGGCAAAAAATCTTTTTGAGTAATGAAAATTTAAATGACAAAGTCGAAAAAATGAATATAAATCGTTTTATTTATTTAGAAGCTTGTAATTAAGAGGGTCGAATCGAATTTATTTAAATCCCAATAAGCTCTTCAATAGAGCTAGCTCGATTAGCTCTATCCATCGATACTTTGCATCAAAATGCTTCTTTTTTTTGCTGAATTATGATTCGTTAAAATGGCTGACAACGAAACAGCAGCTCTGAAATGTCCTCCTCCGCGAATAGAGAGACCTTGATTTTTTAATGGCTAATTGAACAAATCAATGTTTTTTTTTCTCATCACAAATTGAACAGAATTTTTCTCTGGGACAAATATTTGTCATTCATCATTTGAAAAATAAAAATTTTAAACTTATTATTCCATTCATTTTAATAAAAGCAAAAATGTCAAAAAAATTATTATATTTTCCAAACCGTAATCGAAGCCATAAATTTTGAGTTGGCATTGATAGATTACTTCACCCAATGGGTTGAACTCGTCCACAAGTCGGCTGCTGTATTTGTATCTGGGTTGGACCCAAAATTTCTTGAAGAGCAAAGTGTTCAATGTGGCTTTGATGTCCTCCATGATTGGCACAAAATTCTTGTCTAAAAACTGGGGGAAACATTTTTATTTGCAAATTTTTGAAGAGAACAAAAAATTCGTTTCGCGCACTCGAATTTTGGACAATCAAATTTTCAATATTAGCCCTAAATTTAGTAAATTTAAATTTGGTATCTTACCTAGGATTAGGATGAATTTAGAAAATTTGATAGAAAAAGGCAAAAATTTATGGCCAAAAATGGGGCAAAATTTGCCAAATCGGGCAGTTTTCTACCCTTAAGGAATTCCTTTTTTGGCATTAGAATTTTCCACAATTAGTTTTAATTATATCATTTTAATATCAAATATGTTTCCAAAGAAAGAGATTAGATTAATGGCATAAAAGTTTTATTAATAGTTTGATAATTTTCTGGAATATTGAAAGATGCGCAAAAGTTGGGTAATTAATGTATAATGCGCGCAAAATGGATATAAACTAAAATAGTGGAAATTGACTAATCTATTTTTTAAATATATATAATAATAAAAATAATTCATACGAATACATTTTTGACACAAATAATTATAGCAAATTAAATCCTCCAATTATTTTTTGTCCCTGAGCCAAAAATAGAGTAATGGCTTGATGACGTGTACAAAAATCAAATTGGCGAATTGTCCACTCAAATGCCGAATATTTTCTAAAACTATTTCTAATTAATGATGGGTGCCCAATGCCCATAGAGGTTGCCCTCCCTTTGAAAGTTGAAAGCTTGAAAGGGTCATCTCATCAAATAGAGATAATAGTCTCTTCTCTGAATTTATTCTTCTAGAATATTCGCCAATTTAAAATTTTTCATTGTTTAATTTGCTTTCCAATTTTAAATTTTCAGTCAAACAAAAATAATTTTTATTACAAAAAATGAGGACGTCAAATCGAGGTCTCGTTGTCATCATTGCTTTGATTGGGGATTTATTTAAATTTTTTAAATTTATTCATGGGAAAAAATAATAAATATTTAATATGGGAAAATGAATTTGATCCAATCATTTCTATAAATTTACATAATTTTCAAAGAGATATAAAATTAAATTACCCATCATTGCCTATTGAGAAATTTGATGAAAAATTTTTTCGGGTTGATTTTTTCATAAATTCCATATTTAAACTTTTTGTTTATAAATTTTCACAATTTTGAAATTTTTTTTAAATTTAAAATTTTCTTCATCCAAAATTTCATTAATTTATATATTTTAGAAATAACAATGCAAAATTATTCTCGCCCATTGCCCTGCGAACTCATCCATGAAATATCAAAATGGATTCCGCTGAAAATATTCACTCCAAAATGTATTAAACCATCGAATTCGGCACTTCTTTTGACCAATTCGGTGCTCAACATATTTTTGCGTCCTCGAATCGAAACAATGAAGCAAATTGTAAGGCAATTAAATTTTATTAATGTTACAAATTTTGTGATAAGGATTTTGCGCTACAATTGTTATTTTATACAAGCTATTTTTAATTTTTTTTATATAATTGGAAATTAAATACATTTTGAAATTAAAATGATTATTCAAAAATAACTAAACAAATTTTATAAGCAACAAAAAGAAAACTAGACAATTTGGTTTATTTCCTCGTTTTTTGGTATCATTTTTTACCAATTTCTCTCAAAATTCATTAATTCTTTCTATATTCATAGAAAGTTGTAAAATAAAAATACATATTTGTATTTTAAAGTTAATATTCGCTTAATAAATTGATTTTAAGATATGGGTACACAAAAATGTTCATCTAACAAAGCTATAATATATTAAAAAATTGATTTGAATATAAATGAAAATTTTATGTAAAATCTAAGATAAAATATTGTCACATTTTTATTTTTAGATAAAAAAATTGGCTGCCGGCGATGATGTTGAAAGACTTGACAACATTGTGTCATCATTGGATGATTTGCGGATGATTTGTTTGGGCAAAATTGCTTGCAATTGTTATTATCTAGTTTTCAAAAGTGCAGCCACAGATTTTCAGGTCCAAATTATTCTTATTAATTTTAATGGATATATATATATATTGAAAATATTATAATTTTCAAAATTTCATAAATAACACATTATTTTCCCAGGCTCATTCCTTTTTAAATGCATTGACGAATTTTGTGATGAGCTCGCCAAACCCACATGAAACAATGGTCAACGAGGCTTTGATCAAATTCAGTTACCCGTTTGAGTCGAATCCAATGTCAATCGAGCGTTTATTATGGAGTCAAAATTATCACTACGAAATTGTTTTGCTTCCGGATGATGAAAGCCAAGAGGAAGAAGGCCGTCGAAATATGAAAATTCATTTCAAGATGGAAAAAATTGGAAGTCGGAGCCAATAATTAGGGCGAGGATTAAAACATGAACAATTCAAATGAACAATCATTTATGCAACTTTAAATAAATGCTATTTGAGAAAATATTAAATTGTCGAAAAAAAAGAATTAATTTGCCGAAATTCTTTCGTGTTGAAAAATATTATTTTTTGAGGCCATATATCTTGGCCATAGATAGAGGGTTAGGTTTAGGGCAGGCGTGGGATTAGGGGCTAATGGCTAGGGAATCTTAAAAAAAGTCTGATTTGGCCAAGTTATATAGCCTTATAAAATAATATTTCGAACGAAAAATTCGGCAAATTAATTCTTTTTTTTCGACAAATTAATACACATCCATGTTAATTTGTTGGATAGAATCATCAATTGTTAAAGTTTTTTTAAACATTTTTTTTTATATTTTCTCGCCTATAAGTATACATGAACTTTGATTTTTTCTTCATTTATTTATTTATTTTATCGATGTGGATTGTGGCTTTTGAATTTTCACTTGGCTAATGGAAAGAAGAACAATTGTTCAAAATAAAGAAAGGAAATAGAGAGAGTATCATTAGAATTAGAAAAACGAAAATAAAAACGAAGAATGATTGGCGGAAAGGATGAAAGCAAAGCACAAAATATCCGTTGAATTTATGAGTGAGTGACAGTGACAAGTTGTGGCGGATTTGCGATTTTGGCCCATAAGAAAATGAAGACCAAAAAATTAAGAAAAGTCGTCATTGAAATTTTGAGATTTCCGGTATAATTTAATTTTTGATGATTTGGCCAAAAATAAAGTGCACTCTAAGCCAATCAATCCCCCTTATAAAATTTGACACTTTTGAACATTGTGATTTATATTTGCCTGATAATTTTTGATCAATAAAGAACGACCAAGTCATCATTTTGAGATTTCCGGTTTAATTTATATTTGAGGAAATTATATATTTATAAATGATTTGGCCAAAAATAAAAGTGTACTATTGGCCAATTAATTCTCCCTTTATAAAATATGACACCCTTTCGAATTAGCCAGACAATTTATATTCCCATTTCCCAAATTTTATAAAAAAGACTTTTTCCTTCCCTTCCTAATTGGGTTTATTATTTATCAAATTTCCGCAAACCATCCATAAATACTCTTTTAAATACCCAAGGGGAATTATTTTTCAACCCCACAAAAATTGGAAAATTTTGGGTCTAATTCCTTAATTTTTGGACATTTTTGAACAAATTATAGCTGATTTTTAGAGCTTTAGGGTACTAAGAAAATGCAATAAAAAGTTTTTTAGTCACCCTGAGTGGAGAGCTATGGGTCCTCAAAATTGAAGGAGGGGAATTATTAGAGACTGGGGTATTAAAAGAGAATTTATGGTATTCCTCTCTGTTCATTTTTTGGCCTCAAAATAATTTTATATCCTTTAAAGAAACTATTAAAAATTAAATATATTATAAAGGAACATTCAATTCACAATTTTTTGCCGAAATGTTGACGCCTGAGGAATTTGTGCCCGAAACACGAAGTCGAACACCGTCATGGACTGCACGGCGAATTGACTCAATGCTCAATGATTTGCGTAAATATTTTATTTTTATTTTAATAAATGAAAAATTTAAATATATTTTATTAATTTTTAACCCTTTTTTTCCCATTTTCTATGCACTTTTTGGACATCAAAAATGAAATGAAAACATTTGTACCTTTGTATATCAAAAATCTTGTTCTTTTGGACTTCCATTAAAATTTGTACTGAAATTTGATATTTTGTTCAAAATTTTTGGGATGATCGGCAAAATGTTCCTCAAAAATATTTTAAAACCCAAAAAATTTGTGCAAAAATTTTTCTACTCTCAAAAATAATTCACATTTAAATTTTATGATTTTTAATCGAGGTAAATTTATAAAATTAATTATTTTGAAATATTTTCACTTTAAAAGGTGATTCAAAATATTTATTTTAAAGTATTTTCACATTAAAAAAGGTGACAACATTCGCCGGGTTTCATTGACCAATCAAACGAGTATAAATTTGCATAAGCCGAGCACATCTTCAAATTTGTTATCCGTTGAAGAGGAAATACCAAAAAGAAAATTGACAAGCGAAAGGGAGGAGGACGCAAAAGAGGCCGAAACATTGCGCCTCATTTTGGAGGTCAATTTTGGGGGAAATGATTATTCAAAAATTAAGTAATTAAATTAGGCAAAAATTATTAATTAATAATTATTCCTGTAATTATAAATTTAATATTTTTTTGATTTTTATAGCCTTAAAATTTGGCCATTAAATATACCAAAGATTAAATCTTAATGGATATGGGGACACATACACCCCAGCTGGGGTCTGGTACAGGCCAACTCGGTTCAAGAAAGTTTCAAAATTCTTAACTTTCGAAGTACTAAATCATATCCAACTAATTTAATATAAAATATTGAAGGGCCGAGCTTTGTCTATCGAATGTTATAATAAATAGTCTTTGCAAAATATCAATTTAAGAATTAGTGTAACAAAATTTTCGTATTTTTTTGGAATTTTTCGTTAATTATTTGAAGTTTTAGCCGATTAATTTGAATTATACATCATCAAAGACAATTCATTTAGCTCTTTCATTTGATATCTAATTTAGTGAAATTGTTTCATTGTTTTTCTTGATATTATAGAGTCATATTCCCCTAGTTTGCTTTTACCCAGTAGGGTGACTCCCATTCTTAACATTTGTCTTATGAGAAGATTACTAGTAAATTTGTTAAACCAAAAATTGTTTCCTTTGATTTAATTCTTATTATTTTAAGGCCAACCATCATCATGCCCAATATGTTGCCCTAATGGATCAAGCATTGCCAATCATTCAGAAATTGAAAGCAGCAAAAGATGGGGGCTTTTTCACCTCATTATGGTAAAAGTTTAAATTATTATTAAATTAAATTTTTTTCAGGGCAATTATCAAAGGTGCATCCAGCAAAACGGATCGAGTGAAACAATTAATGCAAAGGGCAGAAAGTGAGGCGGACAAAATGAAAAGAAAATGGGATAAGGCAGAGAAATTGGCCAGCGGATTGAGGAGTGGAAAATATTTGGAAATGTTGGATGAATCGAGACAAAAAGCTGCTCGGCAAAATGCGAGGATTGATGGTCGAATGACGGATTTGAGGAGATTGGATTAACCTCGAAAATGGGAAGGGCGATATTTTATTTTATATTATATTATATTTTGAATGTATAAATAAAAATATATTAATTGAAAAACTCTATATATCTAGTAGAAAAATGCTTTTCGTCAAGCATTAATTAAAATGCTGTAAATTCTTTATTAGTCAGAAATCAGCTCCCTTCGACTTGGAGCCACAGTATCTCTTGTGCTAACGAAATTTTTGAAAAAATTTTTATTGTATTTCTTACATTAGTGCTATTGGACTCTATTAAAAACACTATAAGATTGATTGACATAAAAGAGATAGACCCTAAATTTTAATAATTTTTGGGGGTTCGTAACATAAATACCGGGGCTTATAATAGAGAATTATGGTATTTTAAGGTCTATAAAATTGATCAAATTTCATGAATTCTATTTTTAAAAAAATGTTCATACTTTTAAATTAGTTTTAAATTTAGGGGCCTAAATTATAATGGTAATAAATTTTTTCGTTCAAAGTTTTATAAATTATATCAGAACGGTTTAATCAACTCATTATCCTTTCAATCAGTTTCCTTAATATTACCTAAAAATCCATCAATCGATATCCATCGATGACGTCAATTAAATTAAAATAATATGGCTTGACTTTGTGATCAATTGTGCGCATTCCTTCGAATTTATTGGCTATGTGTATTGTAAGTCCACAGATGGGGTGAAAGAAATTGACCCCAGCCACTTTATGAATATGGAGGACGATGGAAGGATTGCTCTTAGGGCCATTATTGAGGGATTGGCTAAGAGGACCATTTTATGGTCCTTTGGATTTTGGCCTTAATCGATGGAGGGAATTATCCAAGCAAAAGACCATTTTTATGGGCTTTTGGATTCGGCTTTATTTCGCGTCATTTTCATTAACCCAGCAAATATTTGAGTGGCTTTTTAATTCATTGGGAGAGAAAATGGCCTTTTCAATGAAATTTTTAATATTTCCTTTGCTAATGCTGATCAAAATTGTTCAAACAGAGGAGCCGGAATGGACTTGGCGTAAGTTTTTATTTTGACAAGGCGGATATTGGTTGCGGGATCGAGTAGATTGTTGCAAAAATAATTTGAAACAGAAAAGAACTTTTTGTGAAATGAGATGCTACTAAAGTTATGGCCATAAGCATTTGAGCCAACCATATTAATTTTTAATAGAATTGAATTTTTGTATAGAATTTTAATTTAGTCCAGGATTTAAAATTATTGTTGAATTGTTTTTTTTTTAAATCTTTTTTAGCCAATTTGAAAAGAGCCAAAATAATACGAAAAACAAAAATATTAACTCCCAAAATGTCTGATTTTTGCCCAAAATTTGTTGGATACATAGGAGAAATAGTTTGAGTAAGAAAATTTCATGCAAAAAAGTCAATTTAGGAAGAAATTGCATTTATACGAAAATATCATTAAGCAAAATTTAAAATAATTAAATATTAGTATTATGAATAATTTTTAGCCTGCATATTCGATGACAAATGTTATGATGGCAAGGTAAAATTTGTGAGGAAATTGTAAAATTTTTCTTATTTTTAAAGACCCCATGCAAAGAATTAAACAAGAGAAAAGTTTGTCCTCCGCCCACTGGTTGTGTAACAAAATATGATGATATTTGTTTTCCATGCGAATGCCTAGTGGACAAGGGATATTGTGAACCATATCCTTTTAGAGGTTCAATTAAATTTTTGTGAAAATTAATTTAAATTTATTTTAGAAGAGAATGCAAAATGTGTAACGCATTTTGAATGTGGAGACGGAAAACTGTGCAATTATAGACATAAATGCCAGAAAATTTATGGAAAATATACGTTTTTGGAAGGCAGCAGAAAGAGTTTGTCTACTATTTTTGTTTCAAATTTTTATATAAAATTGAAAATTTGATTGAATTTTATCATACGATTAGGAATATAAAATTTTTATCGGATTGAAAATGGACCTCTATTTACAAAAAAAATAACTTAATATATACAAAAATTCTTTAGTGTCGAAAAATTATATTTTTGAGGCCATATAACTTGGCCAAATCAGACTTCTTTAAGAATCCCTAACCCCAAGCCCGTAGCCCCTAATCCCTTCCTGCCTAGAACCTAACGCTGAGCCCTAATACCTAGTTATGGCCAAATTACAAGGCCTTAAAATATATATTTTTCGATAATAAAGAATTTTTGTAAATTCAGTCAATTTCTGTAAATTTTTTTCGGATTGAAAATTGATTTAAAATATATTTTTTTTTTAAAAATTATATAATAATCTTTTCGCATATTAAATGTAAAGGGTATCAAAATTTTAGATTAAAATAAAAAAAATTCCAGGATGTAATATTGAAATTTTGTTGAATTGCGAACCATTTGAACATTGTTTCTTGAATCCTAGCTACAATAATAAAGACACTGGAATATGCATGATGAAAACTTCAAATGATGATGCGAATAAATGGCTTGAAACGGAAATAAAAGGGCACCAGGCTCATCATGTTAAATATTATGAAAATAAATTTTAATAATTTTTGAACAATTTAGTTATTCCCAAATCAAAATTCACCCCAACTTCGACTGAAATTGCATTGAAAAAAATTGAGTTTACTTTACATACATGAGAGATGAGGAACGAGAATGGAATGCTTTTAATTTTGATTAACAAAATTGGATTTTTTTTCTAATTCTTTTTTTCTCTTTAAAGCTCTGTATCTGTAACCTTTTTAAAATACCCTTTCCTTCTCCTTTGTAGTTTGTACCAACATAAACGATAAATTCGACATTTTATTTGTTAAATTTAATAATTTGCTGAAAATTCTTTATTATAGATTTAAAAGTTTATTCAAATTCTTAGCTTAAATTTTTAGTTTAATTTTTTCTTTTATGTTTTACTGAAAAAAATGCCGAAAATAGAAATCTATTGGCCAATTCTAAGTATGATCCAGTCATTTTTATATTTATAATGCTCCAGACCAATAAAATTTTATCATATTTGATAAATGAAATATTTTTGCATAAATTTATTCTTTTAATTAATATTAATTCTTTAATAATTAGAATATGACGGATCGGATTAAGGAGAAAAATCCATGGGAGGAAAGCTAAAATTGGATGCAGTCAATTTGACAAATATAAACGAGAAATTGGAAGAAATTTATTTGAATATGAAATTTGTTTTTCATTGTTGAATATCCAATTGAATTGTTCAACATCAATCCCAAAAATCTCAACTGAATATTAAATTTAATTTTTTTTCAACTTCTTTGTTTACCATATAAACTATGAATTCAATTTTCCAATGCATAAATAGTTTTCAATATTCTCTGGGGCAACATTCATATCCGCAACAATCCTGTGTTTATTATAAATTTGGGCTCATTAATGTCTATGTTGCAATATCAGTAATATATAATATTGGAAATTTCGGCTTATAGGGCTTATCGAGAATAAGCTCTTTTGATTCGATCGACTTGGTCGATATAGTCTATGAAATTTCAATTTCACACTCGAAATATGGCCTAAGCAAAAGTTTTAAACCAAAAACGGTTTTGGGTTTAAACAACGGTTCAGTTTTTCAAAATAAGCTAAAAACTCTCTCAAATTGAAATTTATAGACTAAATCGATCAAACCGAATCAAATGAACCCATTCTTAATTATTTAGCCCAGAAGTCGATATTCTTGTTTTATCCCCTAGCAGATTTTTGACAATCCTATAAAGTCATAAAATGTTCACTGAAATTAGTCATTAAGATTGGCTGATCAATGATCATTATTTTTGTATCCCTAAAATATTATTTGTGAAGGCTCTAGGGGAAGGTTAGAGCCATCCTACGATTGATATAATTTCAATTGTGTTTGGGGGTAATAAAAATCTGGCCGAGGGATAATAGTCTTACCACCAAAATTTACAATATTTACTATCCCAATATCTATTAATTAGTTCCGAAATCTATTAATTTCCAATTTTTACTCTAATATATATATTTCCCACAATCAATTAATTACCTCGCTGTATTCACAAGACCAAACAATCTCTTTTGGCCTGGTGTTGTCCTCCATATAGACTTGGCCCAGCACCGGGTCATTCACATCAATTGGCATTCGGCACATTGTTTTGGAATTTTCCCCCGGGTAACCGCCACCATTGCCAGCACCGTATGAACCAGCTCCATGGCCATAGGGTTGTTGTCCGTAGGGTTGTTGATGGTGATGATGTGGATAGTATTGGGAGCCTAAAATTACATTTTTATTTTTAGAAGAAAACACCAATTTGTGTACCCCAATAGTATGGTCGATTGTTCCACCTTAAAAATTGATGTAATTTTATTGAAAATAATTTCTTTAAATTTTGTCCTTACATCATTGGCGCCGCCACATTTTTGATAATTGCTTTGCCGGCTTTGTAAGCCAAGAAGCCGGCGGCAGCACCGACAATCATATTTTTGAAGGTATTCGAGCGAGAACGAGAGCCAACGCCGCTGTTTCGGAACCTTAATCAATATTTGGTTTTGTTAATGTATTATTTCAGAAAATTAATAAATTCTGGAATTTACTATTAGATGCTGAGCTAGTAAATTTGGAAAAATTTCGGCTTCTAGGTTTATTATATTAGTACATATTTAAGAATAAGTTAATTGTTAATTCCACTCACTATCAGTACGGTCTCATCAAATATTTTGAAAAATTAAACCTTTGTTTATCCAAAACCCGTTTAAATTTACTTTTGCCTAAAACTTAACTGTAAAAATAGTTTATGAAATTTAATTTTCAAATATTTTGAAAATTTTACCATTGTTTAAGCCAAAATCGATTTTACTTTTACTTAGCTTTTCCTAAAGATTTATTTTTTTGGTAATGGATTTGAAATTTCATAGAATGGAATGAGCCTATTTTCGAATTTGAGCGAAGTCTTAGAAGCTGATATTTTCAAAATTTAGCTAGCTCAGCGTCTAGCTGATTTTGGATTTAACCAATTTCCAATCTATAAAATATTAAATATTTAATATGCGAACATTGAATTTTTATATCCTCCTCCTCTTCCTCCACGGCCCATCAATTTGGAACCAATTCCACCAAGTAATCCTCCTCCACTTTTTCTTCCACTTCCCATTCCACCATAATTTGTTCCTCTGTTGCCATGTCCTCCTCCCATAATTCCACCCAAAACTCCTCGATTGCCACTACCGCCGGCAGCAGCATTTCTCGAATTGCTGCCTCGGCCAAATATTCGATCAGTCCATCGGCCCCGACCGTGTCCTCCTCCTCCGCTAGAAGTACCGTAATTACGTGAAGTAGGATGGCTAAAAAGGTTGTGAATATATATGTTATAGTTAATATTAGTGTCAATGCGAATAATGCCTAGGGCTTCTCCTATTCATCTTACTGTACCCGGTACCCCCCCCCCCCCCACTTTTTGCCCAATCGTCCCATCACCCTATCAATCAAACATTGCCCCCCGATCTGCCTTTTTAAACTCGCTCATTTCCCAACTAAAAATGTTTTCACTTTTTGGTCAATCGCAATAATTTGTTCAAAAATGTCAACAAATTGAGGAGTTAGACCCTAAATTTTCCCATCTTTAAGAGGTTTGAAAACTAATTTCCTATGGGGAATTAAAGAGGCTATACATATACATATACAGTATATTAATTTAATTGAATTTTTACCGAGTCCCAAGACTTGAAAATCCTCGACTCCCTCCTCGTGATGATCCTCTGAGGTTCAAAATTTACATTTAACATTGACAAATCTCTTAAAATCCAGACCTGCTACTATAGCTTCCACTACGCTTGGCCAAAACAATGGCAAATTGATCCAAACAAACAGAAATGGCAAATATTATAGCCCATAATTTTAGATAACGGCTATGCATTTTTGGCTGGCGGTTGGTCAAAATTATAAATTTGATAATGAAAATTGAAATGAATTTGTTGGTGAGAAGGCACGGGACTATATTATTTGACAATGAGATTGATAAGCACTTTAATAGGGTCCGGCGAAACAGCAATTTGGCAAATCGATCTTCTTTGTTTATGACAACTGTTGGTTGGTCTTACTACGTCAACAAAATTTGGGATTTTTTTGACAATTTGAAGCTCTGACTCATTTCAATATTTACTGTTTATATTAATGAATTTTAATTAAATTTAAAACTCAATAATTTTGTGAATTTTAAATATTATATTTAATAAATTATGTTATTTGGTAATGGTTTGTTTATATTTCCATTTCCCTTATCAACTAATATTAATTTGCCGAAATAATTTTCAAAGTCATATACATGGAACATGGCCATGATGAATTGTTAGGGGACATTTAAAATTATTTTAGGCTAGAGCGTAGAGCAAGAATTTTTAAAATGGAGCCTGATTTGGCATATTTATTAAACTCAATCAAAAAATTCATTTTTTCGATATTAAAAATTGAAAATTTTAAGTTTTGCCTCATTTCAGTTTTACTTTTAATATTAATGGATTTTAATTAAATTATTGAAATAATCTATAAATTCGATTTCTTATGAATTTTTTTTACCGTATTTCCTCTATTTGAAGCCCCTTCTATCGTATTTTTAAGATGAAAAATTTAAAAAATGAATTTTTTCCTTCCTTGGAGTCTTGAAATTAATTAGCCCTCTCCCTCTCTCTATTTGAAGCCTCCTATAATAAGCCTCCTTCGGAGGGTTTATGAAAATTATAAGAACCAGGGCTTCCTAATAGAGGAAATATGGTATAATAAATGTAATTTTTAATTTTGAAATTGTGCTTCGATTTCCCTCATCAGATGATATATTAATTTGGATGGATAAAACAATTTTTAGGCCACATAAGCTTATTTGGCCATAATGAATTGTTTGGAATTTTGAATTTATTTTAAGCTACAGGAAGAGTAAAGGACAAAAAAGGCTTAAAATTGAACTTGATTTGGCCACGATTTGTAGGCTAAAAACTCATTTTTTCCATATGATAAATGTTCGCCAATTACAAATTTCCCTCAAATTAATTATTTCCAGTTTCCATTAAATTTATTTTATCTTATTAGGTATTTAAATACTGTAACAAAAAAAAATTAAGTCTTTGTAAAATTGAAGTGATTTGTCATTCCAGCAGGCTTACAATAAAAATGAATGAGAATATTATGTAAAATATAGGTAATTATTGTGAAATTGAATATTGAATTTATTTCTTGGCCACCGACATTGCCGCCTTCCTCTCTGCAATTTCAATTTTAAGCAGCTGATTTTGAAGGTGTTTCTCCTCAATTTGTTCCTAAAAAATAAAATTATTAATTAATTTTTTAAATTCTATTCGGAATTTTTTAATTTTTTTTTACCAAAAAGTAATTTTTTTGACCTCTAATAACTTAATAACCGGTTTTAGACCTTAAAAAACATATACCAATTTGTAGATCTCATCGAAGTGCGTCTTTTGACATATAAATTTCTTAGTTTAAATAGAAAATGAGCAAGTTAAACCATTTAAACCTTATTTCGGTTTTATACACTTAAATTTTGGGTCAAAACCAAAACCTAATATTTTGTATTCCAATCGATGCATCTCGAAGAGATCTACAAATTAGTATATGATTGTAAGTTATAAAACCGGTTTCTGATTTATTATAATTATAAGTCAAAAACTACTATTTGGTGTAAAAAAAAATAAAAAATGGGTTAAAAAGGTATTTTTTAAAATTTTTTCCACCTGAATTAATTGATTTTCCAATTGGATTTGCTCTAATTTTGCTTGTTTTATTGCTCGATCCAATTCTGAATCGGCATAATTTTGTGCAGTGCCAAATGTGGTTGAGGAAGTGGATGCAGCACCATATTTATTTGGAATAATTTGCTGTTGTTGCGATGAAGCTTTCCGTTTCAATGCATTTTGTTGGTGTTGCAAATGCTGCAAAAAACAATTTTTAATAATTTTTTTTTAATGTTTAATGGATTTTTAGAAGTCAAATTAATATTAAAAGTAAAGATTAAATTAAAAATTCCAAATAAATTTTTCAAATTTTTATTATCCATTTATTAGAATCGAAGAGTAATTCAACTTGGCCATGAGCTAGTTTGTCGCTAGCCGATTATTTATAACTCATTCATTAAAGATGTTGGATTGTCTCTGATTTTTGGTAATAAATTATTGAGTAAATTGGCAACTGTCCCAATCCCAACAATACAATTTTATTTAATTTTTGGTTTGGAATTTGTGAACTTTTGCTCAAAAAGCGAAAAAAATTACCGACAAATTTTAATAAAACTTGCGGTTTTTTGTAGAATTGAAATTTCAAACCAATTAAATAAAAATTTATATCATTGTAAAGCTTTCAATTCGTTCCTTAATTTATTACGAAAATCAAGATCATAATCCTAGCAACAAATTGGATCAGTGCCACTTTTAGTGTGTACTCTCTAGTCTCTATAATCACTACAGTATGACTCCGAACCGTATTCTGTGGTGAAGGGCTCATAATCGGCGGCGTTCCAACATTTTTGGCGCCATTCATTCTCTGTTCATTCTGCTGCTGTTCGGCAACAATTTCGTCCATTTGTTGCCAAACATCCACCGCTGACTGATTTTGGCCAACAATAATATTTTGTTGGGATGGGTCACGGAACATTTCCAACATTTGGCTGAGTGATGTGCCCGGTTTGATGTCCACAACGTGATTTGTGATGGTTTCGGTCGATCCGGAACCGCTGCCATTGATCCCATTTGTTGAATGCGGCCCAAGCAAATGTTCCATCCCGCTGGCATTGCTCATTGGGCCAGAATCTTTTTTGAGGATGAAAATAGTAAATATTAAGCCTCAATTATATTAATATTTTTGGGCATCTTTTTATTTGTAAAGATAAATTCCGATTTAATACTTTTCGGTTATCAGGGTGGAGACGGTTTTGAAATGAATGGTCCATGGTTCTCCTTATGGGAATTTTTATGATTAGGTTTACGGATATCTGAGATCCTACCCCTGAATGACTCTAATCCTATATTGTATGACCCATGATGGAGGTTACCGTTACATTTCCCCGACCAAAAAAAATCTGCACACAGAAAACCAAAACCAAAACATAAAACGGTTTAAGTGGCTTAACCAATTAAGTTTTGGACCAAAATATATGAATCAGTGCTTATCATAGAGCTCTATACATAAATATGCCAAATTGTTTGTACAGTAAAAATAGCTTCCTAAACCGTTATAAGCTTGCCGAAAAAAGAATGTACTTTGTCGACAAATGTTTTTCTTTTGAAGTTGGTTTTAACTTCCAAATCTAAAATCTTATATGGATTGCCCAGGATTGAATTTATATGCAAATATGAACCGTTATATGCATCAAGGGAAGGTGGTTGCTGGCCGCCATCGGTATAGCCAGCCATATTTTCATCGTTGAAAAAATCAACACCGCCACTCCCTTTGGCCTCATCCAAACCGTCAGTCCCATTTGTGCCAATTATTTCCAAAACAATTTTGTCAATCTACAAAAACCACAAATTCCAATCACTGAAATATCCGAAAAAAGTGGAATACTTCTGTGTACAAAACGCTGTCTTCGCCAACCAGCTTTGCTTTGTTCACTTTGGCCATTGTGTCTCGACGAATTGGGGCCCAAACGCAGTCGCGAATCTGCACCGGACAATTTTACATATTTTAATCATGTTATTCAATTTCAATAAATTTTAATCAATGGGTTAAATTTATGCTTCGAATGCGTATTATAAAAGTATGGGAATTTGTTTTCTAATAGAGTTGTCTTTTTGTCGAAAGATCGGATTTTTTTGCCAACAGATTATAAGACTTTTTAATGCTTTAACTTTATATCATTCGATAAAGCTTGGAAAATGCTCGCTCGATTGGCCTATAGATTACCGGTGCTTACAATTAAAACTAATAAAGAGTTATAGGCCAAAACGAAATATGGTTTAAATTTTAGATGATTAAAAAATACTTTAATATTGATCAAACCGTGAAATTAATACATCAATTAAAGCATCACGATGAGTTTTAGCGGTTTAGGTAAAAGGTTTATAGGGTAATTCGTAATTTAAAGTGGTTTTACAAAGTTCTCGGTTTCCCCCCTACTTTGGCGGTTAGTTTGAGAAAAAATTTCCAAGTTCTGTTTTAAATAGCATCAATTTTCTCAAATCGAGACTTAGTTTATAAGGTCTAAGATCAAATAACAAAAATTATAAGCTTTCGGTAAAAGTATCCGATCTTTTGGCAAAAAAGCTGATGGCCCGAAAACTTGAAAAATGTGAAGAATATGCCATCGAGCATAGAATCGAAATCGAATAATTTAAACGACAAAATAATTAATTTGGTAGGATTTCCTCATGTCTATGACCATTTTGGCTTTTTCTCCCAAATCCAAAAAATTCTATCAGAAACCTCTTTCCACGATTTTCGCATATATTGGATGGCGCCTTGGGCGATTGCCTGTTGTCGAATGAATTCCCACAATTCCTGTTTATTTTGCCGACTAATTTGTGGCGAATGCGAGAACAGTGGTTCCTTATAGTCTCGAACCAATTTGGCCACGGCCAAACGATGCGAACACATTTTTATATTTAAATTTGTCTGCTTTGGATAATATTTTTTATTAAATTTGAAAATTTGAATATTTTCAATATAAATTATTGATTAAAATTGAATATTTTAATAAAAATTTCTACAGAAAGTTTGGCGCTGTTCCAAATTTCATCCAAAAATTCCCCGAGGCAATTTTATCATTTTTTGAAAAATCAACGAAAATTTTGGTTAAATTATTTTGTTTGATTTGATGAAATTTTGTTCAAAAATTTTAATGATAGACATAGACGGGATATAGTTGAAGAATGAATGACACGGACACGGATAAAAGCATAAGAATTGAAAATTGATGGATGGTTGGAATCTTGGAAGAATGAATGGATGGATGGATGGATGACAGCAGCAGGCGTCTTATTAGTCCGCGGAATAAAAATAATGTCAAAAATTCCTATTTGGCACTGTTCCAATTTCCTTCTATTATAAATGCCTTCGGGACATTTTTCTTTAATTTTGAAAAAAATCATCAAAAATCTCGGGGATTTTATTTGATTTTTGATGAAATTTTGCTCAAAAATTTAATGATGGATGGGATAATATTTGAAGTGGAAAAACTAAAAGCATCCGAATTGATGGATGGACGAATAAATGAATGAAAGAAGGGGGGATGAATAGAATATTGGATGGATGGATATTGGATGAATTGGATGGATGAATGGATGACAGTCGTCCCGTCCCCTCTTATATTAGCCGTAGCCCGCGGAATATATATTTATTTGTAAGATGAGATGTGTTTAAGATTGGGGAATGAATGAATGGGAAAATGAAAAAGAAAAATAGACGGGAAAAATGGAAAATTAAAGGGTCAAAAATTTACATTCTACAGAAAAAAACCGAAGAAAATTCAGAAAAAAATCCCATATTCCCTCACTCAGGCATAATTTGATGGATTTTCGAATTTTCATTCAAAATGCCTTGGAGGCATGTTCTAAATTTTGTAAAAAACTAATCAACGAAAATTCTCGCGGATTATTTTGTTGGATTTTTGATTTAAATTGTGCACAAAAATTTTAAAATGATGGACAGGATGGATATTTGACTGGGAATATTGGATTTGGATGAATTGAAATTGAATTGAATTGGATAGATGAATGGATGACAGTGACATTTGATGATTGATTGATGAAAGAGTGGGGGAATGGATGAATGGGAAAATGGACGGGATGAACAAAGGGCAAAATTTGCATTCTTCAATCATAAAAACCCGAAGAATATTCAGAAAATTTCCCATATTCCCTCAGGCAAAATTGGTGGGTATAGTATAAGTTCATCTTCATCTCCACTTTACCCTATTCCAATTCCAATCCCTGAGAGTCTTCCTTATAAATATGTACATTTTACCTATTTTTTCCCATTAATCAGTGTTTTGCTTTGCCTAGTCCATCCAGGGTGACATAATTACCATATTTATATGGCATTTGCCATATTTTTGACCATCTCGCCATATTTTTTCCATATTTTTGACTTTTGCCATATTTTGCCATATTTTTGAGATTTTAGTAAATTAAACAAATTTTCTCCTTGTTAGGCTATTTTTAGCTAAAATTTTTCGCTTCGCGGCCATTTTTTGGTCTAATTTTTCGCTGCGCAGCCATTTTTTAGTCAGCAGCCTACAAGAAATATTGCTCAGAAAAGCCCAAGGATATTCATGCCCATTTTCTCGAATTTGCCAAAATCTCAATTGGAGCGATTGAAAAAACGGCTTTTAATGAGAGAAAAGTGGATGAGAAATGGAAAACAATTTTAAAAGATCCGATTTTTTCCATCTAAAAATTCTTGTTTCTAAATTATTGTCTATTTTTTCATCTACCGCCTTTTGCGAATCTATCTTTGCAGTGGTCAAAAATGTTAAAACGGATGAGGGCAACCGAATAAAAATGAAATTATTAATTCACTTTTCTCTTAATTCAATTCTGATTTTGATTGACAACAAGTATATTATCTCTTTATTTCCAATCCAGAATTTTTAAAGAAAGTTAAAACAATGAAAAAAATATGAAGAATAAATTTCTTAAATCAATTTTATATCGAATTTTAAGCTTTTTAAAAAATGCCATATTTTTTGCCATATTTTTGAAAAATTTTGCCATATTTTTTCCATATTTTTATGTGCTTATGTCATATTTTTGGTCAGACCATTATGTCACCCTGAGTCCATCCAATCCAATCCAAAGGCATCGTCATGCTCCCACTTTTCCCCATCCACGTCCACGTCCTCCTCTTCCTTCGTCGTCCGTCCAATTTTCTTTTTATTTTTTTAATCATTCATTCATCCACATTTACCATTCATTCATTCACTTTTTCATTTCATTTCATCGAGTCAGTTTTCTTCACCTATGGAAATGTGGACTATGGAAATGTGGGAACACAATTTTTTATTCTCCCCGTTTATATGGAAATCAATTTATTCATTCCATTACCTTAAAAATTTGGTTCATATTTATAGAGGAAATTAGGTAGAATATAAAATAGCACGTTTGAATCTCTGGGTACCAGGGATGGGGTCGAAACTCAAAAAAATCGAAATCGAAATTTGCTTCGAAATCGAAACTCGCATCCAAATCGAAATCGAAATCGAAACGAAACTAAAACATCGAAATTTCGATAATCGAAATCGAAAATCGAAATTTTTCAAAAAAATTTCCAAATCCTTTAAAAATTGAAAAAAAATTCTGAAATTAGAAAAAAGTGAAATTTTTTATCCAAAAAATAATATTCAATGATATTAATAAAATTTTAGGGTTTAGCATTTTGATGAAATAAAAGAAGCTTTTTCAAATTTTCTTGTTTTTGTTATTGGCTAAAATATTGTCAATGAAACCAAAGCCTAAAACCCAACCGAATTTAGCTTTTCTTTTTAAGAAATTTTTGGTTTTTTTTCATAAAGTTTTATTTGATATTTTTTTTAAATGACAAATTAATTGGTAGATTTTTTCGATGATTATTTTAGGTGGGTTCTTTCCATGTTACATTATTGTTTGGCCATTTAATTCAAAATAATATTATTAAATCTTGAACTTTTCATTTTTTAATCCTAAAACAATTATAAAACATATTTTGATGATTTAATAATTGAAAATTAAATTAAAAACTAAATATTTTGAGCAAAAATAAGAAAATTTTAAGTAAAAAAGGAATTCGTTTCAAAAAATACACCAAATTTTTGATTGAAACTAACAAAGGGTCCCCCCTTTGCCTTTTTCGAAATTTTTTCGAAACTCGACACTTTTCGAAATCGAAATCGAAACGAAACTAAAACATCGAAATTTCGACGATCGAAATCGAAAATCGAAATTTCGACCCCATCCCTGCTGGGTACCGAATTTTGCTTATCAGAACAAATTTATTAAGGATGGGTTGGTATTTAATTTAGTTAAAAAACATTAAATTTTACAGAAAAATGGGTATAGTAAGTCTTATTTTCTGCTGTTGAGAAGGGAAAAGTGAAGGGTTCCCTTTAAGTCATTATCATCAGTCTGAGGAGAGTGCAGGTAAAAAATAGAACCCAAAAGCTGGTTGCGCGAAAATAAAAGAAATTCTAATTCCAAAAATTTCATCCAAAAATTTTAATTTTTAGAAAAAATTCAATCAAATTATTTTCATTCAAACAACACCAAAATGAGTCCAAAACAAAATTTGAATGAGGATGCCGAAATCAGCGACGGCGAAATTTCTGTAAGCAGCGAACAAATTCGCACTGTCGAACGAATGCAAAGGAAATCAAAGGAGGAAAAGGTATCAATAAAATTAAATTCAATTAAAATTGCTAAATATACTATCATAAATGCTCTTTTAATTTCCCATAGGGAATTATTTTTCAAACCCTCAAAAATTTGGAAAATTTGGGGTCTAACTCTTTAATTTTCGGGCATCTTTGAATAAATTATAGCGAATATAGCTTTAGGATCAAAGAAAATGCAATAAAAATTTTTAAAGTTTACTCTGCCGCTGATGTGAAAGGACTAAGAAGACTATGGGGGTCCTCGGAGTCGGAGTTGTTGAATTGAAAGAATTACTGTAAATAAAATTTTGATTGGAACCTGAGGGCATTTTTTCCTCAATACCTTTTGAAAATGAGTAATTCCTATTTCCCACCCACACCCAACAAAAAGATTTTAATTACGATAAATAAATTTTGAATGGAGCCTAAGGCCATCTTTTCCAATGCCTTTTGTTTTGAAAATAAAATTCCCACAAAAAGTGATTAAAGTTAAGAGGTACTGTACTGTTCTTAAATAAATTGCAATATTTGGAATTTATTTTTAGCATTTTTTATTTTAGTAAGAAAATTGTGCGAAATTTATAAGAGATAAAAGCAAATTGCATATTTTTTTCGAAATATAAAAAAATTAAGTGATTGGATCTAAAAAATGCCCGAATCCCAAATTTCTAGACAAAAATTAGGGAAATATGCCACATAATACTTGAAAAAGATTGATGTCCTTTGGGGTAGGTCTATCCATCATTGGTGCCAATTTGCGAAGGTGCCTTATCTTTATCATACTGATAAAATGTTCATTCATTTTTGGGTAGTTAATTAACTACCCATAAAAAAGAAATATTACTAACAATTCCAAAAATATATATTGAAATATTTATTTTGAATATTAAAGATGGATGATGATCTTTTGAATGGGCCGGATGTTGTGGACGAAAATGAATTGGCAAATGCAGAAAAATGGCTGGGTTCGCGCAACGCAAGTTTAACCAAAGAAGGCATGGAAAATGATGATGGCAACGGGAATGGACGTAGGAATGAAGACATGATGATGGAGGAAGGCGAAGTCCGAGATGAGGTTGGCAATTCCATAAAATTACTTTTTGGGGAAAAATTTTTGGATGAATTTTAAATTTTGTCGCCTAGTGGTGGGAATGTTGACGTTTATTTAGCTTTGTTAAATTAAATCTCAAAAATATATTTTAAAAAATGGCTAATTCGCCTGAAGGCATTTTGCTTAAATCTTAAGGGCATCCAAAGGCAAATAAGAATTTCCAATTAAATCAAAATATACAACTTGCATTTAAGAATTTAATTCAAATTAAAATAATAAAAAATTTAATGCGATTGATTAATTGTGAAATTGTCAAAAATGAGGAATTATTAAAAAATGCACTAATTTTTTAGTCAATGTCTTCGTTGAATTCCACCTCACAACAACAAAATGCCATTGGCAGCCGACATCCACGTCGATCATTGTTCGGTGGCCCACCGTATCCAGAATCGTATTCCAAATTCAAGTAATTAAAAATTTATGAATGAATCTGAATTTTTAATGAAAATTTCTATTTTTTTTAAATATACCCTCAAGGCACAAAATCCTTCTAATATCTAATTCATTAAATTTTTTTCAATGAAAATTTCTACCGTATAACCTCTTTAATAATACCCCATGGGGAATTATTTTTCAACCCTTCAAAAATTTGGAAAATTTGGAGTCTAATTCTGTAATTTTTGGACATTTTTGGACAAATTAAAGCGGATTTTATAGAGCTTTAGGGAACTAAGAAAAGGCAATTTTTAATTACCAAGAGAGCTATAAGTCCTCAAGCGCGGGTAGGGAATTAATAGAAATTAAAATTATATGGTATTTTTGAAAATATACCCTCGGGGCACAAAATTGTTGTAAATTTCTAAATTTTCATCTAATTTATTAAATATTTTTATTTTAGTCCAAGCAATGCACCCTCAAATGGCCCAATTGACTTTGGTGGCGGAATGGACATTTCCCTGCTTTCGGGCAGTCAAAATTCCTCGACAATCAGTGCCAATTATCAGACCCCAGTGATGAGTGCCGGCAAAGCAATTCGCACCATTGAGAACAACAACAGTCGTCGTCGATTGCTGGGCAAACCGTACATTCGAATTGAGCCATCAGATAATGGAATTGGCCAATCAAATTCGACGTAAATATTTTATTTTGCAGAATTATTAATTGAATTAAAAAATTAAATATTAATAAAAATTTATTTGAAAAAAAATAATTAAAAATAAAAATCAATAAAAACTTAATTAAAAATAAATTAATTAATAATTTAATTCAAAATGAATTAATAATACCGTATTTCTTCTATTACAAACTCACAATTTTTCAAAAATTTTTCCTTCTTAAATTTTTAATTTGTTGGAAATTTTACTGAATAAATTTCTTTTTTCATACATTTTCCCTCACTGAAATTTTAAGCCCATGGGCTTTTAATAGAAAAGAAACTATAAATATAATTTAATTAAAAATATATTTAAAGATATATTTAAAAATTATTAAAAAATTAATTAGTAAATTACCATCATAAAAATACATATATGTCTTTTTATTGGGAATTTTATTGAATAAATTTCATTTTTAATCCATTTTACCTCACTGAAATTTATAAAGCTTACACCCGATATTTGAAGACACCTTATAAAAGCTCTGAAAATTAGGAGCCCATGGGCTTATAATAGAAGAATACTGTAATTTAATTTAAAAAAATAAATAAATTATCAAATCATTAAAATATCAACAAATATTTTCAGTGCCAAAAGGAATGTAAATTGGGGGCCAAGAACGCCACCAGAAAATGACAATGGCAACAACCATAATGAGGCCGAGGAAACAGCAGAACAACGGAATGACGACTCAAATTCGGGGAATGTTGGCAATGGGAACAATTCTTCGACCACTGTTGTGCCTCCGACTCCAAATAATTCGGCAACAAATTCGGGCAGTTCATCATCATCTTCGGCTGTTCCATCTCGTCGTCGTCTTCTTTCGGGCACATCTCGTTATGATTTGATGGTCAAAAATGTTGGGGAAAAACGACAGAAACTACAAAATGCGAATGAAAATGGACGAAATTCGGCAAATGGGTCCCAAAAATTGAAAGAGTTGCTGGCCAAAAATGTTGTGGAAAAACGACAGAAATGCCAAAATGTGGTTGAAAATGGACGAAATGCGAATGAAAATGGCAAAAATTCGGCAAATGGAAGAAATTTGGGAAATTTGGCAAGTGGGTCCGGCACATCGAATGATTTGTTTGCTAAAAATGGTGGGGAAAAACGACAGAAACAACGTGAAAATGTTCATGAAAATGGTCGAAATGCGAATGAAAATGGGCGAATTACGGCAAATGGGCAAAATAAGGACAAAGAAAGAAGAATCATCAAAATGGCGAATGGAACAAATCAGCAACAAAATGGAAGAGGAAGAGGCGGCTTGAATTTGCAATTGGTTGATTTGCGGCAGGAACAAGAGGATGATGATGATGAAGAGTTGGAGGAGGGAGAAGATCGAGAGGAAGTGCTGGAAATGGTGGGTGATATTTTTGTTGGTTTAATTAATAGAGGTAGGACAGAATCGGTTTCTAACTAATAGGTATTGATGTTTTAAAATCCGATTTTCTGTACGGTTTCTATTCCTTCTTATTTTCGGCTTTTTTGAGCAAAAATTCAAAAATTTCGATTTTGGCTTTCATCGATTTTCTGAAACCGAAATCGATTCTGTCCTACATTATTATTTATTAAATTAGTGGAAATGGAAATTACATGGTAAAAAGATTAGGAATTAATTTTATAAATTTAGGGCATTTTGGATAATTTTGAGGGGAATATATGCCTTTAGGTTATTTTGGACGAAATAGAAGTTAAATTTTCCTCTGATTATTTAAAATATTTTTATTTAAATTATGTATTTCTAGAAAAAATTGAAAATTTGACAAATTAAAAAAAAATTAAATATAGAAAATTAGCATGTCATCCATATATCAAAATTTTAAGCGAAAAAATTATTACGGTTTATAACGGTTCAAATATTTATACTATATCCCCAAACCATATACCCAATCGATAGATCTCATCAAGAAATCAATTTTAAATTAGTTCTAAAACAAAAACCCTAAAACGGTTAATTTTTAATCAAATTATTACAAATTATATACAAATCGACGTGTCTTAATTGGATCTATCGATTGGGTATAGAATTGGGTAGTTTAGGACAAACCTTTGAACCTATATTAGCTTTTCGCTTAAAATTTTTTCGCTAAATATAATCTAAATTTTTATATTAATTTAATTTCTTATTATTTTTCTATTAAGATTGACCAAATTGAAAGTGAGGAAACCAATGAAGAAAATGAGAATGAAATGGCCCAAAATTCATCGGCGGCAAATTTGAATGAAAGTTCGTCAAACAATCATTCCTGGATTTATTATGACAAAAAAGACAAAACACCAAATGGAATGAACGGCGGTGGCGGCAATCGAAATCAAATTATTGGTGGCCAACAGCGGCAAAATGGGAATGTTCGAAATGATGAGGAAAATGCACCACCGGTCATTTGGATCACCGGATTCGACCGAAATGTTGACGGTAATTTTAATTTATTATTTTGTTATATAAATTGTATTAGGATAAATTTAATATTTTTTTTCAATTTTATTTATTAAAAATATTATATTTATAAATAGAAAATTTTTAATAAATAATTAAGCAAATTTTACAAAATGAAATCTCAGCAATTTTTAGACAATTAATAAAAAATCTTAACTTCACGCTGTTAAACACTTTTCATAAAGCATTTTAATATTAAAATTATCGATTAAAATAATAAAATTGGCCAGAATTTTATGGCCAAAAAGTGAAGATCTGATCAATTTTGCCGTTTTTTGTTCAAAACTTTCTTTCTATAAAATCCACTAATTATTTTTCTATTAAATGATGAAAATCAAAATTCAAAAATGGCAGAAAATTTGCTAATTTAAATCCAAGATCTTTTAACTTATAAAAAAAAGTATTGAATTTACACTAATTCCTTTCATGTCAATTTCTTTCTTATTAATTAGGCCACATATTTGATAAATCAATATTCTTTAATATTCCTACCCTACCTAATCCTTAAGCCCTAACATCTAGTTATGGCCAAATTATATGGCCTCAAAAAATAATTCGGCACAAAAGAATTTGTATAAATTCAATCTTTTTTTATGCAAATTTACATTATTTCTTTAAATCTAATAGTCACTAAAAAATTGGCCAAAAATCGGAAAATAATAAAATAAAATAAATTTTACAGTGAATGCACTTGCCGTGAGGATGGCTGAAGCTGGGAAAATTGTGAAATTGACCGTTTTGCATTTGCCAACCCCCTGCACCGTTGCCAGTGTGGAATATGCTCGAGGGGAGGACGCACGCCATGCAATTTCAATAAATAATGATCGCTTTTGGCAGGGCTACGAAATGAAATGTGCATTTGAGGAACGAATTGAAGTAAGAATGAAATTATATTTTATTTTATTTAAATACTATGTAATTTGAAGAAAAAAACATTGAAAAAGCCGAAAAAATTGAAAATAGTGAAAAAAATTTTTGCGGTTCAATTTTTATCCTAAATCTCAAAACTAAATTCAATTAATAGATCGCATCAAGACGCGGCATAATTTTTCATGGTTTAGTCAAATTAAGGGTATTAAATCGCTTAAACCATCCTCATGGTTCTTTGTTCAAAAAATTTAAAATTTTAATTGGTTAAACATATACTTAATCATTATCAAAATGATTCCTCGACAGGATCTATCGATTGGATAATCTAAGGTTCTAGGACAAATTATTGAACTGTAATAGAATTTTTCAGCATTTTATATATTTTCATTTTATTTAATACCAACATTTTCCCATTCATAGTTGGTGGACAATCCACAATCGGAGACACCGGCACAAAATGGTGGGAATGCAATTCGTCCATCCAACCCATCCAATCGCAACATTCCTACGGTACATTTTTTATTTATTAATTTTTTTCCATCTAAGTAAGACAAATTTATGACCTGAAATATGGTTAATTAAAATAATACATTTATCATTTTTTGAGTCAATGAATTAATTAAATATAAATTCTAATTTAAATAAATTTTATTTTTCTATTTTCAGTCAAATTTGCACAATCAATCATTTCCGGAAAATCGTCCAAATGTGAGAAGGCATAATGAACGTTTGAATGCAACATTTGGCGGAATTGGAGGCCAGCAGCAAAGAGGTGAATGATTTAGATTTAATTATTAATAAGAAATGAATAGTAATTGGAAAAAAATATATTAAAAATAATATTAATTCATATATTTAATTAATGGAAAAAAGACTAAAAGTTTGTAAAAGATTATAATAATATTGTGTTTTGATCTAGACCGCCAAACCTTATTTAAACCCAATCGATAGATCTCCATTTATACACGTCGTTTATTAATTATTTTGTGTTAAGTTAATCAATTTTTTAAATTAGTTTTGAACTAATAATTAAAAATCGCTTAACCACCGGTTTAATAGCCGTAAATTTTGATCAAACCCATAACAAATTATATAACAATCGTCAAGTCATAAATACCGTTTTGACGAGACCTATCGATTGGGTATTTGGGGTCTACGTAAAACTTAATTTTTTTTGTCATTTTTAATATTTTTTTTTATTTTTTTGGTGCTTTTTTCATCAAATTACTATATTAAATATTTCTAATTAATTTATTACCCATAATATCATTGAATTTTATCCACATTTTTTGAGGCCATTAATTGTAATTACTTTAACCTTTTCCTTTCTGATCTAAGCCCTGCTGACTAAACTTAAACCGTAAAACCTAAGATTTCCTTATGATCAAGTTTTACAACCCCAAAATCCCCATTTTTTGGAAAAAATATTTGATAAATTCGATGATTTTGTGGGTATTAATCTTAAATAATAATTGAGCAAATTTAACAATTTTTTAAGGTCGCAATCGCTCTCGTTCATGTTCACCCATGCAAATGAATCGTCCACAATTTTCGCGCAGCATGGGCCGTCCAATGCATCTTCCCAATCGCCCACCGCCGCCGCCACAAAATTACAATCGCAACATTCGGCCACCCCAGCAGGCACCGCAACAAAACAATGGCCCACCGATGAAGTGAAATTTGCAAAAATTGAATAAAATTATTTATTAATTATTTTTAGTGCACCAATAGTTCGCCGGAATTCACGCCGTGACCAATTTGAGCATCAGCAAAATAATTCATTCCGACCACGTCCATCCACAAACACAAATGGCCACCATAATCAGCAGCAGCGGCATCAGCAATATTGGGAGGGTAAGTCTAAAAAATTATTACCAAAAAAATATTTTAAAATTAATTGAATATTCCATTTGTAATGTTAAAAAATAGAAGTGTATTAATTTACCCAAAAATGACTGAATAATTTACCCAAAATCTTTCTTGTCATTAAATAATATTTTATTGGCCATTAATTTGCCAAATCAGACTCCTTTAAGTTATCTTAGTTCCTACCCAATCTAGCCATAGTCGTAAGCCCATCCTGGACCTTAAGCCTAGCCATAAACCTAACTAGAGACCGGCACCGGACCGGATTTTTGCCGGATCCGGCCATTTTTGCCAGAATCCGGAGAAAAAATTTTATAACTGGATACTGGATCCGGTCCAGAATCCGGCACATTTTATGAGATTTTTAAAAAAACCGGCCAAATCCGGAGCTTTTTTGCTTGATCCGGCCCAAATTTACCCAATCCGAAATCCGGTCCGGAATCCCGCAGATGACATTTTGCCGGTCTCTAGACCTAACACCTAATATTAACGAACTTAAATATAGGTCCTCAAATACATTATTTTTTCGACACGAAAGATTTTGGGTAAATTCAATCATTTTTCGAGTAGGCAAAATCGTATGAATTTTTAATCCACCTAGGTTAACCCATCCTACTGGCCCCTAAACCTAAAACATATGTCCTAACACCTATTATGCCCAAGTTATATGGCTTCAAAAATAATTATTTTTCGACAATAAAAATTTTAGGTAAACTCTCAGTTATTTATTTGGAAAATTATTCAATTAAAAATTATTCAAAAATTTGATTAAAATTAATGTTTCCATTTTCAGAAATTATTACGCCTTCGCCGCCGACCACATCAAATTTGCAACATCAATCGCGCATAATTAGAACACCGTGGCCTCGTGGAAATGGCGCTGCTGGACCCTCAACTTCGTCAAATCAAAATCAACCGGGGACTTTGAACGGATCAGGCCGACAAAATCAGCGCGGTGAGAAGCGAAAAATGGCAGAGGGACCGGCAGTATTCTTTCAACGTTAAATCCAAAATTTCATTACATAAATTTTATTTTTTATTTTCACTTAAATGTCTTTTTTTTTATTCCTCCATTTCGGCATTTTCCATCAGGGATGGGGTCGAAACTCAAAAAAATCGAAATTTGCTTCGAAATCGAAACTCGCATCCAAATCGAAAAATCGAAACGAAACTAAAACATCGAAATTTCGACAATCGAAATCGAAAATCGAAATTTTTCGAAAAAATTTTCAATCCTTTAAAAAATGAAAAAAAAATTCAGAAAATACAAAAAAAGTGAAATTTTTATCCAAAAATTATATTCAATCATATTTCAAAAAATTATTTAATATTCAAGCATCAAAATTTAAAATTGTAAAGTGGCACATTTTGGTGAAGGAAAAGAAGCTTTTTCAAATTTTCTGGCATCAAATTTTGGCGCAAATCATTGACAATGAAGCGGGCAGAACTGAACACACGTTCACTTTCGACGCTGCCCACTCACCAAGAATCTTTACCATGTTCTTTCATTCTTTCTTATTCTTAAAAAAACAAAAACAATGTAAAATTTATTGATTTAGGAATTAATTAAATGTTAATCCGAAAGAATTTATTTGATATAGGATTTAGAATTATGTCAATCAGAGAGAAGAAGAATAAAATATAATTGATAAAGAAGAAAATTGAAAGTAAAAAAGGAATTCGTTTCAAAAAATACACCAAATTTTTGATTGAAATTAGCAAAGGGTCCCCCCTTTGCATTTTTCGAAATTTTTTCGAAACTCGACACTTTTCGAAATCGAATCTAAACTAAAACATCGAAATTTCGAAGATCGAAATCGAAAATCGAAATTTCGACCCCATCCCTGTTTTCCATCTTCCATTTTTTTTTGTTATAATTTAACCAATTATCCCAATCAATAAATATACGAGTTGTGTTTAATTCATTCCATTTTACTATGTTCTGTGGCCATAACATTAAATTATGCATTTTTCTGTTTGTTGAATCCAATTTATTATGTTGACTATTTTATCTTCATTTACGAATTTTTGTTATGAAAAATGTTTCAATTAAATTTTTGATCGCCTTAATCTCATTTCTGATCCAAATAAATAAGGCTAATAAACAATTATTCATTATTGATTGAATTATTTTTATAATTTTCAATACTGTTCTTCCATTTCGGCAATTATCCCAATCAATAATTATACTAGTTTTAATTCATTCCTTATTTTCCATTTTACTATGGCCTGGCTCTAAAATATAAAATTCAAATTTGGCAATTTTCTATTTGTTGAATTGATTCAATTATTAATGTTGTTGAATGTTGACTATTAATTTACACGGATTTTTGAAATGATTGCCTTAATCCTTTTTTGATCGCAACAAATTGCTTATTTCCATTTATTAATGCTATTTATTTTTTTGAATAAATAAAACTGTTCGGGAAAAATGTCAATAGTTTTGAAATTTTTGAATGAATATTTAAAAAGCTAGAGATATTTTAATTTTAATCATTTGAAATATTAGGGCAACAATGATGACTAACCATATTTCAATTATAAAAAATGCGAAAATTTGTACAAAAAAAGTAGATACTTCATAATTATCCCTGGGCAATTTTTTTGAATCAAAGGTTCCCTTTATAGTTGATTAGGGTTAGGGTTTCGGATACATGAGAGGATAACCTATCCATAAAGACCCTAACCCTAAACCGGACAACCCATGAGGGTCACCGTAATCTTTCCTCAGTAGACCTAAAAAAATTTGCCTCGGGATAATTAAAAAGTACAAAAAAGATAATGGGCGAAAAAATTGTCTGGGATGACATCCAAATTTGATGGCATTCAGTTTCCGGAAAAAAATTAGAAGTAATTTTCTCACAGATAATTTGTTTGACGTAATATTTATTTTCATGCCATTTATTCATCAATTGGGTGGGCATAGATGCGCAGCCTCGAAAGGCACATTTTCAACCACAGTAAAAATAAAACAAAAATGCCCTCATCAATTGTAAATTGGGCACATTCCCTCACATTCTCAAATAATATGCCGCCATTGCCTCCCTGGCAACAGCACAAAAAAAAATAAAATAACTGCGCATGGCCGTAAAGCTAATAGCTTCTACTGAGGGGTAAAGGAGGAAAAGTGTGCCCAACCATTAGAGAGAGGGATTAAATTCAATCAATGCTTGTCCAAATGGAATGGAATGCGCGAAGGGGAATGAATGTCCTTTGGAGTGTGCCGAATATGGTTGGCACTTTTTTGCTTCACGCTCATTAAATCCCCAAAATTCCAACCATAATTTTCCAACAATTTTGCTCAGTCAAACCAAACCCATTTGCATTCAATTTGGCCATAATCCCAACAAAATGGAACTAAATATTGTAAAAACAAGATTTATAGTAAAATTTTCCTTGGCTAGGCCATTTTTACTAAAATTTTTATGGCAATTTTTCTGCTTACAGAGGACTATTTTTAGGGTTAAAATTTCTAAATGAGTATGAGATTGAATGTTTATTATATTTTTTTAAATATTTTATTAAAAATTAAAATATTTAAAAATTTTTATATCCTTTTTTCAAAAAACGTAAAAACCGAAAAACCTAAGAATTTTCAAAAAACCGAAACCCAAAAATCTCGATTCAAAACCAACTTTAAACAACACTACTTTTGACAAAAAGAATTCCGTTATTTCAAGATTTTTAGTAACCTTCAAGGAAAAGCCAACCAAATCTGTTTGGTTCCTGGGTACTATTTCAATTTAGTTTTGGAAGGGAAAAAGGATGAGGATTGAGGACGATGATGATGAAGAAGAAGAGATGAAGCTGAGGTCGATCTTCTTCATCATCCTCATCATATTAATCCCTTTCCCTTCAGCATCTAAACTGCAATTGTAACGAACGATTCCTGTTCGTTCTGTTAAAAATGTTTGAATAGGAACAGAACGTAAAGAAACAGGACAAAGACAGGACAGGAACAAAATAGAATCAGAGAAAATGGATGATAGAATGTGGAATAATCCCAAAAATGGCGCACCCCAGCAAATGCATTGATGGCAAAATGCGGGGTGCGCGGTGGGTGCGCGGCATTTTCCCCTCATTTCTGTGGGTCCATTTCCTCAATCCTCACCCTTTTTTTCATTGACTTCCACAAACTACATCAAATTTCGATGCCATCATTTTTTGATGGATTTTCCCTATCAGAATATGGCCAACGGTGCAATCCAATTTTCCATTATTATCAAAATTTTGGCTTTTTCTAATTTTATTTATTGGATACTTGAAAATTAATTCTTTCTGATGTTATTTGAATTTTTTGCATCGATTTGGCCAAAAGTTAAATTCAAAGGTGTAAGCTCTATTCTAGTTGAGAACATTTTCGATGAATTAATAATTTAAAATGCCTACAGCCTTATTACACCTGTTAATGAAAGTAAAAGATTCCATTAAGTTGAATTTTAATAATTTCTGTGAGAATTTAAATTAGTGCCTAAATTACATCTGCCATCATTTTAAAATTGATTTTGAGTTAAAAGGATTTTTGGGTAAAACAATTTTAAAACAGTATTTTCGCCAGAGAAGCGGAGAAATAAAAAAGACTAAGTTTAAAGTTAGGGTTCTGGCATTGGTTTAGGGCTAAGGTTAGGGTTTCGGGTTGAGATTTGTGCTCTGCTTTTCGCCCAAATAATAGGTTAAAAATTAGTTACCGGCAAAACGTAACATTCATTTTAGATTGTTTATTAAAAGAATCAACTCAAAATCTCTAGGAATCGGCCCAATTAATACAAAGGGGAGACCATCTTTTTTAAATTAATTAATTTCTGTGGATTTTATTTTTGTATAAAATTAAAATCATATAACATGCTCCATCCAATCAATTCTTATTAGCCAGTATACAGCCCATGCTCTTTCATTTTGATCCAAATTGTTCTAAAAATTTGGAGTTTATGGCCCCGTTTTTGGGCCAACCTCAATTCGCATTCCCCCCGTCCTATCCAATTCCCCCATTTTTGGCGTCGCGCGCTCAATCCACCCTCCTTTTCCTTCATAAGGCTCTTCTCTGAAGGCTTCATCCCCATCCCTCCTCATTGGCTTCATCCCCCATTTCTCCTCCCAATTGAAGATGCCTCCATTCAAACTGGGCCAAATTCGGCATACATCCTCATCAGAAATGCCCATCCCCATCATTTCTATGTCTTTTCTTTACCACACTCTCTCCTCTTCATTTCTATCTATATTCCCCTGAAAATTATTATTTGGCCAGAAATCATTTGATTTTTGGGATCAAATGATTTGGGCTAAAATCGATTCATTGCCGGTGAATGTTGCCGGATAATAATGCGGGGCCTCCATTATTAATTATTTATTCCTCCCCTCGATTATAATTTATTATTATTGTTTTGAATTCCAAATTCACCAATGTTCTTATTAGCAAAATTAATTCTAATGAATTTGCTGAATTATTTTCAAATTAGATCGTAGGTAAATATGAACTTTATTAAATTAGTATTGAATTAACGGGGGTTACTAAATGATTGCAAAGGACGGATTTCCGGTAATATTTATTTTAGAATAAAATTCTGGGGATTGATGACTAGGATTCAAAGGGAAAAGCTCCGTTTTTCTGGAAAAAAGTATTGAAATTTTCCTTCTTTCTTTTCAAAATTCTGGCAATAATTGTTCAAATTGGTTAGTGAACAAATAATGTCTACGAGTTTTTATTTTTTAATTATTTTAAATTCGCATAAAGATTATTTAGGCAAATTATATATTGCATTTTTTAAAATACTTTATTAAAAATGTCGCCAGAATTTCCCCCTTAAGACGAGAGTAAATTTAATGGAAAACAGGCGTAATTAATTTAGTACAAAATATGAGGATATAATTAGAGTCAGAACAAGCGGAATTATTTAGTTCAAAACAGGCGGAATTAAAAAAAGCGTAATTAAAATAGACAAAATAGGCGGAATTATTCTAAGCAGGCGGAATTAATCTAACCAGGCGGAATTAATCTAACCAGGCGGAATATTCTAACCAGGCGGAATTAATCTAACCAGGCGGAATTATTCTAACCACAGGCGGAATTATTCTAACCAGGCGGAATTAATCTAACCAGGCGGAATTATTCTAACCACAGGCGGAATTATTCTAACCAGGCGGAATATTCTAACCAGGCGGAATTATTCTAACCAGGCGGAATATTCTAACCAGGCGGAATTAATCTAACCAGGCGGAATTATTCTAACCAGGCGGAATTATTCTAACCACAGGCGGAATTATTCTAACCAGGCGGAATTATTCTAACCAGGCGGAATTATTCTAACCAAGCGGAATTAAATTAAAAATAGGCGGAATTAAATTAGAAAGGCGGAATTATTCTAACAAGGCGGAATTAAAACAGACGGAACTAAAATAGGCTGAATTAATTTTACAATTCCTCAAACCAAAATTTTTTGATCAAACATCATATATCGAACAATTTTTGGACCGAACCATCCTAAAGACTGCCTACCCATTTTACCCAATCAATCGATCAAAACCCCTTGTCCCTTTTGTCCCTTCGCGCATTTAAAAGTGTGCCAACAAAGCATTGTAAAATTGTTTGCCAAAAGAACATTTCCCTTCCCTACAATATTTGATTTGGCTCCACCATATCGTTGTCTAATTTTAGTCCCAATTCCATTCCATTTTGAGACGATCATACAAAATTGTCTTCTTTCCCCCATAAAAAGCCTAGTCTAGCCGCCGTCTCAATCTCAACCTTGGCGGCTTTTGATGTGCCAAAATTCTCGGGCTTTGTTGTTTTTCCTCGTGCCCGTCCATTTGAAAAATTTAATATCTCAAAAATGAAAATAAAAGGGCAAAATTTCTCTAAAATCAAGATGTCCAATTAAAAATTTCAAATATTCGCAATTAGCTTCTATTCCGTTCAATTGGACTTATAATATCCTATTCTATCATATTTAGTCCTTTGATTCCTCTTACATCCTTATTCCCTTTATCCAGGAAGTCATAGAGGATGGTTCCAAGTCCCCATCCCCATCATAAAAATGCTTATTCATTTTTCCAATTTTTTGGGATCTAAAATTCAATCAATTTTCTACGATATTCGGTAAATGCTCTTTTGTAGTTTGCATGTCCCTCGGCAATTTCCTTTCCAATCAATTATATAAATACATATAATTTTCCTTTTTTTTGTTGAAAGCTGTGGGAATGAATAATAAATTTCCAAAAGGTAGAAATTAACTAGCCAAGGTTTTTGGGGCACTAATGATAATTTAATAAGGCATGTTAATTTTGGGCAAATTTTAGGGCTCCATTAATTTCTTAGTTAAAGGGAAATAGAATGAGGTCAAAAATAAATTGGTTGCTACCATAAAATTGAAAAATAGAGATTAAAAAATTTTTAAAATTAATTTTAATTCATAAATCACTTGAGGAAATTAAGGAATGAATTTCTACCAAAAAATTAATCAAAAATCAGCCCATTCAATTTTGAAACATCATTTTGTGCCAAAATCCAATCAACATGGGTTCAAAAAGTCCAAATGGGCCGCCAATAACATCTTCCTCCCTCCTTTCCAATTTCCACCATATTTTCGTCTTCTGCTTATCTTCAATTTTTGGCCATATCCTCCCACTCCTTCCACCTTATCCTTTTTTTTTCAAATTAATTTAAGTGGATTTGTTTTCAGCCAAACACCATCCATTCCGTCCCTTCAATTCTACCATATAACCCTTCAATTTCCCAATCTCCCTTCATTAATCCCTTGTGCAGCTCCAAATCCGCCTCCAAATTCATTTAATCCTCTACAATCCAATATTCTTCCATAAATTCATCAAAAAAGTCAATTTTTGCTGTATTTTGGCCATTTTTGATTCTGGATTTTGCCGACCCATTTTGGTGGGATAATAAATTTGAGAAATGATGAACAATGGAAATGGAGGCGGCATTGGCGCCGAATTGTTCAGTGAAAAAGTGCGCAAAGCACTAATAGATGACTCGCAAAAGAATGGGAAGAATGTTGTGGGCGGTAGTATGAAAAGTCTTGTCGGCCAACAGCAGCCTTCCTTCGATTCAAATAATTCCAGTCGATCAGGGTCCGGGACAAGGTGAATTGAAATTTGCTACTTTTTGATTTTGTGGCCCATTTTTTTATGAAAAAGCAAAGATCCCTATAGGTCACATAATAAGATTTAATGCCCATATAGGGATACTGATATCCTATCCTTGAGTGACCCTAAATGATCGTAACCCTAATCCTGCTTACCCATAAGGTGTCTTCACTTTTCCCTACTTACTTAAAAATGTGACACAATACAAAGTCAATAAATACTGAAATTTGCGGGAAGGATTCGGAAGACATTCATCAGACAGGGACCGGGGAGAAGGAGTGGGGTAGAGGGTTTCTAGAATAATTAGACTATGATAATTTAGAAATAATTTTGTTTTTTTGAACAAAAAGATTGCCCTAATTTAGGAATTGATAGAAACTTATATTAGATTGTTCATTTCCATAACAGTTACCAAATTTGATAGCCAAGTAGCATTTTTGAGTATTAGAAACTTATAAGGAAAACCTCGGCAAAATGCATTTACACCTTAATTTTTCAATTTAGAAATAGTAATCACCGATTTGAGGCCAAATCAAGCAGCAAACCAGTAGACGAGAACAATGCAGCGAATGTTCCTCAGCCTGCCGCCAATAACAATAATCAACAACAATCAGCGACGGCAATACTCGGCTCACCAAATGGAATTGTTGCGGCCGCCACTGACACGGTTTATATTTCTTAAATAATAGTACTAAAATAAAATTAAATTGAAAAAGAATGCGAAAAAGTTAATTAGTAATTGGACCATTTTAGTAGGGTTGCGCTCCCGAGGGTCGGGGGCGAGTTGGACGGGGGCGGGGGTGATCGGGGGTGGCACCTTCGGGGGCGGGGACGGGGGTGACCTTGACGGGGACCCCCGCGGGGATCCCCGCGGGGGTACGGGGTTGACCAAAATTTTTTAAAAAGTCTTATTTTTCAAAAAAAAAATTTCTGAAGAAAAATTTATTAAAATTTTAATAAATTATAAGCGCAAATAAATTTTAATTCATAATTCATTCAATCTCCTCTTCGATTTCTTCCTGTTCTGGATCATTTGAATTTGTTGGTGCCAGTTACACACGGTTGGGATCATTATCATTAGCGTCTCGATCACAAGCGTCTCAGTGATTTTGAATTTGAAGAGCCTTAGCTCATGAGTCATCAGCCAATTTACTAATTTAAATTAAATGATATAGTGCATTTAATAGCCCTAAGTATCGGCTATCCAATGATATATTGAACTTACAAACTGTAATGGTTTTGCCAAAATGGCCCTAGATGCCTAGATACACAAACAATTTTTCTAAATTTTTGGCCTCATCTTGGCCAAAGTTTTGAAGTTTTGGATGATCATTATACCATTGGATAGCCAAGATTTGGGACTATTAAATATACTTTAGGTCATTTAAATTGGTTAATTGGCTGATGAGCTAATAAGGCTCGTCAAAATCGATGAGATTGGTGGCGAGATGCTAATGTCCCTCGCTGGTTTTTGTTTTTTCACCTTACACATCATCCAAATTTGCTTTAACAAATAAAATTTGACGGACATTTTTTGCCGGAAAGTCTTATATAAATCTTCAATATGGCATGATATGATTATAAGGATGTCAGATTCTTGATTAGCACCCTAAATTAACCATAGAAAGTGATTTTGTGGGGTCTATTATCCATAACAGAAGATTATCAAGAGCCGCGCAGCGAAAAAATTAACCAAAAATACCGCGCAGCGAAAAATTCTTAATGAAAATTTAAAAATCCTACAAAAATCTGCTAAAAATTTCCTTTCATATTGCATTTTCCTTGAAAAATCCAATAATATGGGGTGTATGTTCACCCCCGTACCCCCGCGGGGGTGGAGGTTCGGGGGGCGGGAGTGATCGGGGGTGGACCTTCGGGAGTGGGACGGGGGTGAGACTCAAACCCCCGCGGGGGCCCCCGTCGGGAGTGACCCCCGCGGGGACGGGGGCGCAACCCTACATTTTAGCCGTAGTCCGTAGCTCAGAAATAACCAATTCAGGAAGGGATATGCCATTCAAAAGCATCATAAATTTAAGTGCTTTTTGAAGAAATGTGACTTTTTTTGAAGCTTTTTGCTTGAATTTAAAAATTCTAGATGATATTTTCTTCGGTTATTACCGATTGATTGCTTCCTTGTCGATTTGGGAAAAATAGCCTATAGACAAAAAGCCGAAAAATTCAAGTATTGAATCCCCTCCTAATATAATATTTAAAATTTTAAAAAAATTGGACAAAAATATTATTTTTTTAAAAGTTCGCCCCATCATTGGCCAGTCCCCAAAAGCAGCCATTCTCAATGGCCAAAGCCAAAATGTTGGCCAAAAATCAATCGGCCAATGATTTGACCCAATACATCAATCCGGATATGCTAATGTTGATTTTGTTAAGGAAATTTTAATATTTTAAATGAATTTATAGTCGCCGTCGTGCCTCACTACATCAAAATGCATTGGATCCAACCATGAAGAAAGTCCGTCAACGTGAGGCTTACAAAACGGCAATGTGCCAGGTACATAATTTATTATTATTATTTTTGTTAAATTGTACATATTTGATTTCAAATTGGAATTGGTTTTATTTAATTTTAAATAAATACTTTTCAAGAAGAATAATCAATTCCCTTACCAAAAATTCATAAATAAATTAAATAAAATTTAAAAGATTTTATTAATTTTATGTCCTATTAAATTGGTATGGTAATGGTAAGAAAATCAAATTCCCTCTCCTTTTCCTTCTTTGTACTTTATAAAGATGCAAAAGAATTGGAGAGGCAGAATGTTAAAACGAATGAAAGATTTGCTACCTCCCTTTTCCATTGCTTCGTCCCTTGCCTGCTTCCCATAAACTTTTCCTTAGAATTCCACTCGTTTCTATATATACGACCTCATTTTTCTGTCGCTTGTGTCGATCGCTTGGGCCGGTGTGCCCCAAAGGCGGAGGAGGGCGCCGCGCGGGCAGTGAAGGAGTTGTGAGTGTCCCGTTACCGTGGGCTGTCAGAGCGGCGGATTAGGCGGTTTAAGGAGGGTGCCCTTATTCCCCAATCTGCCGCTGTGCTCAAATCCGATGTGATTGGGTGCACACAATCCGGGAAAGATACCATTTTGATCCTTGTCTGAAGGGCAAGTTCCTATCAGTGAGGCCAACGGTGTCTTCCACGACTCCAGGGCCCTAACACTGCCGGACAGAAATGCCAAAAACGTGCTTCGCTTTCCAATGAAGCGGGCGATCGACCCAAATTTTTTTCATTTTTATTTAATTTCGCTTATAGAATAAAATACTTGTTTACTAATTTATTTTGCTCAAATTTTTATAGAAATTTTCATTATTCTGATACTATAAAAATATAATAAAATATGTCTGTTTGTTTTATTAATTTCTCTGTTCTTTTCTCAAAATTTTTCCTTTATTAATTTTTTGAATGAAGGGTTCCCCACTTTAGGTGATTAGATTAGAGATTAGGGTTACGGATAAGTGAGATCATACCTTATCACCTAAAGACCCTAACCCTTATACCGGCCCGGAGGACAGGGTTACCGTTATTTTTCCCATTGCGACCCAAAAATCTGGGTAGATATAATTGAGAAGTATAATTATTTAATTTATATTTATACCAAAAATTCTCATCAGGCATGGCTGGAGGGCAAGGCATGTGCCTTTGGGGACCAATGCAATTTTGCGCATGGCGAGGACGAACTTCAACCGTTTGCATTGGGGAATTTTGACGGTCTAAAATTACCTCCCCTTTACCACTTTTAAAGGTCAAATCGACCAAATCCCAAATATAAGACGCGCATTTGTGAGAATTACACCACAACCGGCATTTGCGCTTTCGGCAATCGATGCTTTTTCATTCACCCCCAGCCGACCGCAAAAATGGATGATTTGTTGGAATATCAGGAGGTGGGAAAATTTTTTGTTTCAAAATATTAATTAATTAATTAATAATATTAATAAAAGATAAATTACATAAAAATATTTATGAAAATTAAAAATTTTTTTAAAAATTAAAATTTAAGCAATTGAGCCAAACTGCACGCAATTTGGAGGGCGAGGCAATCTTTCGTCCTGCTACCGGTGGTGTATTGGCTGGTGGAGGAGGGTCAACAGCTGGAATTGTGGGAGGAAGACCCATTGTTGGGGCGGGAGGAGCCCCTTTGGGTGGAACACCGAATATGTCTCGACGAATGGGCCAAGGTGCAAACAACAAGGCAAAACAGTTCAGAAAATTAGAAAGTTGTGGAAATGTAAGTGTTAAATGATTTATTATTTGAATAATAATTTTATCATAAGGCAAAATATTTTTGCATTTTTTGATTTATTTATTTTATATATGTTTTAACTAATTCTGGGAACTTTCTAATTTCCTAAATTAGCTAGGGCTGTGATCTAGCTAATTTTGGGAATCACGGCTTATAAATAACTTAGAGATTCGACATTTGGCTTATTCGACTCAACAGGGCCGATATTATATATAAAATTTCAATTTCAATATATGATGAGTTTGTTTTAAAAAGTTGAACCGTTGTTTAAACCCAAACCGGTTTAGGTTTATTAAATTTTGTCTATACTTTAATACCAGTCTGAAATTAAAATTTCATATACTAAATCGGCCATGCCGAGTCGATTGAGCCTATTCTCGAGTCTCTAAATTGCCTAAAATTCAAGATTCTGAAAATTAGCTAGACCAGCAGTCATAGCTAATTCACAAAATTAGCTGTAAGATATATATGGGCTAATATAATAATATAATTAAAATTAAAAATAAATAAAATTGAAACATAAAATTATTGATTGCTTCAATAATTTCCCCAACACAGTTCTACACACAATATCAGCTCCAACAAGTCCAACAAATGCAATGGCAACAACAACAGGAGCAAATAACACGTCAATTGGAGCAAAATTTCTATGAGAATTTTCCGCCACTTTCGGCCGCAAATAAAGAAGTAAACGCAGGAGGGGGAGGAGGCCAAGAAGGAGGAAGGAAAGGTTTATTATTTTTGGGAAATACTCAATTAAGAATTCAATTTTAGCATCAAAAAATACGGCTGTGACTGGTTCAATGCCTCTCATCCATTCCAATTCATCCGGCAATTTGATTGGCAATTTCAATTTTCAACCAATTGTTCAAAAAACTAATCAAGTAAAAAAATAAATTAAATTGGTTTCAAAAATTTCCTTATTTACTAGGCTTAAAAATATAAAAAAAATAACTTAAAAATTTCAAATATTTTTCAAAAGGAATCAGCTGCGAACAACAAAAGTCAATTAGAAGAACGGCGACTGACATTTCGGAAAATGCAATCCCAAAAGTCATTCTCCTCCAGCGATGTTTGGTATCAGCAAAATGTGGTCAAGCCGAAGCCACTTCTTGGAAGAATGGATTCAACTTTAGTTGGTGAACAAAAGGATGGGGATGATGACGGCAGCGATTCATCCGGTTAGTGGGAAAATTATCGAAATTTGAAATGAATTAGCATATTTGAATAGAATTTTACTAAATTCCTATCAATTGAAATGAAGATTATTAAATATAATGCTTATGATAAGTGAAAATATTCTATTAAAACATGCGGAATTAATTTAATATAAAAAAGCGGAATTAAAACTTAGTCAAATAGGCGGAATTAAACTTAGTCAACCAGGCGGAATTAAAACTTATTAGTCGAACAGGCGGAATTATTAAAACTTAGTCAAACAGGCGGAATTATTAAAACTTAGTCAAACAGGCGGAATTATTAAAACTTAGTCAAACAGGCGGAATTATTAAAACTTAGTCAAACAGGCGGAATTATTAAAACTTAGTCAACCAGGCGGAATTATTAAAACTTAGTCAACCAGGCGGAATTATTAAAACTTAGTCAATCAGGCGGAATTATTAAAACTTAGTCAATCAGGCGGAATTATTAAAACTTAGTCAATCAGGCGGAATTATTAAAACTTAGTCAACCAGGCGGAATTATTAAAACAGTCAAACAGGCGGATTTATTTATTCTTTAATCAGGCCCAATTAAGTGCAAATAGGTAGCGATTATTTAGTACAAATTTCCATGCGAAATTATTTCAACATACAAAATTTTAAATTTAAATTTATTAAATTAATTCAAAACTATGAAAACTATTAATTTATGGAAATATATATTTAACAAACACAAAAATTACTCTTTATTTATTTAAAAGCAATGTTAATAAAACAAATTATGCAGGTCCTCATACACCGCCCGGTTTCTATGACAAGAGGATGGCATTCGGCAGTTCCAAATGGAGTTCGATGAGCTCAGCACATCCATCGCAAATTTGGTCCGGCGGACTGGATGCGGCCGGAGAGGACAATCAACAGCAACAAAAAGTGCCCTCATTCAGTTTGTTCGGGCCAACCAATGAAATTGGCAGTGGAAATTTGTTGAGATTGGATGGAGGAGGAGGCCAAACAGTACAAGGCGGGAAAAAGAGTCCAATTAGTGACTTTGACGGGGTCCTGATGGGCCGTCGAAGCTCACATACACCCTATTTGGATGAAGGGGAAAATACACAAACATTTTTGGACGTTGTTTTTGGTGGAGTGGGTGAAAAGGGAGGACAAAGGAATAAATCGGCCGAATATTTGTTGGAAAAGAACAGAGGGGGCCAAAATGGGGCCAGCCAAACAAATTGGCTTGGGGGTGGTCTGATGGACCCGGCGAACAGTTGGCAAATGGGCGCCCGTTCCACCGGGGCACTGAATGACCAATTTGCCCGATGGCAAACTCAATTTGGTCCACCCGAAGGGCCAACAAACCAAAACCACCACCAACAGGCGAATAATCATAATCATTTTTGGGGAAGTGGACAAATTATGGGTGGTGGTGGTCAAGTTGGTGGAGGAATGGATGGAGTAGGATCAAATGCAGCATTGCATCAATTGGCTTATTTACAGCAACAGCAACAAATGGCGGCAGCCGGCTTTATGAACGCTGCAGCAGCAGCGGCGGCAGCGGCGGCGGCAGCAGGAATGGCGGGGAATGATTTTGCGGGTGGTGGAGCATTGCTGGCCGGTTCATTTCCGAATTCGGGGTCGGCAACCCAAATTGGACTAATCAATAATCATCAGAGCGCATTTCGGCCAATCCGTAATTAATTATAATCTAATTAATTTAAATTTACTTAAATTATTTTAATAATTTATGAAATTATCCAAATATCCGTTTTAGTTAAATAATAATTTAATTAAAACAACAAATATTATAATCTCTTTTAATACCACACTTTCTTTTAATTCCCTACTCTCAATTTTGAGGACCAATAGCTCATGGTAAATTGAAATTTAAAAATTTTTATTAAATTTTTTAGTTCCCTAAAATTCTACAAAATCCGTTATAATTTGTTCAAAAATATCCATAAATTACAGAGTTAAACCCCCAAATTTCCCAATTTTTGAGGGGTTAAAAAAATTTTTTTCAACGGGTTTTAAAATAGGTTATACGGCAATTAAAATTCTGCGAATAATTTATGAAAATCTCCAGGTCAAATCCAACAAGAACATTTCCAAAGCCAAATGGAACATCAATCGCCTTATTCTTCAAATAGTTCCATACATGCAAATTCCCTAGCCGATGAATTGTTCCGTCAAAGTCAAGCCAGTCTAGTTGGCAGCAATTTGGATGTGATGCGGAATATTTGGGCATCAAGGTAGACTCACTCAAAATAATTAAATGAAAAAGTGTGAAAATAGCAATTTGGAAGAGTTAAATTTCAGGGGATAAAAAAAAGTAACGGTTAGATAATTAATTGTAATTTGTAGAGTATATTAATTTGCCGAAAAAAATAATTAATTTGCTGAATCTTTTCGAGTCGAAAATTTTATATTTTTGAGGCCATATAATTTGGCTATAACTAGGTATTAGAGCCCAGTGGATTTGTTTCAGGGCAGGATGGGATTAGAGGTTAGGGAATATTAAAAGAAATCTGATTTTGTCGAGTTATATGGCCTCAAAAAATGATTATTTTTTGACACTAAAGAATTTGGGTAAATTAATTATTTTTTGTGTAAGACTCCCAGGTCCCAGCTTTTTATATAATTATTAAAATTTAATTATTTATATCGTGACACTACTCCCTAGTCATAACCGTTAATTAGTCCAAAAATATGAATTAATTTAATTGACCTTTTGACACTTTCAGTTCCCCGGAATTGGACAAGGAATTTCAGCAACAGGCACAGGAGAATCATCATTCCTCATCCAAGATGCCACTTTGGTCGGAAATGGATGCGACAAATGATCAAAAAGTGGAAATCCCTTCAAAACTGGACTTCTTCTCAGGCGTGATGAAGCGAAATGATGCATTGGAGAGAATTCTGAAACAAAGGTGAATTTAATATAAAAGTTTAAATAAAAGGTAGATGGGACACTTATTAAATATTTTTACTATGAGCCTAGGGTCTATAATATTATATGTAGTAATTATAATCCTCTATTAATATCCCCAGGGGCTTTTTTAAGGACCCTCTAATAGGAGAAAAGAAAGTGGCGCTAATATAAGATATACGGTATCTACTTTAATCAACATGGGACATTTAAATAATCTTATTGATCTTCTTATGTTTTATAATATTATATTAAATCCTCTGTTAATAGCCCCCAGGCTATTTTCAAAGATTTGAAGGGAGCTATTAATAGAAGGGGTCCACTAATAGAGTATCTGCTGATTGGGCTTAGATATTCGAATGTATTTTATATTTTTTTAAATGATCATCAATATTAGGATTTATCTTTATTGATTTTCTGTTGAAGTTAATAAATAAAAATTAAGAGTCATAACTCATAAGTCATAAAATTTAACCTAATAATTCGAATAAATTTATGAATTGTTCAGCAAGCCGGAATCACTTTCCCGTACCGATACTCTAACGGATGGTGAGGAGGAAGGCAGCAATTCGGGAATTTGCCAAAAGGAACGGCAAAGAGAACTGAACAATTTGTGTGAAAGTTTGAGCCGATTGGATACGGTGGGCGTGATTGGCCAGAGAAGGAAAGTGGCTCTAGATGGAAATGATCAAAAAGAACATCAGGAACAAGGCGCTTGGTAAATTTATTGAATTTATTCAAAATGACTGGAAAATTTCATTTTCATTTCAAAATTTTTTGAAATAATTTAATTTAAGAGTAAATATTTTAAAAATTTATAGAATTTTTAAAATGTAAATTTTTTTTATTAATTATTGAATTTACTTTTAGGAGAAAATATTGAAATTTTTTAGAAATAAAAAATATATTTTAAAGATGATAGAAAATTTGATAAATATTTTAAACAAAATTTGATTATTTCAAATTATTTTCAGTTCAATTTTGGGTGAATTTGAGCCGGGAGCTGGTGCTCAAACATGGGCTAAACGAGCAATGAAGAAGGTGGAGAAATATTTAAATTTTTTTAATTTTATTAAAAAATATACTTTTGAAAAAAAATTAAAAATTTTCAAAATTTTTTTTTGGAAAATTTTTGAAAATTTTTTTATATACATATATATCATTTAAAAAAATTTTCACATAAAAATATTTTGGCTATATTTGGCCATTTTTGTCAATATTTTGTGATTTTTTTCATCAATATTTCAATAAATATTTTAGGATTTTTTATCATTTTAAATCCCATCCCAATTAATTATTTATTAGAGAATAAAAATAAAAATTTTCAAAATTTTTCAGGCTTTTCTCCGCCAAAAGTCGCATTCTTCGCCAGAAATTTCGCGTTCCGGATCATTGGCTGACAAAGAGACGGCAACGACGGGGAGTGTAGAAAAATGAACAATTAAAATAAAAAAGTGCAAAAAATTGCAAACAAAATTAATCATTCCATCTCCGGTGTTTCCCTCTTTTTAATAAGAAATGTGCAAATTTAATTATGCGGGATTTTTTTATATAATTTCATTTATTCTTCTGGTGAATTTATCCAATCAATTGGGAAATGTGTTAATTTTTAATATATTAATCAAATTCATAAATGAGTTAATAAATCCAACTCCAAAAATTCTAATATTCATATTTTATTGTATTTTTGGTTGAATTTGAATATTCCAAATTTTTGGTTAATTTTATTAAATATTAAATAAAAAAGTTATTCTGGCCAATAATTTAGTAAATTTTTTCATTTAAATTAATTTTTTCAGAGAATTTTGGAAATTCTTTAAAAACGAATAAAAAACAAAAAATATATTTTAAAAATATTTAAAAATTTTACGAAAATTTGATGTTCAAATATTGGAAAATTCAAATTCAACAATCATAAAAAATGGAAATTGGGGAACAACAAATATTCTAATATTTAATTAAATGCATAAATATTGTTAAATCGGTGAATTATTTTTTTGAAATAAATTTTATTTTTATATAATTATTTTATAATTTTAATAAATGATATAACATAGATTAGATATGTTCTCGTTGAGATAGCTCTATATATCGCGTTGAATATGTGGAATTATATGAGTTTAAAATGATTAATCGAATTTCACGCAATGGACTATATCTCAGATACCTTTCAAAGCTATTAATTTAATATATCAACATTTTTTATTATCATCAGCACAGTATTTGACATTTGATTGATGCCTTAAGGCGAATTGGATGCTGTATGTATTATCAAAAATTAATCTGGGAATGTCGACAAATAATTAATTTTTTCTAAATTTCTGAATGATTTATGAATAAAAATTGAGCCATCCCATGTCTCCTTAAAATTGCTCCATTCAACTATTCCATTAATTCCCTTAAATTTTCAGAATTTTATCAAGAATATTATTGAAAAATTAATCTTTATAAAATGAATGGTCCAAGCAAAAATACTATAGAAAAATCAATGGCATTGCCAACAGTGTTTTATGAAGAAATCCACATATTCTATCATGGGGAGTTGGCCAGGAGAGAATATGAAATGGTAAATTAGCATTTGAATATTATTAATTCTGACAAAAAATCATTGAAATAGACGAAAAAAAATATTGAAAATGTCGAAAAGATTATAGAGGTTAATTGGTTTTATCCTAGACCTCCCAAATTCTATGGTAAATTAATTAATTATGGTTTGATCAAAAACCCGTTTTGGCCTTTTATTCCGTTTTTGGTGCAAAACAAATTTAAAATTGCTTAAACATATTAAATAAACGATGAGTAACTTTTCGCCATTTTAAACTATTTTGGCCATTTTAAATGTACCCTTAGATGTTTTATATTGAATTTTAAGATTATAATTTTAAGATTATAATTTTATTTTACTTAATTTTTTATTCTTTAGTACCACAAGCTGATCGATGAGCTGGAGGCGGAAAACAAGCAACAAATGGCCATAATCGAAGAGCAAGCAGCAATAATTGCCGAATTGGAAGTAAAAATCGAACAGCAAGATGCCCAAATTGAGCAACTAGAGGCGAAAAGAATACAATTGGAGGAGCAATTGGCTGAACAACAACAGCAAGAAAGGAAAAAATTGGAAAAAGGTAAAATTATAGGGACAGAATTTTTTTAAATATTTTATTACAAAGATGTTGCCGGAGTGCAATTGATGCGCAAACGTTCGTGCATTGATGATGACATTTTTGTCCACGATTCGATGGAAACAAAAAAATGTAAGCAATTAAAATCATTTTAATTTTAAATGAGTGCCCTCATCATTCATTATTCATCAAGCCTCAAGGCAGTTGAAATGGAGAATTTAAATCAATTATTTAATTAAAAAGGGTGCTAGCGCGTTTCACTTAAAAAGGTCGGAAATGCGCGTTTCACTTAAATTGGTCGTTTATCCTCATATTTCGATTTAGAGGGCTTAAGTCAAAAAACTAATGATGTTTTCGGATTTAGCATGTTGCAAAACCTCTAAAACCAGTTTAAAAACATAAATTATCTTTGCTAAAACATTTAAAACAAAAATGTTTTTAATTTAACATCTATTTTCAAACAAACAATGTTTTTTCTAGTTTAACATTTATAAATATATGTTTTTAAACTGGTTTTAGTGGTTTCTCAACATGCTGAATCGAAAACATCATTAGTTTTTTGGCCTAAGCCCTCTAAATCGAAATATGAGGATAAACGACCATTTAAGTGAAACGCACAAACACGATTAAAAAGAGAAATATGAACAACACAACAACATTTTGAGATTGACAAAAAATTTTTATAGAAACTATTAATAGAAAAGTGGCTACGACTTTCATTTTTATTCATGTTCTTTTTCCTTATTAAAGCTGGGAATTTTTATTATTCACCAAGTTGTTTTCTAATAACTTTAAAATATTTGAATTTTTCTACAGTTCACTTCATTGGTGACGGTAATACGAATGTAGACAATAATGATGAGGACAAGCCCACAAATTCTTCATATATTCAATAAGGTGAATAAATATATTTTTGAATATTTTCATTAATTTATTAAATAAAAAATTTAAGAAGCAATACCTACAATCAATATTTTCACGAGCTAACCGGCAATTGAATAATAGCAGCAGGAGGGCGGCCCAAGATGCAAAGAAATATGAAGAATTTGATTTGAAAAAAGTATTGCTTATTGTTACCAATTTTTACTTATAGGATAAATGCGACTGTAAAATTAATTTTTCAAAATTTGAGATGCCTAATTTTTATTCCGGCTTCATCAAGTTCAATTGTCACTCAAATTTTCCAAATGAAATTCGTATTCGTAGTATTATGGAAAAGTATTTGGAAAAAACTTTGTTAAATCAGAAATAATTTTATCGCAAAAATTCCATTTAGAAATAAAAGATTTATGTAAAAATCCAATTCCATTCGAAAATAAAATAAAAATTATTATTCAACTATAAATAATATCTATCTTTTTAATATCTATCGAATGTGATAGAAATATTTGAATATCCCCCGGTGTGTATTATGCAGGAATTTTGCTTAAATATTGCCAAATTTATTATTGCTTTTTGTTTTTGATTTGTTCACTGTATATTCAGACTTAAAATTTGGTTCTTATTCTTATCCAATTATTGCCTATTGCTCATAACTCGAAACAAAAGCCGCACATCTTAAGAAATTATTACTATTTTTGCAATTTTTAATGATCAAAATTTAAATAAAAAATTAGGTAGATATATACACATCAGAGATATATTTTTGCATTGAATAAATAAAAATAATTTTTCATTAATGTTTAAAGTTTAGGGCATAAATTTGAATATTTATTTAATTTAGGGTGAAATAGAAAAGATGCAAATAATTAAAGAATTATGTTCAGCATATAAGACATTTTGATATAATATTTATTCCATGATCAAACGAAATAAAAAATAGCAAAAATGAAAATGTGAATTCCCAACATTTATTATTTTATGAATAAATATAACTCTGCGCATGGAATATAAATAAAAAAAAATACTAATTCTTGGTTGGACATGGTTGCCATCTCCTAAAAAAACCGGCATACGGATCCAAAAATGGCAAAAATCAGGTAAAAATAAGGGTTTAATTTTTCTAGCAGAATCGCAATTTGAACCTCTTTTTCTTCACAGCATAATGGCACATTTAAATTATCAAACTCTGAAGTCCAAATATTCATTTGGCAACGGCAAAATCTACATTTAAAAAATTAAATTTTTTAAGTATGGGGATTTTTCGGTGAAATTATCAATTTTTGTGTCCTAAAATATTTTATAATTTTTTCATAATATTTTCCATTTCGTCATTTATTTTATCTTTTCTCCATATTTGTTGCCATTTTTATTATTTTTTTTTATTGCAATTGATAACAGAAATTAGAGCAAAAATAATTTTGAATTTTCAAATTTATTTCTATTAATTTTTAATATTAAAATTTATATATTTTAGATTTATTTTTTTTTTAATTTCTTTATAAAATATTCATAATTATTTATAATTATAGTTTAATGTTAATTGAAAGGGACGAAAGTGCATAAATTTGGTGGAATGTGGAGTTGAATTTCTGGTGAACAGAGATATAGGTGTCAATATTATTCAAAAAGATTCAACAAATTATTGGATCGCCTGAGACAATAATAATTTCATCATTGAGCCCTTTTTTGTCCTGAAGCAATTTTAAGGGACATATGTCATTAGACAATTTTGTGTTCATAAATCATTCAGAAAATATGCAAAATAAATTATTTGTCGACATTCCAAGATTAATCATTAATTTATGGAAATAATACATCATCCCAATTTGCTTAAGGGTACAATCAAATTAATGAAATACTGTGCTGATTAGATCACCGATTGGACACAATTAAATGGCATCCTTATTTTTTTATTTATCAATTTTATAGATAAATGAACAAATAATTTTTCTTTTTCTTTATATAAAAAGATTACTTATTTACTAGAATTAATATTTTATGACTTTAAAAGAACCAGCGGACTAATAGGAAAATTAACAGTAGGAATATTGAGTGAATATATTCAATTCTATTATCATGCTAGAATTTGTAAATTAATCAACCATAATTTTAGGATGATCGATAACAGGGCTGGAACCGGAATTCCGAATTCCGATTCCGAATACCGGAATTCCGGTGTTTGAGTTCCGATTTTATGAAAAAAGCAAAGGTAGCTAGCTACCTTTACTATGCGATTCCGATTCCGAATGCCGGAATTCCGGCTTTTTTGAGTTCCGGTTCCAGCCCTGATCGATAAATATTCTTAGAATGGAATTAGAATAAATATGCTTATTTATTTTTTGTGGAATCAAAATCAATCCATTGAATTTATTTTGTTTTTAAAATGAATTTTATGGCAAATAATTGATAGTTTCCGTAATTAAGCGAATCTAATTACTAGCCTATTTACTTCACATCGAAAATTCAAAATTCTCTAAATTGATTGAGTCTTTTTCCGATCAATGAAATTTCTAATATGATTTGACATCAAAGCTAAATTAATTCCGGTAAAATACTTTATAATTCCTAAATCGGCCGCACCAATACATGTGGGGTGGGTCCAGTTTTTCAATTATTCTAATTCTCAATTTCTATTTCTAGTATTTTAGCCTTTCATATTTGCCCAATAAAACCTCATTCCAAAATATTTATAGATGATTGATTTTTTTTAAATTTTAATCAATAAATAAGTAAACCAACAATTAAATGAAACAGTAACAACAAACATCTGTTTCAATCAACAAATTTATTCCTCTCCTTTTCATTCCTTTTTCTGTTGGACTCCCTCATCTTTCTGTCCAATTCTCGGTTTAGGTTGTTGTTCTTTTGAAGAGCTGGTGCCAACCTCCGCCTCCTCCTCATCATTATTTGCATCATTGGAGATTTGAACTGAAAAAAAGTTGCTTTTTTAAGTGTGCTTTAAGAGAAAAGCTTAGTGAATTATATTAAAATTGCTTATTCGATTTTAAAATGGGAACAAAAATAAATGCTTATACTTCTCATAGTTTTATTATCTATAGCTATATATATAAAGCAGAGATGAGTTGGGTACTCCGGGGCCGTAAATTTTGGACCCGATTACTTTACAGGCCGTGTTCTCGGCTGCACCAGGCCGGCCCGACCGGACCGAACAATATGGAAAATAGGAAAATTTGATGATAATAATTGTTAAAAAATAAATTAAAATTTTTTGCCTATAAATATTTTTTGTAATTTTCTTTATTTAAATATTTTTCATGAAAATTTTAATTTTGAAAAAAAATTAAAAAATTTAGAGAAGGAAATACTGTAGCTGAAGAGGGCCTAAAAAAGGTCCATATTACTATTCTACAGGCCGGGCCGGGCCACCAATATTCGACTCGAAATTCATCTCTGATATAAAGTCGTAATCGTAATTCATAGGTGTCATTTTATTAGTATTGTAAATCCTATTACTCTATCCAACCTTTTTTTTTATTATTTTAGAATAAAAGTCAAGCGCCACAAGGCTTGATGAGGAATGAGGATCATCATTTTTGTAAATTAAAAAAAATTACCTTTCTTTGTGTCAATCGATTCGGGGCCAAGAATGTCTTCAACCATATGAGAACTTTTGCGCTTGAGTTGGTGACTGGCATTATCTTTGTTTGCGATGTTTCCTAATTTAAAAAAAGTTCATTTAAATGCCACATCATTGGCTCCCTGCGTCCGTAATTATGAGTCAAACAACACTTATGAGCACCATTAAAAAATTTCAAATTTAATTTTGCCCTAAACCTAAATGATATTAATTTGGCGAAAACAACACTGAATTTGGCGAAAACTTTTCGTTTCGAAAAATATTATATTTTTGAGGCCATATAACTTGGCCCTAACTAGGGGTTTAGGGCTAGGGTTAGGTTCATGGCAGGTATGGGATTAGGGGCTAAGGGCTAGGGGTTAGGGAATCCTAAAGAAGTCCGATTTGGCCAAGTTATATGGCCTCAAAAATATAATATTTTTCGGCACGAAAAGTTTTCGGCAAATGCAGTGTTTTTTTCGGCAAATTAAATCACTGCCAAACCTAAATCCTACCTTACCCATCCTAAAACCTCTCCCGTGCCTACCATACTCAGTGCAGGATTTGATATATACTAGGGTACAATTAGGTTTAGGTTAGGACCCGGATGGGTTTAAGTAAAGTAGAATTTATATTTTGGACGCATAAAAACTGATAGGACCATAAAAATATTATTGGACGCATAAAATATTATTTGAGCATAATTTTACATTGGACTCATAATTGTTGACTGGACACAGGAACTGTAAAAGAACCATCTTTTTACCTTTTCCGACATTCTCTCCTTGCTGTCCATCAACCAATTGTTGCGGCTCCACCACCTCCTGCTTTTGTTTGATTTGTGCAGCCTGCAATTGCGCAATTTGAACGGCTTGAGCCTGGATTATGGCAGCCTGTTCCTGGACAAGTTTCTGGTACTATAATAAAAAAAGTTTAGTATAACACAAATCACAATTTTTTATTCATAACAAATCATCAAATAACCTTAATTTACCATTTCATATTCTCTTCTGAGTAGCTTCCCATGATAAAATATATGAATTTCTTCAATAAGCACTATTGGCAATTCTATTGGCTTTTTTATATTATTTTTATTGGAATCAGCCATTTAGATTTATTTTTATATAATTTTTGGTGGAGAATCAGGGAAATGATTGGAAAGATGAATTTGTAAAGGTCACCAAATCCTTATTAAAATGAATGCCCTAAATCGTAATATAAGGCGACGGGTGTGGTCTCCGATTACCAACAATAGATGGACCCGTTCAGGGAGAGTAATTTCATTCTCATTCACTTCCCTATAGTTATTTTACTGATATTCAAATTTTATATTCCCAAAACAATCGGTGATTTGTACGTTGTACGACACTATTCTCAAGCAATGACATTTTTGAAAATTTTTCAAGTCAAGAAATATAGACCAATCAACGCTCTCGACTAGTTGACTGAGCGCGAATATTATATTGGTTTGATATAATTTCATTATTTTTAAGAAAGTTTTCATAAACCCTACTTGGGGTGGAGTCAATTTGACTATTATAAATTGAAGAAACCTTGTAATCAACTCACCACATCGTAATGATATTCTTGTACATGCCCAGCTTTACTAATCCCTTTGGTATAACGTCCAAACAAATTTGCAGGATGATCTTGGCACAGTGTGCATAAAATGTACTTCGCATCCGTTGGGTCAACATAAAAGAACACTTTGCATTTATCCTCCATGATTTAATATAAGTCTAAAAATTGAAAAGTATTGAAACATAAATTAAAATTAGGTAAATAAACAATAGAATAAACGCGTTAAAATGATTTATATGGATTTTGCTGACAAGTGCAATTGTTTAATTATTGATTTATCAAACAATACCAAGTTTTTTTAGGCAAAAGCCAGGATATTAGTGTACGGTTTAGTGAGAAAATGTTTTGTTTGTTTGCTTGTTTTCTCGTTAAATTTTTGACGTGTGAAATTTATCTTACAATTGGAATTTCTACTGATATTGAACTAATCGATTAGTTTTCATACAGATGGATTTTTGTTTTGGATTTGAAATGAAGTTAATTTAAAATAATTTTTCCCTATGAACCTTATTAAAATAGGTTTTTTAAATGTTTCGGGCTTTTAAATATTTCAACTGGCAGAATTTACAATTAATAATAGCAGTTTAAGAGGCGTGAGTCTTCATAAAAAGGAAATTTATTGATATGGAATTAATCAAAGGATACTTAATAAGAATTAAATTGGCTTGATTTTTGCATAAAATTTTGTGCAAATTACGTGAACATCGAGAGAGAGAAAAAAAATAATCGATTATCTCTAGGCAAATTACGTAGCTAATAGCTATGTTTTGTTGGAATGATCGCGGGCATAGAAGATGGATAAAATTCAAAAACATCTAATAAATAATACCCATAGATAAAAACGATGCTAGCGTGTTTCACCGAAAAAGGTCGGAAAAAAATTTTATTCAAGCCGGTTTTCGGCTATTTACAGGTATTAAACCAAAAACCAATGGTATTTTCGGATTTAGTATGTTGGAAAATCCTTTAAACCAATTTCAAAACATGCATTTGTAAATGCAAACTGGCTAAAACATGGTTTGATTGAAATGTTTTAACCGACTTTTTTCGGTGAAAAACGCAAATACGGATAAAACGGCTTCCTCTGGATTTATTCATTGTATTGTTGTGCTATTTCCAAAAACCAATTCTAGAAATGCCATATGGCAATAAGGTAATATCTTTACAAATAGCTTGCAAATACTTAAACCACATTAGTTTGGAATAAAGGATTTATATGATTGCAATGGAATGTGCAATAAAAAACAACCTTATTAGTAAATTTAAATCAATAAAAAATCAATAAACATAGTTTATCATAATTACTTAATTTTTGAAAAATGTTTTTCATCGTCACTTTTTTACCGCCGAACCAAAATCGATTTCTATTCATCGCAACAAAATAATTAACTTTATAATTGTTCCCATATAGGTCAAGAGGTTTTTTACTTATTTAGACGGCACATCTCAATTAACTAAGAATCAATCACTGTTTTTGTCTAGTAATTCTATTTTCATTGCTGAAAAAATGAAATTTATTGAGTTGAAGCATCGGAAAAATTGTATTTTTTTTTTTTTGAAAGTTTGCTCAAATTGAGCCAAAGATCGGAAAGGTCGTTCATCGAGAGTTTATTGAGTTTAAGGCTCAAACAAATACAAGAATGGGGCAATTCATTTGGGAGTCGGCAAATTTCTTCAATGCAATGATGACTGGTTGTTCATTTCATTTAAAAATGGCTAAACAAAAGGTTGACTCCATTTTAGAAAAAAGCTCAAGTATTGAAAATTTTGTTGACTAATTTTTTCTTAAATCCCTCCTATATGGACACTGAATAAAATTATAATAAGTCAAATTTGTATCTATTTTACAAAGTGTTTTAAGTTTTCAAATATTATTATTTAACGAATTGCTGAGTTTTTTAATGGCTTTTAGGATTGACTGTTTCCTTGTTGGGTTTTATGATCGAAATGAGGGCACAGCGGCACAGTACAGCAGGCACAATTCTCTTTTTCTGCAACTGTTGTATATAAATGCGAAGAGGGCAAACAATTTTATTTGTTGCCAATCAAGAATCAAGTGGGGCACAGATTTTCACTAGCTGTTGCATAAATGGGAAGAAATGAATATAGTGCTCCCCTTCTTGCCATATGAAAGGAGGGGGGATATGGTATCACTTTTGTTGGAAAAGAAGACTTGTCATTGTCACATAATTTATAAATTATCACAGACTGAACGGAGGTCGACGATAATTTTATCAAATTATATAGCAAATTACTAGCTATCTAAAGATATTAATTTAATAATTTTGTAAAAAAATAATTGTCCAATAAAATAACAAGTAACAACCAATACGAAAAAAATTATTTTGTTAATGATGGAAAATTAATAAATTATAAACCCACTAAAAAGAGCTAGGGAAAAGGATCCATATTAAATGGTATTGAATTTATTTTAATGTCAATTTTAGCAACGAATATTTTCTATTAAAACATTAATATAATAAGGTATTTATCGGCTATCTGTAGGCAGATTTTTTCTTCCAAAAATTATATTAAGTTACCCCCACAATCCTAAAATCATCAAAAATATATTTTTTCAACGTTTTAAAATCAAATATGAGTAAAAGAATAAGATTTTCAGAAAATTTTCAATCTGGGAGACATATAACCGATAAAAATAGAAATAACTTTAATAAAAATGAATGTTGAAAATAATTTTAAATAGAAATTAGTATTGAACATTTTTTATTCCATCATCAATTAAAATATAAATTATTTAAAATATTAATTAAAACATTCAATAAAAAAATACATCAATTCAATCTTTTTCCCCTCAAATTTCTTCAATATTGAATGATGATAATGTAAATTTGGCCATCATGATAATAGCATCCATGTCGGCTGGATGGTTGGAAAATGTCACCAGTGGCCTTGGAATCCCAACGAACTGGATACTGTTGGCCCCCAATCATTTGGGCATGGACCAGCCAATAGCCGGAATAATGGGCTGCTTTGATCTTCAAAATGAAGAAATAATTGGTTTATCATGGGAATTATTTTTATTCCCAAAAGGAAAATTGAAGCATATTCAATTTTTTGCAAAACCGAATTTTGTATATTGGCTATTCCATAAATTTTCACTTAATTAATAAAATATTTATAATTTCGAATTAGTTTCCTTTTGGCAGAGTTGGTTTTTCTAACGCTTCGGTTTGGAAGCAAGGTTTCGATTTTTGAAAAAAATGTCAGTTCCGGTAAAAATATCGATTCCGGTTTCTCACATTTTCGGTTATTTTGAGGAAAATTTCCAAATTTCATTTTATAATTACATCGATTTTCTAAAACCGAAACCGATTCTGTCCTACTCTAAACTATATAATTCATTAAAATTTAATAGACCAAAAAAAATTATAACAAAAATTGAAAACTGCCCGATTTTTGATCTATTTTGTCGCTTTTTGGTCAAAACTTTTTTTTTACCAAATTCAATCAAATCTAATAATTATTTCATTAATCTATTCATTCTAATCATAGTTATCAATTTAATTGTGCTAAATTTAAAGCCATGAAAATTAAATTTTTTCTACAAATTCGAGTGCGTAATTTTGTTCTATCTTCTATTGGAAAATTGAATTAAAATAATTTTGAGTCCCAAAAATAAATATTTTTCGTCTTACCTGATCAAGAATATAATTGGCCAATTTTCCCATATTATTGCTGCTGGATTTGAGACCGGCATTGATAAATGATGCCAATTTTAGGTCAAAGCATGTTGCGGCCATTTTGCCGCCACCCATCAAAACTTGCATCAAAGATGGACCTTAATTATATTTTTATTTAATTAAATTCATTTTATAGTACTTGAATTCGATTTGGCAACCAACATTTGTTTTTCAATTACGGCTGGGCTAGCAATGATTACAGTCAAAAATGCCATGAAGACGAAAGCAAAAATGGAAAATTTATTCATTTTCGATGACTTTGAATTTAATGAATTAAAAATTATTATTTTTTTAATGAAAATGCAATGAATTTGACCGAATTTGTTCTTCATTTTATATCAGCTTGAGTGGATTATTTTGAAAATGTCAATTTATTGATAATAAAATGAAAAACAAAAATTTATTATCATATGAGAGAATTGAAGATTTGTGCTGGATTGTGTATTTCAAGGATAAGAATTTTTGGTTTAGTTTAAAGCCGCTTTTCGACATATAATGCACAACAGGGTGTGGCCATTGACATTTAAAATGAAAACAAAGAAAATAAGCCAGACTGCTTACAAAAGGAGGAGTGGCCCCTTGTTCAAATTCAAAATGATTAAATGGAAAAAAAAGGTAATGGGGATTATTCCAACTTTTGGCCATTTTTTCAATTCAAGATCTTCGGTTTGAATAATGATATTTGGAATGGAAACATACTTAAAACGGTATTTTTTAGATGGAAACAAAGGAAATAAGCCAGACTGCCAAAAGAGGACAGAGGAGTGTCCCGTTAAAATAATCAAATGGATGAAGGAGAAAGTGGGTTATTCTAATTTTTGGCCATTTCATTTTAAAGCCTTTTTCGGTGTTTAAATAATGATCATTGGAATGGAAACATTCTACAATTTTATGACGAATTTTATAATATAAAGATATTTTATAGAAAAAAAAATTAAAAACCGAAAATAAATTTTAATCAACAATTGATTTGACAATATGGTGATTAAAATATCCAATTAAAAGAAATAATTGAAATTCCCGAAATCAAAAAATTTTCCAAATCAATTTCATTGATTGTTCTTGACTCGTTCATTGTAATTTTCTGAATCAAATTTTGGTTTCTTTCCCATAATTGCCTGTTGCTCATCAACAATAAGGCTGGAGAAAAATCGTCGCATCTAAAATATTTTATTAATTTTATTTAATTTACAAATGAATAAATTTATAAAATTAATATTTCTTTTATTTGACCTACATTTAAAAATTTTATTAATAAAATTTTAGGCACAAAAATTTTGAATTTTAATCTACAAAAAAATAATCAAAAAATATATAATTTATTAATTATTTAAATAATTAATTTTATTATTACCGTCTGCCGTTCACTGCCCTGTCCATGTTTGCAAATTGTCGTCTTTCCTTCCATCCATTTGATCAATTCCTCATTTTGCCATCCACCAATACTATATTTGGACATGGGAATTTCAGTTTGTTCTTTACTTTTTATTGACAAAATTATTTCAATAATTTTGACGGTTTCCAGCGGCGGTGCATTTTCTCCTTCAATGGCATTTGACGAAACAAATGGGCGAACCGTAATTTCGCAAAGATAATCCGATTGGGAATCGTGTTCTATAAATTCAGAAATTTTATAATTTTATTGTTTTAATTAATCAAAATCCTGTCTTTCAATTTTTATCGATAGACCCAAAAAAATAAATCTAAAATTTTTAAAAAGATTAAATCCAAAATTTCTTTCTTATTTATATTTCCATTATCTAATGAATTTTGTTGAAAAAAAATGTCCAACTTGGATTTGCAGCTTTTGGCAAATAATTCAGCCATTTTTTGATGGATTCCTCCAAATTCATCCAAAGTTTGCATGCCTCAAAATCTAAACAATTTTTGAACACTTTTTTGTTGTGATCCTCCAATTCATCCGCAACAATTTTGACAATTTTCTCTGCATTCAACTTCTTCTGTCCTGTTCCTGTTGGATTTGTCCGATGTAAATATTCCCTCAATGATTCAATTTCATCCTTGGCAAATTGTTGAAATAATTCGGATTGGCAATTGACAGCCAATGGAAGAATGCAAAGCAAAAGAATAATAAAAATTGTTGGAGAATACATTTTTAATTGAAATCTTTTGGAATTTCTATCAAATAAAAATAAATAAATTCAAGAAAACCAAGGCTATATTTGTTGCGGTTAATTATCTGAATGACACTGGGCTTGTTAATTTTGAGAATCTCTGCTTCTAGACATCGTAAAGACTCGAGAATAGGTTCATAAGATTGGCATTATCAATTTAGTCTATGAAATTTTAATTATAGAGTGATTAAGCTGGGTTGTAGCTAATAAGGGTATGACGCCGATGGCGAGATAGAAATCTAGCGGAAAGTATTACTAAACAAGCTCAGAACAATCTGAAATTGAAATTTCTTACAGTAAATTGACCATGATGTGTCGAAAGAGCTTATTTACGAGTCTATAGAGAGCTAGTAGCCGAGATTTCCGAAATTAACCGGACCAGAGCTTGATATATTCCCGGGAATACAGCAATTCACAGAATTCGCTTTAATATATTAATTGAATGGCACTCAATGGATTCCAAAAATTTAAATAAAATACAGGAATTGGGTGAATAGTATAAATTGGCTCAATTTTAAATTTAAAAAATAATGGTAAATTATTGTAGGGGAATATAATAATGAAGGCCCTCCATTATTTATTATCCGCCAACATCCACAGGCAATCAATCGATTTTGGCCAAAATCATTTGATCCCACAAAATCAAAATGTTTTGTGGCCAAATAATTTGATTTCTAGGGGAATAGATAGAAATTAATAGGAGAGAGTATGGTGAAGAGAAGGCAGAGAAATGATGGGGGTGGGCATTTCTGATGAGGATGTATGCCGAATTTGGCCAAATTTGAATGGGGGTACCTTCAATTGGGAGGAGAAATGGAGGAAGAAGCCAAATGGGGAAGGATGGAAGAATTCTGCGCGAACGATAAAAAGGAGGTGGCGATCAAGATTGAGATCGATTATCGTTTCGGTCCGGAATTTCGGAAATATGTTGAACCGAAATTTCCATTTGTGATTATTGAAAAATTTCTGACCCTCTGAAATTTCGATTTGTGATTTTCGAAAAATTTCTGACCCTCCAAAATTGTGATTCGCGATTTTTTGAAAATTTAGGACCCCTGAAATTCCGATTGTGATTTTTTTTGAGACATCGTCCCATCAATCATTGCCTCTGGCCGTGCGCAGAGCACGCTGACTAATTTCAAGAAGCCAAGGAATTTATTTCAATTTATTCCTCATTTTTTAAAATTAATTCGAATTTAAATTAAAGAAAGGGAAATGAACTTTTTTTGGAAAAATTTTAGGCTCCATTTTAAAATATAATAAAATAAAACTGAAAAACTGATAAATAAATTTATAAAAAAAATAATAAATAGAAATTATTTCTAAAAATAAAAATGGAGAATAATGGAATTATTTTCAAATTTTTAGATTTTGAAATTAAAAATTGAAAATAATTTTGAAGGATTGAGGAATATGATGATTTGTGCCTAATAGGTACCAGCTTTTTATTCATTTTATTTTTGAATGTAATTTGTGGTTTGTTTCACATTTATTATTTGAATATTAAATTATGCGGTCATTTGCCCAAATAAAGAAGATAAATTTCGGTTGACCTTGTCTGGCGCATAGATTTGAATAAATTTATTTATTTTAGAAACAAGTGTAAAAGTTTTTCAAATAATTGAGGAATTATTTTCAGAAATATCGAGTATTACAAAAAATGTAAATTTGTAAATGGATGATCAGACGAAATTAAAAATTTGCATAAATGAAAATTTCTTTTCTGGTGCAAAGATTTGAATTAATTTATTTATTTTAAGTCAAATGAAAAAGTTGTTTGAATAATTGAGGAATCTACTGAATATTATTAGAAAGCCTATTTTATTGGAATTTATTCGGACTTACCATCCGAACACCGCCTCGTTTGATTAATTTCGCCTGGTTAGATTAATTCCGCCTAGTTAGAATAATTTCCCGCCTGGTTAGAATAATTCCGCCTGTTCAGAATAATTCTGCCTGATTAGATTAATCCGCCTGGTTAGAATAATTCCGCCTGGTTAGAATAATTCCGCCTGATTAGATTAATCCGCCTGGTTAGAATAATTCCGCCTGATTAGATTAATCCGCCTGGTTAGAATAATTCCGCCTGGTCAGAATAATTCCGCCTGGTTAGAATAATTCCGCCTGGTTAGAATAATTCCGCCTGGTCAGAATAATTCCGCCTGGTTAGAATAATTCTGCCTAGTTAGAATAATTCCGCCTGGTTAGAATAATTCCGCCTAGTTAGAATAATTCCGCCTGGTTAGTTTCCGCCTGGTTAAAATAATAATAATTTCGCCTGGTTTTGATTAATTAAACATTTTATCCCCTAGCCCGTTGGTTCTTTTAAAATCATAAAATATTAATTTTTATAAAATGTAAACAAATTTTTTAAGTAAGAGAAAGAACTAATTTTTCATTCTATCTATAAAAATGGGTAAATTAATTAATTTTTTTCCAATTTTTATAAAATAGTTTTTTTTATTCCCAAATTTGAAAGATCTAATCAACATTATTTCATTGATTTGATTGATGCCTACAGGCGAATTGGATGCTGCATGGAAACATTCTACAATTTTTATGACGAATTATTATAATATAAAATTTTATAGATAAAATAAATATATTTTAAAATGCAATATGCAACTCCTCTCAAAATCTAAAAATACCTAGAAAAAGAGCCTTATTTTTTGTGGAAAAGTCAAATATATTTTTATATATAATAAATAATATCACCAAAAAAATAAATTTTAATCTTCTAGAATACATTTAAAATAGTCATGGAAATTAGCATTTTTAATAGACAAAATATGGTATAAAATAATTAAAATATTAAATTAAAAGAAATAATTGAAATTCCCGAAATCAAAAAAATTTTCCAAATCCATCTCATTGATCGTTCTTGACTCGTTCATTGTAATTTTCTGATTCAAATTTAGGTTTCTTTCCCATTATTGCCTGTTGCTCATCAACAATAAGGCTGGAGAAAAATCGCCGCATCTAAAAATATTTTTATTAATTTTATTTTCAAATGAATAAATTTATACTATTAATATTTCTTTATTTATTGAGCTACATTTAAAAATTATATAAAAATTTTAGGCCCAAAAATTTTACTTTAAATTTTATTTTATTGCAAAATGAAAAATTATCAAAAAATTTTTATGCAATATTTTTTTTAAATTTATATCGGTCTAATTTTTTTGGATGTATAATTAATATAATATATAATTTATTAATAATTTAATTAATTCATTTTATTATTACGTTTTGTTGGCCCGGTCCATCTTTGCAAATTGTCGCCTTCCCTTCCATCCATTTGATTAATTTCTCATTTTGCCATTCACCAATTTCCTTGAGAATTTCATTGTTTTCTTTGCTTTGTTCCGCAAAAATTAATTCAATAATTTTGACTGTGTCCAGCGGCACATTTTCTCCTTCAGTTTTATTTGATGAAACAAACGGGCGAACCGTAATATCACAAAGATAAGCCGATTGGGAATCGCGTTCTAATATAAATTCAGGAATTTTAATTAATTATTATCGAAATTTTTAAATTAATTTTATATTTTTATTTATTTTATTTTTCAATTTGACCCAAAAAATTAAAAAAAATTTTATTAGTGTTTATTAATTTTTAGCAATAAAAATATCAAGAATTTTTTTTCATTTTTTTAATTAATTATATTTTTTATTTGTCCCATTTCTCAATTCTTATCAATTAAAAATACCCAAAATTTCTTTTTTATTTATATTTCCATTGTTAAACGAAATTTGCCAAAAATTGACCAACTTGGATTTGCAGCTTTTGGCAAATAATTCAGCCATTTTTTGATGGAGCCTTGCAATTTCCTCCAAAATGTGCCTTCCTCCAAATCAGACTCCTCCAATTCACCCACCAAAATTTCGACAATTTTTTCTGCATTCAGCTCTTGTGCCGATGGATTTAACCGTTGCAAATATTCCCTCAATGATTCGATTTCTTCCTTGGCAAATTGTTGAAATAATTCCGATTGGCAATTGGCCGCCAATGGAATAATGCAAAGCAAAAGGAAATTAAAAATTGACATTTTTGATTGGAATTTTTTAATTTCTAAAAAATTAATTTTTGAATTTTTAAAAATAAAAAAAATAAATTCATGCTAAAATAATTGAAAGTTGGCTAATATAAGATCGACCATGAGAATCCTTATTTAGTAATTTAGAATTTTCCTTAATTTTTAAAAAATGAAATGAAATCTAATTAAAAGGAGAAATTAAGCATTTTGTAACAATTTTAGGGTTCTCTTGTCCTGCTGACCTCAAACTGAATACTGGAAATTTCAATGTAAAAAACTCCAAAAAATGCTAAAATTATTTCTAAAAATGAAAAAAACCTAAAAGAAAATTTCCCAAAAGAGAATTTTTTAAAAAAGAGAAAAATGGAATGGTAGCGGGACATTTCGACAGTGAACATTTCGACAGTGGACTTTTCGACAGTGGACATTTCGACAGTAGGCGGACTTTTCGACAGTGGCGGATTTTTCGACAGTGGACACTTCGACAGTGGACATTTCGACAGTAAGCTAGGACTTTTCGACAGTGACCAAAAAATTCTATAAATCGGGTTTAATTTGGCCCAAATTATATATCAATCGACGCGTCTCGATCAGCTGAACACGAATCTATGATTAGTTTTAATTTATATCTAAAAGTAAAAAAGCTATACCCATTTAAATTAGAGTAGGTATTTAAGTAATGTATAAGAACATAAATGACCATAACTTAATTATTTTTGAGTTATGCGAAACCAATAGTAAATTCATGTTTAGCTCATCGAGATGCATCGATAAAGCTATAATTTGATCAAATGAAATTTTACACATTTGACCCATAGGGGGGACCCTTCACTTTTTACTTCATTAATTTGATCAAATTATTTATTTTTTATTTGAAGCTTTCACTAGAATATAATTTGATTTTGATATCCAATTTGATGAAGGAAACGAATAAAGTATTAAATTTTTAAAAATAAAAGCCCATTTTTGGAAAAAATGGGATAAGTTCCTTATAAGATAAAGATATCTATAACTTTTTTATTTTAAAATAAAAATAAATAATATATTAATGTTCAGCTGATCGAGACGCGTCGATTGATATATAATTTGGGCCAAATTAAACCCGATTTATAGACTTTTTTGGTCACTGTCGAAAAGTCCTAGCTTACTGTCGAAATGTCCACTGTCGAAGTGTCCACTGTCGAAAAATCCGCCACTGTCGAAATGTCCGCCTACTGTCGAAATGTCCACTGTCGAAAAGTCCACTGTCGAAATGTCCACTGTCGAAATATCCTAGAGCCATTGGAATATCTCTTATTTTTAAAAATTTAAAAAATTGAAATTAAATTTGAGATGGGAAGGAAGGATATTAAAAAATGATGACTTGAGTCTAAAAGGGGTCTAATTTATATTCACTTTATTTTCTAATTTAATTTCTGGCTTGTTTCAATTTATTAGAATAATTAAATTAAACGGCCATTTGTTCAAATAAAGAGGGCAAATTTCTCTTGATTTTTCTAGTCTCTCTCATAAATTAAAAATTAATTTTATTTAATTTTGGAGTTAAATGAAAGTTGTTCAAATAATTGAGGAAATATTTTTAGCATTTCTGGCAATTTTTTTATAACATTTATCAAAAAAATGCAAATATTTAACGAATGATCAACCGTGATAAATTGGATAATTCATTTAATTTTGTGGTTTGTTTCAATTTTATAATTAAATTAATAAATTATGTAGCTATTTGCCCAAATAAAGAGGGCAAATTTCTGTTGCAGTCTGGCTCATAAATTTGAATTAATTAATTTAATTTTGGAGTCAAGTGAAAAAGTTTTTCAAATAATTGAGGAATTATTTTCGTCAATTTAGGGCAATTTTGTTATTATAACATTTATCATAAAAAACGCAAATTTATAATGATCAACCGTTAATAAATGGGTAAATGAAAATGAATACTAAATTTAATTAATAAAATATGCTTCGAATAAAAATTTGACTAAATCGGAGTCGGTTTCGGTTTAATAATATCAATGCAATATTTAAAAACGAAATGGTAATTTTTGAAAATCGATATTTTTTAAAAATTGAAAATCGGGTTTTAAAACCGACAATTTTGTAAAACCGACCACGATCTACTCTAATAAAAATAATTTCGGTTTGAGGAATCAGAGAGTCAAAAGTAATTGGTATAATAAAAATAAAAAATAATATAACGACAAATTTGAACCAAATAATAGAGACCGGCAAAATGAATAAAATTCTGACCGGATGACTGATTATGAATGGGAAAAATTTACGGATTCCTACGAACTGGCCCAGCAGGAGCCGTACGGATCCCCATCGACCGATTCCATAAAAATCAGAAAATATACGGATTCCCGACTACGGATCCGTATGAATCAGTACGGGCATGGAATCCGTGCCGGTGTCTATCAAATAATAATAAAGTTATAAATTATAAATTTAACTTTCTCATTTTTATGAATAAAAAATTCAATGAATAGTCCAAGATTGCTCGAAAATTGATGTTTCCTTCTCTTCATCATTCTGCTTATCATCATCATCATCTTCTTCTTCTTCTTCGGCATTTTGGCCCATTACTGTAGGGGAACCCCAATGGGGCGTATGAAATACGGAGGTTGGCGATTGATGGGGCGATTCTGATGTTTCGGTTCTTCGTGGTGATCGATGCGGTGATGATGTTGGAGTTCTTTGCAAAATTGAATGTGTTTGGGTTGGCTGGCCCGAATTGGAATGTTCCGAGCCAGCGGGAATCGCCGAATGTTGCCCACCACTTCGGCTACTGCCGGCATTTTTATTTGGCTCTAAACTTTCCACATATTTATCATAAATGAAGGCAGCAAATGTTCGTGGAATTTGGTGGTCATCAAAATTTTCAATTCTGGCTTTCAATTTATCCGTAATTTCCATTCCATGCCTTCTATGAAATTGGTGGACACTTTTGTCCATTCCTGTTTTCTCCATTAAATGTTTCAATCGGCTGAATATGGCCAACATATTCATTGAATCCACAATGACACGTACTTCCGTCTTCCATCCCTGTTGGCGAGTTTTATCTCTGTCCAAGAAGTTTTCGGGCAATTCATTTTCTTTCATGCCAAATTCAAATATATTGAAGTCCTAAATGAAATTTAATTAATTTATTAATTATATTTTAAAGTTCATAACAACAATTGTTTAAAAATGGTCTAGTGTCGATGGTGATAATTATACTATAAAATTTATAGCGTATTTTTAAAGCCTAAAATTGTCTACAAAATGATATCAAAAGTAATGGAAACGTTGGATATTTACGGAGTAATGGCCAAAAAAATCAGAAATAAAATTTTAATTAAACCAACTGTCTTTTGGACATAAATTTGGAAATATCATGTATTGGACAATGCTTTTGATATCATTTTTATACCTAGTTCTATGCTCTCTAAAATGCTTATAAATTTATCCGCCAGCTTTATCCACTAACTAAGGATATTTAAATAAGAATATTGAAAAATTAATTTAAAACCTTCCAATAATATTGTAAAAATTGTTTTCTAAAATAATATTTTAAAAAGAAAATTAAAAAATTAAAAATTACATTATTGCTATTTTTGGTTGATGGCCAAAGTGATTTGATGGATTGAACAAGTGGATTTTCCCATTCGCCCTCCGGCATTTTGTATGTTTCACCCACTGGAAATACTGGCTTCCCCTCCCCCTTTCCCTTTCTTTTCTTTGATCTCAATTTCGATTCTGCCTCAAATTTGGTCATATCAAATTTGTTGGTTAAAACTTTGGCATTCAATTTGTCTAAATAATTTTTTAAGAAATCCATTGACAAAATTGAAATTTTCGCCAAATTTTCGACCACAAATTTTCTTTTTCTCTCAATTCTTATTGTTTGAATTTCTTCTTCTTGTATTTCAGATTGTTCCGTAAATTGTTGTTGATGGGCGGCCGTTGCTTCATTTCTTTGTGGCCCACCATTTTCGGTAAAAACAAATTCAAATTCATCAGCCATATAATTAAACATTTCCAATGTTGCACGGTTTGTCAGCACCGTGTAGTAAATAGTTTTAATTTCCTTTAAATTAGGCAATTTTATTTGCATTTTTAAGTCTAGTTTGTTTAAAGTGGATTCGACCGAAAATTGGTAATCTCAATTCTATCTTATTCCCTTAAATTTTTTGACTTTTAATGGAAATTCAGATTTTTTTATTACTCTATTATAATCTCTAATTCCAAAATTGATTGAAATATCTAATTTGACGAAAATCTAAAAACTAAAAGAAAAAGATTATTTGCCGACACGAAAGATTTTATGCTGTTTTCAATACCTTTTTCATGAGAAGTTAAATATTAACAATTGTATATGGTTGAATAAACTAATTTAAAAAAATTAAAAATTCACAATTACTATGTCATGACTATCCGAAAATCGCTTAAACTTTGACAAATATACATATTTTTTCGTTTTATTTCTAAAACAAATAGTCATAATTTTTAAATTTTCATTAATGTCAAGTGTCATGCCCACCTTTTTGATGGCCTCATCCTCATATTTGTTACTAATTTCTGTCTCAATATCATTCACCACTTTCCGTGCAAATGCTGTCAACATTCCCAATTCAGTCAATTCATTCTTAATTGCATCATTTTTGATATCTTTTACTTTCGAAACATTCCACAATTGTTGCTTCTCCTCACTGTTTATTTCTCTATTATTCATCTCAATTTGTTCGGCAACTTCTGCCTCCAACATTGCCAATTTCTTTTTGTCCACAATTTTATGTTTACCTTTTAGCCAATCCGAAAATTCCCGAAAGAAATTATTTGACGAAAATTTATCCATATCATTTCGAACTTTATTGAAACTTTTCTTGTCAATTTTCTTCCTAACTTTTTCCACAATTTTTTCTATTTTTTTGTTAAAAGCCTTCTCTGCATCTTTCTTCCAAAATTTTGGAAAAATTTTCAAAAACATTTTGTCCAATTCCTTTTGAATAATTTTATTCCGTTTTGCTTCCAATGTGCTGCAAATTTAAAAATGGAAATTTTATTTAATAATATTTGAAGAAAAATCAAATATATTTGAATTAAAATTTAACATAATTGCAAGTCTAAAAGATACTACCTATTAAATATAATTTTATTAGAATTCAATTTCATTTAATTAATTACTATAATTATAATCCTAAAAGATTAACCATACAATCAGAAACACCATTTCAAACTAGGTCATACTTTTGACCATAAATTCAAAAAGGAAGTAATAATTTAAAGAAGGCAAAAATCCTTAGACTTATTTAAAAATATGTTTTTAATTTTTAGGAAAAAACAGCGAAATATTAATGACATTTCTTCGAAATAAGTTCTAGCTTCTAGTTTATAGCGTAATTAAAAACATAAGGAACTTTTAAAGCTTCTTTTTACTAGGATAGGTTACTTCCTCGCTGGATAAAGTAGAGAAAAATGAATGCGGCCCATGTAGAAAAATAACTAATTAAAGCTTATTAAAGATTTTTGCTTTCTAATTTCTAACCAAATATATTAATTATTTCTGTAGAATAAAAATAAAACGCACTTTTGATATAATTTCAAAATATCGACTCTATCTTTTTCCATTTCCCACTTCAAAATTTGGAAAAAATCATTGTAATTTTGGAACCAAATTTGTTCATTCAATTCGTAAATTTTCTCATTGATTTTGATAGGCAAAAAATGGACATCAATTTTTTCTTCATTTTCAATATTCCTTGATGAGGATGATTCAGGTTGGTCTTCTGGAAATATAAAACTGATTCGTCCAGCCAATCTATCACGGTTCCAATTCGAATTATAAATTTGAATTTTTAATCGGGAACAAATTTGATTATAAACCCTAATTTTTTTAATCTCTTCACTCTTATTTTTTCATGATCGTTCTCCAAACATCAAATTTAATTTAAATAATTATGTAAAAACAAATGAGGAATTACAGGGATTGATCACAGGCTTCAGGTAGATAGTTTTTAAATTTGAGGGGAGAGGGGGTGGTAGTAACATATGATTTAAAGAAGCTGGTATTTGGGGGCATCTTTGTTTGAGTATCGCAAAAAGATGCAAATTTTCACAAAGGGTTCAAGTACACCCTAGGGAGGGTGATTCTGATTCTGACAACCTTGTTTGATTGTGTCATTACCTAAAAATTGCGGTCATAGCTAAAGGTTTGACCAACTGGGGGGATTGAAAAATCCATTATAAAGTGAATGGCTTATTAAGAGCCTGTGGTTTAGAAAAGGAAAGGTCATTTTGATTTGAGTTAACCAATATGGCTTCTATGAAGGAGGCCATTGCTTTAGGTTTTTTTTATAAATCATTTATTAGTATTTTACCTTCTGTATGCCTCGAGGGAGAACGGCTTCCCTTTTTCTTTTTGGCCTCATCTATCTGCACGGATCTGCGCCATTTTTCCTCTAAATCACCCGCCAACCATTCGCTCATTCCCACTTGGAATATATTCAATTGTTCGGTTATGTTGTCCAATTTTTTTCTGGCATCATTTTCATTTTTCACTTGGTCCATTTTCAATTCATTATTATATGTTTCAAAATCAGCAATTAATTCTTGCATACTAAAATTTTTAGTTGCCAGGTAGTGATATCCCCAAACGGGTAATTCTATTTTATGCCATTTGAAATCCGCCCATGTGACCACTTTTTGACCTAATGCGGCTGGACTGGAAGTCGCGGAGTGTTCCTTTTCCTTGGCTATGGCCATTCTACGAAAATCCTCACGAAATTGGCTGGCAAATTTCCACATTCTACTGCCAATTTCGCTTTGTTGAACATTTGAGAATGAGTAAATTGATTGGACAAAAGGAAGTGAATATAGCAGATGAAGGGAAAATATGGAAATTAGGGCACATAATGAAATCATTTTAGACATTTTTTTAATTAAGAGAAAGAGAATATAATCTGTCTTCTAGGAAAATTAATTAATTTAGACTAATAATTAGGGAGCGGATTTTTAGGTTTTGATCTATTTTTTGTTTGCATCATATTTGATGAGAAAAGCACATAAATGAAGTTTTTATACATTTATTTCATGTTTTTGACAAAATTTTTTTGACCTATTTTACCTATTTTGGCACTTTTTTGAGGGAAAATTTCATGTCAAAAATGCAGTAAAAATAGAAAAATTACCTAATTCGGGGTTTTTCGACCTATTTTTGGTAAATTTCCCTATTTTGCGATTTTTGCGACCTAAAAATCCGCTCCCTACTAATAATAGAAAGTATAAAATTAGTAGAAATTATTTTGAAGATCTTTTCCTATTTTTATCATTTTTGTTTCATATTCTTACATTCATGCCTTTAGAGGTAGTTAAAAGTTGGTTTTATAATGTTACCAGTTTAAAATCCGATTTTTGGTTTTTGGAAAATTTGGGTTTTCAGTTTTTTCAATTTTCGATTTTAAAGAGCAAAATTTCCAATTTTGGTATTAAATTTCATCTATTTTATGAAACCGAAACCGATTGGAATTTGGATACTCAATAAGTGCCATGGAATTTCCCCTGTAACTCTAATTTAATTAAAATTAATTAAAATAATAATAAATTATTTAGGGTAAGGGGAAGAATGAATGGTTGATTTGTCCATTCTATCACCACCAATCAATCGATTTAGGCCCATATCATTTGACATCAAAAATCAAATGTTTTGGCCAAATTGGAGGGAGAGAGAGAGGAAGGAAAATATTAACGAGGGAGAATGGTGAATTGAAGATGGAATAATAATGGATGGCCATTGGCAAAATGCATGGGCATTGGGCATTTGTGGATTGTGAGGCTGTTGTTGCCGAATTTGGGCCAAATTGGTTCGATTCAATAGAGAAGAAAGTAGTGAGGTCCTATCGATGGAAAGGGCAATTGCGTGCGCGAACACATGATCGAATGGGGGAAGGGATTGGCCGGATGGAGCAAAATACAAACCCGTGTTTTGGAGCAAAGTGCATCAAATTTTGCATTGGGGACTGGGGAAGCCATATTAATTTAGAATGTACTTTTTTATTGGAAGAATAATTGCGGTAAATTATCAAAATAAAGTGGATAAATTCTTTGATTTTTCCAATTTGGGGCATAATTTGAATTAATATATTTATTTTTGGAGAAAATGGAAAAGTTGTACAAATAATTGGCGGATTATTTTCAGCGTCTCGGTCAAATTTTTTTAAATTTATCGCAAATAAATGAAAATTTGTAAAATTTTGTAATGACCAAACGGAATAAAAAAGGATAAATGAAAAAAGGAATTTGAATATTTAAATAATTAATTTTATAAAAATGAAAAAAATGGGTTAAATGAGCCAAAAAGCATGACAACCAAAATGGACTGAATTTGTCAATAAAGGTTAAAAAAACTGTGTTCCTTCTCATTTTCTTGGCGAAACATCAGGCTGAACAAAAGTGTCCGAAAAAGGCTCGACTTTATTTCTGCTGGACTCAGGTTTCTCCTGATCCAAATCCGCACCTTCAAGTATAAGATCCCAATGAGCTCTCATTGACTCGGGTATTTGATGGTCATTTCCATTATGATCATTCTGAATTTCAACATCATTTTCACCTTCATCTTCATTTTGATGATCCCCTCTCCCATGTTGGCCCGTTTCTGAAGGATTGAACGGCGATGCTGGAGGCGTTAAAAATTCAGTTTCAGTTTCTGTGGACGATGGCGATGATGGCGGTCGTTTTGTAGGGCTTCGTCTAAAGGTTGGAACAAATCCTCCTCTGATCGGCTTTGGCTCATAATTTTCCACATATTTATCATAAATGAAGGCGGCAAAATTTTGAGGAATTCGCTGGCCATGGATATTTTCAATCTTGGCTTTCAATTTCTCCCTAATTTGCAGTTCAATTTTTCCTGCCTTAAAATGGTAAACATTTTTGTCCATTCCTGTCATCTTCATTAAATGTTTCAATCGGCTGAATATGGCCAATAAATTCATGGAATCCACAATGATTCGAACATCCAAATTCATTCTTTGTTGTGCAATTTTATGTCTGTCCAAGAAGTTTTCAGGCAATTCATTTTGTCTCATTCCGTATTCGAATAAATTTAATCCCTGAATGGAATATGTGAGGGGATATATTTATAAATTTGACTATTAAAAGTTTATTTTAAATAGAAAATATTTTTTACCGGCAAAACAGTTTTTGACTTCAAATGAATCTGAAACCAGTTTACACCTTAAAAATCTTATACTATTTTATAGATCTCAATGAGACGCATCGATTGGTATATAATTTGTCAGATTTTGGACAAAAATTAAAGAGTTAAACCGTTTAAACCATATTTCAGATTTTTGGTTTTAATTTTAAACTCTTTAATTTTGGGGCAAAACCTGACAAATTATATACCATTCGATGCGTCTCGATGAGATCTAAAAAATGGTATAAGGTTTTAGGGTCTAAAACTGGTTTCAGATTCATTTGAAGCCAAAAACTGTATTGCCGATAAAAAAAGCATTTTTGTTTGCAAATAAAATATTTCCTAAAATTAAATTTTTTGATAATTTTTATGATTTATTTTTGGCGAAAAAATAAATTTTAATTTTTAACTTTAATTCTGTCAGAAAAATTGCATTAATTTTACAACAATTAAACAGATAATTTAATCTAAAAACTTTATAAATTAATTATTTTTAATTAAATTAGTCAATTACATTTTTATTTTTGGTTGATTGCCAAAGTGATTTGATGGATTGGACAAGTGGATTGTCCTCCTCCTTAATTATGTATTCCTTTGGTGGCAATTTCGCATTTGGTTTCATTATTTTCTGTTCATTTATTTTTAAGTTCTCCTTTCTTTTATCAAAATCAAAAACCAATTTCCACATTTTAATTTTATCATTTAATTTGTCCAAATAATTTTTCAAGAAAAATTCCACCAAAATTGTAATTTTTGCCAAATTTTCAATTGTAAATTTTTTCCTGCCAATTTCGACTGTTTGCATTTCTTCTTCTATTATTTCCGAATGTTCAGTCAATGGAACAAAATGTTGGGAGGATTGTTGATGGATGACTACTTTATTTCTTTGCGAAGCAACATTTTCGGTCCAAACGAATTCATTTTCCATAAAATTTACCATTTCCATTGTGGCACGATTTGTCAAAACCGTATAGTATAAATGTTTAATTTCCTGCAAATATAATTAAATATAATGGAAAAATGATCAATTCTTAAAAAATGCTAAATATATAATTTTTAAAACTCATCAAAATCCATAAAATTTTCTTGTAATTTCATCCAATAAATTTAAATTCTTATTGATATTGCTAACTGAGTACTTGTTAAATTTAGGACCACCTTTTTCCGTGACAAAGGTCCCCCCCTATTGATCATTAGGATTATGGTTAGGGTCATTCACATCCAGAGATGATATGTAACGGTACGGATATGATATTGTAAAAATCATCCCACGTGTCCCCTAAGGTGCTATGTCAACTCCTGAATAGTGCAAATGTGGTCATGTCCTGAATAGTGCAAATGTGGTCATGTCCTGAATAGTGCAAATGTGGTCATGTCCTGAATAGTGCAAATGTGGTCATGTCCTGAATAGTGCAAATGTGGTCATGTCCTGAATAGTGCAAATGTGGTCATGTCCTGAATAGTGCAAATGTGGTCATGTCCTGAATAGTGCAAATGTGGTCATGTCCTGAATAGTGCAAATGTGGGCGTTTTCGATTTCTAATTAAACAGAAACCATTTAGACCATATAAACCTTATACCATTTTGCAGATCTCATTGAGACGCATCGATTGGTATATAATTTGTCATGGTTTGGTTAAAAATTAAATGGTATTAAACCATTTTTTTAAGTTTTTGGTTTTAAACTCTTTTATTTTGGCCAAACCATAACAAATTATATAACAATCGATGCGTCACGATGAGATCTACAATATTGTATAAGCTTTGTGGGCTCTAAAATTGGTTTCTGTTTAATTAGAAATCGAAAACGCCCACATTTGCACTATTCAGGACATGACCACATTTGCACTATTCAGGACATGACCACATTTGCACTGCCCTTTGTCTATTCAGGACATGTCCCCGTACGGTCCCCTAAGCCTAATACCCGAAAGGGATACCCTTACTTTTACCCTACTCACGAAAAATCGGATCTAAACAATAAATTTAACAAGATACTGTCTATTTTCTTATAAATTTATATTTAGTAGAATGAAATTGTAAAAAAATATCACCAGTAGCTTATTTTAATGATAATAAAATTAAATGTTCTATTCTAATTATTTTAATAAATTTATTAATTTAGGTAAATAATAATCCTACCATTTTGATGGTCTCATTCTCGTATTTATTCCCAATTTCCGTCTCAATTTCATTCACAATATTCCTTGCAAATTTTGCCATCCTCCCTAATGCAGTCGATTTGCTCCCATCTGCGTCCATTGCAATATTTTTCACTTTTGGCACATTTCTATCCATATTTTTCAATCTTTCCGCATTCTCCCGTGCCATCATTTCTACATTTTCATCCATTTGTTCTGCAACAATCTGCTCCAACTCTGCTAATTTTATTTTGTTCACAATTTTGCAATAGCCTTTTTGCCATTCCAAAAGTTTCTCAAAGAATTCTTTGATGAATTTCTTTTTTTCATAAATTTTTGTGCCCATCACTGTTTCATCCAATTTCAAAAATGCTTCCATTCCTTTCTTCATTTCATTGAAACTTTTTTTGTCAATTTTATTCCTCACTTTTTGAACAATTCCGGAAATTTTTTTGTTAAATACTTTCTCCGCATCTCTCTTCCACATTTTTGGTAAAATTCCTAATATCTTTTTATTCAATTCCTTTTCCATAATTCCATTCAATCTTGTCTCCAATGTTCTGTAAATGTAAATATGAATTATATATTTTTTAATTTTTATTTTTAGATAAAATATTAATAGATTGTCTCCAAAATAATTTTAATCAAAAAAATCCAGCTAAGAGTTTATAAAATATTTTAACTTTTGAACATTTTTACCCTAATCAGTGAATTCTAACATGCAATTTCGGTACCGCAGATTTATCAGTATTTGAGACCTATTGTTTTGGCCATAGTTCTCACTATCACTAATAAAATAAGGAAGAATCCTTTCATCAGGGAGGAATTAAACCTTTTTAAAAACATAAATATCCTTTATACTTTTTTCATAACCAAACGAATTTTTCTCAACAAAATCGAGTTTATCATATATAAAAAGACATTTTTAAAATTACAAGATAAATTGTGAAGAAATTTTTGAACCTCGATTCTCAATTGCCTAGTGCCTGTGCCTACTCCTATGAGCCCGGATTTGAGAATTTATTCACTAAATATCCGACAAAAGATTTGCCCTTTATGATTAATTTAATATTATCAAATTTTAAATTCATTAATGAGACTTTTTTTAATTCGCTTTTCTGGATAAAAATTATATTCTAATCTAAAATATTTTATAAATCTTTTTAATAATAAGAAATATACAGCAGATAAAATTTCCAAATGTTGATTTGATCCGTTTGCATTTCCCTTTTCAATTTTCTCAAAAATGGATTATAATTTTGGAACCAAATTTGTTCATTCAAATCATAAATTTTTTCATTGATTTTGACAGACAAAAAATGGACACCAATTTTTTCTTCATTTTCAATATTCCTTGACGATGATGATTCTGCATGTTCTAATATTTCCTTTCCCTTCCTTTTTTCATCTGCTGATGAAAAAAATAATAAACAATAATTTTAAAGGGGCAAATTCCAGCTTCGATTCTTGGTTTTGAATTTTAATATTTATTTTAAATATACCGTAAATTCTCTATTAGTGACCCGAACTTCGATTAGAAAACTTCCCTCTATAGAAGCCTCTCTAGAGGGTTTCTGAAAATTAGCAGACTCCTTTATTATAAGCCAATCCTCTTCTCTATTAGAAGCCGCCTACTCTATTAAAGTTCATCACTCTATTAAGAGACCCCTCTCCTCTCACAATCTAGTTAAGCACCATCTATTATATGCACTCCCCCCTCTCTATTAAGAAGCCCCCTCCCTCCCCCTTCTATGAAACCATAGCCCTCTCTATTAGAAGCTTCCCCTCCATTAAAAGCCTCCCCCCTCTAGTAGAACTAAAGGGTCTTATTAGAAAATAAGCAAACTGACTAATAGAGGATTTATTTTATTCGACTTAAAATTAGTTTGGCCAATGATTATAAATATAGTATTATCTATTAAATACATTTCGCGTTCCCATCAGCCGGACTGCTTTCCATTTCTGTGTTTGCCATTGCCACCTCTTTCATCTTCCGCTTCAGCAGCCGGTGTACATCAGCAGATTGACGCCATTTTTCCCTCAATTCGGCTACCAGCCAATCACTCATTTTCACTCTGAATTTGTCTAATTCCTCGGTCAATTCTTCTAACATTTTTCTTGCATCACTTTCCTTTTTCAATTCACCATAATTTATTGCATCAAAATATTGGTGCAATTTTTCGGTAATGTGTTTAATTTCCGACGGTCTGGGCAAAGTCATGTCATTCCTGAAATCCACATCCTCAAATGTGACCGCTTTTTGCCTTCCTCCATACTTTTCTGATATTTTTGAATATGCATTGGAAAACCATTCGCCAAAATGATTAATTTTCTCAAAAATTTCATTTTGTTGAAGCTCCGAAAATTTGTATAATGTTTGGGAAGAAGGAATCGAAATTAGCAGAAGAAATAGATGAATTAGTGAAAGGGAATTGCGCATTTTTTTAAATAGATGGAAAGTTGGAAGTATAATCTGTCAAAATAGAAATTAATTGAATTAATGAGGAAAATTATTTTTGAAGTAATGGAATTTCGAATCCAAAAATTTAAAAAAAAAAACGATAATTTTGATTATTAGATAAGATCCGAACCATAGGTTAGTTCAAAGTTGATCTTAAAAACTGAAAACGAAGATTTTTGGCCCAAAAATCGAAAATTAAATCGAGATTCCAAAGTCGTCTAAAACCGAAAATTTCGGTTAAACGACTTTGGCCTATTTTCTGATTACAAATTCACACTCCCTTCACGACGGAATGGAACATATCTTTTTTAACTCGGCAGTCGACGATCTATATTTCAGATGGCTATCTAATGGTTGTTTGAATTAAAATATAAAAGATTTAGACGAACTAAAAATCGTCTTTATTTTTTAATCAAAATAATAAATATATAATTAAGGTGGGGTTTTTTTTTGCTCCCAAAATCCGTTTACCCACACTAGTTCTCCTATGTATCTCTAACAATTTGGCGCAAAAATGAACCGATTTTGGGAGACAAATAAATTTATCCCATATAGGTAATAATAATAAAATTAGGCAATATTTACTGTGAGTTTCATGTATTTCACATCCATCCCACAAAGAAAAACTAATCGATTTTGGCGTTTACCCTAAATCATTTGATTTCCATAAAATCAAATGATTTGTTGCCAAATATTAATTTTAGAGGGATATAGATAGAAATCAACTGGGAGAGTGTGGTGAAGAGAAAACAGAGAAATGGTGATGATGGAAATTTATTTGATTATTGAATGGTCTTTGATTATAGTTAGGTTAATAGGGTTTTGAATGGTTAATAATCCATTAAAAGAGAGAGGAAAAGGGATGAAGCCCAGGGCCTCTCCAAAAAGAATGGGGGCGAGCGCCAAAAATGCGGAAAAAAGGTATGGGCGCGCGTGTGCCAAAAAGGGGAATGATAAATGGGATGGGATGGAATTGGGGTAAAAAATAATTGGTCAAATGCCAAAGGCCAGATTAATTATGGTTGTACCACAAACGTTAATTTTTCAGCAACTTTACATCAAATTTTTAGTACAAATGGAAGGTTAGAATATGATTTATTTAATGAAGTTACACAAAAAATGATAATTTCAGTTTTAATTTGAAATTAAATGGGGCATCAATTGTCAGGAAGAATGAATTGTTGTTTGATTTGGCCAAGAGGGAGAGACAAAGATAGGGAATTGAATAGTGTGAGTGTGGTGAATGGACAGTAAAGAATTGGGCAAGGGCATTTTTTGGTTGTGCCAAATTTGGTGCAAATTGTATAGAGGAGAAGATAATGGGGCCAAAATCGAAGGAAAGGGCAATTGGGTGCGCGAACGCAAAAAACTGTGATCGAATGGGGGAAAGTGGGCAATTTGATCGGACAGGGCATTATAACAAAAACAAATCATAATTTGGGGCAAAGTGCATCTTATTAATTTTGCCAACCCAATCTAAAAGAATTAATTTGATGCGCGAGTGCCAAAACTGGAATTGGGAAGGGAGGGATAATTGGCCAAATTGATGAATGGGGCAAAAAAACGCTAAAATGTTCCAGTTTCATCAAAAATTTATGGAAAGTTGGAATAGAAAAAAATTGATTTGAAAATTTTCGATAAACAATGATTATTCTCGGTGGTATAGGCCAAAATTGGTTTCAAACATGGTCTTCGATTTTCCGTTGATCAATCAGGGTTTCGCTTCAATTTTAAAAAATTTTCCGGTTTTACTTTTTTCTGAAAATCAAAAAATTTTATTAAAATAATTCCAAATATTATGACCAATATTCATTCTTCATCGATTTTTTAAATCTTATTGTCATATAAGGAGAAATTAAAAATGAATCATCAAGGTAAAATTTTTTATTAAAAATTGCCTCCAATCAATTAAGGAAAGAAAAAAAAAACGGAAAATCAGTCAGATTGAACCTTCATTTTTCGGTTTTCGCCGTTATTGAATATCGGTTTCTTATTCAGTTTTTAGGCCTAGAATCGCTTCGATTCGGCTTCTGTTCAAGTATCGACTCTGGGTTAAATCAATTTCGGTTCAATAATAATTTTAAATTAAATCTCTCAGCAGGTCTATTAGAGGAATGAATTTGTTAAATTTAATAGATGTTTTCATTTTAAGGAAGCCATTTCATTGAAATCCAATTAAATAAAAATAAATTAAAAAATTTATAAAACCCTTTATATAACTAGTATATGGTTGAATAAATTAAAATGAAAAAATTTGGATTAACGGAAAGGAAAAATGTAAAAATTAGTTGCAAAAATGACAGTCAATTTGAATCAAAATAATAAAGGGTTGAAAATATCGCCATTTTCGTAAAGAAAATTCTTCTGGATCAGAAAAAATTACAATGAATTGACAGCCAATTTGAATTTAAAAATAATAATAATAATTAAAAACATGTTCTTCCCATTTCATGACTCAACCTCTTCCGGTTCAAAAGAGCCTGAAAAATCCTATTTCTTGCTGCTGGATTCCGTCAATTGATCGATATTTTCTTTATGCTGAAAATTGTGTTCATCATCGCCTTCATAATCTGAATCGCTTTGATGGAATTCATCAGAAATATCTTCTTTCTCATCCTCATCCGTTTGGCTTGCAATCAGCGATTGATGAGGAGGAGTCAAAAATACGGGTGAGGATGATTGGGGTGATGACGGGTTTGATGTTTGAATTTGTCGCAGGCTTGTCTGAATTGGCTCCAAATGTGAATCATCCTCATCCGAGTCCAAATTGATCGAAAATTTTGACGATAGCGATTGCGATTGAGGTGATGATGGGGATGCTGACGATATTTGATGAGTTCGTCGTAATCGAATTGGTTCCAAGGGTGGACTGTGACGAATTGGCTCCAAGGGTGGACTGTGACGAATTGGCTCCAAGGGTGGACTGTGACGAATTGGTTCCAAGGGTGGACTGTGACGAATTGGTTCCAAGGGTGGACTGTGATGAATTGGTTCCAAGGGTGGACTGTGACGAATTGGTTCCAAGGGTGGACTGTGATGAATTGGTTCCAAGGGTGGACTGTGACGAATTGGTTCCAAGGGTGGACTGTGACGAATTGGCTCCAAGGGTGGACTGTGACGAATTGGTTCCAAGGGTGGACTGTGATGAATTGGTTCCAAGGGTGGACTGTGACGAATTGGCTCCAAGGGTGGACTGTGATGAATTGGTTCCAAGGGTGGACTGTGACGAATTGGCTCCAAGGGTGGACTGTGACGAATTGGCTCCAAGGGTGGACTGTGACGAATTGGTTCCAAGGGTGGACTGTGAATACCCGAAATGGTAGAAAATTGTGATGATGGTGATTGCGATTGGGGTGATGATGGCGATATATGGGTTCGTCTCAAAATTGGTTGAGTTGGCTCCAAATTTGGACTATTCGGGCCCAAATTGCCCATATTTTGCGTCGAAAATTTTGATGATGATGCTTGGGGTGATGATGGCGATGTTTGCGTTCGTCGCAAAATTGGTCGAGTAGGTTGCTCCAAATTGGGACTATCCAAGCCTAAATTGTCCATATTTGATTGCACATTTTCCTCATATTTATCATAAATGAAGGTCGCAAAATTTTGAGGAATTCGTCGGCCATGAATATTTTCTAATTCGGCTTTCAATTTGTCCATAATTTCCAGTCCATTTCCTTCCTTAAAATGTTTTACATATTTGTCCATCCCAGTTTTCTCCATCAAATGTTTCAATCGGCTGAAAATGGCCAACAAATTCATGGAATTAACAATAACTCGAACATCCAAATTCAGTCCTCGTTGGTTTGCTTTATGTCTGTCCAGGAAATTTTCGGGCAATTCATTTTGGCCAAGGCCAAATTCAAACAAATGAAAGTCGAATTTCTAAAATAATTTATATTATCATATTCTAAAAAGAAAATTATTTTTATTAGTATTTTTGGGTCGAATTTATGTGTGAATGTGGATCTATATCACTAAAATATATATTTTGATCTTGATCACAAATTTTTAGCTATGTTTGTAAAATCAAAAATCAGCAGTCAATTATCCAATTTAGATTATAAAATTTGTAAATTATATTCAATTTGTTAGCTATCAATTCGAATTTTAATCATTTTTTGAAGTTTTGATCAAATTTACTTTTGAATAGTCAACATATTTGTTCTCTGCTGAACTGTGACTAAAATGTCCCACCAGGTGTTACTATTATATCAAAATTTTATTTATTTACCTTTAAAAAATCACGATTTGGCGCATATTCAGGGAACAATTCTCTGTATTCATTGCTTGTTTGCACATAATGCAAATGGTCATCATTGTAAAGTGATTTGATGGATTGGACAAGCGGATTGTCCATTTCCTCCTCTATAATTTTTTTCATTTCATCCGCTTCTTTTTCCGGTGATGGCTTCTCCCCTTTCCGCTTTTTTGCTTCCAATTCCGCTTTCAATTTTATATCAATAAATTTTTTACTTGTTGCCCTCTCGTCCAATTTGCCCAAATAATATTTTAATAAATCCATTGCCAAAATTGTAATTGTTGCCAAATTTTCAACTGCAAATTTTTTTCTGCCAATTTCGACTGTTTCAATTTCATCTTGTATTATTTCTGGTTCAGTCAATGGAACAAAATGATGTGAAGATTGTTGATGGATGGCTTCTTTATTTCTTTGTGGCTTTTGATTTTCTGTCCAAGCAAATTCATCTGCCATATAATTGAGCAATTCCAATGTGGCACGATTTGTTAACACCGTATAATATAAACGTTTCAATTCCTAGAAATATAACTATTTTATATACCTATTCACATTTTCTATGTATAACTAAATTTTGTGTAGCAAATCAATTTTTAATTAAATTCTTTCCGGAAAACTTAATTAAAATCTTTCCGGAAAAATATAATTAAATTCCTTCCGGAAAAATGTAATTAAATTCTTTCCGGAAAATGTAATTAAAATCTTTCCGGAAAAATGTAATTAAATTCTTTCCGGAAAATGTAATTAAATTCTTTCCGGAAAACTTAATCATTCCGGAAAATGTAATTAAATTCTTTCCGGAAAAATGTAATTAAATTCTTTCCGGAAAATGTAATTAAATTCTTTCCGGAAAAATGTAATTAAATTCTTTCCGGAAAATGTAATTAAATTCTTTCCGGAAAACTTAATCATTCCGGAAAATGTAATTAAATTCTTTCCGGAAAAATGTAATTAAATTCTTTCCGGAAAACTTAATTAAATTCTTTCCGGAAAAATGTAATTAAATTCTTTCCGGAAAACTTAATTAAATTCTTTCCGGAAAATGTAATTAAATTCTTTCCGGAAAACTTAATCATTCCGGAAAATGTAATTAAATTCTTTCCGGAAAAATGTAATTAAATTCTTTCCGGAAAATGTAATTAAATTCTTTCCGGAAAACTTAATCATTCCGGAAAATTTAATTAAAATCTTTCCGGAAAATTTAATTAAAATCTTTCCGGAAAATTTAATTAAAATCTTTCCGGAAAAATGTAATTAAATTCTTTCCGGAAAATGTAATTAAATTCTTTCCGGAAAACTTAATTAAAATCTTTCCGGAAAATGTAATTAAATTCTTTCCGGAAAATGTAATTAAAATCTTTCCGAAAACTTAATTAAAATCTTTCCGGAAAATGTAATTAAATTCTTTCCGGAAAATGTAATTAAAATCTTTCCGAAAACTTAATTAAAATCTTTCCGGAAAATGTAATTAAATTCTTTCCGGAAAATGTAATTAAATTCTTTCCGGAAAATGCAATTAAATTCTTTCCGGAAAATGTAATTAAAATCTTCACGGAAAATATAATTAAATTCTTTCCGGAAAATGTAATTAAAATCTTCACGGAAAATATAATTAAATTCTTTCCGGAAAATGTAATTAAAATCTTCACGGAAAATATAATTAAATTCTTCACGGAAAATGTAATTAAATTCTTTCCAGAAAATGCAATTAAATTCTTTCCGGAAAATGTAATTAAAATCTTTCCGGAAAATGTAATTAAAATCTTCACGGAAAATATAATTAAATTCTTTCCGGAATATGTAATTAAATTCTTTCCGGAAAATGTAATTAAATTCTTTCCGGAAAATGTAATTAAAATCTTTCCGGAAAATGTAATTAAAATCTTTCCGGAAAATGTAATTAAAATCTTTCCGGAAAATGTAATTAAAATCTTTCCGGAAAATGTAATTAAAATCTTTCCGGAAAATGTAATTAAAATCTTTCCGGAAAATGTAATTAAAATCTTTCCGGAAAATGTAATTAAAATCTTTCCGGAAAATGTAATTAAAATCTTCACGGAAAATATAATTAAATTCTTTCCGGAAAATGTAATTAAAATCTTTCCGGAAAATGTAATTAAAATCTTTCCGGAAAATGTAATTAAAATCTTCACGGAAAATATAATTAAATTCTTTCCGGAAAATGTAATTAAAATCTTCACGGAAAATATAATTAAATTCTTTCCGGAATATGTAATTAAATTCTTTCCGGAAAATGTAATTAAATTCTTTCCGGAAAATGTAATTAAATTCTTTCCGGAAAATGTAATTAAATTCTTTCCGGAAAATGTAATTAAAATCTTTCCGGAAAATGTAATTAAAATCTTTCCGGAAAATGTAATTAAAATCTTCACGGAAAATATAATTAAATTCTTTCCGGAAAATGTAATTAAAATCTTCACGGAAAATATAATTAAATTCTTTCCGGAAAATGTAATTAAAATCTTCACGGAAAATATAATTAAATTCTTTCCGGAAAATGTAATTAAAATCTTCACGGAAAATATAATTAAATTCTTTCCGGAATATGTAATTAAATTCTTTCCGGAAAATGTAATTAAATTCTTTCCGGAAAATGTAATTAAAATCTTTCCGGAAAATGTAATTAAAATCTTTCCGGAAAATGTAATTAAAATCTTTCCGGAAAATGTAATTAAAATCTTCACGGAAAATATAATTAAATTCTTTCCGGAAAATGTAATTAAAATCTTCACGGAAAATATAATTAAATTCTTTCCGGAAAATGTAATTAAAATCTTTCCGGAAAATGTAATTAAAATCTTTCCGGAAAATGTAATTAAAATCTTTCCGGAAAATGTAATTAAAATCTTTCCGGAAAATGTAATTAAAATCTTTCCGGAAAATGTAATTAAAATCTTTCCGGAAAATGTAATTAAAATCTTTCCGGAAAATGTAATTAAAATCTTTCCGGAAAATGTAATTAAAATCTTCACGGAAAATATAATTAAATTCTTTCCGGAAAATGTAATTAAAATCTTTCCGGAAAATGTAATTAAAATCTTTCCGGAAAATGTAATTAAATTCTTTCCGGAAAATGTAATTAAAATCTTTCCGGAAAATGTAATTAAAATCTTTCCGGAAAATGTAATTAAAATCTTCACGGAAAATATAATTAAATTCTTTCCGGAAAATGTAATTAAAATCTTTCCGGAAAATGTAATTAAAATCTTTCCGGAAAATGTAATTAAATTCTTCACGGAAAATATAATTAAATTCTTTCCGGAAAATGTAATTAAAATCTTCACGGAAAATATAATTAAATTCTTTCCGGAATATGTAATTAAATTCTTTCCGGAAAATGTAATTAAATTCTTTCCGGAAAATGTAATTAAATTCTTTCCGGAAAATGTAATTAAATTCTTTCCGGAAAATGTAATTAAAATCTTTCCGGAAAATGTAATTAAAATCTTTCCGGAAAATGTAATTAAAATCTTCACGGAAAATATAATTAAATTCTTTCCGGAAAATGTAATTAAAATCTTCACGGAAAATATAATTAAATTCTTTCCGGAAAATGTAATTAAAATCTTCACGGAAAATATAATTAAATTCTTTCCGGAAAATGTAATTAAAATCTTCACGGAAAATATAATTAAATTCTTTCCGGAATATGTAATTAAATTCTTTCCGGAAAATGTAATTAAATTCTTTCCGGAAAATGTAATTAAAATCTTTCCGGAAAATGTAATTAAAATCTTTCCGGAAAATGTAATTAAAATCTTTCCGGAAAATGTAATTAAAATCTTCACGGAAAATATAATTAAATTCTTTCCGGAAAATGTAATTAAAATCTTCACGGAAAATATAATTAAATTCTTTCCGGAAAATGTAATTAAAATCTTCACGGAAAATATAATTAAATTCTTTCCGGAAAATGTAATTAAAATCTTAACGGAAAATATAATTAAATTCTTTCCGGAATATGTAATTAAATTCTTTCCGGAAAATGTAATTAAATTCTTTCCGGAAAATGTAATTAAAATCTTTCCGGAAAATGTAATTAAAATCTTTCCGGAAAATGTAATTAAAATCTTTCCGGAAAATGTAATTAAAATCTTTCCGGAAAATGTAATTAAAATCTTTCCGGAAAATGTAATTAAAATCTTCACGGAAAATATAATTAAATTCTTTCCGGAAAATGTAATTAAAATCTTCACGGAAAATATAATTAAATTCTTTCCGGAATATGTAATTAAATTCTTTCCGGAAAATGTAATTAAATTCTTTCCGGAAAATGTAATTAAAATCTTTCCGGAAAATGTAATTAAATTCTTTCCGGAAAATGTAATTAAAATCTTCACGGAAAATATAATTAAATTCTTTCCGGAATATGTAATTAAATTCTTTCCGGAAAATGTAATTAAATTCTTTCCGGAAAATGTAATTAAAATCTTTCCGGAAAATGTAATTAAAATCTTTCCGGAAAATGTAATTAAAATCTTTCCGGAAAATGTAATTAAAATCTTCACGGAAAATATAATTAAATTCTTTCCGGAATATGTAATTAAATTCTTTCCGGAAAATGTAATTAAATTCTTTCCGGAAAATGTAATTAAAATCTTTCCGGAAAATGTAATTAAAATCTTTCCGGAAAATGTAATTAAAATCTTTCCGGAAAATGTAATTAAAATCTTCACGGAAAATATAATTAAATTCTTTCCGGAAAATGTAATTAAAATCTTCACGGAAAATATAATTAAATTCTTTCCGGAAAATGTAATTAAAATCTTCACGGAAAATATAATTAAATTCTTTCCGGAAAATGTAATTAAAATCTTCACGGAAAATATAATTAAATTCTTTCCGGAAAATGTAATTAAAATCTTCACGGAAAATATAATTAAATTCTTTCCGGAATATGTAATTAAATTCTTTCCGGAAAATGTAATTAAATTCTTTCCGGAAAATGTAATTAAAATCTTTCCGGAAAATGTAATTAAAATCTTTCCGGAAAATGTAATTAAAATCTTCACGGAAAATATAATTAAATTCTTTCCGGAAAATGTAATTAAAATCTTCACGGAAAATATAATTAAATTCTTTCCGGAATATGTAATTAAATTCTTTCCGGAAAATGTAATTAAATTCTTTCCGGAAAATGTAATTAAAATCTTCACGGAAAATATAATTAAATTCTTTCCGGAAAATGTAATTAAAATCTTTCCGGAAAATGTAATTAAATTCTTTCCGGAATATGTAATTAAATTCTTTCCGGAATATGTAATTAAATTCTTTCCGGAATATGTAATTAAATTCTTTCCGGAATATGTAATTAAATTCTTTCCGGAATATGTAATTAAATTCTTTCCGGAATATGTAATTAAATTCTTTCCGGAATATGTAATTAAATTCTTTCCGGAATATGTAATTAAATTCTTTCCGGAATATGTAATTAAATTCTTTCCGGAATATGTAATTAAATTCTTTCCGGAAAATGTAATTAAATTCTTTCCGGAATATGTAATTAAATTCTTTCCGGAATATGTAATTAAATTCTTTCCGGAATATGTAATTAAATTCTTTCCGGAAAATGTAATTAAATTCTTTCCGGAATATGTAATTAAATTCTTTCCGGAATATGTAATTAAATTCTTTCCGGAAAATGTAATTAAAATCTTTCCGGAAAATGTAATTAAATTCTTTCCGGAAAATGTAATTAAAATCTTCACGGAAAATATAATTAAATTCTTTCCGGAATATGTAATTAAATTCTTTCCGGAAAATGTAATTAAATTCTTTCCGGAAAATGTAATTAAATTCTTTCCGGAAAATGTAATTAAAATCTTTCCGGAAAATGTAATTAAAATCTTTCCGGAAAATGTAATTAAAATCTTTCCGGAAAATGTAATTAAAATCTTCACGGAAAATATAATTAAATTCTTTCCGGAAAATGTAATTAAAATCTTCACGGAAAATATAATTAAATTCTTTCCGGAAAATGTAATTAAAATCTTCACGGAAAATATAATTAAATTCTTTCCGGAATATGTAATTAAATTCTTTCCGGAAAATGTAATTAAATTCTTTCCGGAAAATGTAATTAAAATCTTTCCGGAAAATGTAATTAAAATCTTTCCGGAAAATGTAATTAAAATCTTTCCGGAAAATGTAATTAAAATCTTCACGGAAAATATAATTAAATTCTTTCCGGAAAATGTAATTAAAATCTTCACGGAAAATATAATTAAATTCTTTCCGGAAAATGTAATTAAAATCTTCACGGAAAATATAATTAAATTCTTTCCGGAAAACTTAATCATTCCGGAAAATGTAATTAAATTCTTTCCGGAAAAATGTAATTAAATTCTTTCCGGAAAATATAATTAAATTCTTTCCGGAAAATGTAATTAAAATCTTCACGGAAAATATAATTAAATTCTTTCCGGAAAATGTAATTAAAATCTTTCCGCAGGAAAACTTAATTAAAATCTTAAAATCTTTCCGGTAAATTAAAATCTTCCCGTTAAAAATAATTAAAAATCCCGGAAAAATTTTTTCTGGAAAAATTAAATATTAAATCAATTCATTTCAAATATTTTCAAATATTAAATTCTCAATTTAATTAAAATATAACCCTACCCTTTTGATGGCCTCATTCTCATATTTCTTCGCAATTTCAGCCTCAATTTCATTCACAACATTCCGTGCAAATTTTGTCATCCTACCCAAAGCAGTCAATTTGCTCCCAATTGAATCTTTTTCAATGTTTTTCACGGTTGGCACATTCCACCCCATATTTTTTAATCTTTCCGCATTCTCCCGTTCCCCTGCTTCGTTTTTCGCAATTTCTTCCATTTGTTCGGCCACCGTCTCCAATTTTATCAATTCCATTTTGTTCAAAATTGGATATTCGCCTTTTTGCCATTCCTTAAGACTGTTAAGAAAAAAGCGGACCCGGCTCATCAATTCTTCCGCTTTTTCCTTTTCTCCTCGCCGAAAATTCATTCCATTTATTTTCGAGGATTTCTCTTTTAAATACATTTCTACTCCTTTGCACATTTCAATAAAACTTTTCTTGTCAATTCCTTTCCTCACTTTTTGCACAATTCCGGCAATCTTTTCGTTTAAATTCTTCTCCCTAATACCGTTCCTTTTTGATTCCAATGTACTATAAATTTAAATATTTCCATACAGCATTTTAATATAAAAAATTGATTTTATCAAATTTAATTGATCAGATCAGAATATTATGGCAAAACTACTAAATTTTGGTATAATAAACTTTTTTTTATTAATTTTTTTTATCAATTTAATAAATAATCCATTCTGATTAATCATTTAGTCCTAACTCCTAATATAATCAATGATATTTTATAATGCTATCAAATTGTTAAAATATTTATAATTTATACATATTCCTAAAAATAGAAACCATTTAATTAATGAAGTAAAATTGTCATTTTAAAGTTTAAATCCTATTAAAAATCAATAAATAATAAGGAACTTTTGATAAAATCCCAAAATTGGGCCATGCTCCATTTTGATTTCTTCCTTTAATAATTTAAAAAATGGATCATAATTTTGGAACCAAATTTGTTTATTTAATTCATAGATTTTCTCATTGATTTTGACCGGCAAAAAATGGACATCAATTTTTTCTTCATTTTCAATATTCCTTGACGATGATGATTCAGCTTGATGTTCTGCCGTGAAATTAATTTGGTAAATTAAATAATTTCAACAAGAGATAATATTAATTTGGCAACAAAAACACTGAATTTGGCAACAACCTTTCGTGTCGAAAAATATTATATTTTTGAGGCCATATAACTTGGCCCTAACTAGGAGTTTAGGGCTAGGGTTAGGGTTCAGGGCAGGATGGGATTAGGGGCTAAGGGCTAGGGGTTAGGGAATCTTAAAGAAGTCTGATTTGGCCAAGTTATATGGCCTCAAAAATATAATATTTTTCGACACGAAAAGTTGTTGCCAAATTCAGTGTTTTTGTTGCCAAATTAAATGACTCCCATTTCAACAATACTTTTTTTTGTTAAATTTGAATTAATGAACAATTTTCTGCCATTTGCGATATTTTTAAACTCAAATTTTTTACCTTTTGCCTGTTGGCTACTAAAACTGCTTTCACCTTCTTTTTCAGTCATTGTTATTCCCTGCTGCTGTAGCTTTAAAATCGTTCCACGCCATTTTTCCTTTCTAAAACTGCTTGGCTCTTCTTTTTTGGCCTTTTTCATTCTTTTTTCAACCGTTCGGCGATATTTTTCCTCCAATTCAGCCTCTAATGATTCACTCATTTCCACGCGGAATTTATCAAATTTTTCGGCTAAATCCTCCAATATTTTTCTCACAACCCTTTCCGATTTTAATTGTCCATCGCTCAAGCTATGGAAATATTCATCCAATTGTTCGAAAATTGCTTCAAAATGTATTAGTAAATTTTCCTGTTGAATTGTCGATTCACTTGGCAATGTTATTGCATTCCAATCCGAAAATGTGACCTTTTTTTGACCATGGTGTGGCGCATACCGCGAAATGGCATATCGCATTTTTGAATATGCTTCCGACAGCCATTTATGAAAAGAAATAATTTTATGGGAAATGTCATTTTGTTGATCCTTCGAAAATTGGTATACTGATTGGGAAGAAGGAAAGGAAATTAGCAGAAGGATGGAAATAATAATTAAAATTCGCATTTGTGAATTTTGGAAATAAATCTGAATTTAAAAAAATTTAAACCGTAAAATGTGAGTAATATCAGTTGAATGGAATACGGAACTGTGGATAAAATTTAAATTTTTATATTCAAAGATTGGATGAAATTTTGTGCATCAAAAATTAAATTTTTTTTCAAGGGAAATTTTACTTAAGCTAATCTGTTTTCATTGTATAGTCCAAAGAATAAGGAATTAACGGAATAATAAAATTTACAAAAGACCAAAAAGTGGAAAATTAGAAATAGACCAAATGAAGAGGTTCCATTTTTTCTATACTTTCTGCTTTCTGGCCAATTGTACATTTTTATTATAAAAAATCTTCAAAGAAAGAAGTTTAGTTCAATATGATATAAAATTTTATTAATAAATTAAATTTGAAAAAAAATGATCGTTGAAAAATTTAGCTGATAATGATTTCCGTTGATTTGTCTCTCTTGGCCAGCAGCAGTGCTGTGCCAGCCCGGAGCTGGAGCCTAATTTTTTTGGGGTCGGAGCCCGGAGCTGGAGCCGGAGCTATAAAATCCGAAAGGCACAGCACTGGCCAGCAGACAAATTTAAATATGGGAATATTGGCACAAAAAATGAGGTTGAATGTGGCCAAATTCCGTTTCACTTGATCAATTGGCCAAATGTGAAGGAATAAAAAGAGGGGTAAATGAAATTTTTGATTGGGATTGGGATGGGATATGGGATTTGATGAGGGAAAGGAAGGCTGGAAATGGGGATGGAAAGATGGATTTGGAGGAATTTTTTGTAGATTGATTTATAAAATTGGCTTTTGGGGGAAAAATGCTCGGCTGAACTCTGTGACTGAATTCAAATGATGGAATTTTTATTATTATTTTATGGATTCATTGCAAAAATTCAAACATCCACCGTCTTTTATACATTTTTCCAATTTTTATATATTTTATGAATTAATTGCAAATTAAATTGAAGGTGGAGAATAGGAAATATCTTTTATGCTTTTTAAAAGTAAGATTGCCTTATACCGATAGAAGGAAAATTTTTTTACAAATTTCTGTAAAATATGATTCAATAATAAATGGAAATAATTATTAATTACATTTAAAATTAGAGAATAAATTTATAAAAAAAAACTTGAATTGGATGAGTAATTTATTTAAGATGAGATTAAAATATGGCAATTGATTTAAATAACAAAATAAAAATTCAAATTCAAGTGGCCACCGAATCGGAAAGCAATTTGCCATTTTGATCCGATTGTTCAATAGCGGAAGCAGATTTATTCGGAAAATTTGCAAGCAATGGTTTTCCCTTTGTTTCGCTGATGTTAAACTGTGGGAAAAATAAAAATTTTAAAAATATTTATACGCAAATTATACCTGAAAGAAGAATGCATCGACCAATGCAATGATCATCAATGCCAAATAGGGCAAAAATGTGGCAATATTGGACTGAAAAATTGAGGTAAATTAAAATTGAATTTCAAAAATTTCCTAACCAAAATGAACATTTGAGGGGCCAAAACGACGCCAATTCGGCAAAACAATTGACCAAATGAATAGGCAGTGTTGCGAATGCATGTTGGGAATAATTCATTGTTAGCCAGGGAATTGATGATGAAGAGGAGGGGCGATAAACTCAACACAAAAAGAACGGGTGCACGAGGAATGAAAGGGAATTGGCGGTTAGAATCTGAATTCCACTAATTAAATATTTAATAAATTAGCTAGGAAATATATTCTGTCTGTCTAGATTAATTCGCCTGTTCTGATTTTAATTCCGCCTGTTCTAATTCTAATTCCGCCTAGTTAGAATAATTCCGCCTGGTTAGAATAATTCCGCCTGGTTAGAATAATTCCGCCTGGTTAGAATAATTCCGCCTGGTTAGAATAATTCCGCCTGGTTAGAATAATTCCGCCTGGTTAGAATAATTCCGCCTGGTTAGAATAATTCCGCCTGGTTAGAATAATTCCGCCTGGATAGAATAATTTCGCTTGGTTAGAATAATTCCGCCTTGTTAGAATAATTCCGCCTGGATAGAATAATTCCGCCTGGTTAGAATAATTCCGCCTGGTTAGAATAATTCCGCCTGGTTAGAATAATTCCGCCTGGTTAGAATAATTCCGCCTGGTTAGAATAATTCCGCCTGGTTAGAATAATTCCGCCTGGTTAGAATAATTCCGCCTGGTTAGAATAATTCCGCCTGGTTAGAATAATTCCGCCTGGTTAGAATAATTCCGCCTGGTTAGAATAATTCCGCCTGGATAGAATAATTCCGCCTGGTTAGAATAATTCCGCCTGGATAGAATAATTCCGCCTGGATAGAATAATTTCGCTTGGTTAGAATAATTCCGCCTTGTTAGAATAATTCCGCCTGGATAGAATAATTCCGCCTGGTTAGAATAATTCCGCCTGGTTAGAATAATTCCGCCTGGATAGAATAATTTCGCTTGGTTAGAATAATTCCGCCTTGTTAGAATAATTCCGCCTGGATAGAATAATTCCGCCTGGTTAGAATAATTCCGCCTGGTTAGAATAATTCCGCCTGGTTAGAATAATTCCGCCTGGTTAGAATAATTCCGCCTGGTTAGAATAATTCCGCCTGGTTAGAATAATTCCGCCTGGTTAGAATAATTCCGCCTGGATAGAATAATTCCGCCTGGTTAGAATAATTCCGCCTGGATAGAATAATTCCGCCTGGTTAGAATAATTCCGCCTGGATAGAATAATTCCGCCTGGATAGAATAATTCCGCCTGGTTAGAATAATTCCGCCTGGATAGAATAATTCCGCCTGGTTAGAATAATTCCGCCTGGATAGAATAATTCCGCCTGGTTAGAATAATTCCGCCTGGATAGAATAATTCCGCCTGGTTAGAATAATTCCGCCTGGTTAGAATAATTCCGCCTGGTTAGAATAATTCCGCCTGGTTAGAATAATTCCGCCTGGATAGAATAATTCCGCCTGGTTAGAATAATTCCGCCTGGATAGAATAATTCCGCCTGGTTAGAATAATTCCGCCTGGATAGAATAATTCCGCCTGGTTAGAATAATTCCGCCTGGATAGAATAATTCCGCCTTGTTAGAATAATTCCGCCTGGTTAGAATAATTCCGCCTGGTTAGAATAATTCCGCCTGATTAGAATAATTCCGCCTGTTCTGATAATTCCTGCTGTTTTTTCACTAAATTAATTCCGCTTATTTTACACCTTTGGAGTGTTTTAAAAATCTGCAATAACAGACTTAGATCTTAGACTAGTTAATAATAAGCTCAATAACTAAAAAACACATTTTACGCAAAATATTCGCTAACCGAATATGTAAAAAATTGCACAAATTGCCATTGCTGCTGCGATCAATATTTCCGCAATAAAATGAACCAATTTACGGCCCAATCGTCGAGTGCGCAATTCGAGGAAAGCCGCCAACAAATGGAGGGCATATCGGCTACATCCCATGAAAATGGCATTCAAATAAATGGAACCGGACAATTTTTCCATATTGAAGAGGAGGGAATAGTCAATGAGGGAATAGACGAGGAAACTGCAGGCAATAGCCAATGTGTAGCGGGTGAAACGCAAATTGTAGAATAAATGGAACTGTGAAAAAGGGAATAGGATAAATAAAAATTAAAATAATTTTTTGGATAGTATGTAAATAATAATTCTTAAAAAATTTTTTGAAATTGTCTAAAAGATTTGAAATTGTTGAAAAAAAAATTATTGAAAATGTTAGATTATAATAAGTCCAAGAATATACCCCTTAGATAGATCTCATAAAGATGCATCCATCGAATGCAATTGGTAGTGATTAGATTAAAAATTAAACATATTAAATTGTTCATTTTCGGTTCAAACTAATTTAAAATTGATTAAACATTTGTTGTAAAATTTTTCTCAAATTAAGCATTTATTTAAGATCTACCTAATCGATTTATGGTTAGGTAGTCTAAAATCTCAACTTCTGAACCACTATAATCTTTTCGGCATTTTATTTGACATTTTCAATATTTTTTTCCGATGAATAAAATATTTTTCTTATTTTTTTGTTCTATAAATTTACTCAAAATTTCCCATTTTTTCATACTAAAAATGTTCTGTTTTTAAGCCAACCTACATAATTGTATTTCTTCTGCCCTTTTGTCTGGCTAATTGAATGGCATTCACGTTTAATGACCAAATCGACGTCATTCTCATCACAACGACGTCCTTTTAGGGAAAATATTCAATGAAATAAATGGAAAGCAACCATCAATGCGATGAATTCGCAAAATTGCCTCCTTTGCCTCGGAAATTCGGCCAGCTTGGATTAAATAGCGAGGAGATTCATTCAGGAAAAAGAGTAGCCCAAATGCGGGAATGGCGAGAGTGGCCGAAAAACGTTGAAGGGAACGCCAATCGCCAGCCAATGCGGCCATCAAAGCAAAAAACACGAAATTCGGAGCCCTCAAATAAATTTTGGTCAATTCACTAAAATTAGAGGAAAAGCTAACCAACTGATCAAATTTGGCAACAAAAAACGTTGCTTTTTTGGGTAATATTCCGCAGTGAAAACATTCAATATGACCATTGTTCCTGCATTGAATACATTCACAATGAAACGAGCAAATGTGAATGATTGGATTCCTTTAAAATATTTTAGATTTATGAAAAGGAATTATGGAAAATTTTTAGTGATTAATATTCGTAAATATTTTGATAATTATCGGTTAAATCTCCAGTTTAAATTTTTTAAATTTTGATTTCTTTTAGATGAAAAACAATTTTATTTATCCTAAAATCTTAAGGACAAATTTTATGAAAAAATTCTAAAAATCATGCTAGCAAAAAATAAATGCTCAATTTTTTAAATTGATGTGAATTTTTTTTACTCAATTTTAAACTTAAATATGGGGAATAATTTATAGGGATTATGAGGTGAAATAAATTATAGGAATTAATGAACATATATAATAGCCAAAAAAATAACAATTTGCGAAGCAAATGAAATTAATTTAATTTGGCCAAAAAACTTTGAAATTGGTAAAAAAAATTGTTGTTTCAAAAAAACGACATTTTTGAGGAATTGGCTAATAAAGTCGGTAAATCTTATGCTATTCTTTAGCTCCAGCTTAAGCTTAATTCTAACTCTTGACACTTTTATATGCCGCTAAAAATTTATTTATCTCAATTTAAATATTTTTCTTTTTTATTCGAATTTTATCTCAAATAAATCAAATTAATGAAAAAGATTAGGAAAATTGAAAAGACAATTCTAAAAAAAACAATTTAATTAATTATCAAATTGACCATGTGTGAAGCTGGTGGCCCACATGAAAATAATGCAAAAGAACAATGCAATAAGCATGCATCGCCTTCGTCCATACCAATCACTTAAATAACCAAACAAAATTGTGCCAATGATGACTCCAATCATTTGATAGGAAATTGTCGATTTGACCAATTGAGTTTGACTTTAAAGGAGAAAAATTAATTTAATTTAAATAAATATGTACCAATGAAGTCCAAATTCAATGTTCACCGAGTGGAATTGGCCCTCTAAAATTAGATTGGCATTTGAGCATTCGCCGTCATTTCCATCATCCGCAGATTGGCCAATTTTGTTCCTTTTCGAATTGATTTATTTATTTTTAAATTTTATATAAATTTTTTAATCGAATTATAATTTTTTTATTTTTTAAAATTAATTTTTGTTCAAATTAATTTTTTGAATTATTTTTTAATTTTAAATAATTTTTTCTAATTAATTATTCTAATTATTTTTAATTTTAAAATAATTTTTTAATCAAATTAATTTTTAAATTTTTTTAATTTTAAAATAATTTTTAATCAAATTAATTTTTAAATTATTATTTTTTTATTTTTAAATAAATTTTTAATGAAAATAATTTTTTAAAATTATTTTTTAATTTTTAAATAAATTAATTTATTAATTAACAAATAAAAATGATTTTTAAATTTTCTTTACATTCTTTCCTTCCAAATAATGTCCACCATTTTTGCGCATCTTTCCTCCCCATTTAGGCTGTCTTCAAATTTATGCCCTCCACATCCAACCAAAATGGGTGCCGCCCCTGCATAGGCCATATAAAGCATGTTGCCAACCTTTTAATTAATAAGGAAAATAATTAATGGCCAATTTGATGGAAATTTACCTGCAAAAGAATGGTCAATTCGGCGAAAAGGCAAACTATTAAAGTGTATTTGCCCATTCGAAAGAAATCATCCATTTCGGGCAAATTCAAATTTGTTGACCCTTCTCGATTTGGGTCTTCAATGGATGAAATCTTTCGCCCGCATTTTTGAGATTCCATTAATTTTATTTTCCTGAATTAGAAAAAATATTAAATTCCACAGATGGTTTTTATTTTGGGGAAAAGATTTCAGATTTTTTAATGAAATCATTTATATGGGCGAAAGTGAAAATAGGATTCTGAAAAATAATAAACAATTTCAAAAATAATAAACAATTTCTCAATAAATTGTTCATTATTCAATATTATCCGCTCAGAATTATATTTTTAATTGCCATTAAATTATAAACAATGAAAAAAGAGTCAACAAATTTCTTTTATTCTTTGTCTGAAAAAACTTCATGTTTTGTTTTTATCCTTTGTTTAAAAAAATGTTTTGTAGAATAAAGAAATAAAATAAATTATTCCCTCTTCTTTGCGAATTCAATTTCAAAATAAAAAGTACTTTAAGGTATCATTTTTTGGACAAAAATAGTTATCAATAATGAAAATGGAAATAAAGAATTCTAAAATTAAAAATAACAAAAATATATTTATTCTAATTTGTGAAAAATATTATTTAATAAGTTTCATTGAGTTGGGGATTAAATTATTATATGTATTTTAAGAAACATTAAAAAATTTTTTTAACTTTTTAGAGGTTAAAAAAATAATAAATGCTTATGAGAAAATGAGTAATGGAAGAAATTGAACGTGAACCATCAATTAACTAACAAATATTATTGAATATTTAGTTTAAAAATGAACATAAAATATATTGACTTAGAATTTAGATGGAGGGCAGAGAGGCGCAACTTTTTCCATTTTTGGTGTGAACTCAAAAATTGATGCAGTAAAGTGCAAAAATTTTTTCGATTGTGTAACAATTTGGTTTCTTATCCCCAAAAATGTGCATTTTTTAAAATTTTTATTAAAGAAAAATTCAATGAATTATGGATGATCACGGACACAGATCAAACGTTCAAATATTCTTTTTTAATATTAAAAAATTGATTGCTTCGGTTAAAGATTGAAAGTAACTCTGCAAAATTCGAATTGGAAATTGAAATATAGTCTACGATTTGCATATTATGTTTCATTTTATATTAAATTTAATCCAATTTCGAATGCAATATTTTCCATAAATTTTGATCATGCGTCCATAAATCTTTTTTTTCAATGGCAATAAATTGATGGCGCCGACTAAATATTGTGTTGAAATTTGCTCTGTGATTTACATATTCTCTTTCATTTAAAACTTCGAATGCAATTTTTCATAAATTTTTCTTAGGGATTATCACATCTCGATTCTTGTTCTCGACTAATATATAATTAAATGACATTACGCCCACCATTAAAAATCATGGACTAAATTTAAATTTTCTCTTTAATTTTATATAAATCTAATAAACCCATCTCTTGGACATAACACTCTAAACAAGCCTAGCTTAATTGCTTTTAATAAATCTATGTCTAATTTCTTCTTAACCATTAAACCAACAAAGAAATTATTTAATTTCTTATATTCGTATGATCAATATTAATTTTAAAAGTAATTTGATCGTTTAGCTTTTTTGGCTTATCCTTTTAATATTCTTTTAATTTTTTGTTGTATTTATGAATGATTCATACAATCTTTATATTTAATTTTATTCATCGAAATGTTCATCGACAAAGTGGCCATTCTCATTTCTCATTGTCACTATAATTTTCTAATTTTGCTATCTTGTTTACTGTTTATTCCAAAATTTATTTGTTCAATAAATTTTATTTATTTTTTTCCAAAATATATTTTTCGAATTATTGCTCAATAAATAGAGTATCTTGTATCTTTACCTATATAATTTGAATTATTATGAGATTATTATTGGAAATTTTTGGAAAGTCTCTATATTATATATAGGAGAGATGATAAGTGAAAATTGGTGACATATATATTATTACATATTTTTGTCTATTTAATAAATGTAATTATTTCGCTAATTTTAGGTCAAAAATTCAAATTTTGAATAGAAAAATTCTAAAAATGTTCGCAAAATTTTCCATCGCCTTCATTATTTTGGCTATTTTCTTCATTGTCCCCAATATTTATGGGGCTGCATTCAAAACCCGAAATGCAATGTGCAGTCTTGGGGCCAGTAATCGCCATACGTAATTATATAAAATAGAGAAAAATTAATATTATTGAAAATAAAATTTTTTATGAAAAATGACAAATTCATGGTTAAATCATTGAGACATGTTAAATGAAATATATGTAGAACCTCTTTTAATTCCCGCTCTATAATAATTCCCCAATCTAGAATTTGAGGACCCATATAGCTCCTACTCCTAGTAGGGTGAACTTTATAAAACGAATATTATTGCATTTTCTTAGTACCCTAATGCTATAAAAAATCCGCTATAATTCATTTAAAAATGTCCACAAATTTAAAGGGTTAGACCCCAAATTTTCCCAATTTTTGAGACGTTGAAATATAATTCCCCATGAGAGATCAAAAGAGGTTTTACGGTAATTCTGGTAATTCAAAAATTTGGAATTTTCGAAACCGATTTATGATCCAATAACATTTCATGTTAAATTCGGATTCCCCATCTTCGAAAGCCCCAAAAAAAATTTTTTTAATGAAAAATAAAATTTTAAAAAAATTACTGGAAAAATGGGGAAATAAATTAGACTATTTTATTTAAATTTTTCTTTTAGATTTTCCCATTGCAAAACTGCGGGCGGTCGATATTACAAATGGAAAACTGGCGACGATTCGCCGTGTTGCGAACTGAAAACGGCGGCAAAATACAAAAAATTCATCGATAGTTGCACATCGGATGACCTCGATTTGTTGGACAATAGTGCCAAAATGACATTTTGCAAATATTATTGCAAAAATGGAGTCGTGTGCAAGGAGGAATGATGAAGCACAAGAAAAAGAGGAAATATTAATAAATTGATACCGTACGAACAAAAGACGAGAAATAAAATTTGGAAATAGATTTTTAAATATACGAAACATAAAAATGTTGCAATTATTTGTTGTCGATTTATTAGAAAAGATAAAAGAATATTTTGCAAAAATTAATTATTAATCCAATTCTTGGCCATTTTATTGGCATTAAAATTTGAAAAAAAAAATGAAAATTTTTATTAATATTTCCTTCTGATTCGAAATCACTGAATCAATCGAAAACCCAGACTCTGGAAAAAAAAATAATGAAAAGAAAATGAGGAAAAATATTTTAATTTTTAGTATTTTAATTGTAAAAATATATATTAGAAGATGGAGGGCGGTGAGACGCAATTTTTTTCCATTTTTGGTGTGAACTCAAAAATTCATGCAGTGGAAAAATTACTTTCGATTGTGTAACAATTTAGTTTTATCCCAAAATGTGCATTTTTTAAAATTTTTATTAAAGGAAAATTCAATGAATTATGGATAATTACGGACTCAGATCAGGCGTGTATTAAATTATTTTTTTATTATTAAAAAAATTGATGGCGTCGATTAAAGATTGAAGGCATTAAAAATTGAGTTGAAATTGAAATTTAGTCTATGATTTGCATATTATTTTTCCAGTTAAAACTCCGAATGTAATTTTTCCAAACATTTTTCCAATGTATTATCACATTACGATTCTTGGTCTCGACTACCTCTGCAAAAATGGAGAAATTTGATATGTGATTTTCATATTATTTTTTTAATTTTATATTAAATTTAGTCCAACTCCGAAAGCAATAGTTTTTCTCACATAAATTTTGATCTGCGTCAATAAAATCTTTTTTTTGTAATAAATAAAATATTGTGTGTTGTAATTCTGTGATTTGCAAATTTTCTTTCATTTAAAATTCGAATGTCATTTTTTCATAAATTTTTCTAGGGCAGGGATACCAGAACATCCCCCCACGGGGGGCATTTGCCCCCTTTTTAGGAATTTGCCCCCCACCCCCCACCCAAATGCTCCCTTTTTAAAATGTTCACATTTTTCCCTTTTTTTTTTGGTATTTTTGGCTAAAATTTCTCTCTGCGAGGCCATTTTTAATTTAATTTTTACCTTGCAGGGCTACAGTATTTTTGGCAGAATTTTTCTCTTTTTGGGGGCATTTTTCGCTAAAATTTTCGCCGCACGATCATTTTTGGCTTACATTTTTCGCATTTTTGACACTTTTTAAAAATACCCCCCAAATGCCATATTTTTTTCATAAAAATGTCACCCAAAGTGAAAATCCATCTGGCATCCCTATTCTAGGGGATTATTATATTTTGCAAATGCAATTTTTTCATAAATTTCTATCAGGAATGGATAAAATATTTATATTTATTTTTTATACAATAAATTGATATTATTCTTTCATTTAATATTAAATTTAGTCTAACTTCGATGTAATTTTTTCATACATTTTGATCAGTCGTGTGTAAAATCTTTTTTAATAGAATAAATTGATGTTGAAAACTAAAATATTTTGATAAAAATGAAGGCGCGGGATCCTTTTGTCGAATGGGGTCGTTTTGTCTACGGGAGATTTTTTCGGAGAGCCACAGTGCGCCCATCCACGATTCGCCTATCCCATCATTCGCCTATCCCACGATTCGCCTATTGGGGTAAAAGACATGATTCGCCTATTGGGGTAAAAGACATGATTCGCCTATTGGGGTAAAAGACATGATTCGCCTATTGGGGGCAAAAACACGATTCGCCTATTCCCGGATATAAGGGGATTAAGGTGGATTTGAGGAGATTAAACTGGATTAAGGCCTGGAATCGATGGGAAATGGCCCGAAGAGGTCGGGAAAGTTGGCAGAGGGCCTTTAGAGTGCGCGGGATATACCTGGATATATGGGGATTAAGGTTGATATAGGGGGATTAAGCCCCGAAATTGATTGGAAATAGTCCAGAGGTCCAGTGGAAGGTTGAGGAAGTGCCTGAGAGTTCACGGGATATATCCGGATATAGGGGGATTAATCCGGCTTAATCCCCCCAAATCCACCTTAATCCCCCTTTATCCGGATATATCCCGCGCACTCATAGGGCCTTCCCAGATCTTCCATTGGCCGTCCGGGCCTTTTCCCATCGATTCCAGGCCTTAATCCGGCTTAATCCCCCCAAATCCACCTTAATCCCCTTATATCCTGCTGGAATAGGCGAATCATGTTTTTGCCCCCAATAGGCGAATCGTGTCCTTTCCCCCAATAGGCAAATAGTGGGATAGGCAAAAAGTGGGATAGGCAAATCGTGGAATTTCCCCCAATAGGCGAATCGTGTGATAGGCGAATGATGGGATAGGCGAATCGTGGATAGGCGCATGGTGGGGTTACCGATTTTTTGGGTCGTTTTGTCTTCGAGCGGGCAATTTAAAAGGCCATATTTTTTTTTGAATTTTATGCAAAATGAACAGCAAATTCGTGATCCTGGTTCCTGGCATCGAGATCGAGGCGCTTCGATTAAACTATAATTTGATCGACAAATTTCGACGAATCTAATTCTAGATAAAATGACCATTCTACAAAAGGACCCCCAACAAAAATGGCATAGATTTGCGATTTACATAAACTGCTCCATGTAAAAATGTGATTTAAAACCGAATGCAATTTTTCATAAATTTTTTATGAGATTATCACATGCCGATAAATTGATGGCGAGAAAAAAGATTGAAAATAACTCTGCAAAATTCAAATTGAAATTGAAATTTAGTCTAAGATTTGCATATTATTTTTCATTTAATATTAAATTTAGTCCAATTTCGAATGCAATTTTTTTTTATAAATTTTGATCATGCGTCCATAAAATCTTTTTTAATATGATACATAAATTGGTGTCGACGATTAAATATTGTGTGAATGTGAAGTTGAAATTTGCTCTGTGATTTGCATATTCACATCCATTTAATATTAGCCATTGGCAAAATTTCAGCCCAATCCGTAACTTGGGTTATAAGTCGAACATTATCAAGGTTCACTCGAGACTAAAATTATTCTTATTATTTTAATCACCGAATGCAATTTTTTTATACATTTTTCTAATAAGGGATTATCGAATGTTGATTCTTGATCTCGTCTAATATATAATGAAATGATATTACGCCTACCATTCAAAACCTTCGACTAAATTTAAATTTTCTCTTTAATTTTATAAATCAACACTCTAAACAAGCCTAGCTTAATTGCTTTTAATAATTCTATGTCTAATTTCTCCTGAACCATTATAACCATCCAATAAATTATTTAATTTCTTATATATTAGTATGATCAATAATAATTTTTAAAAGTCATTTGATCGTTTCTTTTTTTGCTTATTATTTCTATTCATTTAATTTTTGGTTTGGTTGCTTTTATGATTTACATATTCTTTTTATTATTTTATTCAGCGAATTGTTTCACCACCAAAATTCACCATTCTCATTGAGAACAATATAATTTTCTAATGCTAAAATTTTTACTCCAGAATTTTTTGCCCAATAAATTTTTTTCAATTAAATTTTTCATTGTAGAAGATATTTTAAGTGATAATTGGTGACATACATATTTTTATCTATTTAAAATGTAATTATTTCACAAATTAGATCAATAAAAATTCAAATTTTCAATACAAAAACTTTAAAAATGTTCACAAAACTTTCCATCGCCTTCATTATTTTGGCTATTTTTTTCATTGTCCCCAATATTTATGGTGCTGCATTTAAAACCCGAAATGCAATGTGCAGTCTTGGGGCCAGTAATCGCCATACGTAATTATATTAATCTAATAAAAGTTTGAAATTTTCGAAAAAAATTTATGATCTGAAAACAGTTAAGATAATTTAATTATTGTAAAATTAATGCTCAATTCGGATTTCTCAAAAACTCCAAAACCCTAAAAAATTTTTGGAAAATTAGGAAAAAAATAGACTATTTTATTTAAATTTTTCTCTTTCTTTAGTTATTCCCATTGCAAAACTGCGGGCGGTCGATATTACAAATGGAAAACTGGCAACAAATCGCCGTGTTGTGAACTGAAAACGGCGGCAAAATACAAAAAATTTATTGACAGCTGCACATCGGATGACCTCGATTTCCTTGACAATAGTGCCAAAATGACATGGTGCAATTATTATTGTCTCGATGGGGTCGTGTGCAATAAGCCATCGGATTGATCAGACAGAGGCAAAAAAATGAGGAGAAATAAATTTTAGATGAATTCTTTAAAGTAAACCGAACCAATGATAAAATGATTCAATTACATTAAAATTGTCCTTTATTAAATTAGAAAAGATAAAGTAATATTTGCATAAATTAATTATTTCTTCAATTCTTCGGCAGATAAAAATTTCTAAAATGTTCATGAAAATTTCCATTTCCTTCATTATTTTGGCTATTTTCTTCATTGTTCCGAATATTTATATGGTGCTGCATTCAAAACCCGAAATGCAATGTGCAGTCTCCAAAAGACATAAAATTTTAAATAAATTCTCTTTTTTAATTATATTCTTCCAACCAGCCAATAGCCTGTTTCCGTTGTATTATCGAAACCCTATCCAACAATAGTCAAATAGGCGGAATTAAAATATAATCAAACAGGTGGAATTAAAACTTAGTCAACCAGGCGGAATTATTAAAACTTAGTCAACCAGGCGGAATTATTAAAACTTAGTCAATCAGGCGGAATTATTAAAACTTAGTCAACCAGGCGGAATTATTAAAACAGTCAAACAGGCGGATTTATTAAAACTTAGTCAACCAGGCGGAATTATTAAAACTTAGTCAACCAGGCGGAATTATTAAAACTTAGTCAACCAGGCGGAATTATTAAAACTTAGTCAACCAGGCGGAATTATTAAAACTTAGTCAAACAGGCGGAATTATTAAAACTTAGTCAACCAGGCGGAATTATTAAAACTTAGTCAACCAGGCGGAATTATTAAAACTTAGTCAACCAGGCGGAATTATTAAAACTTAGTCAACCAGGCGGAATTATTAAAACTTAGTCAAACAGGCGGAATTATTAAAACTTAGTCAAACAGGCGGAATTATTAAAACTTAGTCAACCAGGCGGAATTAAAACTTAGTCAAACAGGCGGAATTATTAAAACTTAGTCAAACAGGCGGAATTATTAAAACTTAGTCAAACAGGCGGAAATAAAACTTAGTCAAACAGGCGGAATTATTAAAACTTAGTCAAATCCAACTCCGAATGCAATTTTTCATACATTTTTCTAAGAGATTATCGCATCTCAATTCTTGATCTCAGCTTATATAAAATGAAATGACATTCCTCATAACAATCATATTAAAAAATATGGACAACCTCTCAAAATAAGCCTAATAATTGCTCCATACATCTATCTTTAATTTTTCCAGAACCAAGTTTTATATAATCAATCATAATTCCCTAAAATTTTGAGATTATTGAGCAATATTAATTTTAAAAGTCATTTGATTGATTCATTTTTGGCTAATTTTTATTTCTTTTAATTTTTAGTTGTTTGTATGATTCATACAATCTCTTTCTTTCTTTCTTTGTAATATAATATTTATTCAGCCAATTTTATTCACCAACAAAAATCGCAATTCTCAATGAACAATATAATATCCTAATTTTTATATCATATTTACGTTCCAATTAATTTGGGCAATAATTTTTTTCAAATCATAATAAATTTTAATTAAAAAATAAAAATTGATATAAAATAGTGGATTGCCGAAAAATTTTTTTCGAATTATTTTGGGATATTTTTTTGAAATTATCGTATGATCTTCTTAATATATTAAGAAGAAAATATGCTGCAATTCCTGGTGTTTTCCCTTTAAAATTCTGCACTATTGTCTATTAAAATGCAATTATTTTACAATTTTAGATCTAAATTTCTAAATTTTCAACAGAAAATAATTTAAAAATGTTCACAAAACTTTCCATCGCCTTCATTATTTTGGCTATTTTTTTCATTGTCCCCAATATTTATGGTGCTGCATTCAAAACCCGAAATGCAATGTGCAGCATTGGAGGCAGTAATCGCCATACGTAATTATTAAATAATATATTTAAATTATAATTAAGAGAAAAATTAATATGATTAAAAATAAAAAATTTTTACGAGTTTCCAATTCTCATTGTTTATTTTGGTAATAATTTAATTTGTCAATTTTTTCAAAAAATTTTTTAAATTTTAAGGGTTTTCGATGAAGCAAAATCCGAATACCATATTAGTATTTTAATTGTTACTATTTTTAACGATAAAATAATTTTTGACTTCTAATAAATCAGCAATCAATTTTAGACCCCACAAACCTTATACCAATTTATAGATCTCATCGAGTCGCATCAAATGGTATATAATTTGTCATGGTTTATCCAATATTAAAGGGTATTAAACGGCTTAAACTATATTTCCAATTTTTAGTTTTAGACACTTTAATTTCGGGCCAAAATCTGACAATTTATATACCATTCAATGCATCTCGTTGAGATCTACAAATTGTTATATTGTTTTTAGGGTATAAAACCGGTTTCGGATTCTGCCAAAAAATAGTAATCTTCGGATTCCCCATCTTCGAATATTCCAAAATAAATGTTTTAGCGAAAAATAAAATTAAAAAATTTTTTATTTGTAAAAAATGGGGGAAAATTTAAAAAAATTTTTTGCAAAAAGGGGGAAATAAATTTGATTATACTTTTATTTAAATTTTTTTAGTTTTTCCCATTGCAAAACTGCTGGTGGCCGAAATTTCAAATGGAAAACTGGTGTCCTATCGCCATGTTGCGAATTGAAGACAGCGGCAAAATATAAAAAATTTATTGACAGCTGCACATCGGATGATCTCAATGTGCTGGACAATAGTGCCGCAATGACTTGGTGCAATCATTATTGTCTCGATGGAGTCGTGTGCAATAAGCCATCGGATTGATGAAGCATAACAAAATGAAGAAATAAATTTTAAATGAATTTTTTGAATCGAACAAAAGATGAGAAATAAATTTGAAAATATATTACCATACAATTTATAAAAATGTTTCAATTAATAATTGTCGATTAGGAGGGCCAATGGGAGGTTGGAAAGTGTGCCGAAGGTCCTGAGAGTGCGCGGGATTAAGCCGGATATAGGGGGATTAAATTGGATAATGGTGGGAATAAGCTGTATTAAGCCCCGAAATAGATGGACGCGAGTCCTAGTTTAGGCTGTTTTACTTTTGTCTTCGCGAAAATCACACCCGCACTAATCCTAGCCCTATCTCTAGCTTGGCTTAATCCGGCTTAATGCCTCATTATCCGGAATATCCCGCGCACATTCCGGGCTTATGTTACTCTTTCCGACCACTTTCGGACATTTCCTATTTATTTCGGGGTTTAATCCACCTATGTCCACCTAAATCCCATAATTTATTATTTTTCAGTTAATGTGGCATAAAAAATAGTTTTTGTGCTAAACTTTTTGTGTCATCTAAAATATATTTAATTCCGTGTGGCAAAAAATATTTTCAATAAAAATGTGTTTCAATTACATTAAAATTTGTCCATTATTAAATTAGAAAATATAAAATAATATTTCCATAAATTAATTATTCCTTCAATCTTCGGCCATTTTTGTGACATTCAAATTTGCCACTGCATAATTGATGCCCCATGTCTCAATTTGGCATTCATCTTGGCCACGGGCAATTTTGAAGAATCCATTCATGCCCCAATCAGTGTTCCATGAATTTGCCACCTTAAAAAGATAAATCGAAATAATTTTAAAATATTGAATATTTTATATTAAGCAAAAGCTAATTTTCATATTATTTTTAAAGTGGAAAGCAATTTTTACCCCATTTTATTTTTTTATCTATAATTTTATTTATTTATTACCCAAAAAAGTAATTTTTGATTTCTAATAAATCAGAAACCGGTTTTAAACCTTAAAATAATTATGCCATTTTGTAGATCTAATCGAAACGCGTCTTTTGATAAATAATTAGTTTATATCGAAACTGAGGGAGTTAAACCATCTAAACCATATTTCCAGTTTTTGGTTTTAAAACACTTTAATTTTGGGCCAAAACCTGGCATTTTATATACCATTCGATGCTTCTCGATGCGATCTACAAATTGATAAAAGATTCGTAAGGTCTAAAACCTTTTTATAAACTAATTTTGGAGAAAAAATAAATAAAAAATGGGTTATAATAAAGATATTTTTTCTAAAATTTTATATGCCGAAAGACATAAAATTATAATTAAATTCTCTATTTAAATTAATATTAAATATTCCCACTGACCAGCCAATAGTCCGTTTCCGTAACATTATCAAATCCCCATCCAACAATTCGCACGGCATGCCCTCCGGCAACGCCCGAATCCTCATCATGTTCATAGATGCCCGAACTGTAGTGGAAGAAATCATAGTAGACAACCTGAAATTGTGTCAAAATAATTCGATCGAATTAATTTCGAAGCAGACCATATCTGCCTCGACCGGTCCCCCCTCAATGATGGCATTCATTATTTGCTCTTCGTTCACATACTCCAAATGGACCGGTTTCAAACCTGAAAAAATAGCAAATTTACATTTTTTGATTTAATATTTTTTAATTAAATTCTGAACAATTTTATAAAATATTTTTGAGAATATTTTGATATCAAATAATTGATCAAAACATAGGCTATAAATTTGTACAAAAAATTAAATTTTTTTTGGACCATTTTTGCCGATTTTAGTCTCAAAAATTTTTTGCAGTATTTATTAAATTTAAATTCACTAATTCTTTCTTTAATTAATCATTCCCAATCCAGGTGGTACTTTTCTGTTATGTGAGCCCCTTATCAAATTAGCCTTTTATTTGTTCCCTCTAAAATTTTCATGGTTAACATTCATCAAAATGATTTGATATGAAGCAAAGGATGTCGGATTCGTCATTAGCATCCAAAATCACTTCTATTGCTTGGATTTCAAATTTTTTGGTAGAGGAGTGAGCTCATAACGTAAAAGTACCATGAAAGTTTTACCGAAAATACTCTTTTAATTTTCCATGGGGAATTATTTTTCAATCTTCCCAAAGTGTGGAGAATTAATAGAGTATTTATGATACAATGAAAACAAATTTACAGAATTTCAATCTAGGCTGGTTTAAAAAGCTTATCAGCTAATTTTTATTATCTTAAATTTTATATTTAAATATTTAAAAAAAAATTTTCACTAACCAAATTGTTTGTCCTTTTTGTAGTTTGCCTTATAGTAACGATTTTCGCATCGATGTTTGCATCTAAAATTCCAAATAAATATTAATAATAATTTAAATATACAAAAAATTGCCTTGGTGTCATATACATGTGGTCGGCATGCGGCGGGAATGGATATGGTTTACAGCCTTTTTTACTCCCATATTCCCCACCACTGCAAACTCCTTTTGTGTGCCAAAATGTGAACGCATTTTCGGGATATCCTCCTTCACAACTATGATGGAAAAAAAGAGAATAAATTATATTTTTAAATTATTAAAATTTAAATTAGTTTAATTCAATTTACCGTATTTCCTCTATTAATAGCCCACAGGCTTTTGAGTGATGAAGCCCCAAAAATTAGCAAAATTTATTGTCTAATTCTGTTATCTGTCGATATTTTTGAAAATACTATAGTATTTTGAAGAGTACAATGTTACTAAGAAATGAAATAAATTTTTTTTCAAAAAGTTCATCTAAGAGATATAGTACCTAAAAGTCGAGGGTGGGGAAATATGGTATTTTTGGAATCATTTTAATTCTTTTAAAATAAAAGAATTAAAGGGTAAGAATAAAATATATTTTATTATGCTTTAAATAAATATTTGAAAAGAAACCTTCTATAAATTCATCTAATTTTGTAAATTCTATTTTCATTTTTTTTCTTATTTGCTATCATTTTATTATTATATTTTAATGAGTTGAGTAGGGGGGGGGGGCGTATTTTTAAGAAGCAAAAATTTCAAAATAGATGTATAATTATTTTCGTAAAATTGCCAAAATAGGGTTTGGAAACCTCAAAATAGTTAATTAATTTTCAGCTTTTTATTCCATTTCTACAATGAAAATTTCCCCTGATGCCAAAAAACTCTAAGTAAATTAAGTCAACAATTTTGTAAAATCTAGATAAATGCCCAAAAAAATTATTTATATGCTCTTTTCATAAAATTTGATGCATACGAAAAATATTTAAAAATCTAAAATCCACTCCACTCTTTATATGATCAACTTACCCATAACTTTTCGTCTCACAGCTGAGAATGTCCTCCGATGAAACATTCATTTTCAATTCGCCTCCACTGCCAATGCAAATTCGGTCCTGCATTACGGAAGCAGATGCCACCGCCCAGCAACTTCCACAGCCGGATTGATCCTTTAAAAATTTAAATTTACATAAAATTTCCCTAAAATAATTTCCGAAATTTTACCTGAATTTGATTGATCACATCCGCACATTTTGGCCATTTTTCGCGTGCATCAAATTGTTCGACCGGATCCGGTTTTGGCGCTGCCAATTTTTGGGCATTGCCTGGCTTTGCCATCAACATTTCGCCTCCTCCATGTTTTGGCTTCTTTTCTAAATGATCCTGGCGGCGAAGGCCAAGCCAACGGCGCATTTCCTCCTTTGGCATTTCCGCAAAGCGGGGATGCAATTTTGCCTAATTTTTGTGATATTTAAAGGGAAAATATTTATTTTTTCTTACGGTCCATTTTTTCTGAATTTTATTGAGCCGATCAACGTGAGCTTTTGCTTCAATTCGAAGTTGTGCTCTGGGAAGGCCAATTTTTGGAGGAGTTTGGACTAATTTTGGCGATTCCTCATTTTCTGACAAAATGTCGGAATTTGGTGGCTGTTCATTTTTTGCCAAAATATGTACAAGACAAAAAGGCAGAAGGAAAAGAATAATAATTGCTAAATTCGACATTTTGCTCTACTAATATAGAAATAAATTAAATTAAATGCTAAATTACAAGTGTTATCATTTTTAATGAAAATTGAGAGAAAAATTGGATGGAATTAAAATTTATTAAATTCGAAGGGCAAATATTTTATTATTAATAGAATTTTCAAAGTCGGTTTCGGTTTGAGAAAATTGAAGAAATTTCAAACTGAAATTGGAAAATTTAGCTAAAAATAGCCGAAAATTAAAGAAATTGAAACCAAAAATCGAAATTTGCTAAAATCCGATTAATTAACCGACTTTGAACAAAGCCTTGTCAAAAAAAGTTTATTGAACTAAAAAAAGTTATAGAAATTTATGACCCAATTGAAAAAATTGGCCAAAAAACAAAATAAATGTGCAAAATGATGTATTTTTATGACCAAATATACAAGAATTTAATTATTTTAAATAAATTTTAGAAAAAAAATAAAAATGTAGAAAATGTTATAAATAAAAATTTAATTTTTGATGCTCTTTCAAATGAAAATTTTGCTAATGAATTTTTATGATATTTGTGGATTGTTTCGAATATAAAATTTTATATAAATGCACAGCAAATTGACAAATTCCTTAAAAAAGGGTGCGGCGACCAATTATGGCCATTTTCGAAAGAGAAACCGGAACACTATCCAAAAATTACCAAAAAATGAAGAAGAAGCAATCAAAAATATATAATAATGCTTTGATAATTTGATAAGAAAAAGGAGAGGGCAAATATTGGAATGGAAAATTGGGCAAAAATTGAGTAATAAAATCAGCCGATGATGGAATTGAGAAATTTTTTATTAGATGGTGGATGCCCATTTTTGAGAGAAAGGAGGACACACCCATCACAAAATTCCATGATAATTCATAATTCAGGATTAATTCAGAAAATTGAAAAAAATTTGCGAAATTAAACATCAAAACATAAAAAATTAAAAATAATATTATATTTTGGTGATATGAAAAATCATGTGTAATTCTTTTGTTTGTTCCTTAAAATACAAACACTCAAAAATTTTTTGTTTTTTTTTGTATTTTGATCAAAAATTTATTGGAAAATATTTAATTTATTAGAAAAAGTAATTAATCGAAAAGATAATATGATTCAATTTAAAGTCAATTGATATATCCCAACAAGACATATTATAATTCTTTGGCTTATAAAGTCTAACAAATCCTAACTTCGTTTGAACCGAAAATTAAAAATTTGTTTAAGCCGTTTAAAACGATTTAATTTCGATAAAACCGATAAGAATTTGTATATTATTCGATGTGCCTTAACGAGCTTTATCCAATGGTTTAATTCGATCAATAGATCTCATTGAGATTGCATCGTTTAATTATGTTTCGGTTTGGGTTTATCTGATTCTAACTTATTGAAAAATAACTAAAATTAATTTAAACCGTTTAATAGTGTTGAGCACTCCTACTCGTACTCGTACTCATACCTCGTACTCGTACTCGTACTCGTACTACGAAATACGAGTACGAGTACGAGCGATTTGAAATGGCCAGTACGAGGTACGAGTACGAATACGAGCCGATTTTTCCTCGTACTTAGTCGTACCAAAAAGTACGATAAAAGTACGATTTAAAGTCAAAATTTTAGAAGAAAATTGAACTTTTTAGTAAAAAATTTGCAAAAATTTGTTCCATATCTATGCAATTCAACAAAAATGTCTCTATTTTGACAAAAATATATCAATTTTGACAAAAATATATCTATTTTTGATTAAAAAATAAAAATTTATTTCAAAAAGTCGTTTTGATTTCAAGTAAGTACGAGAAAGTACGAGGTACGAGTACGAGATACGTGGCCCAAAAATGGGTGGTACGAAAGTACGAGTACGAGTACGAGCCATCCGAAAAGGGCAGTACGAGGTACGAGTACGAGTACGAGCAAATTTTGAAATGCTCAACACTGCGTTTAATTCCCTAAACTATAAATAAATATATATCATGGATGCGTCTTGACGAGCTCTATCCAATGGTATAGAATTTATGAATGTAAAGTAAACCCCCATTATAATTATTTTATTTTTTTGAGGCTTATTAGGGATATAAGTCAAACCCAGGCTTATGAATATAAGAAAAACCCTTAAACTATTATAATTATTTATTTTTTATCTGACAATTTTAATACTAGACATTTCCGAAATTTTTTTCCGACAAATTAAATGCCAATTAAATTTATTTATTCAAAATTTGATTTTTATTCTTTAATAAAAATATAATTCGAATTTTCTTCAGGTAAATCCTTCATTACTCCATCAATTTAAACACGTTTAAGTTTCTTTGCTTTTGCTCGTCGACGATATCCTCCAGCCGAATTGGTACTAGCCGAAGGGGCAACTGCAACACTTGGAGCAGGGGCTGCCGGGGCAACGGAAGGGACACTAGGGGCAGGAGCTGCGGGGGCGATTGCCGGGGAAGTGCCACCGCCGTAACCTGCATTGCTACCGGCATTTCCACCAGCGGTTGGAGCGACTGATGGTCCCGCTCCAGCAGCAGTACCAGCCGATTGACCGCCATATGCGCCGTTGCCTGCACCGCCTCCAGTCGAAGTTGTGCCTCCACCTCCGGCATTTTTACCGGTCATTTCGCCAGTTCGGCCAGGGCATGGACAATATTGGGCATCTTGGCCAGGACCAGTGGAAGGACCCGGTTGGCCAGGTTGACCGTCGCTTCCAGGTTGACCAGCTGGGCCGGGTGGGCCAGGCTGGCCTGGAGGTCCGGGTACGGCCGCAGGCGGAGAGCTTAAGGGTAAAAATAATTATTATTTTTTAATATTTTCAAAAATAATTTTTTTAATTTTTTAAATAATTTTTTTTAAAAATGTTTAGCAATTTTTAAAAATTTTTTTATAATTTTCTTAAAATTTTTTTGATAAATTTTTTATAATTTTTTTAAATATCTTTTATTTTATTAAATTCACCCTCCAGGCTGTCCATTGGGTCCAGGTGGTCCTGCTGGTCCAGGCGGCCCTTTTGGTCCTGGTGTGCTTGTGCCTCGAGTTCCTGGTGCACCAGGTTGGCCTGGCGATCCTGGCTGACCCGGTTGTCCATTGGGACCAGCATCTCCGGGCGGTCCAGGTGGTCCAGGTTGACCCTAAAATTATTAGAATTTGAGGTAATATTTCCATATAGAGAATTACCGAATTTCCTCCCTGTCCAGGTTGTCCATTTTGGCCGGGTGGTCCAGCGGGTCCTGGTGGCCCATTCCCGCCAGGAGGGCCAGGTGGCCCAGCCGGGCATGATTGGCAACCGCCCTTCGATGATGTCGTTCCACTGGTGGCCGCATTCCCGGATTGACCCGGTTGCCCGGGTTCGCCATTTTCTCCGGGCTGGCCAGGTTGACCGGGAGGTCCGGGCTTAAATTTTTATATGAATTAATTTCTCAAGGATTATTTTTTGGTTGTTTACTGGACCCGGAGGACAGCTTTGAGCTCGTGCCGCACAATTGCATTGTCCACCACCGCCAGTGCCACCTTTATTTTATTTTAAATCAATTAATTGAAATTGTTTGAAAATAGATTGGGTATTTAATAATTAATAAAATAAAATATATATGTAATTCTAACTTTAATTTAAAAAATATTAATATCACAACTAATAGAAATTTGCCAATTCCATAATTAGCTAGATGCTGTTTAGCCGTTTTGGGAAATTTCGACTTCTATATAACATACAGACTCAGGAAAGTGCTCATTAGAAACCATAGATTGGTAGACCTCAGATTTTTCCAACTTGACTTGACCTGGGTTTGAGTTGGCCTAGAATTCTTCAACTTGACTTGACCTGGACCTTGAGCTCCAGGTCCAGATCGACATTGAGCTCAAGCTCTAACTTGAGGTCTACCAATCTCTGTTAGAAAATATGGCCGATATAGTTCAATTTTATGATTCTGTTTTAAAAATTAAACAGCTGTTTAAACCAAAACTATTTTTATTTTATTAATTCTGCCTAGCCACTAATTCGGATCAAATTTCTTAAAGTAAATCGTCTAAACCGAGATTAATTAGCCTATTCCTAAATCGAGATTTCTATAAGCCATGATTTCCAAAATTATTAGCCCAGCAGCTATCTAAATAGTGAATTTCGGAATTTATTAATTTTCATTATTTTTTTTTAAAATAGATCAGAACGGATGTTAGCTTTAATAATTAATCCTATACAAAATTCTCATTTAATTTTTTAAATGGTGGAAAATTGAAAAAATTATTTACAAAATATTCGCCCGAAAACTAACCACCAGTAGAAGCGCCACCTCCGCCAACTGCCGATTCCCCTCCTCCTCCATAGCCGCCTTGCCTTTTGTGCTTTTGTTGATTGTCGCTGCGTTTTTCTCGTTGTTGATGGAAAATTGAATTGAATTGTTCCCCTCGACGGGCATGCATCATTCCCCGCCAAGCATCATTGGCAATGCCGGTGAATTCGTCCAAATCCGCGTGGATTTCATCGTACAGGGAATTGATGTCCCGAAACAGGGAAGCACAAATGAACAGACTGCCCAAAATAATCACAGCAGTACCACCTATGGCAACACTCAAAATTGTACGAGTGCCGGAATAGGATGGAGGAGGGGGCAAATTTGGGGTTTTCATTTGTCTAAAAAATTAAAAAGAATAATTTTATTGAGGAAAAGATTAGACATTTTTACGAATTTTTGTTCATTTCTAGAATAGATTATGGTCAGTTCTAGACAGGGATCGGTTTTAAATCAGGTTATTTTTCTGTTTTTGAAAAAGTTGGTTCTCGAATTTTCTCTTATTTTCTGTTCATCGATTTTTCTCAAACCGAAACCGACCACCATCTATCCTAATCAATTGGCTAAAAGCAATAAAACTCATAATAAAAATAAACCATATTTTCTAATTTCTATTTTGGATTATTGAATGTGCTAATTTAGAATATTAAATTTTTCTTTGAATTTTAGACTAATTTATTGTTTTAATTTTAATTTGATTTATTTGAAAATTAAATTCTAGAAATTACAAATCAATTAATCAAAGACAAAACTTAATTTTAAATAGGAAATTTTTAAGAAAATAATATTATTCAAGGTTTAATGAATATTTCATAATGCATAATGTGGGCTTTTATATACCCAAATATCGTTGGTAAAAATTATTTATTGGCAATATGGAAGCAATTGGTTTCAGTCCGAGTCCGAGACAATAAAAAGAAGGTCTTTATGATTGGTCACTTTTTTTGCTAATTAATTTTCATACTGGCTGGGGCGATTTTCGGCAATTGAGTGTTAATTGTTTTATTGCATTGCCGTCGAACAAAAAAAAAGAACAGTTTTGGTTCTTTTTGAAAATATTAATTATCAACCCATCATTTTGGTTTCACCTTTTTTGTCCAATATTTATGTTGGCCATTTACACGATGCCTTTAGGCCAATTTTCACAGGAGTTGACCATTTTGGGCAATTTATTATTCAAAAAAGAGGTTGAATGGTTTCACTTCATTATTCGGGTTGTGCTCATTTTCATTGTTTTTGCAACAAATTTGCCTCTCTTTATTCCCTATTTAACACTGCAGTAATAATAATTTTTTTGGGCAACCCCCGCCGTAGAAAGGGGAATTCACAATTGATGCTGATATTCGCCCTTTCTCTTTATAAATGATTATTTATGGTTGCGCAATGCGCATGTTTTTCGCATATGGAAAAGAAGTTTGTCTGCATGGTGGAAAAAAAATTGTGAATGCGAATATCAATTAAAAACAAAGATCATTGGCGGTTGAATTATATTTATATATTTATTTTCAATATTATTATTTATATTTTATAATTTATAATATTAATTTGATAAATTAATTTATTTATGTATTTCACTTTTCTTGAGATCATTGATAATAAAATCGGTTTAATTTCAGGCCTTATAATAGATTTAATTTAATAAGCTAGATATTGAGTAATGTAGAGAAATAAATTTTTTTAATTTGCTCTATTTTACCATTTCAAATGAAAATTTTTCTACAAAAATTGTGGAAAAATAAAATACAAATGGTACCTTCCATTTAAAAGTATTTTTTTTATTCTAAACAAGAGGACTTATTAAAATTGACATGAAAAAAATGGGTCGATCGCCTGCTTCATCGGAAAGCGAGGCACTTTGGACTTTGTCCGGCAGTGTTCCAGGCCTGGGATACAGAGTTGTGGAAGACGCCGTGGTCTCTGAAATCGAGTTTCCTCCCCAGCAGTCCCCACTGGGTGAGACCAAATGGCACATCTTTCCCGGGTTGGCCAATGATCGCGTCGTGCTGTCACACGGGAACGGGACACACACAACTCCCTACCGCCCGTGCGGCGCCCTCCTCCGCCTCTGGGGCACAACCGGCCAAAGCGATCGACACAGAAGACAAAAAATTTAGGTCGTATATATAGAAAGTGGAGTAATTCTAAGGAAAAGTTTATGTGAAGCAGGCAGAGAATGAAGAAAGGGAAAGGGGGAAGCAAATCTTTCCCTCATTTTATCATTCTGCCTCCCCAATTCTCTTGCATCTTTATAAAGAGAAAGAGGAAAGGAGAAAGGGAGAAAACTTTGAAATGCTCTTTTATGGGTGCATAAAAAATAATAAATTGTGTTCAAAATTTTTTACACAAAAAATGTAGAGAAATACGAAATTTGGCAAATTTTACAATTTTAAACTTCTGGCTTAGAATGTTTGAATTTAATAAGGAAATTATATAGGAATAACAAATAATTATGATGAATTTTGTTAAAATCTTTACCAATTGTTGAGCCTGGACATCCTTCTGAAAAACCATCACAGTTTGGAAGAGTTGAAAATGATGGTGACGGCCAAACAGCAGGAGAAGAAGTCAAAAACTTTGGCATTGTCGGCAATATGAAGGAAATGGGAAGAAGGAGAGGAAATGAGGGAATAAGAATATGATAAAGAATTTGCCAAAATTATTCGTTTTTATGATTATTTTCGGAAATAAATTGATTTCAAATTTTTTCTATTTCTGATTTATTCAAATAAATTTTATGGCAAATTTTAATTGGATCACCTCAAAAAAAATATTGAATTCCCAAAGTGAGAATTTAATTGGATCGAATTTCACATAAAATAAATAATTGGATTTGATTTTGAAATTTCGATCAAGATGAGAATGAATTGAAAAAGATATGATTTATTAAGCAAATTGATGCCACTAACGATTTGGCAGTATGTTTATGGTCTCAAGTCCTAATTGCTAATTCCTAACAAACAAAGTCCACCATTCTTCTGGCCTCATTCTAATGAAGGCCCAGAGCAGGGAAGCGACAGGTGACTTCCTTAATTTTACTGCTAACGAATGTCATTTCACAAACTGCAGCGACTTGTTTATTTCCCTCAATCTAACCTATAAAAAATTTGCCAAATTATATGGTGACATTCTTCCAAGGCCTTGATCAATAAAACAAAGAGGAAAATTTTAAACTTCAAGGTTGATATATTGAGACTTAAAGATCACAAATTTTAATCAATTTGCTGGACGAGATCAATAATTAATTATGAAAATTTATTATTAGCTTAGATTATTAAATTAATTTATATTTCACAAATTTTAATTTGAGTTAATTTCTTCAATTCAATATTTTTGCTTTAAAATGTATATTTATATTTGTTTTTTTTTTCTTTAAAAACTTTCCTAGTTTTGCTTTAAAAAAAATTAAATAATTTTTTTTTCAGCTGATAATTAATTTGAATAATTAGATATTTACGTAATTCAAAAATGTTGCAAAGATTGCCAGCAAATGTTTTGGTAAGTGGTAGATAATTTCCAATTAATTTTGTTTTTTTTTCCAATTCTATGTAAATATTTAATTTACAAATATAATTATACAGAGGAAATTTACCTCAAATTGAAACATTGATGAAAAATAAAATTAATATTTTATTCATATATTAGTTTTTTGTTTCCAAACAATATTTATATAATTAAGGTTTTAAAATGCCCTAATAAATAGAATTGTAGGCATATGCAACCCAATACCCACAATTTTCATTAAAATAAATAAAAATCAACCAAATTTAATTGTTGTAAAATGGTATAAGGTACAATCACAATAATCACAGGAAAAAATTTGTGCCAGTCTTAATTGGAGCGATATTCTCTCAATTGAGCAAGTTTGCTTCCATTTACGTAAATTTGTTCGAAATGAATATTGGCCCTATTTGAGCAAATTTCAATTAGAGCCACCAACAAAGGAGAAATTTGAAAAATCGGTGGATTTTTTCCAGTAATGTTTAAAATGTTTTATATTTCCTTGCAGTTTGGTCAAATACTTGCTCGCTGTGTTAGACTACGTGAATTAATTTTATGCTATACAAAGGTGACATACAAAAAAGGCAATTGAGAACTTTTAAATTTAAAAAATTTAATAAAAATAATAGTAGCAGAAATTAAACTAAAAATCAAATTTTTCTAAAATTGAAAATAGATATTTTAATTTTTTTCAATTTAAAATCGATTTTGACAAATTCTCCACCATTTTTATTTTCAGATGGAATGTATTGAAACTCGTTATCGTTCTTATATTTATTTATATAAAACGGAAAGTTTGATGTCCAACGAATCATTGCACTTATTGTTCATTTCAAAGTGAGCAATGGGTGTTTAAAACAAATTATTAATATAATTAAAATTAATTTTTTTAATCATTTATTTAAACTTTTTTAGGGCCAAAAGAAATTTCTTTTAATCTTTTATTTTTGAACAAATTTCCCAGAACACCTGTTGCTGAAATTTTGCACAATTTGAATAGCCTGGACATCAGTGGTATTCCTCTTCATGATAATGGTGCATTTTTTCGAATTATTGGAGAGAAAATTGGCAAAAATTTGCGAAGGCTAAAAATGAGTGGCTGCTATAGGGAACAATCGGTATGATTAGGTAATTAAATATTTTATATCAAAAAATTATCCATTCAGCTTGCTCAACAAAATATAAACATTTTTATCCAAAAATGCCAAAATTTAGAGGAATTCGACATTTCGCATTGTATTCAAGCTTTCCAAGAAATTTCTTTTGAAAGATTTGCAACAAAAAATGTAAGAAATAAAAATTCAAATTTTATATAAATGTGTGGGCAAAGATTTACTCCAATTAAAAAAAAAGACCCTTTCCACAAAAAAATTCATTAAATTTTGAATATTTAATTTTTTTTTTATTTATTTTATTCATTAAATAAGCTTTCTATTTCTTCTTTCGAGTATCAATTTTGTACCAATTAGCAAATTATAAATTATATGTATTATATCAAAAAGATTTTTCCTTTCTTCTACAGTTATATCAATTCCATGCCAATTCCACTGATATTTGCGAGCATAATCTATGCAAACAAATTTTTGCCAAATATGCTCATTGTTTACAAGGAATTTCATTTGATGTAAATCAGAAAATTGATCGAACCAATTTTCGGGATGTTCTTGCCAGCATGAAGTTATTTGATAAAACAATATTTTTCTTGATTTTTAATTTTTAAAGGAATCTGCGAACTCTTAAAATTAATATTTGTGGTCCTCCAAATTACTTTCTCTTTGATGAATGGAACAATAATAATAAGGTAAAAATGTATAAAATAATTCTAAAATCGGCATTCAAATCAAAATTAAGAAGCCTATATTCAAGGAAACATTGCAGGAATTTTGGATTGCCGGAAGTGGTTATCTCAATGATAAATCAATGAATTGTGTATGTTAAAAAAATTGTTTGCACACAAATTAATTTTTACAATAGCTTTTATTAAGCTAATTTGGTATACCATTCCATTAATAGCCATATTTGAATGAATTGAATAGAAAAAATAAGTTTACTTGCAAATCTATACTAAAAACATAGAAAAATGAGATTTTCTAAAATTTCAAGTTAAAGCCTTTGGGCAATTCCGAAAATGACCAGTTTTAAAGATTGTCCGTAAAAGATATAAAGAAAATGAGAAAAATTAATTTTACGGTCAATAAAATTACTTAACAAAAATTCGACCAATTAAATTATATTTTAACAAAATCAAAAAATTCAAATGCATCAATTCTTGAATTAATGGGAATAATGGCCAGAATTAGTTAGATTTATATGAATTTAAAAAACTTAGATATCTATTCAAACACTGAACTCAATAATAATATTTAATTTTTTTTCAGTTTCTTAGTCCACCAGCAATGATTAATCTACAATTATTGCATTTATATGGAACCGATGCGGATGAAAAATTTCTTAAAAATATTGCTTCGATGAGATCGTTGAAAAAATTGGAGTTATTAGGTTGTCAAAATTTAACTGATGAAGTTTGCAAATCAATAGCCGAAGGCGAAATGCAAAATTTAAAGGTATTTTTTGGATTCCCCAAAAATTGTTATCTAAGAATTATCTCGAAAAATCTCGAATTCGATAAATCTCGGAAAAATCCCAAAAAGTTCTAGCGAGATCTCGAACCCGTGATCTCGATATTTTTCGAGACGAGATCTCGGAAATCTCGGTCGAGGTCTCGTTTCGGTCCGATCTCTAGTAAAAATGATCAATTTTTCCTAAAATGTATATACTTAAATCAATAATTTAATTATTATTCCTTACAGGAAATTTCTATCATATTTTGTCCAAAAGTCAGTGATCGTGGATTTTGCTATTTTCTGAAACTCATAAAAATGGTGGATGCTTTTGATTTGTAATATTCAATTAAACTCTTTTTAAATATTTAATTCAATAAAAGACCAAAATTATTTGATTAAATTTTTAAAACAAGAGTCTTCGCCGCATTGAGGGTGCCGAACATTTAACGGAAAGTATGCACTCTGAACTCGAAAATACATTGAATAAAATGATCAATGATGGTTTGTTGCCTTCTCTGCCTATTTGTACAAGTGATGCAAGAATTATTGAGTTTGTTCGTCGCAATGACCACAATAACGAATTATTGAAATGGTAATGAAAAGAAATCTTATTGCAAATTATGGAAATTTCGATAATTTAGCATAGTAATTATAAAATTTTATTCAGTCCATTAACCTGAATCTGAATTCTGAACGAACATGGCTAAAATTGATATATTTTTCATATTTTTTAATTTTTACTTATTTGGGTTTTATTAGCAAAAAATATTCCTAGTATAAAATAAAATTAAAAATCAAAAATTTATTATATTATTTATTATATTTTTATGAAAAATTGGAAATTTGCAAATAATGAAGTTTTTTCTTTTTCAAATTATTAGGTTTGAATTTAATAATAGTAATTAATAACTACATTATATATAAATACACTGATTAATCCAACTTATTTAGCGTTGTAAACAAACATTTACGCCAAACAAGAACACAAAATATTCATCCATGGATTTGCTTCTATGCTTTTGTGCAATGTTGGTATGATTGAGAATGAAAGAGAGGAGGATCTTTTTCAATTTTCATCCTCATCGGAATTTCAAATCACTAATTTTTTTTAGTTGAATTCGAATTTTCAAAATAATTTTAATAATTTAATTGGGAATTAATTGAAAAATAATGTGAGCCAATTAAAAAATGTTTTTTTCTTTAAATATTTTTGAATAAATCAGAATTATAAAAAATTTGAATCAATGTATTCCCAGTCGATTTTGTTCACAATTTTTTGCCAAAAATTTCCATCATTTCAACATTTCGGTTTTCTCTCTTTTCTTTCATAATGCCCGCAAATGCCGAAGTTGTTTAACATTCCAGCAGTTGTAACAAAATAAATATTAAAGTAGCAATTTTTAATGGATACCAATTTTATTTACTAGTCATTTTTTTAAAATTATTTTATTTTATTTTATTTAATTCACATCAAGATTCAAAAAGAGTGAATATTGGAATTCACAATCACAATTCAAATTTTACCCATTATCAATAATCAAAAGTCAAAACAGACGGAATTAAAACAGGCGGAATTAATGTAATGCAAATATTCTTTTAAAAATATGAACATTTTTGATACAAAAAAATGATAATATTCACAAATATTAATATTAGGGCTTGTTACACTTACAAGTAACTTACCTTTTATATATAATAATAGGGCTGGGATTTTTATTGATGAAAAATCCTGAAATATTTATTGAAATATTGATGAAAAAATCGCAAAATATTTACAAAAGGAAAAAAATTTAGGTAAAATATTGGTGAAAATTATTAAAAAATGACTTTTAGCAAAATTTTAAGAAAATGTCTTTTTTTCATTACTCTCAATAATAATTATTTAAATTTTGATGTTTTATATTTTAAAATTCATTTACAAAAATAAAATTTTTATATACACATTGATAAATTTTTCAAAAATTTTCCAAAATGAACTTTTCTGGTTATTTTTTTGCAAAATGTCAAAATCAATTTTTTGCATATTTTATTTACAAAAAAGTGGCAAAATTTTCAAAAATCTTCAAAATATTGACGAAAATTACCAAAATTTGCCAAAAATTGCCGAAATATTGATATCAATATTGCAGCGAAAAATTGCAAAATATTGATCAATATTGACAAAAAATTTCATGAAAATCAACTTAAAAAAATTGATAAAAACATATTTTATGATGATTAGTGATTTCACACTATTTTAAACTAAAAAAAAATATTGAAATCAATAAAAATCCCAGCCCTATTTTTGCTCTGCTCTTATTCAATATTAAAGCAATCAAGTGATTAATAAAATTCATACCATTAATCTTAAATTTATTTCTTAAATAAAATTAACGCGAATTTTAAAAAAACGAAAATTGCCCAATTTTTGGCCTAAATAAAATTTTTTTTAAATGCATTAATCCAAAAATGTTGTAATTTCGTAAAATTTGAAAATTTTAGAAGCTAATATTCATTTGAAAAATTTATTTTATGCGCAAATTTCTTTCCAAATAGTTCAATATTTTTTTTAAAACAAAGTTTGAAATTTAAATATCAATAAAATTTAAGTGAGAGTGAACAGTGAAATTTAACCGTCTAAAATGAAAAGACTAATTGGAATTAAAATATCCTAAAGATTAAAACAGGTTACTATGAGCATAATTATTAAGGTGCTAGGTTATGTACACAATAGTGCAAATAGCAATTTTGATCTTAATTTTAATGGATAATATACCGAAAAAAATCACTCCAGAAAATCTGACCGGAAACAATTTTTCCGGAAACAATTTTTCCGGAAAGAATCTGACCGGAAACAATTTTTCCGGAAAGAATCTGACCGGAAACAATTTTTCCGGAAAGAATCTGACCGGAAACAATTTTTCCGGAAAGAATCTGACCAGAAACAATTTTTCCGGAAAGAATCTGACCGGAAACAATTTTTCCGCAAAGAATCTGACCAGAAACAATTTTTCCGGAAAGAATCTGACCGGAAACAATTTTTCCGCAAAGAATCTGACCGGAAATAATCATTCCGGAAAGAATCTGACCGGAAACAATTTTTCCGGAAAGAATCTGACCAGAAACAATTTTTCCGGAAAGAATCTGACCGGAAACAATTTTTCCGCAAAGAATCTGACCAGAAACAATTTTTCCGGAAAGAATCTGACCGGAAACAATTTTTCCGCAAAGAATCTGACCGGAAATAATCATTCCGGAAAGAATCTAACCGGGAAAAAATCATTCCAGAAAAAATCTAACCGGAATTCCGGAAAATTCAATTAAAATTAAAATTAGCATTTGCACTATTGTGGAGATGATCCCGCACGTAATTATTAATAATAATAATAATGAATTGAATTAAAATCAAAAATTCCGTTAAAATATCAAATTAATTATCGCTCAATCAAACATTTTTTTCGCATAGGAAAAGCATTTTTTGAGCCTATGGACACAGCGGCGGGACAATCATCACAAATAGATGAACCGGAAGAGCCGGAACTTTTACTTTTCGAGAATGATACCGGAATGCATTACGAAATTGACCACATTAATGAATGCATTCGAAATGGTATTATTCCTGCCATTTTTACATATAATAGAATTTTTTAATTATTCATTTTCAGGCTTGAAGGAAAGTCCGGTGATGCCTTTGGATAGTTCAATTCGCCTTTCAGCCGTTATTGAGGAAATTAGCCGGCAAATTGGTGTAGTTATTCCCGCAGCGGACAATTCCCCCACAGAATGCAATATTTTATGAAATATGAAATACATGTTTAAATAGTTATCGAGATAATTTTTGATGGATTGTTTTCATTTTAGACGGTTAAATTTCACTGTTCACTCTCACTTAAATTTTATTGATATTTAAATTTCAAACATTGTTTTTTATTGTTTTTCGATAAATTTTAAAATTATACAATATTTCCAATGAAAGAAAATGTCTGTTATATTAACTTTATATTTTACCAAATGGGAAAAAATTTAAAAGAAAATGCGCAAAAATTCGCAAAAGATGTTTATTTCTTATTCTTTTTTCCCGTCTAAATTGATTTTTCCCTTATCAATTTAATAATTATCAGATTAAAAAATATAATTTTAAGTGGAAAATCTACTTGGCATTTTTTGCAATTACGGTATGAAAATTGACAAGTTAATTTTATTGTGAATTTTTTCAACAAAATTTTTGATATTTCTCCTTTCATCCCCTTCCATTCTCATTCCAAAATGACATAGAAGCAAATCCATGGATGAATATTTTGTGTTTTTGTTTGGCATAAATGATTGTTTGTTAATTGACTGTAAAAAACGTTGAATTATACTTCATAGTATATTTTAATGCAAAAAGTGGACATTTTTAATAAATAAAAGAAAAATTTGGTTGACCAAACGGTTTACATAATTAAGGCCTGGCTAGGAACAGGTTAGCCTTCCAAAGGACAGATGAGAATTGTATACAGACTATCAAAGGCTTTGACCCGAGAGCCTATTAAAAAATCCACTCTTTTTAATTTTTAAATTTTCAACTTTTTTTGAAAATTAAAATTATTTAATTTTTTCCCATTGTCAGCTATCTATTTTAGTTTGGGCTAAACTTTACTTTTAGAATTTCAATCAAAAAAAATATTTTTTACCATATATATGGGCCTAGCAGGTCCGGATATTTTGAACCCGCACAAACTATTTAACTAAATTTATTTAAAATCCTAGAATTTAATAAAAAAAAATCAGTTATATGTACTGCAGAGTTAATTTTCAAATTTGGAGATCTTAAGAAAGTCATACAAACAATTTGCAAGAAATTATAGTAAATCCCTCTAATATACCTCCATGCCATCGTTATATGTTCATTGCGACGAACAAACTCAACAATTCTTTCATCATTTGAACAAATGGGTAAGGAAGGCAATAAACCAACACTGATCATTCTATTCAAAGTATTTTCGAGTTCAGAATGCAACCGTGTAGTTAAATGCTCCGCACCTTCTATCCGGCGAAGACTCTGATTTTGAATGAACAAATTCAAATATGAATATATTTCTTTTTCAGATATTTCAAAAACAGAAAATTAAATAATATAAATAAAAATACGCACCATTTTTAAAAGTTTCATAAAATGGCAAAATCCATTATCACTAACTTTTGGACACAATAAGATAGAAATTTCCTGCAAATAATGAAATAAATATATTTTCTTTTATAGTTAATTCCTGGGTTTGGAATTTATCTTCATAACATCAAATAATTCGGCTACTTTAAAAAATACCTTTAGATTTTGCATTTCGCCTTCGGCTATTGATTTGCAAACTTCATCAGTTAAATTTTGACAACCTAATAAATCCAATTTTTTCAACGATCTCATCGAAGCAATATTTTTAAGAAATTTTTCATCCGCATCGGTTCCATATAAATGCAATAATTGTAGATTAATCATTGCTGGTGGACTAAGAAACTGAAAAATTTTGAATAATAGATTATTTAGTAAAACATAATATTTTTAAATTTAAAAAAAGGTAAATAAAAAGGGCGCTTTTAGGTGGATTGTAAGTGTTTGTTAATAAAGGAGCAACTATAACAATCTTAATTTTGTAAAAGGAGAGGCCCGGATTTTTCCTAAGATTCATTTGTCCAAAAAAAAATTCTGCTAAATTTAGAAGAATTAAACCATTTCTTCTTATAGAAAAAATTTACATTCCTTTCCAAAATTGACGTTTTACTCTGTTGATTTGGCAGCTTCTGAAATATTTTATTGGAAATTTTTTTGAGTAGACTTATCTAAAAATATTTGCTAATATTAAATAATTTTCTATTAGTTTTTGAACCGTTCTGTTCCTTAAAAAGTTATAATAAAAAACATTGCTCTGAAAGGAATCGAACTTTCGCCTATTTTCCTTAAGAAAGAGAGATAACCACCTACACTAAAATGGTCAATTGGTTAAATTATATAATCCGATATAATATCGAATTTTTCCAAAAATCCGATAATGATATCCGATATTCCAAAAAATCCGATAGCCGATATCCGATACGCTAAAAAATCCGATAATTTCCGATATCCGATACGATATGCATCCCTGACATACACTGTTCATCGATTTATCATTGAGAAGACCGCTTCCGGCAGTCCAAAATTCCTGCAATGTTTGCTTGAATATAGGCTTCTTAATTTTGATTTGAATGCCGATTGTAGAATTATTTTATACATTTTTACCTTATTATTATTGTTCCATTCATCAAAGAGAAAGTAATTTGGAGGACCACAAATATTAATTTTAAGAGTACGCAGATTGCTTTAAAAATTAAAAATCAAGAAAAATATTGTTTTATCAAATAACTTCATGCTGGCAAGAACATCCCGAAAATTGGTTCGATCAATTTTCTGATTTACATCAAATGAAATTCCTTGTAAACAATGAGCATATTTGGCAAAAATTTGTTTGCATAGATTATGCTCGCAAATATCAGTGGAATTGGCATGGAATTGATATAACTGTAGAAGAAAGGAAAAATCTTTTTGATATAATACATATAATTTATAATTTGCTAATTGGTACAAAATTGATACTCGAAAGAAGAAATAGAAAGCTTATTTAATGAATAAAATAAATAAAAAAAAAATTAAATATTCAAAATTTAATGAATTTTTTTGTGGAAAGGGTCTTTTTTTTTAATTGGAGTAAATCTTTGCCCACACATTTATATAAAATTTGAATTTTTATTTCTTACATTTTTTGTTGCAAATCTTTCAAAAGAAATTTCTTGGAAAGCTTGAATACAATGCGAAATGTCGAATTCCTCTAAATTTTGGCATTTTTGGATAAAAATGTTTATATTTTGTTGAGCAAGCTGAATGGATAATTTTTTGATATAAAATATTTAATTACCTAATCATACCGATCAGGGATGGGGTCGAAATTTCGATTTTCGATTTCGATCTTCGAAATTTCGATGTTTTAGTTTCGATTCGATTTCGATTTCGAAAAGTGTCGAGTTTCGAAAAAATTTCGAAAAATGCAAAGGGGGGACCCTTTGCTAATTTCAATCAAAAATTTGGTGTATTTTTTGAAACGAATTCCTTTTTTACTTTCAATTTTCTTCTTTATCAATTATATTTTATTTCTTCTCTCTGATTGACATAATTCTAAATCCTATATCAAATAAATTCTTTCGGATTAACATTTAATTAATTCCTAAATCAATAAATTTTACATTGTTTTTGTTTTTTTAAGAATAAGGAAAAATGAAAGAACATGGTAAAGATTCTTGGTGGTATTATTTTGATAGAATTGGCAAAACAACAAAAGCCCAATGCAAAGTGCCAACATGCAAAAAAGTTATTGATCAAGGCCCGTGTATTCAGTTCTGCCCGCTTCATTGTCAATGATTTGCGCCAAAATTTGACGCCAGAAAATTTGAAAAAGCTTCTTTTCCTTCACCAAAATGTGCCACTTTACAATTTTAAATTTTGATGCTTGAATATTAAATAATTTTTTGAATTTTTGTATAAAAATTTCACTTTTTTTGTATTTTCTGAATTTTTTTTTCATTTTTTAAAGGATTGAAAATTTTTTCGAAAAATTTCGATTTTCGATTTCGATCTTCGAAATTTCGATGTTTTAGTTTCGTTTCGATTTCGATTTCGATTTGGATGCGAGTTTCGATTTCGAAGCAAATTTCGATTTCGATTTTTTTGAGTTTCGACCCCATCCCTGATACCGATTGTTCCCTATAGCAGCCACTCATTTTTAGCCTTCGCAAATTTTTGCCAATTTTCTCTCCAATAATTCGAAAAAATGCACCATTATCATGAAGAGGAATACCACTGATGTCCAGGCTATTCAAATTGTGCAAAATTTCAGCAACAGGTGTTCTGGGAAAATTGTTCAAAAATAAAAGATTAAAAGAAATTTCTTCTAATGGCAAAAAAAATTATTTGATTATGAGCACCTATGAGCCATGTTTTCTTACTTTGAAATGAACAATGCATTCAATGATTCGCTGGACAACAAACTTTCCGTTGTGTGAACATTAAAAAAATAACGTTCAATTTCTTGGCATTCTACCTGAAAATGACACTTTTTGTAGAGAAGATATTGAAAAATAAGAGTTTATTAAAATCTATTTAGATAGACCGAATATTTGAAAATCTGATTTCAGCTCTCCGATTTAATTTTTTCATTTTAAACAATTTTACTCTGTAATTTGTATGTCACCTTTGTATAGCATAAAATTAATTCACGCAATCTAACACATCGAGCAAGTATTTGACCAAGCTGCAAGGAAATATAAAACATTTTAAGCTTTACTGGAAAAAAACCACCGATTTTTCAAATTTCTCCTTTGTTGGTGGCTCTAATTGAAATTTGCTCAAATGAGGCCAATATTCATTGCCAACAAATTTCCGTAAATGGAAGCAAACTTGCTCAATTGAGAGAATATCGCTCCAGGAAAGGCTGGCACAAATTTTCTCCTGTGAAAATAAGGAGGATAAACTAATTAAAAATTGGGAAAAATAATTATAGATAATTTGGTGAAATAATTTTTAACTGTAAAATTTAGATATAATTAATCAACATCAACAGTATATAATTTATTCATAATCACCTACCAAAACATTCGCTGGCAATCCTTGCAGCATTTTTTAATAAAATGTTAATAATTTAATTGATTATGTATTATACTAAAAATTAAAAAATTTAAAATTTTGTATCTTAACTTAAAGGCTAGGAAAAAAAGAGAAAGAAATTTTCCGGTGGAAATATTTAAAAATAATAATAAAATTTACATAAATAAAATCAATATTATAAGTCCATATAATTTGGCAAATTTTGTTTATTGGATGGATTGAGGATAATAGTCAAGTTCTTGGAGTTGATGAAATGACATTCGGCAGTAGCAAAATCAAAAGAAAAAGTCACCTGACGCTTCTCTATTGGCCTTCATTAGAATGAGGCCAACACAGAATGGTGGACTATGGCTAGGACCTGCTACGGACAATAAAAATAATTCTAAAGGGGAGAAAATAATAACTTTTATTTAAAAAAATTTAAAAAACGAACAATTTTTTTATCACAAATAAAAATTATTTTTTCAACAAATTAAACAAATTAAAAATTATTTTATAAAAAATATTAGATGAGTGCATCTGCAAAATGGACACCTCGTGATTCAAAATCGCATTCATTTTTGCCACGAATAATTTTAAACCATCCATTGTCACCCCAATCTGCATTCCACGAATTTGCAACCTGAAATAAAATATATTTTAAATTAAATTTATTTTCTATTTACCATCCAATATGGCGTGCCATTCTCCACTCCCCATCCAATGACCCGAACCGCATGATTACCAGCAAATTTTGATCCCTTTGTTCGTTCATATACTCCGGAATAATAATGGTAAAAATCATTGTAGACAGCCTAAATTAAAGATAAAATATCTTTTTACTCCATTTATTATATTTTACCCAACTTCTTATTTATTTTCCTCCAAAAATATTTTTTTACTTCTAATTAATCAGAAACATGTTTTAGACCCTAAAAACTTAAGTAAGCCTCCTTCTTATTTATTTTACCGCAAAAATAGTTTTTGAATTCTAATAAATCAGAAACCTGTTTTAGACCCTACAAACCTCATACCAATCTGCAGATTTCATCGAGACGCTAATTAATTAATTTAAATCGAAATTGAGCGAATTAAACAGTTTAAACCGTATTTCCAGTTTTTGGTTTTAAACCTTTAATTTTGTGCCGAAACCTGGAATTCTATCTATCATTTGATGCTTCTCGATGAAATTTACAAAATGGTATAAAGTCTGTAGGCTCTAAAACTGGTTACTGATCTATCAGAAGTCAAAAAAATATTTTGGTAAAAATAAAAATTGGGCAAAAAATTGCCTTCTAAAATTAGATTGTAAAATCAAAATAATAAATTTCTTACAAAAGTGGCAACCACTGGTCCACTTTCTCGAATTGCCTGTTTAATGTCCTCTTGATCTGCTTTGTAAAGACTTATTCGCTTTCGGCCTGAAAATATTATTAAATATTATTAATTCTAAGTTCTAATTGCCAACCAAAATATTTATCCTCATCATAGGATATTGTATAATTGGGGTTTGTGCAATTTTGTGCGCATCTAAATTCAAATTCAGTTTAATGTATTTAATAGATTTGAATTTTTTACGGTGGAGTTGGATACATATTCACATGGCTATGTGGCGGAAATGGGTATGGTTTGCAGCCTGATGAAGCTAAATAGCCGGATCCAGTGCAATAGCCATCACTTTCCCATCTTTCAAATGCCAAAAGCACACTTCCACCATTACAACTATTTTATAAAATTTTAATAAATTATTTTATTAGAAAAGAATTCGTAAATTTTCAATGGCAAATTATTTTATTTTCAAATCAAAATATTAATAATAAGAATATACCCATCAGTTCCTGATGGACAACTGATCATGTCCTCTGCGGAAATGTCAACTTGCACTTTGCCCTTTGATCCAATACAAATTCGATCTTGCATTACGGAAGCCGAGGAAACAGCCCAACAACTTCCACATCGAGATTGATCCTTGAATTGAAATTTAAATATTATCTTAGCATAAATAGCAAAAATTTAGATATTTTTATTTTCCGATATCACAGAGAGAAAATCAGAATAATCATTAATTTTAAATTTATTTTTCCCATTAAAAATCGTATCGATTACCTGAATTTTATTCATCATTTCTTCACATTCTGGCCATTTTTCACGGGCATCAAAAAAATCTTCCGGCACCGGAACAATTGTTGTGCTTGGTTGATAAGTACTATTTGAAGTTGTTGGCATTTGGGTGGTAGTTGATGGCATATATGTGCTATTTGTTGATGGCATATATGTGCTATTTGTTGATGGCATATATGTGCTATTTGTTGATGGCATATATGTGCTATTTGTTGATGGCATATATGTGCTATTTGTTGATGGCATATATGTGCTATTTGTTGATGGCATATATGTGCTATTTGTTGATGGTATATATGTGCTATTTGTTGATGGCATATATGTGCTATTTGTTGATGGTATATATGTGCTATTTGTTGATGGCATATATGTGCTATTTGTTGATGGTATATATGTGCTATTTGTTGATGGCATATATGTGCTATTTGTTGATGGTATATATGTGCTATTTGTTGATGGCATATATGTGCTATTTGTTGATGGTATATATGTGCTATTTGTTGATGGCATATATGTGCTATTTGTTGATGGTATATATGTGCTATTTGTTGATGGCATATATGTGCTATTTGTTGTTGGCATTTCGGTGGTCGTTGAGGGCATGGGAACGGTACTAGATGACTTCGAATGATGTTCTCTCCACCCTTTTAAGTTCATTGCACCCATTGAATTGGAATGGCTATCACTCTCTAAAATGACACCAAGCATGCCTTTCAATTCATCATCGGTCATTTCAGCGAATCGAGGATTCAATTTAGCCTAAATTTATAATAAATTTAAGATTAAATAAATAAAATTGTACCGTCCATTTGCTTTGAATTTGATTGATTCGGGCAACAGTGGATTCCGCTTTTTGACGAAGATGTGCCCGAAATGTTTTTGAATCCAATGATGAAGCGAATATTTGAGAGTAACAGACAAGCAAGAACGCAAGAATAATTTTTGACCAAACAAACATTTTCAATATATTTTTAGCAACTGATGAAGAAAAAGGATTCAAATAAAATTTAAATAGACAATATGAAAATTTAATTCATTATTTAATACGTCAATTCCCTGTACCATCCACATCCACAGTCCACACCCTTTGTAACAAATTTTGATAACAATGGGTGTGGGTGGGTGTATGGCCAAACCCATATTAAATATATTTTTTCCTTCGAATTCTTATATAATATCTTTTTAAAATTAGTCTCTTTTATGATAATAAAAATATTGAAATTGCAGATGATTGTCATTAATAAAATGAAATAATGAAGGGACACTCCTAGAAAATTCTCAATGATTTTAATTTCCGGAAGGGGAGAATATTAATTTTCAAATTTTTATGAGATCATTTATTTTCTATTTTTATAATTATTAAAAATGGTAATAAAGGCCAGGAGGAATTAATGAAACACAAAAAGGCGGAAATAATCTTATTAGTGAAATAAAAAAAGGCGGAAAATTATTCTAAGCGAAAACATAAATAGGCGGAATTAATCTAAGCGAAAATATAAACAGGCGAAATTATTCTAAGCGAAAATACAAACAGGCGGAATTATTCTAAGCGAAAACACAAACAGGCGGAATTATTCTACGCGAAAACACAAAACAGGTGGAATTATTCTAAGCGAAAACACAAACAGGCGGAATTATTCTAAGCGAAAACACAAAACAGGCGGAATTATTTTAAGCGAAAATACAAACAGGCGGAATTATTCTAAGCAAAACATAAACACAAAATAGGCGGAATTATTCTAAACAAAAACACAAAAGAGTCGGAATTATTCTAAGCGAAAACACAAACAGGCGGAATTATTCTAAAAGAAAACACAAACAGGCGGAATTATTCTAAGCGAAAACACAAACAGGCGGAATTATTCTTAGCGAAAACACAAACAGGCGGAATTATTCTAAGCAAAACAAAAACACAAAATAGGCGGAATTATTCTAAACGAAAACACAAAAGAGTCGCAATTATTCTAAGCAAAAACACAAAACAGGCGGAATTATTCTAAGCCGAAAACAAAAAACGGGCGGAATTCTAAGAGAAAACACAAACCAGCGGAATTATTCGAAGCGAAAACAAAAACAAGCGGAATTAATTTAGTATAAGACAGATGGAATATATTTGAAATTTAATTTATTTCAAATTCACATTCAAAAAATTTTATTATAGCAAAAAATTGAAAAATTTTATATTAATTAAAAAAACATAAAAAAATTTTTTTTAAATATTATTTTTCCAATTTATACCACATTTTAGGAAAATGTACAAACGAATGAATAATTAATATTATTTTCCTGTAGAGAGCATTTTTATATTGAAAAGATTAATCAAATATATGACTAGAAAATTATGGCCTACTAAAAATAAATAAAAAAAACCAACTATTTTAATTAATCGAAAAAAAATTGGATTTAAACAATAATTTTTCAACCCAAATAAAAATTCGATTTAAGCAATATTTAATTTTTAAAAAATATAAAATATTCAATTTATTCATTTGAATTATATCGACATTTTGGACACAAATAAAAATATGATAATATTCAATAATATTAATATTTTATTATTGTATTTTATAAATGCATTATTTTTATCCACTTCTTTTTCTTTCTTTTGTTCCTTTCCTTCATCCTCCTTTTCTAGTCATTTCAGATCCGGTTCACCAAAAGTGATGCCCCAGGATTCAATTTTGCATTCATCTTTACCGCGTACAATTTTGAATAGTCCTTGCTGGCCCCAATCCGTGTTCCATGAATTGGCGATCTAAAAAATTGACAAAAATTGAATAAAATTATAAAAAATTGATGAATATATTTGAAGGAAATATCGATGCCAATTAATCAGTGGAATTTGTCGAAAAAAATATTATTAAATTTGTTAATAATATATGAAAAATAGAATTAAAAATTTAATAGAATTTGTGTTGCATTTTCAATAATCAAAAAAATATTTGAAATAGGGAAAATTCCATAACACTTATTTCGGTAATTTAACATTTTTGATGATTGTTTTAGGTAATTTCCCTTTAACAAAATAAATTTTTAAATTCATTTTCATGCTAAAAATGCAAAAATGATTGTATCAAAAATGGATACTAATTTTTTAACTAAAATTAAATAATTTTTACCTAAAACTTTTTAGATTTTTTAATAAATCAGTGACCGATTTTAGACCCTACAAATCTTATACCAATTTGTAGATCTCATCAAGACGTATCGAAAGGTTTTAGGTAAAAAAAACTATTATTCCCAGAAAAATGACATACCAGCCAATATGGTGTGCCTCTCTCCTCGCCCCAGCCAATCATGCGGACCGCATGGCCTCCCATTTGTCTTGCAGTCCTGCTATGCTCATAGACCCCGGAATGGTAATGATGAAAATCGGAATAGGTTACCTAAAATAATAGGGAAAATTTAAAATTCTTTGAATAGAGAAATGTACCATTGAGGCCACCACTGAACCTCCTTGCATAATGGCCATTTTGATGTCATCCTCAGTGGCCTTCACCAGATGGAATGTTCGATTGCCTGCAAAAAACAGATTTATTAAAATTCGAATAAAGTAAATAATTAAAAATAATGAGAATAATTAATAGAATGAAAATCCGAATAAAATGACAGTTAAAAAAATAAAAATTTATAGTACTAAAATATTCGAAAAATTAAAATTATAATTTCGAAGTAAAAATTTCATTTTTTTTATTTCTAAAAAAATTAAATATTAATACTTTTCAATTTGACTATTCGAAAAATCTTGAAATATCATTTTATTAACATTCAAAAATCAAAATATCTGCTAAATATCCATTGGGAAAATATAAAAATATTATTTAATTATAATTACTAATTTCATTAATTTTGGAAAAATAGGATCATAGGGCCCAGGCGCAAAATCATGCAAATGATATACCATTCGATAGAGCTCGACGAGCAGAGTCTGAAAAAGTCAGAATTTTTGACTCGCTCGCAATTTGGGCCAAGTTATGGCAACTTGAAAATCAAAAAAGTGCTTGGTCCCCCCTATAGGTCGGAAAGTCGAAAAAATTTCGGAATTTTTTTATGGTCATATTATAGCTCAATCGACGCGTATTGATGAGTAGAATAAGAAAATAGCATTGTTTTTGCAAAAAAAACTCAAATTAAAAAGTTACCGTTGCGCAAAGGAAATACGGATTGAAACTGCTCCGGTGGGCATTTCAGAAGGGACTCCTACGTGTGCTCCGCCTTCGCTCCTCACGGCTCACTTAGCTCGCTGCGCTCGCTAAGCTCGCCGCCGGACCGCTCCGCGGTCCGGGTCGTCGCTACGGCTACGCCACTCCGGAGTCCCTTCTTACATTACCTCCGCAGTTCCAACACATTCCAGCGAGACAGAAATGGCCATAACTTTTTTATTTTTGGGTTTTATGCGAAAAAGATGACAGATTCTTATTCTGCTCATCGAGACGCGTCGATTGAGATATATTTTGACAGAAAAAATTTTCAAAAAATTTTTCGTCTTTCAACCCATAGGGGGGACCAAGCACTTTTTCGATTTTCAAGTTGCCATAACTTGGCCCAAATTGCGAGCGAGTCATTCGACTTTTTCAGACTCTGCTCATCGAGCTCTATCGAATGGTATATAATTTGAATGATTTAGCATCTGGGCCCTATGATCCAATTTTACCTTTTAATATTATTCCAATTCCAAATATACAAAAAATAAAAATTTCATTTTATAAAAATTACTAATTAAAAAACTCACCATAATGCCGGTCTTCATTGTAGCGAATATCGTATTCCGGATTTTCGCATTCCCTTTCGCATCTAAAATTTGCCAAATTTTCATTTAAATAATTTTATCCAATTCTCGCCTTGGTGTTGGGAACATTATGCGGCTACTTGGTGGAAATGGATACGGTTTGCAGCCATATTCAGGGCGAGGTTCGTCCGTATATTTGGATCCGCTGCAAACGCCTTGGCTCCTCCAATATTCAAATGCCCATTGGGGAAAGCCGCCATTGCATCTTTTTTGGAAAAAATTGATTAAAATGTAAAATAATAATTAAAATTTTTCAAATTTATTTTCAATAAGAATTTTTTTTCTATAGGAATAAGAATTAGGAACTAAATAATGAATTAATTTATCAAATTGAAATTAATTTTTCAAAATAATAAATTTATAGATTTTCCAGATTTGGTTGGGTTGACTTTAGAGAATAGATTAGTGAATTTTTATTTAAATCAAAAAAAAAGAAATAATAATGAATAAAAAAACAAAATAATAGGTCAAAATTGGGAAAATTTTGTTTTTGTCCAAATTTCAATATTGATTATTATTTTGATATCAAAAGCTCTTCGGATGAGAATGAGACCCAATGGTATTTATAGCTTAAAAATACTGAAATTTTAATCTTTCGAAAATCACTAGAATATTTTCTGTAATTAAATTTAAATTAAATTAGGCTCATTTTGGATTCCTCAGTCAGAATTACCCGGTCATTTCGCTGGTGCAACTGTTCACATCTTGGGCTGACACTTCAACTTTCTGTTTGCCCCCGCTAGCAATGCAAATTCGATCCTGAATGACGGATGCGGACGAAACGGCCCAACAACTTCCACAGCTCGATTGATCCTATCAAATTCATAAATTTAATTTAATTTATTCCATTTTTCCCAGCTGACTTGTATTTTGGCAACAATTTGCCGGCATTCTGGCCATTTTTGAAGAACATTGAATTCCTTTGGCAATTCCGAATCATTTTCTCCTTTAAATTTTCTTTCATCCATCATCATTGTTTCCCTCCATTCATTCAGTCCCATCATTGTTTTTGGCTTTTGCATTAAATTTGATTGGCTAAATTTTGTTGATCCGTCTAATGGGACACCAAGCATTGTGCGCAATTCAGTCTCTGTCATTTCCGCAAAACGGGGATTCAGCTTCGCCTAATAAACAAAAATTAAATGAGCATTTAACAAAATTAAATGTAAAATTCTCATTTTATTTGAGCCAAAAAATTCCATATAATATTTTTGCATTTTAAATTTAATTTTTGGTATTTGCCGGCTTGGGTCAACCGGGAAAAAATTAAGGGTCCCCTTGGAATAACAGGATTAGGGTAAGGATCATTAGAGGTCATTCAGGGATGGGATACCATTTCAGGAAATCCCGAATGACCCTAACCCTCTCCCTACATATATTAGGGGGATCCTTGACTATTTCCTTTCACAATAAAAAGCAGATAAAAAGCCGGCGAGTTTTAAATTTTAAATTATTTCCATTTATTTTATAATTTTATTTAATTTTACTGACCGTCCATTTCTGTTGACTTTTGTTGATTTCCTCAATACGAGCTTCAGCTTTCAACCGAATTTGGGCCCTCGCAAATGCGGAAATGGATCGATCTTCAGGCAATCTTGATTCATCAAGTGCATTAGAAAAGGCAAAAAGGCAAAGAAGAATTATTGAAGAAATTTTGGAAGATGACATTTTGATGAAAATTGAACAATGCATAATTTGGAATTTCATTGGGCATTATAAAAGCTTCTTAAAATGAAAAGAAAAATGGCAAACCCAAAAAATGGCATTAAACCACACCCATTTGTCTACATTAATTCTTTGGAAAATTATTTAATGCGTAAACCGTCAATAGACAATGAAATTTTATTGATAAAAATGATAAGGAGAAGTCATTTTGGATTAATTTCATCATTTTTGATTCATTCAAAGTCAGCAAAAATCGACCAGAGCACTGTTGATCAGATTAGTATTGTTGGGTAAAGGTCGGTGGATTATTTTTAATCATTGGAATTTTAAATGTCACAATAGAAAAATTCATTCTTTTGTTAATCTTTTAAAGAATTTGGGTTTGGCCCAAAATGGTCAGGAAACGTTCAAAAAAAATATCAAAAAATTTTCTGACTTTTTAAATGACAATAAACATAAAATACAAATAAAATAATTTTTATTTATTATTAAATTTATGAATTAAAAAAATTTAAAATTTTGGTACAGTAATTTCATTTTTGGTAATTCCGATTTCTCCTCCACCTTGATCCTCCAATTTCTTTTGGATGGCCCATGGTCGTGGTTTTGAGTCAACGAAAATGATGAAAAGAACAATTGTTATAGTTTGGACTGCAGCTATGCTAAAAAGAATCATAGCCCACTAAAAATTAACAAAATTTAATTAGCGAATTAATTATTTACTCGATTTTTTAATTTTCTTACCCCATATTTTATTTTTACCCAAAAATTAATTTTTGAGCTTTAATAAATCAGAAACCGGTTTACACCCTACAGACCTTATACTTAAGATCTCATCAAGACGCTTCGAAAGGTATATAAAATTCAGGTTTTGGCCCAATTAAGTGTTTAAAACCAAAACTGGAATACGGTTTAAGCTGTTTTAATTCGCTAAGTTTCGATTTAAACTAATAAATAATAAATATATATAAGTCAAAAATAAAGCGTCTCGATTAGATTTATAAAATTGTTATATACGGTTTGGAGGGTCTAAAACCGGTTTCTGATTTAATAAGAAAAAAACTACTTTTAGTTTGAAAAAATAAAATTAGGGATAAAAATTAAGGTAAAAAATTTCCTTCCATAATTAAATCCACCTCATGCACGGAATTGTTCGGTGCAACCAAACCGACAATGGGTGGTAAAGGAGTACAGTGCCACTGCTGATCATTGATTCCCAGGACATTATAGTGGATGAGAATTTTTGGGAAATGTGTTGGGAGCATTTGATCACTCCGAGGAAGTCCAATCCAGAAAATATATTCACGGAGGCATACACAATTTGGACTAGCCATTCCGGGATTCCATTAATCATTGGCAAAAGTGCCAACAACAAAAATGTGCAAATCATACCACCCTAAAAATTGTTTATTATCCATAATTTAATAATTTAGATGGGATAATACGTATTTTAAGGAAGATCTCTCATTTTAACTAATAAATAATAAAAAGAAAACATTTTTGTTGACAAATTTAAATTCCTATGTCGACAAACTTATAAAGGTTTTATGAGTGATTTTCACCTGGCAAACCATATAGCATATTTGTAGAGCCCATTGAGAGGCCTCGATTAAATAAAATATTTCTATTATTTTCTAAAATTAAATGAATTAAACCATTTTAACCGTTGTAAGTTTTTGGTTTAAAAATCATTTTGTTTCAGGCCAAATCAGACAAATATATATTTGAATCGACGCCTCTCAATGAGTTCTACAAATATGCCAAATGGTTTACCAAGTGAATATCACTTCCTAAATAGTTATAAATTTGTCGATAAAAAATTGGCACCCATAATAAAAATTGTACAAATTAAATCCACAAAAAAATCAATCGAAAAGTAAAACTTATCTCACCACATTGATTACGGAGAAAATGTTAATCCGAATGCGTTCACTTTTCCATGGTAGTCGATCATTGATTGGACCGGCCATAAATTTGGCAATGAATGAAAGGATCAATGGAAATGCTGCCAAAAAGCCAGTTTTTCTGACATCCATTCCCAAAACCTAAAAAAATTTTTTATTCATTAAATCCACTAATTGTCAACTCGATTCAAATAAACTGGTCCATATTGAATGAAAATTTGGAATCCGAGATCATCAGTCCAAAAAGTGAGTAATACAATCCATATTATGGGATCACTGAGAATTTTGCGATAAGGAACTTTCAATGCACCCTTCTTAATCAAATTGCCATTCGCATTTGTTTGAACCCCAATAGAATGTTTGTTTGCTTGAATTAGATGCAATTCTCTATTGCTAATCCATCTTAATTTAAATTTAAATAGATTACAAAATAATTTCGTTTGTTTTATTGTATTTATTTTTATTTTGCATTAAAATATAATAAATTACGCTGTTTCAATATTTAATAATTAAATATTTCTTTATTCCGAATTTTTAGACAAATTTAATTCGCCGGTTTGTGTTTTTGGTTAGAATAATTCCATTTGTTTGTGTTTTCGCTTAGAATAATTCCGCCTGTTTTGTGTTTTCGCTTAGAATAATTCCACCTGTTTTGTGTTTTCGCTTAGAATAATTCTGCTTGTTTTGTATTTTCGCTTAGAATAATTCCGCCTGTTTTGTGTTTTCGCTTAGAATAATTCCGCCTATTTGTGTTTTCGCTTAGAATAATTCCGCCTGTTTGTGTTTTCGCTTAGAATAATTCCGCCTATTTGTGTTTTCACTTAGAATAATTCCGCCTGTTTGTGTTTTCGCTTAGAATATTCCGTCTGTTTGTGTTTTCGCTTATTACAATAATTCAGCCCGTGTTTCGTCTTAATTAGCTGATTATTAATTAATTCTTTAAATTAAAAATAATTAGATAATTCCAAAACTTATACTACTGCTGAATTATCTTTGATAATAAATTTTAAATTTACGGATGTTCTGATGGAGAAGCACGATAAATTAGAAAAAATATCGCAAAAACAATCAATGTAATGAAAGTTTGAAAATAATAAATTGTAGGCCACCCAAATCGTGATTCACAAAGTAAGCCGGAAATTGGCATTGTGAATAATGGGCCTAACTAAAATTTCATTTTATTGATTTTAGAGCCATTAGAAAATAAACCTGATATTGAGTTGAAAGAATGAGCATATATGTACTGATACTGCGAATTGGACTCCATTCTCGACTCAAATGACTGATCATTATCAATTCGACTGGGTACAAGGTGCCTTGAACAATTCTCAACAAAAACATTGGAACAAAACCAAGTTGGACAGCCAAAGGCATTAAAATGCATGAGAGGGCTGAAATGCAACCGAAAAATGTGACCACAATTCTAAGAACGGGATTGTTTACTGATTCAATTCCAAATTAGTCCATGCCAACCTTGCTCCAAAATGACCAATTAAATGTGGAATGAAGGGACTGTTCAGAATGGCACCAATGGCCGCTGCCGAGAAAAGAGCATTCCGTTGTTGAACGGAATAATCGTAATAAAACAATTCTAGAAATATTATACAACTGTAAGAAAATTTCAGTTATTATTTCACCTTTTGGGTCATCATTTTTTGTGAATTTATTTGCCATCGTCGTCCCATTTTGTTGTTTTTCTGGGCGAAACATGCAAATGACCGTGAAATTGAATGTCATAATATTTGCATAAATAAGTGTGAAGGCCAGCAGTGTAATGCCCAAAATCAACCATCGCAGATGATGCCGTAAGAAATTACCGCAAATTGGGAAGGACATTTATTACCTATTTAATTGGGAATTTTCTAAATTTATTAAGAGAGAAAATTGGACATTAATTAATAAAATCTTGAAATTAATCAGCAAAATAATTTAGAATTTATTAATCAGTATGATGAAATTTTATAAGCAATTTTAATTAATATAATTGAAAGAAATATGACTATCTGATTCAAATTAAACATTAACACAAAAATTGCTGAATATTCATTCTATCAATGTTATTTTGTCAATTTTTATTCAGTGCACAAATTTTTTGGTGGAATTTGGGTTTTGTGGTGCATTTCCAATTTTATGAGTGCATAAATTTATGGAACATTAATTTGATTAGTCCATTCTCTGTCTTTGATTCCCTCAATAAATTTCCCCATTGAAAATCTCATGTTCAATGTTCGGTTTCATGTCGCTTTCAGTGGCTTCATTTTTTTCCAATTGTTGTTATCTTTCATCTTTTTAATTTGTTTGTTTTGCAGAATTGTTGGCTGACATTTCATTAATTTGGATTTTATGGTTTTCCAATTTCCTCAATTAATTATGGCAATCCTCTAATTATTAATTTAAAAAAACATTCTTCGATTACTTATCATTTTTTAATACTATTTAAATTAAATCTTTTGAATGATAAAATTAGTATTATATATTGGAAAAAACATATTGTAAAAAATTTAGATGAATTCATCAATTTGACATTGTGAATTTTCAATGGATGCGTTAAGCTCTGAATTTCACATTACTCTAGTTTAATTGTCCAATTCAATTTTAAAAATAAAATATTATTCTCTTGCATTTGAAACATACTTATAAATAATTATAATATTTTAAACTTTATTTAATTTAATGTTACACTTTTATAATGGATGAAATTTGAAAAATTAATATTTTGGCAATTTAGAATGTATAGAGGAGGGAAGGGACTTGGTTTGGACATTTTGTGTCCAATGAACTTTTTGCGCATAAAGAAGTTTTAAAAATTGAAAATTTTGGAGCAAACGATTTATAATTAAAAAATACTATTTTTATAAGGATAATGGAAAATATTATTAAATACTAATCTCAGTCAGATTGGATGAGAAAACCTACATTTACATTCTCATTACAGTATTCAACAAGGAAATCAAACGCAAATCAAACTGCTGAAGATATGCATTAATTTTAATCGAATATTATTATCTAGCTAAGCTAATGTGAAATTTTTCATAGCAAATCTAAATTAATAAAAAGGAAAATTATATTTTCTAATGATCTAATTTATAGCTGAATAATGAACTATCAATTTAGCAAATACAAACCATAAAAATGGATAAGAAAATGTCCGTGATCATTCAATGTATGTACAAAATTGATGAACCTTTCTTTTATGTATTTTAATTGCCTAAATTGATGGTCAATGAGTTAATTAACAGTCAAAATAGTCCATTATTTTTATTCAATTATTTTATATTGACTTCGAGGATTATTTCCCTTAATAAATTGGCTTTGGAATTTGGATAATAAATTATTTTTGCTGAAATAATGCCAAATTCATTGAATTTTAATTTTCTTCGAAATTTCCTGCGCCATCATCTGCGATGGCTAATTTTGGGCATTTCTTTGATTGCATTCACACTTATTTATGTCAACATTATGACATTCAATTTCACCGTCATTTGCATGTTTCGCCCAGAAAAACAACAAAATGGTACTAGCAAATCCATATTAAATAATGATCCAAAAGGTCTATAATATTAAATTATTCTCAATAATTTATTTTGTATAATTTCTTTAGAATTCTTTTATTATGACTATTCCGTTCAACAACGGAATGCCCTTTTCTCGGCACCGGCTATTGGTGCCATTCTGAACAGTCCATTCATTCCCCATTTGATTGGTCATTTTGGAGCAAGGTAGGCATATTAAAATTTTGAATTAAATTGACTAATCAACATTCAGAATTGTGGTCACATTTTTTGGTTGCATTTCTGCCCTTTCATGCTTTTTAATGCCATTGGCTGTCCAACTCGGTTTTGTCCCAATGTTTTTATTGCGAATTGTTCAGGGCACTTTGTACCCCGTCGAATTGATAATGATCAGTCATTTAAGTCGGGAATGGAGCCCAATTCGCAGCATCAGCACATATTTATTAATTCTCTCTGCTGATTATCAAGTTCATATTATTTATAATTAATTTAATTTTTAATTTAATTTTTAGATTGGCCCATTGGTGTCAATGCCAATATCCGGTCTGCTTTGTGAATCCAATTTTGGATGGCCTTCAATTTATTATCTCCAAGGCATTCTCACCATTTTCATTTGCACAATTTTCTTCTTCATTTATCGAAGTTCACCGGCAGAACATCCGTTTGAACCAATATTCAATTTTTAATATTTTTTTATTTTAAGATGGATCAGCCCAGAAGAATTAAATTTAATTCAGGAGGGCAAAAATTCAATTGGAATTGAAATTGATGAGAAAAATGTCAGCAAAAGTATGAATGTTCCATACAGGAAAATTCTCGGCGATCCAATCATTTGGATTGTCCTTCTCACATATTGGACCGATGATTTGGGCTTTCAAATTTTCTCACAATATGGACCAATTTATTTGAACAGAGCAAAAAAATGAAAGAAATTGCCCCTATAATTTAAATTTATAGGTTTTGGGCAAAGATATTCAAGGAACAATGTTTTTGGCTGCCCTTCCATTATTACTTTCAATGATTGCCAAATTCATTTCATGCCCAATCAATGATCATTTGCCTTGGAAAAGTGAACGCATTCGCATAAATATTTTCTCCGTAATTAATGAGGTGAATTCATTTTAATTATTTTTATAGAATTAAATTTGGGGGATATACGCCTGTTCTGATTCTTACTTCCGCTTGGTTAGAATAATTCCGCCTGGTTAGAATAATTCCGCCTGGTTAGAATAATTCCGCCTGGTTAGAATAATTCCGCCTGGTTAGAATAATTCCGCCTGGTTTTACAATAATTCCGCCTGGTTAGAATAATTCCGCCTGGTTAGAATAATTCCGCCTGGTTAGAATAATTCCGCCTGGTTAGAATAATTCCGCCTGGTTAGAATAATTCCGCCTGGTTAGAATAATTTCGCCTGATTAGAATAATTCCGCCTGATTAGAAAATTCCCTGACACATTTTTTCAGGTCGGAATGATTTGCACTTTTGTGATGTTGGCGCTTTTGCCAATGGCCAAGGGTATACCGGAATGGCTTGTCCATGTGATGTATGCATCGGCCAACGTTTTTTCTGCTATGGATTTTCTTGGCATTGTTAAATGCACCCAACACATTTCTCAACAATTCTCATCCACTTTAATGGCCTGGGAAACTATGATAAGCAGTTTCACTGTTCTCATATTGCCCGTAGTTGTCGGAATTGTTGCACCAAATAATTCATTGGAAGAGGTAATTATAATATTCTTTTCAGTTTGCTTTAATTTTGGTATTTAAATCTACATACTTATCCGCAATGTAGAATTTGTAAAATTTTAAACAAAACTTTTTTAATTCTTAATTTCGATTTAAAATAATATAAAAATTATTGTGATAAATTTTCATACAATTGGTAGATGAATATTAGCTTATGTTTAATAAATTTATTATGATTTTATAGCCATAATTAACTAGGGTTAATTAGGAAATAATTAGTGAATTTGATATATTAGCAAAAAATAAGACCAAAAAAGAGTAATAAAACAGATTTAAAACTAGCATTTTTCATTTTTTGAAAATATAAGATTAGGACATTTATATTTGATACAATCATTTTGGTATCAAAATCTCTACAAAAAAAGCTTAAGCCAAAAATTGGGGAAATTTTATTAATAAATTTAAAGATTGCTGAAATATTGAAATTACACTAAATTTCGAGTCATGTAATTTGTGTAAACAAAATTATTGGAAAATAATTTATAAAATTCAGAATTTTTATCACATAAGATTAAGTGAATAACTTATTTCCTTATTTTCTATTTCTTATTAATTTTTCCTTAAAAATTAAATTAAAAAACAATTTCAGTGGGCCTTCATTTTATTTGGCATTGCCGCCCTTCTGACCATCACAATTTCACTTTTCCTCATTTTTGTTGATTCAAAACCTCGTTCATGGGCACAGCAAAAGAAAGTGAATAAAGAAGGAAGTGTCAATAATATTTATGCACAAAAATTTTGATACAATTTTCTTTTATTTGAATAAATTTATTGGAAATCAATATATTGAATAAATTACAAATTTATGATTTTATTTTAAAAAGAAATCAAATAAATTTAAAATTAAATATTGATTGTTTTTTTATTCAAATTGTCCGAACCGATATTCTTCGTTGTTTTTCGGATATTCTTCTTCGTTGATGTTCATCAATCTGGAATTGTTCATCCAAAGATTCATTGGCAAAATGGGCCCAACGGGCGGAACAAAATGGCCAAAAGCAGCAAATAAATTTCAGAAGACTGCGATTGTCCCCAATTGGCGGCTTTCCTTGATTTTGGTCCATTAAAGGCGAATTTAGGGGAAATTTAAATAATCTGAAATTAAATTATAAAATAAATTTTTGAATCCTAAATAAAAAAATTTATGTCCATTTGGACTTCGTTTCGGCTTGTTTATATCCTAAAAATGGTGGGCACTTCTCCATTCTTCTTCAATGAATTTGCCTCATCAAAAATTGGCCGACCGTCAGTTGCCATGGATTTTGACGCTCAATGTTTTGGTCGAGATTCCCCCTTTTCTTTTAATTTTATCCTCAAGACCTTCACACCCCTTTTGACTTGACAAATGGCTTGATTAGTTGAAAATAAATAAAAATAGGCGGTAGACCCAAAGATGAAATCTATTAAAATTTGTTTGTGTTTTTCAATTCATTTGGCCAAAATCATAGGAGATGGACCCCCAAAAAATAAATAAAATTATATGGTGAAAGAAAGGGAAATAACAATGATCAAAAAATGCTAAGAAATTATTGGAAAAATATAAAATTACTGGAAATTAAAAAAATGTTCAAAATTTTGGTAAGATTAATTTTAAAATGTTTTCAAATTGGATTTTCAATTTATTTTTATTATTAATTTTATTTCTTTTTAATTTAATCAATTTTAATTTTTAATTAAGTATTTAATATTTTTTCCCTTTAATCTGAGTATTAAATTTCCGTAAATTCTTTTAATCTTTGTTTTATTGGAAAACATAATTTGTGTTGACAATTAAATGGAAAAATGATAAAATGGTTGGTCCAATTAAAATTGGATTAAATTGGATGAATAAAATGTTGATGGAATTTTTCAAATTCGTATTCCATCAACCAAAATAAAATAAAAATGATAAAATTGGCAATAATTATTGTTGGAATTCTTTTTAATTTTTTAACAATTCAAATTGAAGGATCCGTTGACATTGAACCAGTGTTAAATGGTTTGGATCCAAATAAATTAATAATTAAATTGAATATTTTTGATTTAGAACGAAATGATTTGGAGCAGAATGCAATGAAAAATGCGGTAAATGAGCAATTGTCAGGCCAAATGAAGGAAGTGGCTGAACAAATAATTTCATTGTCCGACAAAAACAATGAAAAATGTGCAAAAAGTCGAGGGGAATGCATTTGGGAGGTTTAAAAATATAAATAATCTAATTAATGTTAATTAAAGGGAGTGGAAGCGTTGTCTAAAATGAATAATCCGAATGATTCGGATTTGGTGATAAATGTCCTGAAAAATGCTGGCAATTCGGCGGATGCTCAAATCAATGACAAAGTGGCCGCTGTGGTCAGCCAAGCAATTGCCGATGATGTGGCCGCTGCAAAACAAGAAGATGGTGTCACTGACGATGATGATGACGATGGTACGACAACAATGACAACAACGATTGGCGTGCAACAAAATTCGAAATGATTTTGAGGAATTTTGAATATTCAATGAAAAATAATTTGCTTTAATATGTTTAAATTAAAAAAAATTTCATGCAATGTTTATTCATTTATTCATTATGGAAAAAATAATTTTAAATTTTTGTACGAAAAATTTTAATTAAATAATTTCTTTACTTTTTTATTTTAATTTTCAATTATTTTTCTCATAATTTATGGTGAAGAATTTAATGTTAATTTTGAAACAAATTATTTTTTATTTTATTTTTTTATTTACAATTTTTCTCGCCTCAGTTGCGACATTTTCAACAAAATATTTGTTTCAGACCGCCCTAGTCGCTTTTTAAATTTCATCATTGGCGAGGAACATTGTTCCAGCGTAACATTTTTCCCTTCTAAAAGGATGGCTAAAATTGGAAATTATCTGGGCGAATGTTGATGGGAAGCAAATGAGGAATAGGCATTGAAGGAAAAGAGTAATGGAGAAAATTGTTTTTCTCTCTCTTCTCTCTGCTTGTCTGCTATGTCAATTGGGGAAATTTTTCTGTTGCCCATTTACATTTAACCAATATATGTAATCTACAATAAAAAATGTTATCCTATTAATTATTTTAAAATTAAATGATTTTTTTGTAAGTAATTTTAATTTTTAATATAATTTCGTCTATGAATTCATTAAATTGCTAAATGTAAACATCATCATTTGTTAATTTTTATATCAATTTGATAAAAGAATTTAGAATTTCAATACATGTGTCTATAATTTAACATTGTTATTCATTTTCCTTTCTCAATGTTCCAACTTCTCCCAGCCATTTTTTGGACTTTGAGGATCAACAGTTCGGTTTTGGCCCTGTTGTTGTTGACCACCACTGCCGGCATTGCTACCATCACCTCCGTCCATTTGGCCAAATCCTCCGCCCATTTGGCCAATCCCTCCGCCCATCATTTGGCCATATCCTCCGCCCATTTGTCCACCCATTTGGCCAAATCCTCCACCCATCTGCCCACCCATTTGTCCACCCATTCCTCCATACATGGAAGTATATGGATTGGGAAACATCATACCACGGCCACCAGGATATCCACCAAGATTCGGTGATGCTCCAAATCCGATGCCTTTGATCAGCATAAATGTCCCATTGGTGCCATTGCCCCAATGAGCTGAATTTATATAATTATAAGTTGTGTTTTGGATTTGGAAATGTAATAAAATAATAATTAAGTGCTTATTACATTTTTAAATATTTTTGTCAATTTTTAAAATTTTTTCTTTAATAATTTTACTATTTAATTTCAAAAAATTACTCCAAAAAATCAAAAGAAAATTAATTATTAATTAATTAATAATTAAAAAATTTTATATTATTAAATTAATTTAAAATTTTAAAATATTATTAAATTAATTAAAAAACGAACAAATAATGCGCCATCCCTGTCCAACCAATATGTTAAGCACCCGAGCTGGCCACATTTTCGTTTTGTATTGTGGCGAATCATTCTGTTTTTCGAGGTCGGAAAAAAGTTCGCGCATTTTTTCATCGGATAAATAGGGTGCCAAATCGCCAAAAATTTGTGTATCGCCGGTAATGTCGCCATTGATGAAAATGTTTCGGAACGGAGGAAATTTTTGTTGTTGTTGTTGGCCAACTATGCCAACATTGCCAACACCAGCTGCAACATCCATTGGTTTCTGTGCTTCCATTCTGCACAACGATATTGATCACAATCACAAATTAGAAAAATGAAATGGGAAAATTGCTGAATTAAAAAATTTTTATATAATTAAAATCATAATATTTTCCATTTCGTCATTTATTTTATCTTTTCTCCATATTTGTTGCCATTTTTATTATTTTTTTTTATCAATTGATAACAGAAATTAGAGCAAAAATAATTTTGAATTTTCAAATTTATTTCTATTAATTTTTAATATTAAAATTAACCAGTCGAGGCAAGCTCGACTGGTTAAAATTTGGAGGGCTTATGAATTGATGGGTGTAAGGAATACATGGGACGATTAGAAATTTTGCTTTTGGTAGGAAGAAAGCGCTATCGCGCTTTAAAAGTTCCCTAGTAGGGTTTTATTCCGTTTCCGGCTTAATCCCTCTTTATCCGGCTTAATTCCGTGCATCTTACGGCCTTCGGCCGGACCTTCTTGCCTTCGCACGTTTGCCTTTGGCCTTCGGTTAATTTCAACTATTAATCCGGACAGTTTGATTTTGATCCTTCATAATCTCCCTTAATCCCCTTTAACAGGCTTAATCCCGCGCACTCCTGGGCCTTCGGCGCAATTCCCGATCTTCCATTGGCACTCCGTGCCATTTCAAATTCATTTCGGGGCTTAATCCGGCTTAATCCCTCCTAATCCACCTTTATCCGGCTTAATCCCGCGTACTCCTGGGCCTTCGGCCCACTTCCCCGATTTAGCACTGGCGCTCCGGGCCATTTCCAAACTATTTGGGGCTTAATCCGGCATAATCCCTCTTAATCCCCCTTTATCCGGCTTAATCCCCTTTATCCGGCTTATACCCGCGCATTTCTGGGCAAACGTAGAGAATTGTGGTCCCGCCGAATTTTTTTTTTAAAAATAAGGGAATCTCATTTTTAGGGGTAATCGATGCTGCTGAGCACGAATCTGAGCTCAGATTTTTGATATCTTACAATCTTGGTAAGATAATGCCAACTTTTACCAAGATAAAGCAAAGGGGGGACCAAGGGCATTTTTGGTGAAAATTTTTGTAGGGCCAATATATAGCTCAATCAACGCAGCTCGTCGAGAGGAATCGAATGGTACTATTTTTATTGAATAATATTGCGATATAGGCAAGTTAGACGTCAAAATATCTTACCAAGACAAATATTTCTTTTGTCATAACTCTCCAATAATTGAATATTATCTCATAAAAATAGTACCATTCGATTCCTCTCGATGAGCTGCGTTGATTGAGCTATATATTGGCCCTACAAAAATTTTCACCAAAAATGCCCTTGGTCCCCCCCCTTTGCTTTATCTTGGTAAAAGTTGGCATTATCTTACCAAGATTGTAAGATATCAAAAATCTGAGCTCAGAATCGTGTTCTACGCACCCGATTACCCTTAGAAATGTGTTTCCCTTATTTTTAAATTTAAAACCGGGCGGGACCACAATTCTCTACGTTTGCCCATTTCTGGGCCTTCGGTCCACTTCCCTGACCTTCTATTGGCACTCCGGAACATTTTCCCAACTTTTGTTCATTAAAAAAATTATTGGCCTTTGGTGGGATTCGAACCCGCGACCTCCGTTTTAAATCCCCCATCTTCGCCAATGGGCCAAAGGGTCCAAATGGGCCGAACTTCGTTGCTGTCCCTGGCAATATTTGGCATTCATTTCGAGTGCTTTGCCATGTGTAATATACCATTCGATAGCTAACACTCTCTAGTTGATTCCTGTCTCCCGGCCTAAAACCCGAAAATCAAAGGGAAAAAAGTTTTACCTGAGCAAACTAAAAAAGTTCAATTTTTTAAACCGGTTTTTGGCCAATATCTCTAAACCGGAAAAAGATTTTGGGAAAAACGGATTTTTCTGGTATATCCCATCTATATGGGAATCTTTTAAAAAAAAGATCTCGGAAATTGACCGGCTAGATTTTGCAAACTTGAAAAGAATAACGATAAACAGAAAATATTATAATATTATATAACTAAAAAATTAATTAAATTATCCTAAATACAATATAATTATTTAAATAATTTCCAAAAATTTAATTTTAATTCCAGCAGAGCATCCATCATTCGCTTCAATAATGGACCCAGAGGGTACACTCAAATTTAGTTAGCTTTTTTTGGATTGAATTCATCAGAAAGAAATAGTTTCATAAAAACATTTTAAAATTGGGGAAATTATTTGATTATTTATGAATTCAATTTGAAATAAAAAATTTGAATTTTTTAAATGTTTTTTATGCCTAAAGAGGAAGGAAATTCAAAAAGCTATTTAATTCAATTTTAAAATAATATCAAAAAGAATTTTAGTTTAAGAATTTAATCCATAAATTAATTTAATTCTTTTTGGAAAACTTAATTAAATTCTTTCCGGAAAATCTAATTAAATTCTTTCCGGAAAATGTATTAAATTCTTTCCGGAGTAATTAAATTCTTACCGGAAAATGTAATTAAATTCTTACCGGAAAATGTAATTAAATTCTTTCCGGAAAATGTATTAAATTCTTTCCGGAGTAATTAAATTCTTACCGGAAAATGTAATTAAATTCTTACCGGAAAATGTAATTAAATTCTTTCCGGAAAATGAATTAAAATCTTTCCGGAAAATGTAATTAAAATCTTTCCGGAAAACTTAATTAAAATCTTTCCGGAAAACTTGATTAAATTCTTTCCGGAAAATGAATTAAATTCTTTCCGGAAAATTATAAAATCTTTCCGGAAAACTTAATTAAAATCTTTCCGGAAAATTTGATTAAATTCTTTCCGGAAAATGAATTAAATTCTTTCCGGAAAATTATAAAATCTTTCCGGAAAACTTAATTAAAATCTTTCCGGAAAATTTGATTAAATTCTTTCCGGAAAATGAATTAAATTCTTTCCGAAAAATGTAATTAAAATCTTTCCGGAAAATATAATTAAATTCTTTCCAGAAAATGTAATTAAATTCTTTCCGGAAAACTTAATCATTCCGGAAAATGTAATTAATTTTTTCCCAATACCAGAAAATCATTTTTTGAAAAATAAAAATTTTTGGGACCTCATTTCGATTTTCGAAGGATTGCCGAGATGGCATTTTAAACGGGATTTTTAAACTAGTAAAAAATACTCTCCATATTTTTAAATTAAAATGAACCAATTTGGCTATTTTGATCAACATATTTATATGTGCATTTTTTGCATTTTGTTTATCAATTGCTGCTCTAATTAAAAATATCGGGCGATCATCAAATCCTACAAAAACAACCAAAGGGCAAAATAAAAAAATGATATTGAAAAGCAATAATATTTATTTGCATGTTATTGTAAAAAGTGGTTTTTTTTTTTTATAATTTTTATGGAGTTGCCTTCAAAAGTTAAAAAGCATTTTGTGATACCCATTAAAAAATTGCAAAACAGCATTTTTTTCGACCCCTAGAATCATATCATGCCAAAGATCATGTCAGAATTATGGCCTAAAAACAATTTTTTATCACTTAGTGTTTCATTTGTTGAACCTTGTTTTTTGTTTCTTATTTTGCTTTTTTTTTCTTTGCTTGTAAGATTTGTTGATTGCCCGAACTTTAATTGGGAGGAATTGATAAAAAAAGCGCACAAAGCACAGCTATAAATTTGTGTGCTAGAATAGCCAAATTGGTTCATTCCAATTATATAATATTAAAAAATTTAAATAAAAAAAGAAATTTTTATAAATTTTCATATTCTGAGAATAAAAATATGTAGAATTGTTTTCTCTAAAAAATAAAATACATAATTTTTACAATCTTTTAGAGAATCCTTAATTAAATTGTCAACAAAATTTCCAAAAAATGCAACCCCAAATTATGTCTGGTCAGCAACCACAAAATCCGAAACCAGTACGTCACATTTTTGTGGATGGCGATTTGGACAACTGGACAAGAATTTGTGGCGATTTTTCCCCATATCTTTCTGATGAAAAATTGCGCGCCTATTTTTCCGACTTTCGAAAGCAAAATGATTCCCCAGAATTCCATACAAATTACCGGCCATCCCGAGTGGTCAACAAGCTGGTGGAGTTAGGATGGCGCATTAAAGGTGATTTAATAATTTTTTTATTCTCCAATAAAATTATTTTCCAGCTCATTGGGGTCAAAATAAGCATCTGACGTTCTTGTTGGTTAATGGTGATGAATCATTTTATGATAGCTGGGGATGTGGAATGCCAGGAACAAGTGGATTTGGAGGAGGTATAGTGAAGGGATGGCTGAGATTTATTATTGATATCTGGCCAAATATGGCCTATTTAGGAGGAATGGGCGGAATGGGCAGTGGCATGGGCGGAATGGGCGGTGGCATGGGAGGAATGGGCGGTGGCATGGGCGGAATGATCGGTTATCCAGGCATGGGCGGAATGGGCGGTGGCATGGGAGGAATGGGCGGTGGCATGGGCGGAATGATCGGTTATCCAGGCATGGGCGGAATGGGCGGTGGCATGGGAGGAATGGGCGGTGGCATGGGAGGAATGGGCGGTGGCATGGGAGGAATGGGCGGTGGCATGGGCGGAATGATCGGTTATCCAGGCATGGGCGGAATGGGCGGTGGCATGGGAGGAATGGGCGGTGGCATGGGCGGAATGATCGGTTATCCAGGCATGGGCAATATGGGCTGCTTCCCACCGAATATGGGCAATATGGGCTGCTTCCCATCGAATATGGGCTGCGGAATTGGTGGTGGACAAATGGGCATTGGATATGGCTGTGGCCCCGGATTTGGCGGTGGACAAATGGGAACAGGATTTGGCGGTGGACAAATGGGAATTGGATTTGGCGGTGGACAAATGGGAACTGGATTTGGCGGTGGACAAATGGGCACTGGATTTGGCTGTGGCCCAGGATTTGGCTGTGGCCCAGGATTTGGCGGTGGACAAATGGGAACTGGATTTGGCGGTGGACAAATGGGAACTGGATTTGGCGGTGGACAAATGGGCACTGGATTTGGCTGTGGCCCAGGATTTGGTGGTGGATATGGCGGATCAATGGGTGGAGGATATGGCCAAATGTGCGGACCGATGGGTGGAGGATATGGCCAAATATGCGGACCGATGGGTGGAGGATATGGCCAAATGTGCGGACCGATGGGATTTGGACTATATAGCCCATGTGGAGCTTGTGGAAGTAGATGAATATTTCTTTATAAAATTAATTTTAAATCGCATATCAGGATCGATGCCGGAATAGATTGACATGCCAATTCAAGTCCATCCTGTGCGCAACCAATTAAAATTCACCTTATTCAATATGAAAGATAATTTCAGACATATTTAATTTACAATGAATCAAATTGATTAATGATTAGAATAAATTTAAATTTTTTTATCTCAAAATTCTTATACAATTTAATGAGAATTTTCGACCAAATTTTGCCATTTGTCGTAAAGAGGCAAAAATTATTTGAGGAAATGATGATTTAGGGGTAACAAAAGCATGAAGAGATTTTGAATTTTTTAGAATCAGAATAAAAGAAAAAAATATCTGCTGATTATTCAGCATAAGTCGGATATTTTTTGTGACGACTCTCCGATATTCGCATTCACATTACTCAGAATCACAACCCTTTCTTCATACATGCCATGTTTTTCACCCCCGAATCATATCATAAATTAAATGGCATTATATTACCTTTTGATTTTTATGAGAAAAGAGATTATATTATGGAAAGATTTAATAAAAGACTAAATTTGTTGAAAGTTCATTAATTATTCTGGAAAGAATTTGATTATATTTTCCGGAAAGAATTTAATTATATTTTCCGGAAAGATTTTAATTACATTTTCCGGAAAGAATTTAATTACATTTTCCCGAAAGAATTTAATTACATTTTCCGGAAAGAATTTAATTACATTTTCCGGAAAGAATTTAATTACATTTTCCGGAAAGAATTTAATTAAATTTTCCGGTAAGAATTTAATTACATTTTCCGGAAAGAATTTAATTACATTTTCCGGAAAGAATTTAATTAAATTTTCCGGAAAGAATTTAATTACATTTTCCGGAAAGAATTTAATTACATTTTCCGGAAAGAATTTAATTAAATTTTCCGGTAAGAATTTAATTACATTTTCCGGAAAGAATTTAATTAAATTTTCCGGAAAGAATTTAATTACATTTTCCGGAAAGAATTTAATTACATTTTCCGGAAAGAATTTAATTAAATTTTTTGGAAAATAAAATTTCTCATAATTTTTATCAATTTTATAATTTAAATTTTTTAAATTTTCAACAATGTTTTTTCTCGCCTCAGTTGCGACATTTTCAACAAAATATTTGTTTCAGACCGCCCTAGTCGCTTTTTAAATTTCATCATTGGCGAGGAACATTGTTCCAGCGTAACATTTTTCTCTTTATAAAAGAATGGCTAAAAAGGAGCAGTCTGGGTGATTGTTGATGGAAAGCAAATGAGGCATAGGAAGAGAAGGCAGCAAGCAATGGGAAATATTCTTTTCCTTTTCACTGCACTCTGCTTGTCTGCTAGGTCAATTGGCAATTGGGGGAATTTTCTTTCGCCAATTTTGAATGAATTTAATTTAAGAATGGGGCCGGAGGATTTTAATAATTTAAAAGTAAAATAAATAAATTAATTATTTTATCAAATTTATAAACGATAAAAAAGCAAAATATTAAAAATTAATTTGTGGGGGGAAATTGATTATTATTTAATATTTTAAGCATCTTTTTATGATAGGAGATTTTTAATTTAATTAAAAAATTGTTCATTTTATTATTGCGTAAATAAAATTGATTGGAGGCGAAAACACAAATGAAGAATGTGCCAAGGTTTTTTGAGGAGAATAGCAAAACATCCAGAGATTGGCAAATTATTTGCGCATTCCTCTGTAAAAATAATAAGATTGAATGACGAAAATGCCAAAAATTTGTCACCTGACAAGTCGTAAAAATGCGGATTGTGCCGTTCTCGCCGTCTCCCTTTTCTTTCTTCGTTGCCTGTATCGCGTGTTGTTGTCAATTCGGCAACAGAATCCTTCCAAACATTCATAGCCTGCCGGGCATTCATTATTAGCGCCGCATGGCCCAAGCTGCTCTTCGGGTGGACATGTGCCAGTATCTTAATTAGTGGATATTATTTTCGATTTATCCTCAAAAATGTTACCCAATCTTCTGCATTCCCCTTCATTTTCGCCAACGCAGGCATAGCCTTAAAATGGAGAATTCATTTGGAAAATTATATTTATAATTTGGTGAATTTACCTTCCGGACAAAGTCGAGTTCCACCTTCTCCTTGGATGCATGGCCCAATGGCATCTTCATTTTCGAAAACCTGCAAATGTGAAAAATTTTTGGCTTTTTTTAGAATTCGTTTAATGAACCAATTATCAAATATTATTTATTATAGAATTGAAAATTTCTAAATGTTTTAAAATTAAATAAAACATTAAATGACCATTAAATTATGTCAAGTATATAATTCTCCCTCCAACTATTTAAATAAATTATACAACTTATTAGCGTTTTTTGCGATAAATAAATAACTCATAATGGATCAAAAAACAAATTACTTTTATTTTATTTTGTTATCAGTCAGTTTTATTGACCTATTAAAATTATCAGAAATTTATCCTATCTTTGAAAATATTAATTCCTTTTTAATATTTAATATCAAAAATTTTCTATTTTAAAATAATTAATTCCTTTTATTATTCCTACCTGTGGGCAACACCAATTGTTTGCAGTGTCGCAAGCGAATCCTGGCTCTGGACATTGTTGATTGGAATCGCATGGTCCGGTTGAATCAATCTCGGGGCAACTTATTTGGGATTGTTGGTTGCTTTGAGTGCCGCAGCATTGGCCATTGAAGAGGGTGAAGCCTGTTGGGCATCGGCCATTCACGGCCAGTCCAATTGAAACTTGGCCAGGTGGGCAAGCTTAAATATGTCAAAAAGTATGATTAATCATTTTGTTGGGTATTAAAACTGACGGTTCAGCTGGGATGGGCAGCAAATGTTGCCGGTGGTGCAAGTGTAACCTTATTTAAAGGTATGGAATTCATTAAATTAAATTTTTGATTAATTAATTTATTTATTTTGGTGTTGGCATTATTTTGAAATAATTTTAGAAAATCTAAAAATATATTTTGTGTAGCAAAATAAAGAATTTCACCATTATTATTTTAATTTTAATATTTTAGAGTTTAATGGAAATTAGTAAATTTAATTAATTTATTTTTATATTTGGCATTTTTTATTACTAATTTTCACAATAGCTCATCATTTTCGGGAAATATTACCTCAGATTTGAAAATTTTTATTGGATTTTTCGGTGATTAATTCCATTTGCTCTATTCGTATTTATTAATATAATTTTACCTGTGCCGCATCTGCCTTGAATACAAGCCCCAATTGATTGACTCCTAATAATGGAATTTTAAAAATGAATTCAATTTTAATGGAGTCTCAACCCATCCAAGCATCTGGGCGTTTGCGATGAATTTGTGCAACAAAGGCCTTGATTACAAGTGAAGCCAGTGCCGCATTGATTGTTAACGCAGGCACCGGCTGCCTGAGTTCCATCCGGACAAACTTAAAAATATTTTTAATTGGAAATGTGCAAAAATATGACAAAACCAGTTGCGGGAATGGCAGCCGGAATTGCTTGAGCGCAACAAATATTCCCAGGACTCGAACAAACGGCTGTGAAATTTGCGTTTCAAAATTTTAAAAAATAAAAATATAACCAGCTGGGGAAAGGCAACGCCCAGCAATGCATTGGCCAAGGACTGGCAAACCGCCGGGGCAGGCGTCTATAAAAAGGAAATTAATTTTATATTTAATTCATAATAAATTTTTAAATAACCCAAAAAATTAAAATATTAATAAATAAAAAAATAAAGCAAATTCGAACCAATAATTAACTCAAATTTATTAAGGATGGTATTTAATTTGCAGAAAAAAACATTGAAATTGCAGAAAAAAACATTGAAATTGCAGAAAAGAGTATTGAAAATGCAGAAAAGTTTATACCGGTTTAATGGTTTGCTCTAGACGCCTAAAACCTATACCCAATCGATAGATCTCGTCGAGACGCGTCGATTGGTGCATATTTTGTCATGGTTTGATCAAAACTTAAGGGTTTTAAACCACTTAAACCGTTTTATTGGGTTTGGTTCAAAACCAATTAAACCATGACAAATTATATATCATTCGATGCGTCTTGACGAGCTCTATCCAATGGTATATGGTTTGTAAATTTTGGACAAACCAATAAACCGGTATAAACTTTTCTGCATTTTCAATACTCTTTTCTGCAATTTCAATGTTTTTTTCTGAATTTTAAATATTTCCCATTTATTAATGGGAAATTAATTTTAATTTTTGATTTATAAAATAAAATTAAAATTAACTAAAAAGATTTAAAAAATAAAATTATTCAACCAAAAAAATAAATAAAAATTATAAAAAAATAAGGACAGGCTGGAGGAGCCAATGGAGGAGGTGCCGGCATTGCGCAACAAATTCCCGGTTGAACACATTGCAGTGGTGGGGCACAAAATCCACCGGTGGCACATGAAGTCAAAGGGGGAACACCGCCGGGACAAACTGAATGAAATAACAAAAATAGAACAAAATAAAATTTTTTAAAAATAAATAAAATTAAAATTAATTTTTAAAAAATTCAAAAAATAATTTTAAAAAATTAAATAAAAAATTCATCAAAAAATAATTTTAAAGAAATTAAATTAATAATTAATAAAATTAGAAATTTATGGAAATGATAAATTCAGCAAATTAAAAATGAATTAATTAAATTAAATGGCATAAAATGAAATCAAAAAGAATGCAAATTGAAGTAAAAAATAGAACAAATTGAAATTACTGAAAACAAAAATAAAATTGAAAATCGTGAAATTAAAAATAGTGCCATAAAAAAGTGCATAAAATGAAAATGGGTGACACAGGCCAAAAAACTCACTATCACTCAACAGGTTAGCGCTGAACAAATTTGGGGTAAAAATTTGTTGTTGCTGTGTTGGTGAAGGCAAAAAATTGACAGGCAAACACGGCGAACACCATCCATTCATTGGGGAACCGTCCAGAAATGAGGAGAAACGCCCTCAATTATTTTTGGAAATTTTTAATTTTTAGGGAAAAATTTGGTTAAAAATTTGTGAGGAAAAATGATTTAAATTAATTTATTTTTTCTGATTTGCTGACTCCTTGCCAGCCGCCTTCTCATTGCCATTTTCCGTTTTTGTGGTCCATCATTTTCCCTTTCCATTTGAATGTTGGTTGGCCATTTAGCCACCCTTCGAAATTGTTTTTGATGATTTTTCGCTTTTGGCAATGGAATTGGGCAACAAAGTTTTGGGCCAAAATCGCAGGCCAATCCGGGTGGGCATTCGCCGGCCATCGATGAAGATGAAGGGAAACCATTGCATCGAATGGGTGAATGAAAGCCGGATGAACACAATTCTATATAATTTTTGAAATAAATTTAAAATTTTGAAAATTACACATTTTTATTAGTTAATCGAAAAAACATTTTCTTATTAATCATCGAAAACACAATTTTCTTAGTCAATCGAAAACACATTTTTATTAGTTAACGAAAAAACATTTTCTTATTAGTCATCGAAAACACAATTTTCTTAGTCAATCGAAAACACATTTTTATTAGTTAACGAAAAAACATTTTCTTATTAGTCATCGAAAACACAATTTTCTTAGTCAATCGAAAACACATTTTTCTTAGTTAATCGAAAGCACATTTCTTAGTCAATCGAAAACACATTTTTCTTAGTCAATCGAAAACACATTTTTCTTAGTCAATCGAAAACACATTTTTCTTCAATCGAAAACACATTTTTCTAAGTTAAACGAAAACACATTTTTCTTAGTTAATCGAAAGCACATTTCTTAGTCAATCGAAAACACATTTTTCTTAGTCAATCGAAAACACATTTTTCTTAGTCAATCGAAAACACATTTTTCTTAGTCAATCGAAAACACATTTTTCTTAATCAATCGAAAACACAATTTTCTTATTAGTCAATCGAAAACACATTTTTCTTAATCAATCGAAAACACAATTTTCTTATTAGTCAATCGAAAACACATTTAACTCGATGAATTATCTTTATACTTTTTTTACAAAATATCTAAATTTGTAATTTTAAATTAAATTAAAGAAAAATTTTTATTTAAATTTGTATATTAATATTATTAATTATCCTTGTTTTTAAATTTCATTTAATTCGAATTTAATTAAATCCCGTTTCCTTTACCAACCATTCTCTGGCTTATTGAAGGGCCTTTGCTGATGTTGAAGGGAGCCCAAAATTTTTTGCAATGAAAAACTGGCCCCGGGAAAATCGTCAAGAATGAGCAAGGATTCTGGAGTGGGAGGAGGAGGCGATGGTGCCGGTTCATTCAAAGCAATAACCAAAATTGATGGAGGCATTGAGGCCGAGATTGGAGGAGCAGATGATGATGATTGTGGATGTAAAAATGTGGTTGAATTTGACGGATTAGAATTGGAAGCCAATTCTTTGTCATTGTTTTGCGTTGGTTGATCCATCAGATGTGGAGGATGGCCATTGGGAGATTCAGCGGGGAATTTGGCTTTAATTTATGGGGCATTATATTTAGGGTAGAGCCCAACTTAACCCTGATTATAATAATTCATCAAGGACTGAATCAATTTTATTGGTTTCATTATCAGATTAAAGAACAGATTTTGACTTTCTATTTTATTATTTTTAAACTGGTTCGAAATTAATTATAAGTTATGTCCTAAAAACCTTTAAAATTTTACTAACCTATTGAAAATTTCATTTTAAATATTTTAGCATAATACAATCAATTCTGAACATAAATTAAAATTAATATTATTAGAAAGCCAAAAATTGTTCTTTAATCTTATAAAAAAATCAAATTTGGTTCAGTCCTTCCCTGATGATTTATTATAAACGGCGACATGTTTGAATTTACATCAGGGGTCGGATCTGTCCTGATTTTTCAGATTTGTCCTGATTTTGAGAGGTCAAATCTGAGAAAAAGAAAATGTCCTGATTTCTCAGATTTGTCGCTGATTTTTGGTGAAATGTTTGATTTTGTCTGATTTTTACTAAAATTGTAATATTTTCTTAAAAAATGCCTAAATTTTTCGCTGCGTGGCTATTTTTGGACTAAATTTTTCGCTGCGCGGCTATTTTTGGACTAAATTTTTCGCTGCGCGGCTATTTTTGGACTAAATTTTTCGCTGCGTGGCTATTTTTGGACTAAATTTTTCGCTGCGTGGCTATTTTTGGACTAAATTTTTCGCTGCGTGGCTATTTTTGGACTAAATTTTTCGCTGCGTGGCTATTTTTGGACTAAATTTTTCGCTGCGTGGCTATTTTTGGACTAAATTTTTCGCTGCGTGGCTATTTTTGGACTAAATTTTTCGCTGCGTGGCTATTTTTGGACTAAATTTTTCGCTGCGCGGCTATTTTTGGACTAAATTTTTCGCTGCGTGGCTATTTTTGGACTAAATTTTTCGCTGCGTGGCTATTTTTGGACTAAATTTTTCGCTGCGTGGCTATTTTTGGACTAAATTTTTCGCTGCGTGGCTATTTTTGGACTAAATTTTTCGCTGCGTGGCTATTTTTGGACTAAATTTTTCGCTGCGTGGCTATTTTTGGACTAAATTTTTCGCTGCGCGGCTATTTTTGGACTAAATTTTTCGCTGCGCGGCTATTTTTGGTCTAAATTTTTCGCTGCGCGGCTATTTTGGTCCACAAATGAAAATTAATTTTGATGATCAAGAATGTTCAAAAATATATGATTTAATTATTTCCTCCCCAAAATTGCTCAAACAAATATGGGAGGTGAAAAATATGATATTTAAACGATTTTATCCATGAATAAATCGATTTTAATTCATTTTAAAGCATTTTATAAAATCTGAATTTTTATCATAAAATCTGAATTTTGGATGTAATTTGTCTGAATTTGAAAATTTTTTGATCCGACCCCTGATTTACATTTATAATTTATTTATCTAATTTCCCAAATAAATTTACCTGTTGGCAATTCGCCGACTGCAAATGCACAACAATAACCTAAAAATACAATAAATTTGTATTATATTTTTAGACTTGCCATTATTGCATGTTCCAACATTGCATGGGGCTGTTGGAATTGAACAATCCGAAAATGTGCAAACAATTCCCCTATTTGGATGCTTTTTCCCATTCTGCTTTTTCTTCCCTTTGGAATTTTCCGAATTTGCTGTTGATTTTGCCGATGGAATTGGTTCATCTAATGCAACTTCGGTGAGGGGAAAATTGGTACAAAATTGGGAAAGAATTAAAATTGGAAAAGGGAAAATATTCAAAAAATTGTGCATTTTGTTAAATGGGAATTTATCACATTTCTTTTTTTGTTATTCAAATTTTTGGGATTGCGTGTGGCTATAGGTTAATATTGTTATATAAAAGATTGTGCAAAAATTGAGATTAATTAATTTATTGATGAGAGCGTTTAGTAGATTATTAAAAGAATATAAAGAAAAGAAGAATGAAAATAATAATCTTAAGTAATTTATAATATATATGTGGAGGTAAAATAATTAAAAATAATAAATTAATTAATAAAAAATATATTTTTTTTTCATTATTTTTATATTTCCTTTTAGCAAAAAATATGAAAATTATTCTAATTTGCAGATTTAATTTAATTTACAAAAATTTATTTTGAAAAATAACGAAATTAAATTCTAAAAAATAATTTTTTTCGGTTATTTTTTATTTTTAAAAATAAAAAGTGAAATATTATTCTAATTTGCAGATTTAATTTACTCAAAATAATTTTAAAAATAAAAAAAATTTTATCAATTTTTATTATTAATTAAAAATAAGATTATAATAATTTTTACAAATTCCATTATAACAGACCCGGAAATTGCCGAAATTGATGTCCTGGCCTGACCGGTGTTGTGTGCGCAATGCATGCTTGCCTTTCAAAATCAAAGTTGAAGCCTTGTTGGCAGTGTTTTTTGACCCAACGGCGAGTGCTTAAATATTAATAATTAAAATTTATTTTAATTTATTTTTGTTTTAATTAACAGTGAATCGCATTGAAGGAATGCGTCTCTTTCCATATAAACTGGTTGAAGGCAATTCTCACTGGTCGAACAAAATTGATGCTCAGATGCGTCCGAAACCAAATCTTAAATTCGCTTATTTAACAAAAAGAAAATATTAATTAATTGTGTCTAAAGATTTTAAAAGCAATAAAGATTTTATTTCATTGGGCAAATTTTCAGCAGATTTTCTACAAATTTTAAAAATAAAATTCTTCAAATCTTCTCAAATAAATTGTACACTGCCTTATTGAAATAGTAATTATAAATTAAATAATTATTAGCAAAAATTTTACACAAAAATTGAATTTTGATAAAGCATTAAAATTAGTGAATTTATTTTTTTACAAAAATCTGTTTCTCTATTCACACTAAATTCACTTGAATTTCCTAATTTTATATATTCTGTACAATTTCCCTAAATAACAAATTGAAATTTTTTTGACTTTCAAACTGCTGACCGCAAATATATGTGGTCGTTTTGGGTGCACTTTTCCTTGGTTGCTGTTCTCCCCGTTGCTGTTCCCTATTGACCAATGCAGCTGCAGGAATGCGACTGGCAGTTTGTCCGGCATTTCTGCTTTTCACCACCCAAACACCTTCACCCGGTGCCGATTCCGGTGTGGGTTCACAACGAAGGAAGAATTGTGTTTGTTTGCCGCCAATTTGTACATCCGGTGAATCCAATTTGCATAAACCCCCAATGACTGGTGTTGGCGGATGATGTTGCTGGTCGGATTGGCACAGACAAAGGGCTAATTGGAAGGGAATATTAGATTAGAAATTCAAATAATTGAAGGATTGGATTACTAAGTATTATGATTATTTTACTTAAATGGCATGAAATAAAATCTTGAATTTTATTTGGGATTTAGTAAGCCATAAATATTTTGAAAAAAACATGAACATTGGATAAAATAATTTAATAAGAAAATTTTAAGAACTAAATTATTTTGTACATATAATATTTTACCGATTTAGTTTTTTGTCATTTTTAAAAAGTATTATTGTTCTTCTTTACAAATGAAATAAAATTTGACTATTTTTAAATATTTTTAGAATTTATTTTCTATTAAATTAGATTTTAATTTAATTAAATTTTAATTTAATTAAATTTTTTGAAAATTATGTCCTACCTGACAATAATAAAATGCCAATATTAATAGGCAATATTCTTGGCATTGTTAATCTCCTTGAAAAGAATATATTCCTGTTAGGATGAAAGCCCATTGTCTGCGGCAAATCAAAGAAAAGGATTAAGGCCAAATTCAGAATAGAGGAAAGGAGAGTTTTTTTGGAGAATGACAAATTCTGGGGTCGCGTCGGCTGGGATCAAAGGGGATTGGCGATTGTTTTTGGATGGAGAATCGACAGTTCTGGATACAATGATGATTAAAAGTGTCCTTCAGAAGATGGTGAGATTATCCCCTTCACTGGATCTATCAGAATAGAAACAGAAGTCCGCAAGTGAAGAGCTTCTCCTTGATGTTTATGCTGCTTATTTGGCTGCTAATGTGATTGGAAAGTTGAGTTGAATGGTCAGTCAATGGATTCTCCTTTGCTTCTTTCAATGAAGATCTCGGCTGGCCGCATCTTGGCTGGGGATTTTGTAATGAAGGGGAAAATTGGCCCTTGGCCTGCTGAATGTCGATTGAAAGGTGAATGAAGAGGCCAAATGGAAGGGTCCGAGAATTGATGAATGTGGGCTGCGCGGACTTGAGATGAGAGAGGATTAAAGGGCAAACTGCTGAGAAAGTTAGGATGGTTCTTCAAGTAGATGGTCCAGAAGACAAAGGAGGGCCCTAGAATATGGCAGAATAGGTGGAATGACCTTTTACACTTTCTTTTACTCACTTCAAATTTTTGAAATCCTTTGTGGACCAATATACAAATACAAACCAATATACAAAATGATGGGTTATATGAAATATTATGGAAATATTATTTTAAATTTGACACTAAAATCTTTTTCGGAAAATTCGGATAATATCAAACCTATGTTTAAACTTAAGAGAACTAATGATTGTAGTAGAAAATAATGTTTCATTGTGAAATAATTAGATACTACATTTATTTTTAGCATGGAATTTGTGTTCATCTTTGAACCACCTGTGATGATATGCCCACCCAAATTTATTCCTTACACTCCCAAAAATTCATCCAAAAGCGCGCGCGATCGCCCAAAAGACCTTTGTGCTCTTTTTCGGGCGGCCAGCAGAGCGCAAACCCAGGTTGGCCCATCCCCTTGGCCAATTATTTGCTTTTCCCCTTCATTTGTAAGGGGATTTTGCTAAGGCGAGAGTCAAGCCAGACTGACCAAAAGGGAGTAGGAGCCTGCACATTTCTTTTGATCTTCCCTGCTGGTGGACTATCCCCTAGGATGGGGCGATGAATGATTTGTTGAGAGATGAAGCTGGATGAATGCTCAAAATATAAAAGATGGATGGGAATTGGTCAGCCAGTCTTGGAGCACATTTTTCTCGGCTGCTTTCAAACTGATCCCCTGTATATCCCTTTCCATTTTTGTTACTATTTTTGGACACTCAAATGTATGGTGGATCATTTTCACATAAATATTAAAATAATGAGTAAAGAAAAGGCGTGAAATTTGAACTATTTTAATGTAGTTTTCTCCATTGTTGTTTTAACAATGCATGCATTAAATTTTATAAATATTTTGGCAATGGAAAATTTTATTATTTAAAAAAATCAAATTAGAGTTATACAAATGCGATTTGTTTGTTTATCAGATTGAATTTCTCAGAATTAATTATAATTTTTTTCATAATCATATAATTAAATAAATCAGAATTTGTGTTTTTTACAATCATAATAATATTTTTTGTGTTTTTCGTAAATAAGAATTTGTGTTTTAGCAAATCAGAATTTGTGTTTTAGCAAATCAGAATTTGTTTTTTAGCAAGAATTTGTGTTTTTACAAATCAGAATTTGTGTTTTTACAAATCAGAATTTGTAATTATAAAAATCAGAATTTGTGTTTTTACAAATCAGAATTTGTGTTTTTACAAATCAGAATTTGTGTTTTTACAAATCAGAATTTGTAATTATAAAAATCAGAATTTGTGTTTTTACAAATCAGAATTTGTGTTTTTACAAATCAGAATTTGTAATTATAAAAATCAGAATTTGTGTTTTTACAAATCATAATTTGTGTTTTTACAAATCAGAATTTGTGTTTTTACAAATCAGAATTTGCGTTTTTATAAATCAGAATTTGTGTTACAAATCAGAATTTGTGTTCACAACTTTTAACTAAATCAGAATTTGTGTTTTTCAAAAATCAGGATTTGTGTTTTTCGTAAATCATAATTTGTATTTTTAAAAATTGGAATTGTATTTTTTTGTGTTTTTGCAAATTATAATTTGTTTTTACCAATTCAGAATTGAATGAGTTTTACAGATTTATACATAAACGAACTCGGAAATTGGCGGAATTGATGGCCAGCAGGTACAAGCAATGTTTGAGAAATGCATGCTTGTCTTTTGTAAATAAAAATGAAGCCTTGATGACAGTATTTTTTGACCCAACGACGAGTACTTAAAAATTAAGAATTAAAATTTTTGTTCATTTATTTTCATCATTAATTTACATTGAATCGCATTGAAGAAATGCAGTAGGATCTATATTGACGGGTTGAAAGTTATTCTCATTGGTCGAACAAAATTGATGCTCAGATGCATCCGTAACCAAATCTTAAATTCGATTAACAAAATAATTTTGAAATTTTATCATTATAAGAAAGACCCGGAAATTGACGAAATTGATAGTCAGGTTCAGCTGTGACGGGAATTGTGTGCGAAACGCATGCTTGCCCTTCAAATTCAAAATTGAAGCCTTGAAGACAATAATGTTTGACCCAACGGAAGCTTAAAAATTGTTGAATATTCAAAATTCAAATTTATATTGGAATTTATTTTCATTTACTTTTCGCATTCAAGAAATGCACTTCGATCTGTTTCGACAGGTTGAAGGCGATTTTCACTGATTGAACAAAATTGGTTTTCTTCAGGTTTATTGCACCCGAATTCGGCATCAAATCTATTAGAATTAAAAATTTTTTTAAATAAATTGAATTTACCCTTAACTTTTGTCCAAAAATTGCAATTCACAAGGCAGCAGCTGGAAGCAAAAATAATGAATGCAATTTTAAGAAATATTTCTAATTGTAAAAATGCTTAGATTTTATAAAATTGGAATCATTCTTTTTGCAAATAAATTTTTTTTTTTTTTTGCAAAATACAAAATCATGAAGTAAAGACATTAAAAAATGCAAATAGAATTTGGACAAATGAATGGAAGGAAAAAAAATGATGAAATGAAGGAATAAATTATTTAGAAGGGGAGGTTGGATTTTATTTCAATCAAATGACCACTTTTGCCTTATCCGACACATCCCAAATCCCAATGACCAGAATTGCGCAATTACATATCTTGCTGTGGCATCTGAATGAGCATCAAATTTCTCAGAAAGGTTTTGCCCATGTCCCATCCCAATATTCCATCTCTTTCGGCCATCATTCTCATCCTTCCCCTCTCCCCATAAAAAATTCCTTTGAACCTGTCAAATGCCGCCTCCAATTTCTTTGTGGCGAATAAATGTCCACCTTGCACTCAGAAATTGCGCAACAAAGAAAAGAATCGGCAATGAGACTCATATTTTGAGATATTTATTATTTATCAATGAATGAGCCACATTCAAGTTTGGCCAACTCAATTTTTAAGAAGGAAATGGAGATATTAAATAAAGTAGGATGGTTTTATTAGAAAATGTTTGGAAAAATTGTCTCAGGATAAATTAATTGAATTAATATTTTTGTATACTTTTATCAAATGAATTACACTGATGAGATGATGACTGATTATTTTGAATATTTCAAAATGTTGCCTACTGCTAATTAATTTGTAATTTTTTATAATATTTAATTATTTTATTTAAATTTATTTGAGAAAATTGTAGAAATAAATATAATACATAAATATAATTTATAAAAATCCGTTCTTCTTTTCATTTTTTGCAAAAAAATTGGAATTTGAATGATGTATTTTTATAGCGACAATAAATTGATGAAGGCATAGTATGTAAGAATAGCGAACAATACGATGAATTGGCAGACAAATTTAATGATTTTGATATTCAAATATTTTCTATTATTTTGCATATATTCCGGATTCAATTAATCTGTTTGTTTTGTTACCAGCAATTGTCAAAGAATGATGAAATATCCATGTCTGTCATATTAATTTAATAAGAATGTCCAACAATTAACAATTTATTTTATAAATCATTTTCATTTTAATAATTATTATATTGCATAATTAAAAGTAAGGACATTCGAGATTCGATCAAATAAAAGCCTATCTATCATCTCCATATAATTTTTTTTTATTTGCTTATAAATTTTTATCTATTTTAATTTTTTTTTTCCCATTTTAGACTGATGGTATTTGCATAATGCATATTTGATTAGCAGTCTAGTCTGTTAGAAAAATGTATAATTTTATAAAATTGTTTGTTAATAAAAATTTATGAGAATTTAAGCATGGGGTCGATATAAGTTTATTCAAATTTATGAAAATTTTTCCGCAACTAAATTCATAAATTGTATGGATGATCTTCATAATCGACACGGATGATTTCCGTAGTATTAGTTGAGGATGCTAATATAAAAGCGGAATGAAATGATTAAATTTTCATCAAACCAAAAGTCCTCCATTAAAAATCCACTTTCCATTCAAATTTTAATAAAAAAAATGCAATCAAATTCCATTCTTGCCTTCACTTTGCTCTTTCTTTTCTCCTTTGGCTGCTTCATTGGCCAAGAATCGATGGTTGAGGCTGGCAGCTGCCAGCAACAAAACAGTATATGCGCTTCCGATGCCAAGTGTTGCCCTGGGCTTAAATGCAAATTTGTCACTAATATTGGTCCAAAACCTGCCGGGAATTGTGTACCCAATTGATGAAGCAAAAACAATGAAAGCAAATGTTGAAGCAATGGAATATTCGTTCAGAATTTCGGATTTAATTTTTTGATTTTTATTCTATGCTTTGGTGGCTTGTTAAAATACAAAATTAATAAATTTGAAAATGTTGTGCGATATGACCAATTTTACACATAATTAGGTACAATGAGAAGGGCAGTGCCATGACAATTTTTTGGATAGGATGGCCGGTGATATGGAAATATTTTTATTAATTCATTTGAAAGCTTTTTTCATAAGGAATCAAATGGTATAAGAATCACTGCTCTATGAAATTTTATTGGCAGATATGGCCCTTCTTGTTCCTCATTTTTTAAAAAATAATGTTTATAATTGTAACTAGTGGACGTTAGGGAAGTGGGCGTAAGGGAAGTGGGTGTAAGGAATACGTGGAGTTTAAAGGAATATTCGGGAGGAGGTTATATGTTGGGAGTGTTTGTAAACGCGCCAAGGCGCGTTAGACCTACCCTAGGGATTCGGATTTTGAAATTATTTAAAGGTCTTGGACAGGCGCGCCAGCCCTTTAAGGTCGTGGGCAGGCTCGCTTCGCTCGCCCCTCTTCTTTAGGTCGTAAGTTCGAAATGAAATTTTAAACCGGTTTGCAAACCGATTTTGGCAGAGATACAAAAATATTATTAAATTCTAATTCCCCATAGACGAAAACCCCCCGAATACTAATTTTGTTGTTATTTGGACAAATTTTCGTTTTTTTTTAACCAGTTTGCGAACCACCTTTTGCGCAGATCTCAAAACGGATTTCATTTTTGAATTCCCCATAGTCGAAAACCCCCAAATCCCATTTTCACCTAAATCAGCACATATTTCCATTTTTGACATTTTTAAACCGGTTTGCAAACCCCCGGTTGCGCGGATCCCAAAACTGATATAATTTTTGAACTCCCCATACTCGAAAACCTCCAAGTCCCAATTTTCATCTCATTCTGTTAAAATTTCCTCTTTTTGAACTTTTTTGAACCGGTTTGCAAACCGGCTTTTGTGCAAATCAAAACTAATATCATATTTAAATTCCCCATACCCGATAACCCCTGAGTCCCAATTTACACCTCCCAACTCCGACATTTTATATAGGCTTAGCTCTGGAGCGGAATATGGCCAAATCATGACCTGCGCACATTCTAACACGAACTCGTCCTAGGCCAAGCAGCGCAGCCCAGCAAGTTATACATCATTTTAAAGCCACCATTCTTCTGGTTGGCACTAAAGAAACTCCTCACGAAAATATCCATCCACAAAAATGTTATGAATGAAAAAGTAAAAAATGCAGTCAAATTCTGTCCAAAAACCGGTTTTCCCCATCTGCTAACCACCTGGCCAAAATCAACCTCATCCCAAACCATGTTCAAATTCATCTATACGCGTGCATTCTGGATGCATTTTTCCAACCCCCATCCCCCAACTCCCAACCCGAACCTTATTATACCCAAAAATGTTGGCGACATTTTTTTCCTTAGCTTTTTATATTGAATATAAAAAAAATTGATGAAAATTAAGGAAAGGCAATAAATTTTGGGCATTTTGCATATTTTCTTTATTCTCTTCTTCTTCCTCAATAATCCATTCCTTCCTTAATTTAATTTAATTGATGCAAGAAGTGGATTCATCGGGAAATTTGAATTGCATATTCAGCACACCGGCATCGAACCATTTTTGTACATTGCTTGAACGGCTCACATATTCTGAAGGAATGCCCAAATCAACTTTGCGTTGGCATGGCAAAATGCCTCGGTCACAATCATGATAAACTGGGGAAAAAATCCAAGATAATGAAGAGAAAAATGAAGGAATTTATTCATGAATTTTAATCCCAATTTTGGTAGTTATCGATTATCCCGGGGAGGGGGGAGATTTGAAATTTTTTTGAGCTTCTTATTCTATTACTCATATTTGAAAATAAAATGATGAAAAAAGATTATATTAGAGGATTTTAAGGGTAACTTAAGGTATTTTTGGGGAAAAAATCTGCCACGGGATAAGCGATAAGTAATCAAATTTTTGCCTAAAATTATTTTTGTACATACTTTTGAAGTGAACATTCATGCTGAAAATGGAACCAACTCCACCATCCAACACGAAATTCCCATTAGCATCAGTCTGGGCATCAGCCAACTGGTCATCTCTTCCTAAAATGTTGACAGTGTAATTAAATAATTTAAAATGGCCAAAATTTGACTGACCAATTCTATTTTTGTTCCACAATTTTACTTTTGTACTGGCCAATGGTTTATCGCCGCACATCAAACGGCCACGAACTCCAACGGATTGTTGGCGGAATCCTTCGATGCTGGGGAAAATGGCCATTGTAGCCAAAAGAAGCAATGAAATTGTCAAAAATGTGGTGGACATTGAGGAATTTATTTCTTTTATGGTTTTTTTGCTTAGAATTCTGTTGAAAATTGAGGAAATTTTTAGATCTTTTATACGGGGAACATTTGGGCCAAAAAGCCCAATTCATCATCATAGATGGAAGGGGAAATTTATTTGTTTGCTTTTCTATTTTAAAATGTTTACATCGAAAAAAAGAGCAGTCAACAATGGTCGAGGACCGAGGAGGGACGAGAGGAAGGGATTGGTGTGAAAAAATGAATTGAGGGATCAAAAATGAGCAGCGGGGCTCAAAGGCCAAAATCCTCACTTTTCAATGGAAGGAAAAGGTCAAGAATAATATGGGATGGAAATTTGAAGAAATTTCATTGAAAAAAATTTGTTCCGAAAAAATAGGTTTATTGAAGTCTGGATGGGAAATGATGAAAAGGAAGAATAGAAAATGAGTCATTTTGAGTCATCATCGGTAAAGCGACAAATTGAGGAGAAATGATGGGGAAAATGCGGAGGTGGATGGGCCATAAAACCGCAACAAAATTGGACCAAAAAATAGGAACCAATTTTTATTTTATACTATTCAATTTGTGAGGACCGCTGAATCATCGTCGATTCAATTTCAACATTTAATGTATTTTTAGGTAATGGATTTGGACGGATTAGTGAATTGGTTGAATGAGCACATTTTAGGCAATTATTATTTATTTTTGTATACAATTTCCTCGTGATGATATTTATCCAAAAATTAAAAATTGAGTGGAAAAACAATTTTAATAAACAGACAGAATTTTTATAAACCGAAAATGAATAAAAATGTACATCCAAAAATGGTATTTTTGTATCAATTAAAATGGAAAAAATTATTGCGGATATCATCCAAATTGAATTGAGCAGCATCTTTGAACAATTTTGCCAGTGGATCCTGCGGGAAATATATGGAGATTTAGGTTTAATTTAGACTGAAGCAATACCGTAAATTAATTTCTCATGGAGAATTATTTTTCAACCCCTCAAAAATTGGAAAAATTTGGAGTCTAAGTTAATTTGTGGATATTTTTGAACAATTTTATAACACTTAAAACATTTTGTAGAGCTTTAAGGAATTAATATAATGAAATAAAAAATTTTTAAAGTTCACCCTACCCTGGAGCTATGGGTCCTTAAAATTTAATGTGGGAATTTTTGAGGGTAGAGAATTAAAATAAGTTTTAAGGTATTATATATTCAAATTCGAATATAATTTAAATTGAAACAGCTCCGCAGGAGATTTAGGCATTTCGAGTTTTTAAACATTGTTTACTGTTTATGTACTATTTTATACATTTAACAAATTTTTCTTATGAAATAATACTTTAGGGTTTAATGATTCCAAAAATGAATAAATTTATTTAAATTTTATATCTTAAATACATATACAAAAATTGGTACAAATTACAAATAAAGAAATTCTAGGATTAATTTTTATTAACCGTAAAAATATGGAAAGTGACGGGTGGATATGGCTATGGCCATTTCATCATAAATTATACGGAGCGGGACGTTTTGTGGCGCGGCCGGTTTGTGGCGAAAGCTAATAGCTCAGCGCCTAATGAATGTTTTCGAATGTTTTTTATATCATTGAATAGAGCAAAAAATTCTCTATCAGCCCATATAAAAATCAAATTATAAAACATATTTTTACATTTTTTAAAAATCAAAAACCTTCAAAATTGACACCATTTTGCCCAATTTTATTCAATAGCTCATAACTTTCTCTAATTATTATTACTAGAATATAAGGTCTCAACAAAATCAGTCTCTAAAGGATAACTGTCTTCAAAATGGGCCGAAGGCCCTGAAATTTGGCATGAAGGGACCGAAGCCGGTCGTGGTTTGGCTAAAAATACAACGAAGTTTCCAACTTCACTCCGCGCGGAGCTCCGCGCGGAAAACGGTTTTTTTGAGACCCAAAGGGGGGACCCTTCTCTTTTCAAAAAATTTTTTTCGAGATAAACACTGGGGAATGGGTAATCGAGGTCGGGGATCCCGAATATGAAAATTTTTTCGAGATCCGCGAAGCGGTGCGCGAGTTACCGCGGTGTAAACCGCGGAGCGGATTTTTCAAAATTTTCACAAAAATAGTCCTATATGGGGTAATCGATGACGGCGAAATCGAATATGAAATTTTTTTCGAGATTTGTCAAGCGGTGTGCGAGTTACCGCGGTTCAGACCGCGGAGCGGAAAAATAATTTTTCTTAAATTTCGACTTATAAATAATGCTATATGGGGTAATCTGGGTCGGTGATCACGAATATCATATCCGTTTTGCATGAAATTGAAAGCTGCGCGAATTGAAACCGCGGTTAGGCAAGTGGGCCGGGCCGAAGGCCCGGTAGGTGGGAGGGATATAGCCGGATTAAGGGGGATTAAGTGGGATTAAGCCGGATTAAGGGTCAAAATGGTGGGATTAAGGTGGGAAAAGGGCCGAAGGCCTCCCCCTGAGCCCCGAAGGGGCGAAGATGGAAACAGGAGGCCGGGTAGTGCGTGGGATTAAGCTGGATATAGGGGGATTAAGAGGGATTAAGCCGGATTAAGGGTCAAAATGGTGGGATTAAGGTGGGAAAAGGGCCGAAGGCCACCCCCTGAGCCCCGAAGGGGCGAAGATGGAAATAGCAGGCTTGGGAGTGCGTGGGATTAAGCCGGATATAGGGGGATAAAGGGGGATTAAGTCGGATTAAGCTATGATTTCCTCCAAAATCACCTAGACTCAGTGAAATCCCGAAGGGATTCCAAAAACGAAGTGTCCCAAGCACAGATCCATATATCTCAAGGCAAGAGAGCCCCGCAGGGGCTAGTTATTATTATAAGAATATAACAAGACCCCTACATCCTTCTCTAACTAATATCTGCCTTCAAAATACTCCTCATCTCGGGAATTTGGTCTCGATCGACGACACTTCGGCCGTAGATTTGGAGAAAAATATAATGAAGTTTCCATCTTCACTCCGCGCGGAGCTCCGCGCGGAAAACGGTTTTTTTGGTACCCATAGGGGGGACCCTTCTCTTTTCAAAAAATTTTTGTCTTATTTTTTCTTGAAATCGATTCAGGAATGGGTAATCGAGGTCGGCGAAGCCGAATATCGAAAAAAATTTCCGGATTTACCGAGCGGTGCGCGAGTTACCGTGACCAAACCGCGGAGCGGAAAAAATTTTTTTTCTCAATTTCGACTTAAAAATAGTGTAATATGGGGTAATCGGGGTCGGGGATAATGAATATCATATCCGTTTTGAACGAAACCTAAAGGTGCGCGAGATTAAGCCGGATATAGGAGGATTAAGAGGGATTAAGTGTCAAAATGATGGAATTAAGGCAGGAAATGGGTCGGAAGTGAAGGGAAAGCGTGCCGAAGGCACGTGGACCGGGCCGGAGGCCCGGTAGCTGGGCTGGATATAGCCGGATAAAGGGGGATTAAGAGAGATTAAGCCGGATTAAGGGTAAAAATGATGGGATTAAGGTGGGAAAGGGGCCGAAGGCCCCCCTTGAGCCCCGAAGGGGCGAAGATGGAAATAGCAGGCTTGTGAGTGCATGGGATTAAGCCGGATAAAGGGGGATTAAGGGGGATTAAGAGGGATTAAGGGTCAAAATGATGGGATTAAGGTGGGGAAAGGGGCCGAAGGCCACCCCCTGAGCCCCGAAGGGGCGAAGATGGAAATAGCAGGCTTGGCAGTGCGTGGGATTAAGCCGGATATAGAGGGATAAAGGAGGATAAAGGGGGATTAAGCCGGATTAAGCTATGATTTCCTCCAAAATCACCTAGACTCAGTGAAATCCCGCAGGGATTCCAAAAACGAAGTCTCCCAATCTCAAGGCAAGAGAGCCCCGCAGGGGCTAGTTATTATTATAAGAATATAACAAGGATGGGATTTCTTTTCCATTCAAAGACTCCTCGAGGTTTGCTCCGTAGGCTGTAAATTTGGTACCGATCGACGCCGCTTCGGCCGTAGATTTGTAGAAAACTTCAACTTTTTTAAAATTTTCACTCCGCGCGGAGCTCCGCGCGGAAAACGGTTTTTTTGGTACCCATAGGGGGGACCAAGCACTTTTCAAAAATTTTTTATCTTATTTTTTCTTGAAAAATGATCAGGAATGGGTAATCGAGGTCGGCGAAGCCGAATATCGAAAAAAATTTCGGGGTTGACCGAGCGGTGCGCGAGTTACCGCGGCCAAACCGCGGAGCGGAATTTTTCAAAATTTTCACAAAAATAGTCAATTATGGGGTAATCTGGGTCGGGGATTACGAATATCATATCCGTTTTGAACGAAAACTAAAGGTGCGCGGGATTAAGCCGGATAAAGAGGGATTAAAGGGGATTAAGCTGGATTAAGTGTCAAAATGGTGGGATTAAGGTGGGGAAAGAGGCCGAAGGCCACCCCTTGAGCCCCGAAGGGGCGAAAATGGAAATAGCAGGCTTGGTAGTGCGTGGGATTAAGCCGGATAAAGGGGATTAAGGTGGATTAAGGGGGATTAAGCCGGATTAAGTCATAAAATGACTCAAAAATCATCTAGAGACAGTGAAATCCCGCAGGGATTCAGAAAATGAGGAAAGCCCAAGTAATCTCAAGGCAAGAGAGCCCCGCAGGGGCTAGTTATTATTACTAGAATATAAGGTCTCAACAAAATCAGTCTCTAAAGGATAACTGTCTTCAAAATGGGCCGAAGGCCCTGAAATTTGGCATGAAGGGACCGAAGCCGGTCGTGGTTTGGCTAAAAATACAACGAAGTTTCCAACTTCACTCCGCGCGGAGCTCCGCGCGGAAAACGGTTTTTTTGAGACCCAAAGGGGGGACCCTTCTCTTTTCAAAAAATTTTTTTCGAGATAAACACTGGGGAATGGGTAATCGAGGTCGGGGATCCCGAATATGAAAATTTTTTCGAGATCCGCGAAGCGGTGCGCGAGTTACCGCGGTGTAAACCGCGGAGCGGATTTTTCAAAATTTTCACAAAAATAGTCCTATATGGGGTAATCGATGACGGCGAAATCGAATATGAAATTTTTTTCGAGATTTGTCAAGCGGTGTGCGAGTTACCGCGGTTCAGACCGCGGAGCGGAAAAATAATTTTTCTTAAATTTCGACTTATAAATAATGCTATATGGGGTAATCTGGGTCGGTGATCACGAATATCATATCCGTTTTGCATGAAATTGAAAGCTGCGCGAATTGAAACCGCGGTTTGGTCAAAAACGGTTTATTCCAAAAGCAACTCATAGAAAGTCTTTTCTGGGCAAATCAGGCATGCTGATCACGAATATCACATTAGTTTTCACGAAATGCTAAGGCTCGCAAGATAAACTTGGTTTAAAATGAAACCGAAATGCTTATGAAACTTAAAAATTGTGACAAAAATGCATTTGGAATTGATAAAATTTCAAACAATCCACCTTACAATTTAATTCGAAATAAAATGCATATTGAACATAAAAAATTAATCTAAAAATGCTTTTGGAATGGAATAAATTCCACAAATTCCACAAAATCCAGCATTTATCCCAAATTAATGGGCAGCCTTACAAGACTATAAGACTGATAAATCATATTTAATTTTAATTTTGTACTGATAATATGAAAATGAAGGGGGCAAATTGTCTATGAGTTGGAAGTGTAAAATTTAAGAAAAGAAGGGAAATAGGCAAAATATCTCTGCTCGCCTAAATCTCTCTGCTCAACTCTCTCTCTAACATTAAGAAATAGTATGATGAGTGATGAGAGTTAGACTAGCAGAGATATTTCTGCCTATTTCCCTCCTTTCCTTAAATTTTTTCATTCCAACTCATAGACAATTTGCCCCCAGCAGCCGCATATCTTCCTTCCAAAAACAGAGGAAAACAATCTACGCCGCCGGCTTTGCTGGGTTTAGGCGTCCCTCAGCCGGGGGTATTATCGCCCCCGGCTGACACGCCGCGGCATATTCGCGTTGCCGTCCACGGCCCCATTTTTTTGGATTTCCCCTTCTGGGTTTAAAATAGTTCCCGTTCTCTAATAGTTCCTTCCTTACTTTCCCCAAATTTTTTTTGCCATTTTTTTTTTGCAACTTGGTTGGTGTTGCTTTTATTTATTAAATTAAAATAAGAATTAAAAAAGGCATTTTGGAAAAGAATGAAAGAATTGTAAAAGCAATTTGCATCAATATTTTCGAATTAATTTCAAATCAAAATGCATTCCAAAATTGCAAAAACAAAAGCAATTTTCGAAAATAAAATTTAAAATTGATTCCAAAAGCAAAAAATTTCACATTATTTTTCGAGATTTTATCAAAAATTTAATAATAAATTCGAAAGATTAAATTCAATTATTTTTAGAAAGGAAAGTTTTCTAAAAGAATTTGTTTTGCTAAAATTTTGAATTAAGTTTTAACATCGACAGCAATGGGTTTGACCAAGGAGCAAAAGCGGAAAATGGCGAAACGAGATGCTTATGCCAAAAAGAAAGATGCTGAGTGTGCCGGTCATTTTATTGTTTTTTTTATTAATTTAATTTTAATATTCTAAGCTGATGCAACGACGCCTGTGCCCGGCTCAAAGCGCCTTCTTCAAGGCGAGCAGTCTTCGGCTGTTACTGCGACCGGTGCCTTGCAGAATTCATCTTTGGCTGCCAGCTCTAATTTTCCACCTGAAAATCCCAGTAATTTTTTTCTAATATTTTAATGCATTTGTAATTCAAGATGAGCCAGCGAGTTCGGCGGCAGAGAATACCGTGTCAGTGCGTCTTCTTCAAGACGAGCAGGTCGGTTCCTCTTCTTCTTTTAGAACAGGTACTCCTGTTTTTGCGGCACGGGACTTCAATGCTTCCTTCTCATCTGTGCTCGGGAATCTCGATCTCAATACTTCTGGAGGCTCAAATGGTGCAAATTCTTTTCTTTTTCGACATTATTTATTTTTATTTAGCTCTAGGCAAAAGGCGGAATCCGGCGGCAGATATGTTTCCAACTAGCAAATTTGCACGGTCCGATGCGCTCATTGATGATGAACCAATGGATTTGGATGATGGTTTTAATGCATTTGGAATCAGAAACAAATTTTTTTCTTAGTTACAATGGCTCCACCCGGCTTCGACTCAGTGCCACCCGGATTTTCTCCTTTGCCCACCAACTCAATCGATAAGCCAAAACCCCGTGGAAGACCAAAAAAGCAACGAGGCGGACCCGGAAGACCACGTAAATCCCAGGATGGCCCCGATTCAAGAAGTTCTTCCGTCGCATCTATAAGGAGCAATGAATGTAATATAATCTAATGTACAAACAGGCCTAAATTAGATTACTTAAGCAAATGAAATAAATGAGCATGCAGTGGCAATATTGCAAGCTGAAGAAGCAAGAGAAAAGGAAACTGAAATAATTGCTGAAGTCCTCAATGAAGAAAGTTTCAAAGTGCCTGCAATTCCTTTGCGAAGATCAACAAGAACAACAAAAGCCCCAACTATATACACCGATGAACCAACCGAAAAGAATTCTGATAGTGCTTTTGCTAAAGTCACCCAAAAATGCCATATGCAGCACTTGGGACTTGGTTGCGCAGCAAAGGATGCCAATCATTTTCCCGACTATTTTGATTCCGTTAAAAATGTATTTTATAAATAAATCTTGATTCTTTTCATAAAATATTTAAGACTTACATATGCAAATATCAAAATTGTTTGCAATTGGAACATGAGATTGATTCCGTTAAATGCTGCAACAAAGGCACCGTTGACCTCTCTGCGTATTTGGAAAAACTTCAGCGTCAGCCTGATGAACTTTTTGAGTTGAAGAATGGCAACAATGCAGCACTGGCAAAGCATTTCATTAACAATACTTGGCGCTATAATGCGGAAATGGCCTTTGGCACTTTAGTCATGGAAAAAGTAATATTTTAAAATATTTTGGAATTATTTGATATGGAATTAATAATAAATTTGGAATTTTTTTTGCATTTGCAATGGATATTTTGGATTTGTGGAAAATTTGGAATTAGTGGAATTTTTTATTTATGGACTTATTATGTTTAAGGAAAATGTACCCCATGGAATGCCTGTGGCCAAGATTAATGGTGCAATAAAATATCGGTTATCAGATCTACATCATCCTCAACAACATTCGGGAAATAAGGACAATTACAAAAGGAAATGGGGTCAATGTTACACCATAACACCCGATGAGGCAATCCGAGAGCGACTCGACCAACTTGATGCTAATAGTGGACTTAAAGTGCTTTTATTTAAAATTGAAATCAATCATTATAATTATTTAAGCATGAAATCATCGAAACACTCCATCGAATGCTGGATCGAGATCATGTGCTTGCCCATGTCTATAAAAAATGCGCCGAAATTTATGAAGAACGGAAGAGATTTTTTGACCAGAATAACATCGATATGCCCGAATTTCGCATGACCTTGATGAACAAAAGAAAGGCTGTGGAAGAGGGAGCCAATGTAGATGCCAATATACATAATCACCGACTACTTCTACCAACAGAAAATGGATTAATGCAATGCGCAACAGTGAGAACAAATGCAAAAATAATAAAACTTTAAACTCCTAATTAGGTCCATTTTGATGAGGGCGATGACAATGGGCCACCAAGAGAGCGAGGAATTATGCTCACAGGAAAAGATGGTCGTTCTGTGGATTTTGCTCCTTTTGACCCGAACATTGATGCCGCACTATTTCCCTTGCTCTTTCCTTATGGCCAACGGACTTATGAATTGGGCATTCCGCTAAATAAACCGAAAGAAGATAAGAACAAGTCGAAAGAAGACAAAACTAAAAAGGCTCCAGATGCAAACAATACAATTGTCCATGAAGAATTTTCGGATGATGATGAACCAGAAGGCGCTCTTGACTTGATTGACCATCCTGGAGATGAAGAAGCCGATAACCCATCTAATAATCCAAATGCTTCTGATGAGGATCCAGATGCAAGCGATTGTGAAAATACAGCCGATGGAGAAACAGTAGATTGCAACGAAGGAAAATGGAAGGTACAAAAAAAGATAGAACATTTGCTTTTACATACAATTATAGAAAAAGACAGGCGCTTCTGAATTTGTTTCCATGCGACAATTTTATCGTTTCCTGTTTCAAATTCGTGGGACCACATGGCAAACATCATTGGCTTTGGTGGGCAGCTATGCTGGCACAACTCTACATTTTGACCATCTATAACCGAATCGAAGCAAATGAAGCAGATGCAATCAAAAGAGTCCAAGATAAATTGGTCACAGTTTTGCCCGGAATATTACTCAAGGCTATGGAAAACAAAATTCGCTCAGGTATAAAGCGTCAGGATATTACATAATCTACTACTTATTTTCAAGGAAACTTTGGATTTGGAATTGGCGCAAAACTCGGGAAAGTATTTTTTGCTCCTGAAACCTTTCGTGGATCTAGACGTTACTACCAAAAAGCATATGCTGACGCTCAATCAATATGCCGTGCATTTGGCAATCCACATGTCCTGCTCACATTTACAATGAACTCAGAAGCAGAGGAATTCAAAAAACTTTTGGGACCGCAACAAACATGGGCCGATCGACCGGACATTGTAACACGGCTCTTTATAAATAAGCACAAGGAACTTATGAGGGATATTGTCGAACGCCAAATATTTGGTCCAGTGGCTGCTTGGTTTTCAGCAGTTGAACATCAAAAACGGTTGCAAATGCATTTTAATATGGAAATTTACGATTTAATTTACAGCGGATTACCTCATCTCCACATGTGTATCACATTCAAGACCAAGGACAATAATTATTTCAAATTGCCTGATACAAAATGGACACCAATGAAATTGACCCCTGAAGAATGGTGCGAGCAATACATAAGTGCAGAAATTCCATCTCTTCCACCGAAAAAAGCAACGTAATTAAATCCAAATGCAATTAAATTCATAAAATTACTATTAAAGAAGCAAAAAAGCACAAAGACAACGAGAATATCATAATGCTGTGGTCTCACTTATGTCTCATCGTTGTTCTCCCGCCTGCATCGTTGATGGAAAATGCAGCAAACGGTTCCCGAAGCCCTTTTCCTACTCGAATGTAGTCAGTTCTGAATCGTATCCCGTCTATCGCCGACGTCCTCCTGCACCAAATGACCACGAAAAGGCGGCAAATCCACACTTATACGGCGAAACATACACTTATCCATCAAGGAATAATACCGCAAGAACAATTGACAATAGGCATATTGTGGCACACAATCCATTTCTTCTAAAGAAATACAAATCCCAGTAGGATCCGAGATTCCAAATGCATTTAATTTGTTACTTTTAGCATAAATATTGAATGGATTCAAGGCGATGCCACTGCTAAATATGTTACCAAGTATATAACAAAAGGATGTGATCTAGCCCTGGTGAAGGTACAATCCGATAAAAATGATGCATCGCCCATAGTCAACTACGATGAATTCGAAGAAATCCGACTTGGCGTTTATAGAACATCGAGCGAAGCTGGACTCGGCATCTGGGGACATAAAATATTTTCAAAATCGCATCATGTCCAGACACTCCATATCCATGAACCAGGAAAAGTAATATTTAATGCATTTGGAATATGAATAAATCCAATAATATTTGAAGATTGCCGTAGTCTTTGAAGATGGAGAAGAAGAACTTGCAGCCGAAAGGGAAATAAGGAATCAACAAAAGGGCAAAGAAAAGAAGTCCCAACTGACCGAATATTTCCGACTGAACAAAAAGCTCTTGGACTCTGGAAAAGATGAAGAACGCCTAAAGCACACTTATGCAACGATATGCAATGATTACTGGTGGTCGAAAAATTCCAAAACATGGACTCAACGAAAACTCAAAATGGATAAATTGGTCCGCATTGGTTCGGCTGCTCCTGGAAACGTGCAATTACAAGTAGCAATTTTTATATATTTTTTTGTAAATTTTTTATTATTAGGCCATTCGTCTTCTCTTGCTTATTGTCAAAGGCCCGTGTTCTTTCGAAGATCTATTGATTGATCAACATGGCAAAAAACATAAAAGCTTCGTAGATTGCGCTATTGCTCTCGGATTAATGCACGATGACTCACTATGGGACAATACCATCAAAGATGCCATGGCTGAAAAAAGATCACTTTCTGAACGAATACGATGGTTTGCTCTTTTCATTGCAAATGTACTGCCCAAGAAACCGGCTGAACTCCTCGAGAACCATTTCGACAGTCTTACAATGTGGCCTGGCAATATGACTAAGGAACAAAAAATGGAACGTCTATTGAAGCGCATTGAAATTATTCTGCGCATACATGGAATCCAACCAAATGATGGTAATTGCAAATGCAATGCATATGGAATGAAATATTAATTTAAGAAAACGAAACCTCCTGCCAGATGATCAATCTACCTGCACCTAAAGATTTCCGGATGAATCAGCAAGATGAAATTGACTGCACATATTTTCGGGATGATTATATGGCCCTTAATTTGGCTGATGAAGATGATGACCAGCCTACAAATGCAAACAATTATGCAACAAAATTCCAAACTTGGTACGGACAATGCACCCCACAAGAACAAAGACCATTTGTTGATGCGGTTCTAAAAGCAGTCACAACAAATCCAAAGGACACAACAGTTCCTCGCTATTTCTTCCTGACCGGAGCTGGCGGTACTGGCAAAACATTCACTTATAATGTAAACTTGAAAATATCCATTAATAATAAATCCTACTAATATAGACGATCATTGCTGGGATGAAAGCTAAAGGCCTTCGTGTACTGCCTTGCGCAACCACTGGAATTGCAGCCGAATTGCTTATTGAAGGATCCACCGTGCACTGCCGATTTTGTGTTCAAAATGATGTCAAACATGATACCCAACCACGACTTGCACGTCACTCCAACTATGCAATGCTACTTGATGCAGCGCAACTTATAATCATTGATGAAGTCTCAATGCAGGATCGCTATGTACTCGAATATGTGGACAAATTACTTCGATCAATTTCTGAACACCATTCCAAACTTCCATTTGGTGGCAAAGCAGTAATCATTGGCGGCGACTGGAAACAATTAATGCCAGTAATTCCCGGAAAGGATGAGGCCAACCAATTTGCACGTTCTGTCAAATCCAGCCAACTCTACAAGTATGTAACCATAATTTTTTTCAAAAAAATGCTTTTGTAACTAAGGCTTTTCAAAACCACTCGGCTCACGATTAACAAACGGCTCACAAATTCGGACAAGAAGACACAGAAATTCGCCCGCTATATGTATAAATTGGCCACTGGAGTAACAACGGACAACAATAGCCGAATCGAAATCCCACAATCAATGACCACCAACAATCCAGATGCAATCATGGAATTTGTTTTTCCTTCAGCAGCAATGTCTGACCCAATTAAAAACATCGATAAAATCAAAGGGAGTGCACTTCTCTGTCCTACAAATGAAGAGACATTCAAAATGAACAATCAATTATTGGTATTCAATGCATATGCAATCATATTCTGATTTTTCTATTTAAGGATATGATACCAGGCCAAGCAAGAACATTCACTGCCACGGATGAACCAGATAATGACAACCCATTAGACTGCCTATCAGTGCATGCCGCCGATAAATATGCCGAAAACTTGCATCGTCAAACTCCATCTGGCTTTCCACCTTATGAATTGCAAATCAAAATCGGTGCCATAATGATGCTTAATCGAAATCTGAGTGTGATCGATGGACAATGCAATGGTACCCGAGTGCAAATTACGAGAATATTCAGTGATGACCTCATATATTGCCGCTACATTAATGGAGCTCGAGCCGGCCAAGAATTCCAACTTTACAAATGCAAATTTACTGATGGTGGAGGCAGCCAAGGCCAAAATGAATCTGCAATGAAATGGTCAAGGATACAATTCCCACTCCGGCCGGGATTCGTCATGACAATTAACAAAGCTCAAGGACAAACATTGGACAGAGTTGGCATTGTACTCAAAAAAGGAGAATGCTTCAGCCATGGACAACTCTATGTTGCTTTTTCACGTGTTCGGGACCCTGATTCACTTCGGTACAAATAAAAAATATTGATAATTTTTATGAAATATTTTATAGTGTTCTCACAAGACCCGGTGCTATGGATATTAAAAATGTGGTTTATCAGCAAGTAATCGATAGAGAAGAAATTGAAGAAGCCTTCAAAATGGAGCAAGAGGACTTAGAGCGGGAAAGGGCAGGCTCGCCTCGATTTGAAAGCAACTTTATGAATGCAAATGCATCGGTACAAACTCCACAACACGCCATTAGCAGACCATCAACATCAAGAAGACCGACAAAAGCAACTCCATTAGTGCAACCACCAACAACAAGATCAACTCGCCGACGCTCTGTCACTCCTCAAATACAACAAAATCCACAAATTCCATTTGCAATCCCACAAAATTTCACCAATTATGGAGGGACAACACCTGAAGGAATACAATATTATGGTAGTGCTGAGGCCTTAAACGGTTATTGCATGCAAGTTGGAGCTCCACGTGATGGCAATTGCTTTTTTCAGTAATAAATAAAATGCTTTTTTAATCACAAAAAATGCTTTTAGTGCTATTGCATCGCGAATCTCTGATGATGACCCTGGGCTTTATCAAACTCTACGCGATATTGCTACAAATATTCTGATCGAGATCGACACAACTGGAACAACCGAATTAAAGGAACAAATTTGTCAAATGATTGGAGCAGGAGTACTTCTTAATGGCATGCCGGAATTTGAACAACGATATGGAAGATCGATAAGCAATTATGCACGCAATTACCTAGCACGTGACAGCAAATATGCAGGTTCTCCAGAGGCAATGGCTATGGCAAAATTTCTTCAACGACCAATAGCTATCATCACACCACCAAGCGAAAGTAATAGAAAGAAAAATTCTAAAAAAATAATTAAATAATTTATAGCGGAGAAGCAAAACCAATTGAAAATGGGCAATGCAAATCCACCAGATTTTGTTTTTGTTTATCTTCCGGATTATTCAATAAGGGTAAAATCTTAGATTAAAGACTTTACAAAAGCATAATTTTCAGCAATATACTATCTACAACCAGAAGTACGAACAATTATGGATGCTTGAACGGGAGCCAATAACACTGATTCATTCGGGAGGCAATCACTACGATGCAGTTATGTGGATTGGATGAGCAAATGGATTTTTTCAATTTTTATTGTACTATTTAACTTAATTTATTTTAACATTTCATTTAATTTATTATATTTTCGTAATTGCATTTTTCTTTTGTCCTTTTCACTCTTAATTTTTTTGTCCTATTCGTTATATTTTCATTCGTATATTTTCCCTCTTTTAATTGTCTTTGTCATTATTCACTCTTAGTCGTTTAGCGAATAAGTTTGAACGTCCTTTGTCCTATTCGTTATATTTTCATTCGTTCATTTTCACTCTTTTTTATTGTCTTTGTTTTATTCATTCTTAGTCGTTTAGCGAATAAGTTTGAACTTCCTTTGTACTATTCGTTAATCTTTTTTCAAAATTATAAAATATTTTTTATGTATTTTAATTATATCATTTTTAATGTAAATAAATAAAATAAATAATTTTTGCTTTTGTTTTGAAGTGTGGAAATGCATGTTACAAATGCATTTTTAAGTGTAACAGGTGTGGAAATGCATGTTACAAATGCATTTTTAAGTAAAAACAAAAGGCTAGAAACAGTGTAATCCCGCAGGGATTCTTATAAACAATTCCACGAATCCAAATACGGGTATAAGAGCCCCGCAGGGGCTAGTTATTATTACTAGAAAATAAGGTGGGTAGACGCGGGAATTCTTTCAATTATCTCTCTTCAAAATGGTCGTATCGACAAGCGGTTTGGTGCAAACCATATCTTGACCTTGTGGAGATTGTGGGAAAAATTCCAGTTTTTCAAAATTTTCACTCCGCGCGGAGCTCCGCGCGAAAAACGGTTTTTCTGAGACCCATAGGGGGGACCCTTCTCTTTTCAAAAATTTTTTTTCGAGATAAGTTCATAGAAATGGGTAATCGAAGTCGGCGAAGCCGAATATGAAACTTTTTTCGAGATCCGCGAAGCGGTGCGCGAGTTACCGCGGTGTAAACCGCTCCGCGGTTTTTTTAAAATTTTCACAAAAATAGTCATTTATGGGGTAATCGAGGTCGGGGATCACGAATATGATATCCGTTTTGAACGAAACCTAAAGGTGCGCGAGATTAAGCCGGATAAAGGGGGATTAAGAGGGATTAAGCCGGATTAACGGTCAAAATGATGTAATTAAGGCGAAAAATGGGTCGGAAGTTTGGGGGAAGCGTGCCGAAGGCAAGTGGGCCGGGCCGAAGGCCCGGTAGGTGGGAGGGATATAGCCGGATTAAGGGGGATTAAGTGGGATTAAGCCGGAATACGAGTCAAAATGGTGGGATTAAGGTGGGAAAAGGGCCGAAGGCCTCCCCCTGAGCCCCGAAGGGGCGAAGATGGAAACAGGAGGCCGGGTAGTGCGTGGGATTAAGCTGGATATAGGGGGATTAAGAGGGATTAAGCCGGATTAAGTGTCAAAATGGTGGGATTAAGGTGGGAAAAGGGCCGAAGGCCACCCCCTGAGCCCCGAAGGGGCGAAGATGGAAATAGCAGGCTTGGGAGTGCGTGGGATTAAGCCGGATATAGGGGGATAAAGGGGGATTAAGTCGGATTAAGCTATGATTTCCTCCAAAATCACCTAGACTCAGTGAAATCCCGAAGGGATTCCAAAAACGAAGTGTCCCAAGCACAGATCCATATATCTCAAGGCAAGAGAGCCCCGCAGGGGCTAGTTATTATTACTAGAATTTGAGGTGGGTTTCGAAAGCTTTGGGAAATTAAAGCTCTCTTCAAAATGGTCCAATCGACAAGCGGTTTGGTGCAAACCATATCTTGACCTTATGTAGATTGCGGCAAAAATCTGACTTTTTCAAAATTTCCACACCGCGCGGAGCTCCGCGCGGAAAACGGTTTTTTTGAGACCCATAGGGGGGACCCTTCTCTTTTCAAAAATTTTTTTTCGAGATAAACACTGGAGAATGGGTAATCAAGGTCGGGAATAACGAATATCGAAATTTTTTCGAAATCCGCTAAGCGGTGCGCGAGTTACCGCGGTGTAAACCGCGGAGCGGATTTTTCAAAATTTTCACAAAAATAGTCGTTTATGGGGTAATCGAGGTCGGGGATCACGAATATCATATCCGTTTTGAACGAAACCTAAAGGTGCGCGAGATTAAGCCGGATAAAGGGGGATTAAGAGGGATTAAGGCGGATTAAGGGTCAAAATGATGGGATTAAGTTGGGAAAAGGGCCGGAGGCCACCCCCTGAGCCCCGAAGGGGCGAAGATGGAAACAAACCCCCCTGAGCCCCGAAGTGGCGAAGATGGATTAAACCCCCCTGAGCCCCGAAGGGGCGAAGATGGAAACAAATCCCCCTGAGCCCCGAAGGGGCGAAGATGGAGATAACACCCCTGAGCCCCGAAGGGGCGAAGATGGAAACAAATCCCCCTGAGCCCCGAAGGGGCGAAGATGGAGATAACCCCCCTGAGCCCCGAAGGGGCGAAGATGGAAACAAATCCCCCTGAGCCCCGAAGGGGCGAAGATGGAGATAACCCCCCTGAGCCCCGAAGGGGCGAAGATGGAGATAACCCCTGCGAAATTAGATCAATTCCCTCCGAGTAACTCAAATAGTCTAAAGAAGGCTAGACTCAGTGAAATCCCGCAGGGATTCCAAAAACGAAGTGTCCCAAGCAAAGATCCATATATCTCAAAGCAAAAGAGCCCCGCAGGGGCTAGTTTGAATAATATAAAATGATTTATATATCATTAGATAGACAATTTATTGCTCTATCAAATGAATAAAAAAACATTCGAAATGGTTCAGTTTGCGATGAGTTATAAAGCAAAAACTAGTTCGCCACAAACCGGCCCGCCACAAACCATCGCATACCCTAAATTATATAATATTACTTTTTTACATTATTTTTTTTTATTTTTAAACATTTATTTGTTTCATCTTTTCTAAATGATTTTGATAAACATAAAACTCTTAGTTGAGAATATATTTCCAACTTCAATTAAACAATTTATGGGTTTAAAATTTTTATTTATTTTTTTCCTTTTTTATTTTTAACATTTATTTGCCATTGTGCCACAATTTTAATTTAAAATAAAAAATTTTATTTATTATATATATCCAATTTCATTTAAATACTTTATGGGTTTTAAAAAATTTTAAAAAAAAACTTAAAATTAATTTGAAATAACCTCGCATTGTTTGCTGTACAACCCAACCACATGAAGAAATCCGGAAATATGATTCGGATTGAAAATATCTGTAAAAATTGAAAATATTCTCTATTGACTCCAAAAATAAAACCATTGTAATTGTCGACAATTTCCTCCGCCTTAAATGTTTCCAAATGCAATTTAATTCGCATTCCGCCTTTCACCAACGTATACCCATGGCCAACAACACATTCATAATTGGACAGCAAAAATGCCCAAAAAATCATTGAGAAGAAAAGATGGATGGTAACTAGAACAAATTTGAAGATCGTTTAAATTAAATGACTAAATTCGGAAAAAGATTGACGGTTTTCCCCACCTAATTTTTGTAACCGAATTTAATCTAAATTTGATGCTCACCTCTAGCCATGCTTTTGTGCCTCTGATTGTTATCCACACTTGATTTGTATACCGAAAAAGTGAATAATTGGCCTAATGAAGATTGGCTTTGGTTTTCGGTCACAATTTGGGAAACTTATTTTTAGAAGGCCAAAGCCCTTGCCCTCATCATTCGCCAATCGATTCCCGCGTGCCAACGCAACAAAATGGCCACCAATATTTTAGCTTTTCATATCTAAATCTCTCTCAAATATTTCTAATCACTCTATTTTATTTGCTTCTTTGCCATTGAAAGGCCTCTGAATATTTTTGGCCATAAAGGGTGGCATTCGCGCGCACTAGCCTCTCCTCGTCAATTCCATTCATCGATTTTTGAGACGATCATTTCTCCCTGAAAATGATGTTTTTGGGCCAAATATTTGGCCATCATCACTTTCGGCAACTGCTGAAACCATGTTTTGGTTTATTTTTGAATAACATTGGTCGATTAGCTTCCCTTAAACTTTACTTTTTATTCAAGAATATTCTGTCCATTTTTATACAGCATTTGCTTTTAGCTTATAATGCTAATTGCTAATCGGCTTGATTTCTTCTCTGACCTGTCGACAATTCAACACCGGACATTTCTGCAACCATTCAAAACCAAACAATTCCTCAACCAAATAAAACGGCAATTCCGTACTCGAAAATTCCGCACATGCTGGCCAAACCCCACATTCAGAAAATCCCTTACCGTTTTTTCCTGTTATCCACGCTCCGCGGCCCAAATCTACCTATTCTACCCTAAACCCCCTCCCTATCCATATTTTTCAGAAATTCAGTTTGGTGCAGAATTGTCATTTATTAGCCGGATGCGGAATTGTAGGTTTTTGGCTGGGCTGGGTTTTTATCTGGTTTTGGCTGGGTGCCGAATTGTGCCGAATTGTCAAGTGCGGAATTGTCGACAAACACTTCACTATTTTAATTGAAAAATGAAATATTCTTTTAATAGTCAGAAAATAGCAACATTAATCTATTATACCAGTTATTAAATTATTATTTTTTCCCTATTTAGATAATCTGGTATTTTCATGTTAAGAAAATGGTCAATTTGACTTCAATAGTAACTCATTTTTGCCTTTATTCTCTTTTTATATTGTCCACCTTATTGGAATTTTCTTCACCGAATGTTTCACCATTACAATTGACTCTCCATATGCCCAGTGCTGGCCAAATGACCCCAATTGGTGGAGTGGCCAATCAATTATTGAAACCCGAGGACCGGATTAAGGATTTTCATATGAGGATGAGTCAAGCGCATTCTCCGCCAATTCCAAAAGATCGAAAGGTGAGTTCTCATCTTCTTCTACCTCATTGCCCTTTGTCCTTTTCCTCTCCATTCCAATGACAATCAAATAGATTAAAAGTACGGGTTGTAAAGTCATTCTTGTTAGACTCTCTCGGTTCTAAAACACGCTTTTCCGTTCTTTAAAAAATGTTGGTCGAATTTCGGTTTAGGTTAGTCTTATTTTTGGTTATAAAGAGCAAAAATTCCCAATTTCGGTTCTAAAATTCATCGATTTTTGGAACCGGAACCGACTTTGCATAGAACTCTATTAAAAAGAGAAGAGTTAAGAATGTTAAATATTAAATAAATTAGCCTTAAATATGGTTTAATTGAAATAGCAACTAACTAACTCCAAACCGTTTTGTTGAATTTTATTTAAATTTTTTCGCTCATTAAAAATTTTATAATAATGCTTAAAGTTGGATGGATTTTATAATTATATTAGAGATTTTCATTAATAAATTGTTTAAATTTTAATTTTTTTTTTAATTTTCAGCAAGAAGCCACCCTTTTAAACCAGAAGCCAATACTTGATCGAATCCAAAATGTGGCTAATCAATTGGCTCAAGGCAAAGTTACGCCGGGTGAATTAATTCATCAAATACCCGCGAAACAATATACCAAAGGCAAGGTGTCAAATTCCGCAGTGTTCGAATTGGTTCGACCTGCGTTGGAAATGGACAAACAAAAGGAAGAAGAACACATTTTTGAAAAGGAAAAGCGTAAAAAGGAAGAGGAAAAAATTGCATTGGCCGCAACAAAAGTTGTGCTGGAGGAAATTAAAAAGAAGGAGAAAAAGGCGGTGAAGGAGGCAATCAAGGAAGTGAAGAAAGAAATGAAAATTAAAAATGAATTGAAGAAAATGATGCATCATGGACATGGCCATGGGCACAATCATCATCATAAAAAAGAAAATAAAAACAATTCGGTTGACAAATTGCCTAATAAGGGCAAGGCGGAACATCAGAAATTGAAGAAAGCAAATCAAAATCAAGCAGGTTATCTCTTTTTTCGTTTATTTTATAATTTTTGTACATTTAAGCCCATCATTTAATTTATTATTCGATGTTTCTATTTTGGTAGGAGAGAATATAGTTTAGGCCTTGGCTCACACCCCGGACCTTTGCCGAGGAGCCTAAATCCCCAATGGCCCAATGAATCGGATCGGGATAAGTTGGATTAGACTTTATTAAATATATTTATCTGTTGTGCAGAAAAATAGTGATAATTGAATGCCACAAAAGTGATTGAAAAGTGAACATTTAATGGGGGAAAAGAGTGGGTTTAAAAAGGCAGATTAAGGCAATATTTAATTGATAAATTGACAGGGTGATAAGGAGGAGATTAGCGATTAGGCAATAAATGGGAGTAAAGTAGGATGAACTATTAAAACCCTTAGGCATTATATTAGCATTGACAACGAGTTTTGAATTTTGATTGATTATTCTCTAATGAAATTTCTGAAAGCGAAATGAATAATTTAATAATCATTCAAGGTTTTATGGCCATTGTTACGCATCCAATCTATAAACCATCTGAAAAATTGGCGAAAAAGAAATCGAAAGGACAAATCCCAAAACTAAAATACCCAAAAGATGTGCACAATTTGTTGTGGACTGCGGTTTCATTGGCCGGAGAACAGCTGGCCGAAGGCAAAGCAAATTCACCGGTTTATATTAATTAGAAATTATGTAAAAAATTAATTTAAATATTTTATAGATTTGTCTGCTTGAATTCCTTGCCCACATGGTTGGCGGCGCATTTGCCCCATTCATTGATAGAAAAAGTAAGAGGGGATTAATGAATTTTATAATGTAATTTAATGAGTAGAATAAGAAATTTTTAAATAAGTATAATTAAATTATTAGTTAATTTAATTAAGAAAATTAGTAGGGTAGCTCAAGTCCGGTTTTATAAAAACTGAAATCGAACCGATGATTTTTGGTTAAAAACCGAATTCAGAAAAGAAGAATTTTTGACCAAAAAACCGAAAAAGAAACCGAGGATTTTTTGTCCAAAACCGAAACCTTTGGTTCAAAAACCGAAAACGGAACTGAGATTCCAAAATCCACTAAAACCAAAACAGTTTAAAACTGACTTTGAGCCTCTATAAATTAGCCCCATTAAAATAGAAGATGGCAATCAGAATTTACTCACTGGTCAATATCAAAAAATTTTTAAGATATTACAAACTTTCATGCCCTTGAATTAAAATCTTTCAATTGATATAAAAATGATTAATCAAATATTTTTGACCAGAAATTTATAATCAAAACATGAAAACAATTCAATTATTCATTTTTTTGTCATTTTTACCGATTAAATCAAATATAAATTTATATACTTTCTATTTCAGATGAAAAATACATGAAAGGGCAGCACGGCTTTTTGCATAAAATTCGCCATTATACGATTCCGTTCCTCTCATCCGGATACATGGCATTTTGGCGAGAAAGTAAAAGCCAAATTAAATTTTTCAATTAAATTTAAAATATTTTATAGAATTGGGCACAAAAGGCTTTGAAGAATATGAGAAGAAGGTGAATCCGGTGTTCATCAATCACGAATTCTAGGTGAAATCCTCGAGCGAAATTCATATTAATTTTTCGGATTTTTTCCATTAAATTTTCGGCATTTTGTTTTTCTTTTATTTATTCCAAATTTTTCATATGTATTTTATTTTAATTATTGATGAACATTTTCCCATTTAATTTGGGTATAAATTTTTATCGAATTCATTCAAGAATATTTTTATTTTTGCAATTAAATTTTTCAATCACCTTTTCTGAGAAGCAAATGCCATCATTTTTTGTAGTCATTTTCATGACTCATAGACAAAGTCAGCAGTATTTTTTAAGATGATTTTTTTGTAAATTAAACCTTTTTTGCTATATAAAATTTAAGAAATTTTATATTTTCTCTACTTTGGGCAAAATTTTGAAAAGAATTATTATATTTTTATGCATACATAAAGATCATTTTAGCAATTAAGTTTTGCTTAATTTATGTCTATTAATTAATTCATTATATGACAAACACTAGCTCGTACCCACGATGTGGCCATTGCCAACTAGGGAAAGATGCCATTGGTCAGTACTGTGTGACATTTTCTGGCGGGCTGGCCATCTTGGTGTCTTCCACAGCTCAAAGGCGCGCCACTGCCGGATAGAAATGTCAAAAAGTGCCTCGCTTTCCGGTGAAGCAGGCAATCGACCCAATTTTTTTTCATTTCAATTTAATTCCACTTGCTTATTAAAATAAAAGCCATAATAAAAAAGAAATTTTATGATACCATGATCATTTTCGGGTACAATCGTTTATCCTTATTTGAGAAAAGATTTGTAAAAATTTTTTTTAAATTCTTATTTTTATTACTTTTTATTATACATATTTAACTCTAAAACGATGAACAAAAAAAACTATTTTAGAGTTAGAATCTTGTGATCAATTTTTGGGTGACGTGTTTTAAAGGAAATTTTTCCGACGAAAACAATTTTAATAAATTGTCTTAATAAATTCCCAGAATGTTTTCACACTTTGAATTCATTATTCCCATTGAGAATTAACCAAATTGTTTGCCACGTCTCAATCTTTCCTATTTAAAATCTCCTTTTCATTTTATTTTCAAAATTTAACATAAAATTTAGTAAAAATGTACTTCTTCATATTCCTTATTCTTCTTATACATCTAAACTATTTTATGTCTTTCGCCAGCGAACCGACTAACATTGAAAAATTGCCGATGAAGAATGGCACATTCCTTTACACCAAAGATGGGAATTTGGAGTATAGGTGGGCAAATTTGAATTTAACACAAGCAACGTCTTTTCACTTTCCACTAACCTTTCAACTATCATTGAAAAATTATATTTAAAAAATATTTTATAGAAACAAAATTCTATAGTTGATATATACTTTCAAATGTAGAGTTTGAAATTACAAAAGTCCAAAATGTTTTAAACTTCTTGGTAGTTTTATAAAAGTTGGTTCTTTCCCTATTTTCTTTTAGCGAACTAAAAGTTCTCAATTTATTTCTCTGAAACCGATAGTGAACAATCCAAATTGAATATAATACATTTCGACTTTTTCATTCAAAAACTTGGCTTTTTTGATCTAGAATTTTTTTTTTTGAATATTATAATATTGCTATCAATTAATAAATGTGTTTATGGAATCATCAAAACTAAAAATACAAATAATTTATTCCATCGTGCCCAATAAATTAACCAAATTTTCTTTTTTATATATTTTTCTGAATACAGTTTCGTCTCAAGCGGCCCTGTTGTTAATGATACTCAGAGACACGACGAGACAATCGATAAAGCCCAATTCAAACCAACTTTGTTCTTTATCGAGGAAAAGGAAAATCGTCAAGTGTTCAATTTGGATGGTGAATTTTTATATTTTTGGACCAATAAGAAATTTATTTCAGTTTGTGTCGATTTTTTAGACTGTAATGGATCATCAAAATACTGTCTTCTTGCTAGTGGGGAGTAAGATAAAAAAATATATAAAAAATATTATAATTTATCAAATAGGGTCCACATCTGCTATAATAGTCAATTGAGTGCGAAAGAATTGGAGTAGGCAAGGAATAATTCGAAAGAATTATCAGAAAATGCAAAACTTGCAAAATATAAAATTGAAAAATATTGCCAAAAAGACAAAGGAGAAAAGCGGCAAGGCATCAGGGTGAATTTATGTTCATTTGAAATTTACATATTTTTCCACATACTAGAGGCGTAATAAGAGGTCCTAATCCCACCCTAATAATTAATATTGCATAAAAAATACTAAAAATGTAAAAAAATTTTCATTAAATTTTCTCAAATCATATACTTATTATTATTTTTTAGATTGTATTCGGCAGAAAAGAAGCCATTTATCACGTATTCACCAGTGTAGATCAACGCGGTATCACAATTGATGCCTCGGATTTTGTGGAGAATGAGGTGAAAGTTTATCGGAAGAATAAAATGGCAAAACATTGCATTCGATTTGAAATGGGCCGAATGCCGCCAGATATTGGGGATGTGCTTGATCAGCAGGAACAAGTCCAGGATGCAATTCGATACATCCTGTTCGATGCGGAAGCCAAGAATCACACAGACAATATGACGGATTTACTGAAGGATTATCAGAAAATAACACTGAAAGTTGAGGATGTGGTCAGTTAAAAATTTATTTATTAAAAATAAATATGGTAACAAAATTCATTAGAAAAACAGGCGGAATTATTCTAAGTTGACCAGGCGGAATTATTCTAAGTTGACCAGGCGGAATTATTCTAATAAGTTGACCAGGTGGAATTATTCTAAGTTGACCAGGCGGAATTATTCTAATAAGTTGACCAGGTGGAATTATTCTAAGTTGACCAGGCGGAATTATTCTAATAAGTTGACCAGGCGGAATTATTCTAAGTTGACCAGGCGGAATTATTCTAATAAGTTGATCAGGCGGAATTATTCTAAGTTGATCAGGTGGAATTATTCTAAGTTGACTAGGCGGAATTAAAACATGCGGAATTATTCAAAGTTGACCAAGCGGAATTATTCTAAATTGACTAGGCGGAATTAAAACAGGCGTAATTATTCAAAGTTGACCAGGCGGAATTATTCTAATAAGTTGATCAGGTGGAATTATTCTAAGTTGACCAGGCGGAATTATTCTAATAAGTTGACCAGGCGGAATTATTCTAAGTTGACCAGGCGGAATTATTCTAATAAGTTGACCAGGCGGAATTATTCTAAGTTGACCAGGCGGAATTATTCTAATAAGTTGATCAGGCGGAATTATTCTAAGTTGATCAGGTGGAATTATTCTAAGTTGACTAGGCGGAATTAAAACATGCGGAATTATTCAAAGTTGACCAAGCGGAATTATTCTAAATTGACTAGGCGGAATTAAAACAGGCGTAATTATTCAAAGTTGACCAGGCGGAATTATTCTAAGTTGACTAGGCGTAATTAAAATAGGCGGATCTAAATAGATGGAATTAATTTAATGTAAAAAGACGAAATTATTTAATACAAAATAGGTGTAATTAAGATATTTGTTTAAGTGTATACTGTATATCTACTGAGTGGATTAATTAATTTGTATTATCCAAATGTTTTTTTTTCTCTCTTGAAATCTTAAGCTAATCTTCCACGTTTTTCAGACCCAGGATGTTGTTTTGAAGACGGTGGATATGGCCGCTCATGAAGATGCTTATGCCTATGGTACACAAAAGAATCGCATTTCCAAGCGTTTATTGGGGTAATTTCGGAAATAGATATATCGAATTCATCAAATTTCAGCGTTTTATGGAATCAAACAGAAGAAGGCGATCCTGTAAATTATCCAAAGGAGAACCGAACCCGTGAATTTTTCATCAGCCAGTGGCTTTATCGCGATATGATTCCCAATGTACAATTGCAATTTTGTCATTTTTATTCCCCATTTTCAGTTAAAAACGGATAAAAACTTCAAAAAACCGAATTGGCTGGAATTGGAGAATCTTGAAATTAATTACTTCTATTTGCAGCATGTTAATTTCTCTTTTGTGAGTAAATTTTATTTATTTACCATCATTTTTGGGTGAGGGTTAGCTTAATGAAAAATAATAATGTCAATAGATTGAATACGAATTAATTTTATTTTTTAATTTAAATATTTGCAAGTTAAAATGTTACCCAATCTTTTTATTTTATCCAAACAATAAAATTTATTCAAAATTTGGTACTTATTTGGTTTGCATCCACTTTTTTGGGTCAACTGAGAAAAAGTGAAACGCCCTTCTTTGGGCATCTGGATTAGGATTAGAGTCACTACTCAATAAGTGTTATCTGGGATGATACCTAATACCTACCCCCGAATGACCACTAATGACCCAACCCTATTCCTGAATCCTGATGACCCAAAGAGGGGACCTATGACCTTCACTTTTTACCTTCTAAACAAAAGAGGGGATGTAAACCAAATAAATACCCAAAATTTACCTCCTAGAATGGTGGCAATATTTTCCCATGCCGTGCGGAATGGGTCGATTTGGAGAAATTCCAAATGGAAGTAAGTTTCTCTAATCTAACCTAAAATGTTTTGTCTAACTTATTAGCGCGATTTCTACCATTCGGAAATTAACAAATTCTTCAGTCCCATAAATATTGCCTATACGGTTGGATTGGTTGGCTGGAAAAAGGAGGAGGAACGCGGATTTGGGCCGGGTTATAAGAAGAAGGGAAAATTCGGGCCAAGTGATGAGGAAATTGAAAAACTTTTGTATGTTTTGCCAAAGACGAAAGGATTCATGGATATGGAGGAAAGATACATCAAAAAATTTGGAAATGCCGAAATGCTGCCAAATGTGGGTTTTTGTAAAAATATTTAATTGTAGAAATTAATTTTATTTAAATAATTATTTAATTAATTTAATTAAAAAATAAATATTATTTGCTATTAAAAATCCATCTTTTAAAGATGAATTTTTACAGCTGATTCCCACAATTTTCTTTATTATAATTTTTTTTAGGAAACTTTCCACAAACTTGAGGACTATTATACCCCACTGCAATTGAACAACCAAAAACCGTTGGGCGAAATCACCGTCAAACAATTGGTTTTTGTTTGTGCCGATCACACCTTCAATTTGCCGCATGTCGCCTCATATGTGGAGGGCACTGGCATTTGAGATGACACAAATTTGCGAATTTGAAACTGAAAATCCATTCCCCCAATTCAAACTGACATTATTAACCTTTGATGAATTATAATTTTTAAATTTTTGAATGAATAAAATTAATTTATGATTTTATGTTCATTTTAATTGTTCACATACCGTACTTCCCCACTCACTCACACTAATTATAATTACTAATACAATAATTCCCTACCCTCAATTTTGAAGAACCATAGCTCTCTTCTCATATCATGGTGAACTTTACCGTAAAAATTGTTTTTATTGCATTTTCAAAGCTCTACAAAAATCCGCCTATAATTGTTTCAAATATCCATAAATTAATCAGTTAAAGCCTTAATTTTCCCAATTTTTGAAGGGTCGAAAAATAATTACCCATGGGGAATTAAATGAGCATTTATTGTAATTTTCGAATCATACTTGTTAAATTATGTCAAAAAAAGCCGGCATTTTTATTATTCCCATTTTGGCCTGCATTTCTAGTTTCTACTGATGAACAAGCCTTTTGTCGGGATTTATCCCGATCTTTGGTATTTGTTTCCATTTTTTGTTCCTATTTTACAAATTTATTTTATTGGGAATGTCAAAATTTTCTTGCCTCCCTTTTGCCATTTTCTATCCATGAATTTGTTAGCCGAATCACCGTTTTTTGCCTACGCCTTTGGGCAATTTTTCCTTCTATTCAAAAAGAGGCAAATAACGGCGATTGGGCTCACTTTTCTCACTTTTCTCATTTTTTCCACTCATTCTAAAAAGACCCATTGCTTTATTCATTCGTTCCGAACAAATTGAATTTATTCGTATAATTTGGAAATTGGAATAAAATTAAAGTAAAATATTCGTTTATTTCGTTCGTCTTGGGAAAAGTCACAGTCAGTCAAGTCAAAATTTGACACCTTTTCTACTATTCTAATGTTCCCCCATTGTTTCATCCAAATTGCTGGTAAATTGGCAATTTTGGCACAGCTGCTTCATTCAATCCCCCTCACCCCTCTCCCTCCAACCACCGACCTCAAATGCAAATAATCCCCTCCTCTCTTCCCTTCCATTCATCAAGGACCTGTCACTCACTTTTGTGTGGTGGTTGTGCTCATCACTCGATGCATTGCTATTAGGACCAATGGCCATAAGTCTTTTATGAAGAGGATAATGATCCTCCCCTCTCATTGGAAGAAGGCATGGAATGGCAATTGGCTTCCCTTTCAAATCCAAGAAAGTTGGCTGCTGCCATCTGCGAGAATTGGATAGAAGGGAATGGAGAGGAAGCGATTAATTGGATGACAATTCGCTGAAAGGGAGGGCCTGGACATTTGGCCAAACACTGACAGAATAAGGCGAAAGGGGGCAGTCAATCATCGTCATTTTTCTCCAATATTGGATTATTTTGGACAAATGAATGAATTGGGATATTGGGATTTGGGAGAAGGTGGCCATCAATCCTGGGCGAAATATGCTCCTACTGGCCATAAATTTGCGGTACAAATTGATGGACAATTTTATAAATGATTAATTGCAAAAATGGGGTCAATTTGCTTATATTTATATTGGGATTGAAGGAGGAATCAATTTTTTGATTAAATATTACCAAAAAAACAACACAATTTATTTTTTTTATTATACCGTATACATATATTCTTTTCTCGCTCTATTAATTCCCCATAATCGATTTTGAGGACTTACTCACAGTCACAGCTTCTGGCAACAAAGTAAATTTAAAGAATATTTTTATTTTATTGACCTTTCTTTATTCCCTACTAAAACTCTACAATATCAGCTAAAATTCATTCAAAAATGTCCATAAATTAAAGAAGTAGACCTCCAATTTCCCAAAATTTTTGAGGAGTAGAAAATAATTTTCTATTAGTTATTAAAAAAGCATAAACGATATTTTAATTTTTGTTGGCATTTTGCCCCTGCAAAATGGCTCCTTTCGGAGGAATAAGTTTTCCATTCCAAATTCAGAGTTAATTTTTTAATTGTTGATAAGTAATTCTCATTACAAAAGCAAATAGTAATTTAAAATAACTTCTTTTTGTGGAATTTCCTTCAAATTCTTCATACAACCAATTTCCTCCTTCCTATTTTTGCGCGACGATCATTTTCGCTTGTCCACCTGTTCCACACTCACAATATCCAATTTATATGTGCCTGGGCAGCTGCATAAATAATAAATTTGCAAATGGCCAAAATAGGCTAAAAATAATTTTCCAACGGCACAAATAACTAGCCAAATAAAAGGGAAGCCGACACCCTATAATGAAATGTGTTTGTTTAGTTTTGTGGCCAATTAGCAATTTTGTTTGGCACTAAATTTTGAAGGGAACAAAAAGACAGAATGACCAACAAAAACGCTAATTGGTCAATGTGAGGGCACAGAATTTGTTAGTCCTCTTCCATTTTTGAATGGAAAGTGTCCACATTCAAAAGAATATAAAACGGGTTTGTCGCCTTTTGTTTGCCATAATTGGCCAATTTTTAATTATTTATTATTCATTTTGACTTTAGGCAATTTATAAATCATTTATATTATAAATTTAGTGACAATTTATTTAAAAATATTTATTTGATTTCATTTTATTTTCTAAATTATATTTAAAAAAAATAAATATTAATTAGGAAAATTATTTTTAAACCTCATAACTTGGCCATAACAAAATATTATGACTTTTGGGCTAATTTAGACTTATTAGGATTTCTTGTATTGCCATATAGGAAACTTAAGGTTATCTGAGGCCCTAAAATTTCGATTTTAGCATAAAAGTTTTTTTTAAAAATTAATAAATTGTCATTCTAAAAAATATACAAAATTTACTGTTACAATAAAATTCTGTAAAAAGTACAAATATTTTACTCCAATAATTTTACTATTAATTTCCATGCTTCTAATCTCGGCGTTTCATCCTTTTATGGCATTAATTTTCTTTTTTTCTAGTATCCAATATATCCATATTCACCTCCCAAAAAAACAAGGATATATCCTTAGCCCTAATTCTTGAAATTTGAAACTAAATTCGGAGGCCTCATTCATTTTCCTAGTATTTGCCTCGATGCCATTGTTCTTCTTTCCTCTTTTCCCTGCGCTTCCTTTTTTGGCATTTTCCCATTAACTCGGAGGAAGGGGACATTAAAAAGGCCAGTGCCCATCCCCTTCCCCCTCCTCTACCTTATCCTATTGTTTTTTGGCTGAATTTTTTCAAAAGAGTGCAAAAATTTTCTTCTATTCTCATTCGCAAGTTTATCATTAATTTTGACCAATATTTCTATTAATAAATTTAATTTTAAATTAATTTTATAAAGAATTTTCCCATCACCTAAATTTCTCTCTTTCCAAATTTCCCACAAATTCCCTTTAAAATCGGTTAATTCTTCGGAAAATTTGTTGGGCAGAATGAATTCTGGCAGTCAAATTGTTGAAGGGGCAAGGAGTGAAGTGCCACTTTTTAGAGTGGATCGACCACTTGCTGAGTTGTGGGGGAAATGGGCATAAAAATGGCGCGAATTTGGTTGGGGGGGGGGGGGGGGAGTGGATTGGATTTGAATGATTTGTGCTATTCAAAAGGCGCGGGAAAATGGAGTAGGAGAGGGGCTTCCGGCCAAACACTTGACTTGGCCTTTTGCTGCTATTGGGCACTTGGCTTTGGTTGATGTGAATGATGATGATGATGGACTGACCAAAAGGGGAATAAATAAAATTTATCGGGAATTAAAAAGCAAATCCAAATATTCTTCTCTTTAAATTTAAAAGAATATTTTCATTTAAAATTTGACCGCTAAATTATTTTATAAATAATATCTTATGGTCATTAATTTCCATTCCTTAATGGATACCGTAAATTTTCTTTATTCCACAGTCCACACCCTTTAATAATTCAACTAATTCAATTTTGAGGACCAAAAATGGTAGGACAAAATTTTAAAAATTTTTTATTACATATTCTTAATTTCCTAAAGCTCTCCTAAAGCTCCAGAAATTAAACTAGAATTTGTTCAAAAATTTTAACAAAATAAGGAGTTAGATGCTCAATTTTTCAAATTTTAAGAGGTTGAAAAATTATTCATCATGTGGTATTAAAAGAGGTTATAGGGTAAATCGAAAATTCAGGCAAAATTGATAATAAAAAATATTCTAAAAAAAAATAAAGAAAAAACAAACAAAAATAATTTTCCTTTTCCTTCCACCCATTTTCTATATTTCAATTTTGAATCATTAAAAAAATTTCTCTCATTATTTTAATATAATTTTAAGCGTACATTTTCTAAAAATTGCTTTTTTTCTATACCTATATTATGTTTTTCTTCCATTTTCTTTACTTATAATATAAATTCCTGTTATGGATTACTTATTATTTAGATTTTAAAATGAGATAAGAGAGCATCCACAAAATTTCATTTCACGCATCATTTCCAGCTAAAAGGTAAAAGCGTGAACCGTTTTTCCATGACTTTTAATCGAATCTTCTTTCCCTTTCCATTTTATTTGCTTTTGTCCAATCCAAAACATTGTTGGCCAAATCAAATAATTCGCGCACAAAGCTTTTTCCCATACTACTAATTTTCGGTCATGGCTTTTAATCTTACACTAAAATCTTTACATTTTGGTCTATTTGGTCTCATTCTTTTCCCATAAAATCGAATCAAATTTGATCAGCAAGGATCCGAAAAATAAAAAGTGCGAAAAACATGTCCTCATTCGCGCAACGATTTTGATTACATGTCAAAAAGCAATGGGAAAAACAAGGACAAATAAAATGGAAAATGTGCTGCGCATTTTGCCGGAGAGCCACAGTGCGCCTATCCACGATTCGCCTATCCCATCATTCGCCTATCACACGATTCGCCTATTGGGGGAAATTCCACGATTCGCCTATTGGAGGGAAAGGACACGATTCGCCTATTGGGGGAAATTCCACGATTCGCCTATTGGGGTAAAAGACATGATTCGCCTATTGGGGGCAAAAACACGATTCGCCTATTCCCGGATATAAGGGGATTAAGGTGGATTTGAGGAGATTAAACTGGATTAAGGTCTGGAATCGATGGGAAATGGCCCGAAGAGGTCGGGAAAGTTGGCAGAGGGCCTTTAGAGTGCGCGGGATATACCTGGATATATGGGGATTAAGGTTGATATAGGGGGATTAAGCCCCGAAATTGATTGGAAATAGTCCAGAGGTCCAGTGGAAGGTTGAGGAAGTGCCTGAGAGTTCACGGGATATATCCGGATATAGGGGGATTAATCCGGCTTAATCCCCCCAAATCCACCTTAATCCCCCTTTATCCGGATATATCCCGCGCACTCATAGGGCCTTCCCAGATCTTCCATTGGCCGTCCGGGCCTTTTCCCATCGATTCCAGGCCTTAATCCGGCTTAATCCCCCCAAATCCACCTTAATCCCCCTTTATCCGGATATATCCCGCGCACTCATAGGGCCTTCCCAGATCTTCCATTGGCCGTCCGGGCCATTTCCCATCGATTCCAGTCCTTAATCCGGCTTAATCCCTCCAAATCCACCTTAATCCCCTTATATCCTGCTGGAATAGGCGAATCATGTTTTTGCCCCCAATAGGCGAATCGTGTTTTTGCCCCCAATAGGCGAATCGTGTCCTTTCCCCCAATAGGCAAATAGTGGGATAGGCAAAAAGTGGGATAGGCAAATCGTGGAATTTCCCCCAATAGGCGAATCGTGTGATAGGCGAATGATGGGATAGGCGAATCGTGGATAGGCGCATGGTGGGGTTACCTTTGCGTCCTCCTTCCTCAGTCCCCTCACTTTGTCCCATTACATGAAGCCAACAGCAGCGAGATGGCGCATTTTTAATCTTCCCTCTCAAATCAAATCAACTACTGTTTGGTTGTTTGCACACATTTTCAGCCCTATATTATTTTTTTGATTGAGTGATGAAATGAGATGAGAAAATGCTGCTTACTAAATATCAAATATTTTATTATTCTGACTGATTATTTTCGAGAATGATTTACATTATTTTCTAAAATACATTACAATTTTATGGGTTCTAGTCTCGGTGGAATCGAATTTGCTCTCTCGAAATGTATTTTAACTGAAATTATCATTATGTATAACAAGTTTGATAACATTCTATAGCTCCGATTTAAATGAAATGAAGAGTACGAATTAGTGGATTTATTGAAAATTGTCAAAAATTAAGGCCAAAAATGCCACAAAATTGGCAAAATTTGTGCAATTTGCGCAATTTTCATTTTTGATTCTAAATTAGTGGTCAAAAATTTATGACAAAATGTTCCACTAATTAAAGTGCTTAATCTTTGGATATAAAAGTTTTATTACTAGTTTAAATTATGTTGAGACATTAGCCTAAACAAAAAAAAGCCTCTATCTCCAAATAATCCTGGCATATAAGTCTCTATACCTATAGCATAAATTGCTTTAAAAAATAAATATTTTATAGCCCTTTCTCCATTTTGGCATTCCTCCTCCAACTCCAATTATTTTGGGTGTTTTCTTCATTCTCGGCTCCCGGGGCGGTGCCTTCCTCCCTCCTTTTACCGCCCTTATTGGCTCGCCATCGCCAGAGTCTCTCGTTGAGTTATTAATTTCTTCCCCCACCAAATCCTCCCCAATTCCATCCAATCCAATTGGCTAATGCAAAAATAATTGTTGACACGATTATTGTGCCGCCGGGGTCATTCCGTCTTTCCAAAACAAATTGAAACTTTCCTCCATCTTCAGCCTTAATTTTCGGCTTCCACTTTCAAAATATTCTTCCAAATCATCATTTTGTTCCTCTAGTCGGTGAAGCATAAAAGAATGGGAAATAACCCCAAAAGTTGAAGGGCATTCCTAGGTGAAATGACTTCTTGAGCGATTTTCGGGTAGTACGGCCTAAAATTGAGGCACCAAATTTAAAGAGGATGGACCCATCAAGCTGGGGCCCGGGGTCATGTACTTCCTTCCTTTACAATACAAATTGAAACTTTTCATTATTCCATTTTTGACTTCCACTTCCAAAATACCCAATCATCATCCAATCAAATTGTCCTATAATTTCTCTTTCAAATCATCATTTGTTCATTCGGTGATGTGAAAAGAATTGAAAATAGCCAATAGTTGAAGGGTAATTCCGAAGGGAAATTACTTCTTGAGTCTTGACCAAGGATTTGTGGGTGAGGGTGCCTAAAATTGAAGCACAAAATTGAGGAGGTTGACCCATCAAAATTGTTCAATGTTCCTTGTCAAAATTTGCATTTTCTACTTGTCAAATCCACTGCTCTGCTCATTTGAATGCCCTTTCCCCTCATTTTCAATTCCTTAATCTTATTTTTTAATCTTTTCCCGAATTTTTATGAAATTTCTCTGAGTTTCTGAATTTTAAAATGATTTTAAATTGAGGAATATTTCTAACAATTTTAAATTTATTATTAATAGAATAAAAATGGACGAAAAGCTAACTCTAAAATATTAAAACAATTTTCATTATTGGCAGAAAAAATAATTTTTGGCCATATTGTATCAATCCAATATTTATTGATCTCTTTTTTTTTCTTTTTATTAAAATCACTAATTTTTTTTCCGGTTAAAAAATTAAATTAATATTTGCTATTAAATTGAATTAAATAAAACAAAAAATGGACTAAAAATAAAAATAATTTATTTAAATAAATTAGCCATAAAAATAATTAATTTTTCTCTTTTTTTTCAATATTTAATTGTCTTTTTATTTCTCTTTCAAAATACTGAAATTTATTTCTAATTAAAAATAAATAAATTAATTTCCAAAAAATTAATATTTTTGCGATATTTTATATTTTATTGACCAATTAATTTTTTGACCACCATTCATTCATTCCACTCTAAATAAAGTGTCCATCAATTCATTCGTTCATTGTTTATTAGGGAAGGCGAATTGGCCGTTCACGAGGCTCAGCAGCAATTGTGGTGGGCTAAGCCAACATTATATTTTGGCCTAAAATGGCTTCATTCCAATTTTATTATTGTTCCTCCTATATATATATATATAATAAGTAAGCTCATTCAATTGTGGCCCATCAATTCCCAACAATTAATTTATTTTATTTGTTTTTCATTTCCCAAAACAACCTAAACCTATTAAATTAAATTGTTAATTTTGGCACAAATCATTTCAAATATTTTATTTAAATTAACCCAAATGAAACTAAATGTGAAATAAAAGCTTAAGCCAACATTATATTTTGGCCTAAAATGGCTTCTTTCCAATTTTATTATTGTTCCTCCTATATTAAATAAAAATAAGTAAGACTACTCAATTGAATACCATCAATTCCCAACAATTAATTTATTTTATTTGTTTTTCATACCCCAAAACAACCTATAAAATGGTAATTTTTTATGCACAATCCATCTCAAATAATTAATTTAAATTAGTCTAGCTGATAATAAATTAACAAAATTTTCACGAATATTTTTAAAATTTATTTTTCCCCATATTTTCCCATATAAATAATGACCTCAGTCAATATTAGAAGTTAATTCGCGCAAAAATAATATGTTTATATCTGCATTTTTTTCTCTTAATGTCCAATAAAAACCCCAACTTTCCCAAAGTTTTTGTGCCATTTTTGGATGATGGACTGATTTATGCGCGGACAATTTCCCCCTTCCACTTTCACCTTCTTTCCAATATTTTCTCTACATTTTTTATTCGCGGAAATGGGGGAAGGAAATATGGTTTGTAGAGGAATATATTGGGTTCAGATTTGGGCTGAAAATGAAAATGAAAAAAAAACAATTCTTATTATGGAAATGTCTTCGCTCTCTTCCATTTTTATTATATTTTGGCAAAATATTTAGAATTTGAGTGAATGCTGAGATGTTTCCAATGGAATATTTTTTGGCATAATTTAGATAAAAAATGTCATTTTTAATTAATATTAATATACCTTTAGAAAGTAACAAAAGATAAATAATTTACTAAATTTAGGTTCCCGATTTCGAGAAATAAGGTTAACTTTTTTGATTTAATTAAATTCGAATTCCTAATTAATCATGAATTTTGAAAAATTTAAATATGATTTATTCCAAAGGAAGGCATTCATTCTTCACTTTCCAAATAATTTGTAATAAAATTAATTTTTTCCCATTTTAATTTTGATTTTTAAATTGGCAGCCTTTTTCGCTTCCAGCCAAATGCCACCAAAACAAAATTTCCAATTTAAATGCTTTGTTTCACATTTTATTTCAAAAATAAATATTTTAGCACTTTAAATTTTAATTTTTAAGCAGGCTGGCCTTTAGATTTCCAGCCAATTCAAAATAAAATTCCCATTTTAATGACCTTGAAATGAAGGTGGTGGAAATAAGGGCGAATTAAATGAAACGAATCCACCTCCAATTTTTGTTTCTTTCCTCACTTCCTCAATCCTTCCTCACCCACCTCTGCAAGGGAAGAGGAAACCGTTCAACGGGAAAAATGAAGGTGGAATTTGCGCTAATTGCACCCTCCAATCCTCCCTGAATTTGATGTATTTACATTCGAATTAAATCCAACTTCCAGCCTTTTCCCAACAAAAATGTTGGAGAACATTTTCGTGAGATTCCTCATCATCAATTCCATCATTTAAGGAAGGAATCACTTTCCCAGCCAACCACCAAAATTGCATAATTGTCGACCATTTTTGCCTCTGTGGCAGATGGTTGGTTGGTTGGTTGGTTGGCTTGATGGAAAATTATATGGACAGAATCTGATTGAATTGGGAGTATGCGGATTCCCTCCGAATCAGAAGAACACAGCCAAAATCGTCCATTCCGGAATGAATTCCATTTTAATTTGGGAAAGGGGTATTAATGGAAAATGATCCCAAATCCAATATTTAAGTCAAAGGGTTCCATCTAATTTTTTTAAAATCAAATGGCATGAAAAATTCAGTTTTTATTGTCAAAATGCAAACATTTTAAATATTGCTTTAAAAATCAAAGAAAATTCTTGCGTAAATTCGTTTAAATATCACATTTTCATTTCTCATAATCCTTTTTTGACTTTAGAAGATTTTTGCGCGAGAAGTGAAATTTTTAATAAGCAACAATTCGATTGGGAAAAATTTAAGCCAAAAATGGCCTAAATATTAAATGTTTTATAAGAAAAAATGATCATTTTATGAAAAATCAAAAAATTAGACAATTTAGCTGTACAAATCTGAGAAATTAAGGCATTTTTATTTTCTCAAATTTGACCTCTCAAAAATTAAAACAAGTCTGAAAAATAAGATCAGATGGAAATTCCTGATTTAAGCCCGAAAAATTCCTTCAAATTCTCATCCACATTTCATTTCTTCTTGTTTTATTTTCTTTTCGCCGAACTTAAAGGGTAAAATCTGTCACCAATAACGAAGAAGGATGAGGCCAGATTGGAACACATAAAATGTGGCCAAGGGGCAAAAGGGCATAAAATGGCGGCTAAGAAAACGGAACCAAGTTCAAAATTGAAAACAAACTCGGCTTCTTTTTAAATTTATGGCCTAAATTTGATGCATTTTCCCAAAATTTGTATAGTCAAAAAACATCGCCCTATTTTCCAATTCAATCAGCGCCCTTTTGGCTATTCGGCACGCGCGCCAAAATCCCATTAATTTTGATCATTGCATTTATTCCTCTTCCATTTCGGCCTTGTTCATCCTCTTACCAATTTTTACGACCACCATCGGCACATCGGAAGGCAAATCTGAGGGGTGATTGAGGAATGAAAAAATTTTTTTGAATGGCGCGTGGACTTTTCATCGTCCTTTCATCTCCAAATCCAAATATTCTCCCAATTCCCCCTGTTCAGCAGCAAAAAAAAAGATAAATTGCCGTCTTGTGCCTCCGCAGCCTAATGAATAATGAAAAAATGAGAGGAAGATTTTCGGAGATTTCAGGGAAGATTCCTTCCTTCTCCCATAAAGAATGGGCCATAAAATGGAATGAGGCCAATGACAAATTTGAAAATATTTTTTGGTTGTTGGTGTAAAATATTTTCTCCTTCAAAATTTAAGAATTTCCAGTTTAAAATTTTCTAAAATATTTTGGAATATTCTTCCAATACATTATTTATCATAATTTCATTGTTTCCAGCTTAATCCCCAATTCTAATTTCTTTTAAATTTATGGCCTAATAATGATTTTTACTTTTAATTTCTACTCAATTTCTTTTATCATCCATCTTGCATTTTCGAATTTTTTTTTGTTCTCACGAATTTGTATTATATTATGTAAGGAATAGGTTTTAAACCCTTCATATTTTGGCCAACAAACATTGAAAAATTTCCCTCATCTTCTATTAAAAAAAACACCCAATTGCCGGCCAATTTTTTCCCACCTAATTTGTCGTATTTACAAAAATGTAAAAAAACTATAATAATCAAATCATGGAATGGGCCCTCCTCCTCCTTTCATCTCGCACAAATCCCTTTCCCAAAATGTGCCCAACGGGATTATAGTATTTTTGGGGTGCCGGCGGAAATGTGCGTCGCGCACAAAAATGCACGGGGAATTGGGCCCCATTTCCCTTCCAATCATTCCATCCATCTTATGAAAGGGCACATCCCCAATCCCCATCCCATCACCCGGGATTAACGACCCACCAAAATGGGGGATGGCCGGATTGCGCGCCGGCGGGGACGAAGAAGAAGAAGATGGATCGGCACATCACAGGAGGGAGAAGGATAAGGCATAAGAGAAAGGTCAATCCCTTTTGGGGCTATTTTTCCTGTCACCTGCCAAAACGTTCCCCAATTCGTTCGGTCATTCCCCCCTTTCCTCATTTCATTTCCTTTTACCCCTTTTTACCCGCCAACGCCAACCCAGCCCCTCCCACCCCCTCCCCCCTTTTACAATTTGCATCATATTTCCGGCTGCTTTCCCTTCGCAGTCGCAGAGCTCTATTTTTGTACAAAAATAATAATAAAAACAAGAGAAAATTGTTTGTTGGCACAATTTTGCATAATTCATCAAAGCCGAATGTAATATTTTTTAGAAACTCAACATTCTCCCATCGGCAAAATATTTTTATACAAATTTGGCTCTAAATTACCTTCCTCTCTCCTCTTTCCCTCACCTTAAAAAGAGGAATTTGTGTACAAATTAATCAGTGCGGAATGAAAACTGAAGGCGGCGGCATGTACAAAAAGAGGGGATTATCTTTTGGTGGCGTGCTCTTTTTCCTTTTCCGTCCATTTTATTCTGCTGATATCGGTCACATTTTCAGCATCTCAAATACTCCAAAATTGGCAACACCTATCTTCTCGGACAAATTTTATTAGCCTCAAAACTAATAATAAATTATAAATTTGATGCTTTCGATTAGATTATAATTCACGATAGTTTCGATTTCCAAAATATTTGTAATCTATAAAAATTAAACTGCTTTTTAACCAGATTAAAATCATCAAAAATTAATTCCACAAATACATAAATGGTCAAAACATTATTATAAAATTGAATGCATTTTTGCCATAATCCCAATAAATACCAAAAAATTAGGCGACTTTATTACTCCACTAAGACTTTCCACTTTCCGCCACCCATTGTCCCTTTTTCCCTTTCTTTTGGCCACAATATGTTTTTGTTTTGGCGTGACAAATGTGCGGCCACCGGACCCAAATGAATCATATTTTTCGGACACACAGCTCTGACTGAGAGTGTGTCCATCCAAATGAATATTGGCTTTAAAAAAAGAAGCTTCTTCCAAAGGACCCAATAAAAGGGAGGAAATGGTGGCAGCGAACATGCCACCAGCCCAATATGCCCATTGACAAATGCTTTGTGTGTCCATTGTCCACTTTTTCTTGGCCCTTTTCTCCCCTCTATCCAATTCATCATTTTTCGTTAGAGGACATTCCCGAAGATGGTTGGGCCATCTGCCTACTTCCACTTCTTCTCGGCAGATAGTGACAATCATTTTTTATTCTCGTTGTCCCAAATAAAGCCCCTGGGATAAATCCCCATTTGACTGGAAAATACATAAAAAAAATTTAAAAAATAATAAATAAATATTAATAAATATTTAATAAACATTTTGTAAAAAATTGTGGTAATAAATTTTAAATTCAATTTTGCAAAATTATGGGAGAAAAAATTGTTTATAGATTTTAATTAATTAGGTAATGATTTTTATTTTTGGTTAAATTTTTATTCTTAAAAAATAAAATCTACCAATGAAAAATATTTCGAGAAAAAAATAAAAAAGAGATGAACCCGATTCTATTGTTAAAGAAACAAAAAAGAATGAAGAATGTGCATTTAAATATTTTATAAATTAATAATTAATTAATTCTTAATTCCTTAAAATAATTTCCCTTACCACATTTTTAATGGACCACACATTTCTTTAAAGTCCCGCCGGTTGGATATTTTATTTCTTAAACCCAACCAAACCACACAAACAAAAATATTTTCGTGCCAAATCACTGTCCATCATTTATTTTTTGAATAGGTTATTTTGTGGTGGCTGACTGAAGGCCAATTATAAAAATCTTTTTGGCGCTCCATTCCCCGCCAACCAATTCAGTCCATTTTCCAATTTTTTTTATTTTGATGTCCAGCTGCGTTTTCCTCCAAGATAATTTGGTCGGCCGACTGCCGGCAAAAAGGAGAAATGGGAGTTTTTGCTTTTGCCACCCCAAAATTGCCGCCCCCGGAAAGGGCCGATTTAATTAAATTCACACGCATGCGCCAGTCAATCATTCAAAAGAAAAGGGGAGGAAAATAGAAGAAATGTGCCAAAAAAAATTGCAGGAAAATGCCAGCAGGGTTGACCATTGAAAAATTGGCAAAGGCAAATCCACCTCGCCCGGGGCTAAATATTAAAAAGGAATTTACAAGTGCAAAAATTATAGGAAAAATGTCAAATCCAGGCAAAATTTTCGAAATGCATCATTTTATTTAAAAAAAAACATTTTATTTTAAGTTATTTTTAAAATTTTAATTTAAAAATATTTATTTTTTTAATTAAATTTTTAAATTTGTAAAGAACAACTCATAAAATATTTGGGATAAAAAAATTATTAAATTACATTTTAGAAAATTAAATTTAAAAAATCAAACAACGTCCATGTTCAAAAATAATTTTAAAATAATTTTAAAAAATTGAAAAATTTAATTTAAAAAATTAATTAAATATATTTTTATTTAAAAGAAATTTAAAATCGATTATTAAAATTTTTAAATTCAAATTTATTTATTTTTAAAATTAATTATTGAATTTATAAAAAAAATTTTATAGCCCATAAAATATTTTGGATAAAAAATTATTAAATTTCATTGAAAAAAAAATTATTTAAAAATACCAAGGTAAAATTAGATCAATTTGTTTAAAAATAATTTTAAAAAATTAAAATAATTTATTTAAAAAACTTTATTTGACATCATAATTTAATTATATTTAAAAGAAATTATAAGGTGATTATTAAAAATAATCCATTTATTTATTTTAAATTAATTTTTAAAAAATTTTATAACCCATAAAATATTTAGGATAAAAAATTATTAAATTTCATTTGAAAATTAAATTATAAAAAATCAACACCATCAAAATTGACAATTTGTTTTTTTTTATAAAAAAAATAAAATTTTTAATTCAAATTTGTTTATTTTTAAACTAAATTATTAAATTTATGAGAAAATTTTTTACACCCCATAAAATATTTTTGATAAAAAATTATTAAATTTGAATGGAAAAAAAATGGAATTTGAAAAATAGCCAAAATAAATAAGATCAAATTATTAAAAAATAATTGTAAAAAATAAATATATTTAAAAATTTTTAATTGACTAAAAAATTTTTCCACAAAAATACTTATACTTTCACGTAAATATAAAAAGATAAAAGGGAAATGGCCAATTTTTTCCATTGACCATTTTTCTCTCTCGGAGGAAATTATTCGGCATTTTGTGGGGGAAAATGCCGCCGCCCTAGGCCAAATGACCCCCATCCGTCCCCTGTCCACAAATGGACAAACTTCCTTCACTTTCATTTTGGAATCCAATTCCCCGGCTAAAATAGTTGGAAAATGAGAAACCCAATCCCAGAGTAATTTTGAAAAGGCTCATCTCTTTTACAGGCAATTTATTTTCACTTTTTGAAATTTAAAAATTTATTTTCCTTTTTTTATTAATTTAATTTCCAAGAAAAAGCGCATTTATGCAAATTAAAAAAATGCAACAGAAAAAGTTGCAAAAACAAAATTTACCAAACAAAACGCATTCCTTTCTTTCATTATTTTATGCTAATTTTGACCACAAATTTCCCTTCTCAAAAATGAATCTTCCCTTCCTTTTCCTTCCATTTAACTTTCTCCGCAATTTTGCGCGCATAAATTTGCCGCATCAAAATTCCTCCTTTCCATTTTGCAATGCCAAAATTTGAAGGGAAATAAACTCAAAAATGTGTCAAATTTTGTTGGAATTTTTGAAATTGTGCAAAATGATGGGTTTTGGGATTATTCTACCCTCAGTGGCCATTTTGGCCAGTCAAATTCCTCCAAAAGATTTTATCAAAGTTTCCTCCGGCTTCCGGTTCAATTTCATATGCCAATTTCCTAATTCCCTAATGTAAATGTATTTTAACTCAAAATGTCAAAATGAGTCACACAAAAATAAAATGTCAAAATTATCATTTTTGAAGACCCCAATTCTCCTTTCAAATATTTACAAGCAAACACAAATTGAGAATTTTTTTTGCCGCCCAAAACCCCTCCTAATCCTCTCATTCCCTTTTCCCATTATTTCCTTTGGCATTTCCTTTCAAATTCCTTTTAAAGAGGGGTCAGGGCAGGAGTGTGTCGGTCCCCAAAAACATTGCTATTATAATCCCCGGACCCATCCCCAATTTGTCTCCAATTTTTCTTTTATTTTTACATTCAAAGCAGCCGGCAGACTTCCTCCAAGAAGCGGATGGCTTATCCCTCCCACTCGCGCACCCGCACATTTTATTTAATCAAAGGCTTATCGCCCCCAAAATTGTTTGTAAGGCAAAAAGTCGCCGAACAAGTTGTTAAGAAAGGTTACCGAAAATTCGACAACATTTTCGAGTAAATCCTTTGACCTGAAAAATTGATTTAATATTTTTTATCCTTTTGTGTGATTCGAAAAATAAATTAATTAATCTTTTTTTTGATCAGAAAAAATGTAACTAAAAAATTAAAATTTACTTTGGACTTGGAATTGGTAATAAATTCCATATTGTTCCCATTTAGCATAAAGTCAATCAAAAAAATGTTTATTTTTCACTCCCAATTCCCATGGAATTATTCCTAATAATGTAGTACCCCTTTTATAATACTTTGTATAATCAAAGGATTTATTCTTGTCAATGGGAAAATGGAAACAAAATGCAAGATGCGCGAATGTAAGATTGGACTATATTTTCATTCCTGCTTCCTCTAACAATAATTTTATAATCTTTTATCGAGACTTGCCCATTGAATTTAAATTACATTCAATTATTAATTTATGTCTCATTTTTAATCCATTTGCAATCCAATTACACATCACTTCTCAAATAAATGCGCAAAATTTAGCAATTGAATAACAATGGAGGGAATAAAAAGCAAAATATAATTTGCCTCCGTTCATTCCCAGTTGATTTAGCAGAATTGATTTGAAAATATTTTCATCTCTCCCATTCCATTTCATTCAAAATTATTGTTCCAATCAAATGCACCTTTAAAAAATAAAAATCATCAATTTATTTCAATAGCAATAAAGGTTTAATAAAAAATAGGATAAATAAATTAATTTAATAGGATAAATAAATTCATTTATCCATAAAAAATATTTAATTAAACCACGACATTTTAAAAAACTAAATAATTTTTATAACTGAGTTTATTTAGGACTAATAAATGTTGGATTTAGGCTCATTTTTTTGAGGTTTAAATGGTAGGTTTTTAAAATATTTTAGAGCCCAATTTGGCCAAGTTTTAATGCATCTACTTATTTTTCACCGTAAATAAATTATGTATATAAATTCATTGATTTTTTTGGTAAATTGTATTAATTATAATCCAATATAAAATTTTTAACCATTATTTGCCTCCATAAAAATTGTTGACCTCTCTTCCCATTAAATATGTGACCATTGGCCAACCAAAAATATATCCATCCATCAATTTGTTGGCTCTTTTTCACTATTCATCAACAAATTTTCAATTCATCGGCACACAACACATTTCATTGCCAAACACGAAAAGCATCCACCACTTTAATTAGTCTTCCAAAAGAGGGGACAAATGAATGTGGTGAATGGCTCATTGGCTCATTTTGTAATATTGTTTAGGCCACAATGTCCTCTTAAAATGTCCCCTCCTTCATAGGAAAGTGTCAATTTCTTTTTGCACCATTTCGCGCATTTTCCATTTTCTTCCAGTATTTCCTTCTCCATCATTCCTGGCATTTTCCCGTATTTTCATTCCAAAATTCCTTCCCCAAATTTGGGACCAATTTTTGTGGCCCCCGGATGATGGCACTTATGCTAATTTGACGGCTTTTCCTCTATGGTTTTGGCTAAATCCCTTCCCTTCCTTGGCCATCTGTTATATAGGCCCCCACCCCTCTCCTCCCTGAATGCCAAATGTGACCCAAATGAATGACCCCTTTCCCTTCCAATGTTCCCTCCATTGCTTAATAATGCGGTTTGGCGCGCTCTCATTCCTCTTTCCCTTAAGCCTCATTATGTAATTGGCCTTTCTACTGCTCTGATTTTTAGCATCCATTATTCTATCCTACTTGGATTATGGCATGAAAATAAGACTTATTAAATTATGGCCAAATCCATTTATAATATTATAAATAAAATAAATTTTAATTTCTATTACCGTAAATACTCTTTTAATTCCCCTTGGGGAATTATTAGAGAGTGGGGAATTACTGTAGGGTGGAGAATTAAATGAATATTTACGGTATAAAATTGACTTGATATAGAATACATTTAAAATATTTTATTACTAAAATGCAATTCCCAACAAAAACCCAAAAATCCATATCAAAGTTCAAATTTGATTCATATAAAAATTTCAAAACGGGTTATTTTTAAATATTAAATTAAAACAATGAAATGAATTGTCATTTTCGTCCTTTTACGCCTCCCCCCCCCCCCCCTTTTCATCCATTCATTCATTGTGCCATAAATTTGTTCCCAATTAAATTAGTTTTAATTTAATTATTTTTAGCAAAAAATGACCAATCAAAAATATAATTCATTAATTAGAACGTCAACAATGCTCATCATTTTCTTCATAAATTTACTTATTCTCGGCACCGTTTTTGGTTCAGTCAAATTCAATCAAAGGATTTTCATTTCAGTCAAGTGAGAATTTAAATTTAAAATTTCTAATAAAAATACTGCTTCGATGGCATTTTTTCCTTGATTTAGTAGTACAAAATAAAAAGATTTTAAATCAAAATACAAATAAAACACTTTTTATTTTATAATTAAATTATTAATTGTTAAAATTGATATAAATTTTTCCAGAATTTTATTCAGAATTAAAAGTTTTAAACCAAAATAAAAATGGCATTTTTAGAAAATATTTTTTTATTAAATTATTTAATAATTTTTAAATACTTATAAGAGCCGAATCAATTAATTTATTTAAAATTAATTAAATAGAAGCTCATCATGATATGATATTGGTATATTTTTTTCGATGATTAATTCAATATAAAAAAGATTCTAAGTAAGCCAATTAAGAAAATGCCAATTTTACAATAAACATTTTAATTAAATTATATTATTTTTAGTATAGTAGAATTGAAAATAAAAGAATTTTTATAATCTAGCCCATAGAAATGCATTAAATGATATATTTTTTCTTTGTTTAACCAAATTTGAAAAGGTTTAAAATCAAAAATACAAAAGTGGCATTTTTCTTAATTGCTTTTTTATTTCTTTTTCCCACAGGGCCATTCACTATGTTGACCCAACCAAAAATGGATTCCGTGTAATTTTGCGCGATGAATTCCTCCGTAGCCATATGGCCCCAACATTGTTGCCCACCCTTTATTTGACTGCAATTCCATTGAGGCAACAAAATGGTGGTGGCCCAGAGGAATTGGCCCAAACCAAAGTGTTCTATCCGGATTCGGTCAATGAGGAGAAGCAAGTCAGTGAGAAAATATTAATTTATGGATAATGGGAAATTTGCCTCCAAATTCAAACAGGAAATAAAATTGTTCAGCAGATTCCAGATTGAAAAATAATAAAAATATTCTTTAAACTTTCTCTAAATTCAAACTTCTAAAATTGTTCAGTCAGTTCATAAAATATTCATTGAATTTATTTATTTTAAAAATAAGATAAGATTTGCTTTAACTTTGGGTCTAAATTAGAGTAGGCCCGAATTTGTCTGTTTAAAAACTCTTTTTCGATTATAAAAAATGTTGATCACGGTTTCTCCTATTTTCGGTTATAAAAAGCAAAAATTCCCAATTCCGGCTTTAAATTGCAACGAAACCGATTTTGGTCTAATCTAGTCAAAATTAGGGTAGTCCATGTTGGTTTAGGAGGTTTCGATTTGAGAAAATCAATGAAATTTAAAATTGCAATTAGATATTTTTACTCTTTGAAACCGGAAAACGATTTTTTTCAAAAAACCGAAAAACTGAATTTAAGAAAGATAACATTATAAAACCGACTTTTGAAAACTTTAAGCAAAATGGAAAAAAAATAAATTATTTTATTTTTTATTTTGTATCCTCTGATTTAGAGGGACATAAATAATGTCTTAAAGGCAAATTTCGATTACTAAAATTTTGAAAATATTTATTCAGGTGGTAGTCAACGAATTGCGCGAATCCTCTTGGTACTATCTATGCGTGGAATGGGAAAATTTCAATCGGCATAATGAAACGGTGGGCGCCGATTGCCGTCTTTTCCGCACATTGGACCGTTTTGGCAAAGGAGCGGATACGATGGTCAACGAGGTGGAGGCCACCGATTTCTCCTCTCAAATGTTGCAATTTCGAATTAAAGCGGGAGCAAATTTCCCAATCAGGTAGCTCAAATATGGAATATTTTTATTAGAAATAAAATTTAATAATTTATTAAGAATAATTTTAAAGGGATTTTTTTATTTGGCGAAAAAACATGGAAAATTTCAAAAAAAAAAGTAACGAAAAAGAAAAAAAACATTGAGATTAACGAAAAAGATTATAGCGATTCAATGATTTGTCCTAGGACATAACTATATCCAATCGATAAATCTAATCAGCATACATTGATTGGTATATAATTTATTATAGTTTGATCTAAAAATAAAGGGGTATTATTAACAGCTCAAGTCATCTTATTTTATTTTAAAATCAATTATTAACAAATGATGTGCTCTCGATGAGATCTGTCGATAAGCAGCTATATCGTTTGTGTGTCTAATAGAGTTGCCCAAAGTCGGTTTAAATTAAACCGAAATTTTGGCAAAATACGGTTTTCGGTTTTTGGAAAATTGGTTTTCGGTTTCTCCTATTTTGAGTTTATTTTGACCAATATTTCCAATTTTGGTTTTGAATTGTATCAATTTTTCTGAAACTAAAACGACTTTATCTAATATCTAGGATAGATAAACCATTGAACCACTAGAATAATTTTTTCTATTTTTCAATACTTTTTTCGTCAATTTAAATATTTCTCATAATTTAAATAATAATTAAAATTTATTATAAATTTATATAAAATTTTCTAGGCTAACAGCCAGTTTGGAAGGTGGCAAAGCGCCAATGCCAGCGGCCCAAGTGTTCATGTTGAGCAATGGTCCGGCGGAATTGGACCTAATTTTCCCATTCCTCCGCCAACAAATGGACTATGGCCAATTATGCGTTCTGGAGGAACCGCTGGTTACGGGATGGTCCGCTTTGGGCAGATTGGTGGCCGGCATTGGACTACGCAAATGCCATTTTAGTTAGTGACAAATTCCCATTAATTATTTTTAAATTAAATATAAATTAATTAAAGAAGAGAAAATTTATATTTGAATAAATTTTCACTGATCAACAAAAATTCAAAAAATTGTTTTATATATAGTAAAAGCTTTGTAGAAAGTAAAAAGAATTATATAGGATACTATTATTAATTCAGTATTGATAATTTTTAAATTTATTAGAAAATATTAAGTAAGATATTGTTTAAAATTAAATAATAAATTTAAAAAGAAAAGGAAATGGGAAAATATTAAAATAAAATAATAATTTCCTTGACAAAAGCCAATCAATTTTAAACAATTAAAAACTAAAATCGTTAGCAATTGCATATATAATATATATATATATGAAAAATTTACCGCTAGATTCTTATCCCACCTTCCCACCGCCGGCACCAAGCCCAAGCCCTAATTCTATCTGTTACCAGTCTGAAATTTCATATAATAAATGGACTATGCCGAGTCGAATGAGCCTATTCTCGCGCTTACATTTCCTAGAAGCCGAAAAATTCCCAAAATTAGCTTGCCCTGGGTCTAGCTAATTCCGGTAATTGCCAAATTCCAATATTATCCATGAAATATATAAAATAGGCTTATTTTTTAATTAAATTAAATTAAATTAAACTTAATTTAATCATTTTATAATTTTATATTTTCCATTATTTTTTGAAGATAATTTGACAACGACTGACTATGAACTATCAATTTTGGAAAAGGCCGAAGCAAGTCCATATATGCGAGCTGGTGCCACAACAGGGCGACCATCAATGTCATTGGCTATTGCGACAATTTTATTCACTTTTTGGTGGCAACAAAAAATGCAGGAAGAAAGGAAATGGAGAAGGAAATGAGAGAGGAAATAATTAATTAAAATAGTTCGGATTAATGCCGGTGCCAAACAAATATGTAATATGAATTTTCTTCAAATCGCAAAAAAAAACACATACAAATAACAAATCTCCCAAAAATTCATTCAAAATGTCAACATTTATTAAAATAATAATTTTTGTTTTTTTATAAAATAAAGTTTTGAAATTTAAAATTGATTAAAATGTCAAGTTATATAGTCAGAATTGATGAAATCCGATATAATTGCGATTATTTCGAACCTTTTTATATCCAAAAATTACAAAAAAATATTGGAATGGCACAATTTGATTAATTGGATTAAAAAACATTGTTAAAAATGGCAATGCAAAAAAATTTTTCCGACACCACAAAAGAAATCAGAATAAATTTTATTTTGTCTATTTAAAAAAATCGTATAAAAAATGATAAGATGTTGCATATTTTTAGTCAATTAAAAATATAAATAATTATAAACATTTTTGTTGATTTCTCGCCACCACATTTGATCGCATTTTATTTAAGACTTTTTTATTGCGGAAAATTATAAAAAAAAATAAAGGAATTTTCTAACGAAATTATAAAATTTTTTTATTTAATTAATTAAAAATTAAATAAGAAAATGATCGATCACCAAATAATGTTAATTGTTAATTAATTATCATTAACAATATTTAAATATCAATTTGGCCACTGCTCTTTGTTTTATAGAAGTAAACTCCGACACCGCCGATGCAGAGAATCAAAAGGAGCAATGCAACGGTACCAATACCAATGCATACAGACACAATCTGATGATAAATGAAAAAAAAATTATTATTTTAGGTTTGATTTTCGATATAGCAATAAAATTTGCATAAAAGAAGATGAAATCCGAAATTAATTTTTTCTAATAATTTCAATTCAATTCTATTAAAATAGATTTAAAACATCAACGCCGAGAATTTAATCTAAGAGGAATATTATTATTTGGTTTAATTTTGATCAGTGAGTATAATGCTGATACTGATAGCTATTTTAGTAATAATGGACCTCCAGTATTTTGCCGAAAAGGGAAATATTAAACAATTTGCTATTTTCTTTTTATCATCTTTAATTTCCATATAAATTTTATAATATTTTAATTTCTATTTTTCAATTTATTACACCGTTTTGAGAACCCTTCCATGTCTTATTTTGCTCTTTCAGCTGCTGCTGATTTCGGCGGGAATTGTGATTTGCTGATGGGAATACGAATTTGTTCTGATTTGCTGACGGGAATGGGAATAGGAATTTGTTGTGATTGTGATTTGATTTTGATGATGGAAAATTGTTGTTTGGCAATGGGAAATTAATCAGTGATGAAGGTTGTGCTCTCAATTAGGGTTAATTACCCGGGGGCGGGTAATGAAAAAGCGGGTAACGGGTAATACGGGTAATTGGGGTCCGGGTAATGGGTAGGGTAGGCCAAATTCGAAAAATACCCGCGGGTACTACCCTACCCGTTCCTTGTTAAGACATTTTTTGAAATTCGTTTAATAAAATTTTTAAAATTGGCCAAAATAAGTATCATAATAAAAAATAAATCATTCATTTTTATTCTTCTTAATCTTCTTCATCTTCAAATTCTTCTTCACTCAAATCTGATTCTTCTGGTTCAGTTGAAGGACCCAGCTTCAATTTCTTTTTCAAATGTGCTTTTATGATCAGAATTTTCTCAGCCATTTTTCCCGAAAGTCTTAATAAAATAAAATTTTTAAAAATTATAAAAATAATTGTACCGATTTCTTAGAGTGTTTGCATAAAGCAAGCCGGTTTTGGAGAAAAGCCTCTCGGATGCAATCGATGTTGCAGGAATTGACAAAAATATCTGTGCCAGCTCTCCAAGTTCGGGGAATTTGGGCGAATGTTGTCGCCACCAATCAAAAATATTGTCATCCTTGGGCGGCCTTTTGATCGATGCATAAATCGCAAGTTGCGACTTTATTTTGGAATCCAATTCTGCATCTAATTCGCCGGATATTGCTGTTGGATTTGAAATTGGCGATTTTGGATCAGCATAGATGTCGTCTAAAAAATCGATTTATTTTTAAATTAAAAGATATGTACAATGCTGTAGACTTTCATCGCTTGAAATTGTTTCTTCGAAATTCATTTCTGGATTTGAATTTTCAGAATGTTCGGGCATTTTTTCACTCAATTCAATATTTGATTCATCAACATTTCTGAGAGCTAAAAAAATTTATAAATTTTTAAATAAATATAAAATTAACCAATTTGTTTTGCAAATTCCTTCAATTGGTTTTCAATGGTCATCCAATTTCTTTTGGCCCAAATTGTTTCATCATAAGCCCACCGGGGGTCAAGCAATGTCGCCATGTGCAAAATGTCATTTTTGGCCAAACTTGACACACGATCATTGATTGATTTGGTCAAAGATTCAGCAATGAATTGAACAGATGTATCTGGTCTCAATGCGACCAGAAAATCCCTGATTTTCTTCAATGTTGGAATTATTGTAGACGCAGTGGAGATTTCATTTGAAAACTTTAAAATATATTTATTGAAGCATTGTAGAAATTTTTTTACCTTTTTGGTCTCATCATCGAATATTTGCAAAATGGAGCAAATATGCGCCATGAAAGTAAAATCAGCCCCAGAAATTTTTGGCAAATCCGCTGACAATTGCTCAATTTTTTGCTTTTTGGCTCGTGGTGGCCACTCTTCTTGTTGCCGATCAAATTCAAGTGCCAAAATAACTTTCCTTTGCTTCCAAAAAGTGTTCATCATGGCAAAAGTCGAGTTCCATCGCGTAGGAACTGACTGTTTTTTGAAAATATTTTAAACAATTATTTATAATTCCTTACCAATGTAAGTTTTGTAACTTTGAATCCGAGCTTTTCTTGCTTTTGTGAAAAGATTGCATTGCCATTTTTTGTTCGGCATTCTTTGACCCAATGTCGGATTTTCTTTAATAATTCATCCAGTCTTGGATCCTTTAGCAAATCGCAAACAACCAGGTGCAGAAAATGATTAACGCATTGAAAACTTAAAAATTTAATTTTTAATTTATTTTTTAAAAAACCTTTCAATTTCCAACAACTTTGCACTTTTGGCCATATTGGCGGCATTGTCGCGTACAAGGCAGGCTAATTTCTCAAGTTTAAAACCATTTTCTGCCAAATTTTCTTCAATCTTGTTCGCAATATTTTCGGCCGTATGCTTGTCTTCCATTGGCGAGGCCGCCAAAACAAAATCCATTCGTTTGAAATCTTTGTTGCAACAATGAATTGTTACGCTAAAATTTTAAAATAATTCAATTTTAATTTATTTTAATAAACCTTTGAAAGGAAGGAGTCGTTGATGGATCGCTCCATCCATCACTAGTAATTGCATAATAACATTCCCCAATTTGTGATTTAATCTTTTCTTGGATATTCTTGGCCATTCTCGGCACAACAATTTTGGCATAATAATCACCATTATGAGGCTGTATATAAAATTTATAATGATAATAAAATATTTAAATAAAACCTTTAATTTTGGGTAAGCCTTGCTGTAAAGCATTTGTAAATCCTCATCATTGAAAAAAGAGAAAGCACAATTTCGTCTTATCATAATCCGACTAAGCGATTCTTCTGCTTTCATTCGCTCTTCATTTTTCTTGATAATAAATTGATCCAAACTCTAAATTAATCAATATTATTTTTATTTCTTTAAGTTTCTATCTATTTAACCTCATTTTTTTGTTTTCCTTCTTCATCTGGTTTCAGCAATTTGTATTGTTCTTTATGCTTATATTTCAAATGATTCCACATTGATTTCGTGCCCTGATCTGATGCTGATCTCTTCAATCTTTGTTGACATAATTTGCAGATAACATCGAAAGAATCTGCTATTTCTTCGAAATATGTCCACACTTTACTTTTAGACATTATTTTCTAGATTTTTTTTATTTAATTTCTAAATGATCAAGTGGATAATGAATTGCTTAAATATTATATTTAATAAAGAAATTTGGAGATTGAATATTGGAATTCGAGACTGATGATGATTTTATAAGATAAATGATGTGCAAAAAAAAGAAATAAAAACAAAATGCCACGCAAAATTTGAAATGTATATCAGAATTCCCATAAAAAAATACAATTTTTATTCCCTAAATGGTGGCTTTAAAAAAGGTTACGGGTAGGCGGGTAGTCGGGTAGTCAAGGTGCGGGTAATGGGTAATGCGGGTAATTGGGGTCCGGGTAACGGGTAGGGTAATTTGCCCAAAATCCTTACGGGTACCCTACCCGACTACCCTACCCGTCAACGGGTAATTAACCCTACTCTCAATGGATACTAAAATGTTTTTTTTTTTTGTAAATTCTTACAATACGACTAACAAATAAATTTTAATTAATCTCAAATAATTAAAATTTATAGTTATATAAGTATAATATTCTTTTAAATTTATAATTATCACCTTTCCTTCCATTGGAACTAGCAGTACACGATTGACAAATCCATACAAAATAAATAATACCAAAATACTACCAAGTTTTATTTCCATTTTTCGATTAAAATATTTCTTAAATTTATTCAAAATATATATATGGGGAAAATTTATTTGCTCATCTTTCTTTATGAAATCTTTTTGTATTTTTATCATCATTTTTTAATGTTTTGATGAAACACTCATATTTACAACAAAAGAAAATATGGCCAAAATTTTGGCCATTCTGCATCGGGTATGCGACGGTTTGTGGCGAACTAGTTTTTGCTTTATAACTCATCTTAATCTGAACCGTTTTGGAATGTTTTTATATTCATTTGATAGAGCAAAGCATTATCTATTGAATGATATAAAAATATTTTTAAAATATTCAAAATAGAGAAAGTTATGAGCTATTGAATAAAAGTTGGCAAAATGGTGTCAATTTTGAAGGTTTTTGAATTTTTAAAAATGCAAAAATATGTTTTATAATTTGATTTTTATATGAGCAGATAGAGAATTTTTTGCTCTATCCAATGATATAAAAAACATTCGAAAACATTTATTAGGCGCTGAGCTATTAGCTTTCGCCACAAACCGGCCGCGCCACAAAACGTCCCGCTCCGTCTGCATCTACTGCGGAGGCTAGCAGCTTCCCCCTTTGGTAAGTTGCTGATGCTGATTCAACCTTAATGGAAAATGAAAGGAAAATTTTAATGGAAAGATGAAAGGAATAAAGAAGAAATTCATTTTGAGATTAATTTTAAAAAACAATATTTATATATTTGGAGTGAATTTTGAGGAGAAAAAAATTTATCAGTTTAATAAGTGTTCAAAATATATATAATTAAAAACAAAATTTGTTTATACATAATCAATTTAGAATTACCACATTTCTTATTGAACACCTTGAGCCATGGCCATCTATTTATGAGATCCACACTATATTGAAGAAATTACTGCAAGTTTCTATTAGCGCAGGTGCTCTGCATTTCATTTTTAAAACTGGCAGAATAATTTATTTTTATATAATTATCTTTTTCGAATTTGCACCCAAAATAATTTTTTAAAGCTCATGTATCAGCAAAAAATTATCAATGGTCAATGCTCTATAAAATTCGTAAAATACAGCATTTAAAGATATAATTTATTATTGTAATTCGAAATCAAAGTACAATTGCATCATGTAAATGTGATATATTTGATAAATTTAATGAATAATGGGAAATAAATATTTTGTGAGAGCTATGAATTGGTGCAAAAAGCCCATTCCTCAATGTTAAAAATTCTTCCATCTTTTAAATTTATAAATTTTTGCAATTTATCATGTCCATTTCCGTAATAATGAAGGCGTAATTATCACCATGGTTTGCAATTTGTCATGTCCATTTCCGTAATAATGAAGGCGTAATTATCACCATGGTTTGCAATTTGTCATGTCCATTTCCATAATAATGAAGGCGTAATAATCACCATGGATCTGAATTTAGTTTTAATCTTCATTGTTTAACTTTAGCTTATAAAAATTTACCCCGACCCATTTTGTTTCGCTAAATAATTTTCCCCATCCTCCTCCACTGATTGATTTATTTGCCGCGAAAACAATTTCCGGCTCTGCATTGATGATCAGTCCAATTTGTGATTCACTTTTGTAGCGAATATTTAGATTAAAAATCTCTCCAAATTTGATCGAAATTGGAACATCTAACATTTGATCATTTTGCTCACCAACACCCTTTAAAATATTAAAATTTTATTGGCAATTGATTTATTTAATATGTAAAAAGGACCTCGGATATATTAAGATATTTCTCAGCGATGTTAAAATACAATACAGTGTGAAGTGAATTTTGAGCTTAAAAATTAAAGGGAAATATTTAATTTTGCGAAAAAGGACTGGAAATTTCGAAAAAATATTGAAAATAACAAAAAGAATATAAAACGGTTCAGTTCAGTTTAGAATTTAATTTTAGTTAGTTAGATCAATATAGCCAATGCTCGAGATGCATTGTTTGATAATAAAATAATTCTACTGGTTGAAGTTTAACCAGTTTTAATTTTGTTCTGAACAAAAAATCAAATCATCCTAAATTGTTATTATTCTTTAAAATTTTGTATACATCATAATAAGCCCAATTGATTGGGTATAAAAATAAAAAAACCCTTAAATCATTATAATTATTCTGATGATATTATACGCGTTTCTCGACATTTTCAGCATTTTTGGATATTGAACTTGTTGAGAGGATGAGAGGATATGGCCAATTGGGATGGATTTGGCTCATTCTTTTGATAAATTCCCCCTCCCAATCCCAACAATTGTTCCACCTTTTCCCTAATTTCATTTTGACTTTTCCCCCTTTCTATATAATCCTTTTGATTTGCCCCACTTTGGCCTCTCCTCTCTTCATTCACATTTTTGATCCCGGGCCTTCGGCCCCGGTGGGCCCGGGAGTTGTTCCCCAGCTTTATCCCAATAAACGTTTTAAAAGAAGGCTTTAATTCGAGGGGATTGTAGGGGAGGGAAAATGGGCCTCTCCCTCCCCATCAAAGTGCGCACTTAACATGGAGGTCCTAGGCGGATTTGGGGTTCGATGGGCTAATATCGAACTGAACAGTCCTCATACTGTTCACAGGCGCTGAGCCTGCCCGTTTTGAACCCCCCCCCCCCCGCTATCCGCCCCAAAAATTTGCCACCTCCCCATATCAAAAAGCGTATTTCCCTCATTAAATTCCGCCTACATATTTCCAATGCTTAATTCCAAATTTTATCGCAAAAAATTATGCCTTCCTCCTAATTTTGGCCAATTCCACCATCCCCCTTCCTTTAATTTTTCTTTCATAATCTTGCCAATTCCATTCTTTTCCCCACCCTACTCACCAAAGGCAATTTCTCCAGCGAATTAAAATAAAGGCGAAAAATACAAATAGTTAGCAAAATATAAAATCACAAAATTTATTCCATTTTCCAAAAATTAATCCAATCAAAAAGGCAAAAAAAAAAAAATTAATTAATTAAAAATAATTTTATTAAAATTTCCCCATCAAATTCCCCCTTTTATTCACCAAAATATTCTTCCTTCTTTTCCATTTCCCCTCGTTCCTTCAAAGCGGAACTTCAACTTGGCCGCGAGGCAGTCCGGCCCGCGCCATCCCAACGCCCACTCCGCCACCATCCATCGCCCCCATCCCCAATTGTCCGCCACGCCATCCTAAAATTTTGGGCTTTAATCTTTTTGGGGAAAAGGTTGATCACCCCTGATCCGGCGAAACGATTGCCGGATGGAGGCACGCCAATTGGGCACATTCAATTGGGCAGCTGGGCGGCGGCGCAGGATCAACGGGATGGACATGCCAATGGCAAAGGCGATGACTGTGTTCATAACTAACAGTGGCCAATGCATTGTGAGGCAATCGGGCGGGAAGTGGAGGATTGGCACGGTGGGCCCACAAACCACCGGGCTCTCCAGGCCATCGGGGGCATAGCATCGATTGGGGTACGGACAATCTTTTGCAGGACAGTCGATGGCGGTAAAGTGAACTAAAAATATTATTATTCATTATTATTAATGTTAATAATCCCAAATTTCTCCGAGTTCGCTTTCTCCCATTTTTTTTCCATCCAAACTCCTCATTTTCGTGCGATTTTATCTCAACAATTTCCACCCAAATAATCTAATCACAGGTACCATAATTCCATGTTAAATATGCAAAATATGGCTTCCCATGCTGGCGCAATTCCTTTTATTACTTTTCTACATTTTATTGCTATTTTGCTCCCAATTTTTACATTCAGTTCCATTTTGCAAAAATTTTAGCGCCATTCTATATGTCCTAAACACATTTTTCAGCCAAAACTTGGTGAATTTCCTTCAATTTTTATTATTTTACGTCTCTACATTTGCATTTTTCCCTTTCCCACACATTTTCTTCTCATTTAGCGCCAGTATCCCGCATTAATCCTCAATTTGCTGCCAAATTAAAATGCATTAACCATTTTCTTCCCCTTTTTCAAAATATTGCGCTCATACCCACATTCTTTTTTTATTTTTCCACCCATATTTGCCCATTTTGTGCCAAAATTCAAGGCTAAATTCTTATTCGCAAAAAGTGCCTACCGTACCCATTATTTGGCCACCCCCCTCCTCCCGGCTCAATTTCGCCCACTCTCTACCCCTTCCATTTCCTTGCCATTTTTCCTTCTCTACCCTCCCTTCTTTCCCGTCTAAAAAAAAAAAAAAATAAAAATAGCCATTTGGATCATTTGATCAACAAAAAATTTGGCCCATTCTGTGCCAGTCATAAGTCCCATTTTGCACGCCAAAATTTTTCTCCATATCCCCATCTATCCATCACATTTGATTGGCCAAAAAGCCATTTTACGATTTTGTTGATCCGCTTTTCTCCCGACACACCTTTCCCCTACCCCTTCAAATCGCCCACACAACAATTGGTGCGATAAACACTCCAATTGATGAGCCAGAACTTGGCCCAGTATTTTCCTCCTCAATCTGAAGGATTCCTCCTCCTATCACTTGTTTGATAGACCCAGGAGAAGGAGAAAGAAGCGAATTAATACAGCCCTATTATTGAGGCCAAACCCAAAAACCGATAACAATTGTACTTGAATTAGAGAAAAAGGGGATAATTTTCTTGGAATAGCTTTTCACTCGGGCCCGATGTATTTCTCCCTCAGACTCCCCCTTCCCCAAATTCCCTCGGCCAACTGAGCCTAACTAAGAGGAGTGGAAAAATTGGAAAAGAGGGGCGAATAAATAATAATGCATTAAAAATTAAAAAGAGGGAAAATGTTGAGAAATAATTGAATTTAAGAAAACAAAAATTGAATTAAATAATTAAAAGTGAAAATAGCTATTGCGCGCACCAAGAATATTATCTCGAAATTTTCATCAAAATTCGCAAAATAATTTACTGGAAAGAAAAATCGTGGTTAATTGTTCAATTCATATTGGTTAAATTGGTCATCTGGGTTTGGTTATAATTCGATTGAGGATATTTGAAGCGGATCGGGCCACTCAGAAGCCATTGTTGGGGAGTGGAAGGTCAAATCCGTGAATTGTTGATTTTCGCCAAAAAATTGAAGTGCCAATTCCGTGGAATTTCTATCATCATCAATTATTTGGCTTCGAACATTTTATCATTGACTGCTTGTTCCGTCTCTCTGGTCATTTCATTTCATTGACAAAGCCGGAAACTAGCCCTCTCACTCCGAGGACCAAATTGTCCTTTGTCTGACTCCTGATTGAGTGACTTGAACGAATTTCTTCATTAAATTTTGATTGCCATACATCGATTGATTAAATAATTCATCAAATTTGAACATTCATTGATCACTTTTGAAGTTCGTCATTCATTTTCGTCGTGGATTTCATCAAACAAATTGGAACAAATTTTGGCAAAAAAGTTGGAAAAAGATTAGTTAAAAGTGCGCTGGATCAGCTCCAAAAAGAGATTGATAGCAAGGTTCAAATTTGTGCAATTGACGGTGATAGCGAGGAAGAAGGTTTCCATACGGCAGACGAACGGGAAGACAGAAGAAATAGAAGAGAAGATAGGCGGGCTCGAGAGCAAATTGAAATGGACGCGTTGAGAAACCGTGTTCGAGATTTGGAGAATCAATTGGGTCGTTTTGGTGAGATTGAGACCAAATTAGACTCGTCTGGCCTTCCCATGCCCGATTTCTATTTCGGCACTGAAGAATTTGACCCATACCTGCGACGATTCAACATTATCGCTACTGCTCACAACTGGACTCCGGCACGATGCACGCAAATTCTGCCTCTATTTTTAAAGGCTGAAGCCAAATCGGCTTATGAGAGTCTCGCCGCCGATGAAAAAGACACTTTTCCGCATTTGACCACTGCTTTGAAACAAAAATTGCATCGGCTTGACACAAAAGAAGTGGCCCGTCGTTTACTTTCAAACAGGAAGCAAGGAGGAAACGAGTCTATCCTTGAATTCGCTGAAGAGATTCGGAAGTTGGTGAAGAAAGCTTTTCCTGACTCCGGATTTGCTGCCATCGATGGAGAACCGGAAGAACATCGCCAAGGAAGAATCAAAGTATGGAGAGATGATGTCACCAAGGATTACTTCAGAAATGGGCTTCGATACGATATTAAAGCCAAAATGTTATTTATGGAAGCCGCGCCGACGTTGGAAGCGGTTATTCTGCTCGCAAAACGAATCGAAGAGAGCCAACGAGCATTAAACCAGGATAGGGAGAGTGAACTCCAAAGAGAAAAGACGGACAAAGCTTTACTTGAGGTGCATGCCATCAAAGTCGAATTGAATGAAATTCGTGATAAGATGATGACGAATCCTCAGAATTTGCAAGGACAACCAAATCCAAATTGGCAAGGCCAAAATAGTTGGCAAAATAATCGTGGTGGTTTCCAAAATCGGGGAGGATTTCAAAATAATCGAGGAGGAAATAGTCGTGGTTGGTTTCAAAATAGTCGAGGAAGTGGTCGTGGAGGTTTCCAAAATCAACAAAGTGGTCGAGGCGGTTTTCAAAATTGGCGTGGTGGTTTCCAGAATCAGCGTGGAAGCTTCCAAATTCGGGGGAATTTCCAAAATTTTCGAGGCAATCGTGGCCGTGGAGGATTCAACCAAGGAAATCCGAATTTGACTCTGCTTGGGAACCAAAGACCATGGCAAAATGGTCAAGGAAATGGCTATCAGCAAGCAAATCAGCAGCCTCAAGGGCAAAATTTTCCGGCAAATGAGGCTGGGCCATCGAATCAGTCAAATTTCACTCGAAATGTTCACAATGTCACCTTCCCATATTTGACAATTGTCTGTCTTTTGTCGTTATGTTGTCTTTCGCTGGCCAATGCCCAATTTCAAATCTGTCCCAATGAGAAGGTCGGAGTGAAGTTGTCGTTTCCGGAAATTCAGTCTTGCGTTTTGCCTCCTCAAACTCAAAGTGTGGTTAAAAACGTGACCATTTTCTTGCCTATCAAAATCCCACGGATGTTTCCCATTTACAAATGTTGGATGGATAAGGCAGAAGTGTGTACGGAGTCGGTTTTGATGATTTACACAAAGCCAGGCGATCCGATTATTTCACACCAATTGGTGGATCAAAGCGATTGCTGGGATTTAGTTGGAAATCCGGATTTGCAACGTTTGACTGAAACTTTGTGGGGTACAAATCAACCATTGAAAGAAAATTATGCTTGGATTGGTTCAAATTGCACAGTTACGGAGAATTACTTTGTAGAGAAAGGAGAAGGAGGCTACTTGAATGGAATAATTCACACAAGCTGGTTTCATGAAATTGGACCATTCCCAGATCGGATGTTGGACGTTCCTGGTCGAAGTTCTTTTGAGACGTGGGATTCAGGAAAACCCGAGACTTTAGTTTGGGAATTGGACAGCCAATCATATTTTTACACTCATTACTCGGTGGGACCAGTGGAAGCCGAAATTCTCCAAAAAGAGGCGAATGAGCCAGGAATAGTGAAAGTCGATAACTGGGAATATGTTTTCTCACCGGCTGAAAATAGCACTCGTCCAGAAGGCGTGGAAGGAGTCCCGGAACGGGCATGGATGATGGATAATGAAGTTTACATATTAGTGGATGATTTGTCTCGTGTCAGTCGGTCGGTAAATCAGTCTCGAAGGGCGCCACTGCTGGGAACAAGTCCGAGGGTAGCAAATACACCAAGGATGACCACAACGGTTCCGCCTACTACTCGAAGACCGAATTCTCCTCGTTCGACCACACCGAGACCCACAACAAAGTCTCAATGGACTTCCACAACGGCGGCTCCTTTGAAACCGACCTCAACAACCACTGTGGCTCCAACTACGAAGCCTTCAACCACAAAGAAGCCATCAACGGTGACTCCATCTACCACAATGAAGCCATCAACGGTGACTCCATTCACCACAAGGAAGCCATCAATGGTGACTCCATTCGCTACGATGAAGCCTACACCAAGAATCACTGCAACGGTGGCCACAACTATTCGGTTGCCTACTTCGACTAAGCGACCAATGCAAAGTTCATCTGTTTCATCCACAATGAAGCCTTCGAGCACGGTTGTTGTTCCATCCATTGTTGTTGACCAGATTCCTCCTTCGACAATAAATTTTGTGAATCCGACGTTCCCATCGGCGACCATTCCACCCACAGTGACTGCGAGCAAAATTGTCTCCACTGCATCGTCAAGCAAAAGTGTTGTAGAGCCCACGAAGCCAAAAATGGAGTGGTCGATAGTCACAAGCACCACCCAAGTACCTCAAATTGAAACAATGGTACTAGAGACGACCACCAAAACGGCAAGTGAAGCTCCCCAAACTGCAGAGGAGCAAATTGAATCGTCGACTCCTCTTCCTGATCAGAACATCGAAGCACTTCAAACTTCTCAGAATGTTTTGCCTGAGTCAATTTTGAACATTCAATCGTTGAAGAATGAAATTTTGAGGGAATTAAGTTTACATATTTCTCCACCGGAGCCAGTAGCCACAACAAAACCGACTAAACGTGAAGTCAATCTCGAAATCATGGAAGCAGAACGGATCAATTTTGTCAATCATGAGAATAGTCGATTAAATTATTTCGCTCACATGGAAGCGAGTGAACGCGAGATGTCGGCCAGGAAACATTGGCTTGAACTTTGCCAAACCAGAAACAATCAATTGAACATGGCTCGGGTGTTGGTTAGACAAAACCCGTCCGAAGCAGCGCGAATGATTTATGGCCGGCATGACATTGTGGCTTTTCTTGAACCAGGGCCAAAACTTGAATGGACTATTCGTTTGTGTAGCCAAGTGAAAGTTCAGGAAGTTCTGTGGGATCAGAAGATTGGTGAACGATGCTTTGAATGGCTGCCAGTGAAAGTTGAAGGAAAAGTTTTGTTTGCGCAGCCTGGTAGTCGCGATTTGGTTCCAAAGTCCAAAAGAATCCCGTGCGAGGAGCGTCGGCAGTCGTCAAATGAATCTCAGTCACTCAGCACTCTTGTTCATTCATTCCATTTGCCTGCTTATGAAGACCCTGCTAGTGGAATCATTTTCAAGGCCGGAACAATTTTTGAGGATGAAAGTAGTCGTCTTGATCGAGACTTCAAGTCCTTTGGAAAGAGAATGGCAAATTCTCCGTTGTCTTTGCCTCCCAATGTGGTAAAAAACAACGTTTCGGACATCCTGTCAGAAATTTTTGGCGATGACAAAATCAAAAAGGGTCGGAAATTCGTAGCAGAAAAATTTGAGTCGGCAAATGATTGGGTTGAGCAGAAAATTGAGGATGGGAAAGAATTCGTGAAGGGTGCAAAAGAAAAAATCGAATCCGGATGGAATTTTGTGGGCGAAATCAAGACTGGTCTAATTTTGGTTGGAGTTGGAATCATTCTGATCGCGGTCATCATTTTAACTTGGAAATTCCGCTTCATTTTGAGCATGATTTGGGCGTTGTACAAATTGGGTCGAAATTTTGCTCGAATGATATTCCGGATTTGTATTCCTCGCAAACAAGAATCCACCGGCTTGGAACTGCGAATGGCTGCAGTCGAAGAGCAAATTGTGGCTGCGGTTGAGTCAAGAAGCGTGCCGAGTGCTCCTCCTCTTGATTTGTTGAACCAAAAAGCATATATTTTGGACTATATACCCGAAGTGAATGTGATCAGAAGAGGAAAAAGGAGGCGTTGTATTGTCAAAGTCAAATTGAACAATATTGCACATAAGGCACTAATCGATTGTGGTTCGGATGTCACCTTCTGTTCAAAAACTGTCGCCGAACTTTGCAATTTGGACATCCAGCCGGTCGAGAACATTAAAGGATCAGCGGCCAACAAAACACCAATACCCTTTTTGGGAATGGCGGAAACAATTTTAACTCTGGATAAAAATGAAATTCCCTGCTGCGTCCTGATTTCGGATGATGATTGTTGCTCGAATGGCATAATTGTTGGGAATGATGTGATGGAAGAACAGGATGAAATGCGTGTGAGCTATAAGGAAGGAAGAATCCAAATTGGAGACGCAATTCTGCCAATCATTGCCACCATTGAGTTGGATCCGTTGTTAAAACCAATCGAAGTTCGACTTTTGACTGATCAAACGTTGCCTCCCCGATCTGATTCTCAAACATGGGGTTATATTGAATGTGAAGTCGACTCGGAAACCGAATTCCTTGTGGAAGAGAATTTAACACACCATTATTGGCCACTGAAAGTTGGCAACACTCTGGTGAAACCAAATTCATCTGGGCTAATTCCCATTCGACTCTTGAATTATGGATTGAGTTCATTGAAAGTTTATGGCCGTTCCAGGCTTGGCATTTTGACTCGAATTGAAAATGACACCAGAGTGTCGGAAGTGAATTTGTTCCGAAGTCAACCTGAGCAAATATCGGCAGAAGCCAATTGGGAAAAAGAATTGCCAAAATTCCCGTGTCAATCGGAGCAGAATGAAAAGATTTCGGATTTATTGAAGTTGGAAGGCACAATTTTGAATGAAGAAGGCATTAACCAATTAAAATTGATCGTTGACCAAAATATGGATGCTTTTGTTTCCAAAGATGGAAACATTGGCTGCTATCGAGGAAGAACGGTCCATCGCATTGACCTGCTTCCCGACGCCAAACCAATACAGCAAAGGCCCTATTCGGTTCCGCATGCACTCCGAGGGGAAGTCGCAAGGCAGGTCGAAGAAATGCTGAGGCAGGAAATCATTCGTCCGTCCGCCTCTGAGTGGGCATCTCCGATCGTACTTGTTCGGAAGGCTGATGGTGTTTCCTGGCGATTTGCCGTGGATTACAGAGCATTGAACAAGTGGACTCGCCGCCAAACCTATCTTCTTCCTCGAATTTCGGAATTGATCGATGTTGTCGGTGGAAAGAAAATGTTTTCAGTTTTTGATATGCAAGCAGGCTTTCATCAAGTGCGCATGGACCCAGAGAGCGTGGACAAAACGGCCTTCATAACTCATCTCGGTTTGTACGAATTCCTTCGTGTCCCTTTTGGGTTGGCTGGCGCTCCACATTGCTTTCAACGTGTTATGGAAGAAGTTCGGCATCGACTGACTTCCTCCTTCCTTGTGTATTTGGATGACGTTATTTTGGGCTCGAATACGCAGGATGAACATTTAGCCAGCATTGAAGCATTTTTGAGGGTCATGTCAGACGTGGGGCTAAAACTCCGAGCGGAAAAGTGTCGATGGGCATGTAGCGAAATTCGCTACTTGGGGTTTTTGCTCTCCGAACAGGGAGTCAGGATCGATCCGGCTGACCTCAAGCCCATTGAAAGCGTTCAAAAGCCAACAAACATCCATGAACTACGGTCATTAATCGGTCTCTTCAGCTATTTTCGACGGTTTATCTTTGGATTTGCGGAAATCATGGCCCCAATCACTGAACTCCTCAAAAAGGAGAATGTAGCCGGCTGGTCATCCAAACATGATGAAATTTTGGAAGAAATGAAGAAAAGACTGAAGTCCGCACCAATATTGGCTCCGCCAAAGCTCGGTTACCCTTTTATCGTCGAGACCGATGCCTCAACCATTGCCATTGGCTCCTGTCTTCTCCAAGAATGGAAGAATGAGACACATCCCATTGCATTTTATTCCCGTACATTGAATAAACATGAACGCAACTATGCCATTGTTGAGCTCGAAGCCTTAGCCTTGGTGGCTAGTCTTCAACATTTTCGTGTTTATCTTGAGGGCGCCGGCACCACGACTGTCATCACAGATAACTCGGCGTTGACTTCATTGTTCCGACGCAAGGACTTGGAGGGCCGATTAGCACGTTATCAGATGATCCTGCAGGCTTTTGATGTCAAAATCATCCACCGTTCGGGCAAAAAGAATACACTCTGCGATTACTTGTCACGATTCCCGCCAAAAATTGACCATTTGTGGATTGAAAAAGCAAATCAAATTAACAAAATTCAAATTGAAAAGAAAATTTCGAAAGAGGAATTGGTGAAGGCACAGAAATTGGATTCAAAATTGAAAATTTTGCCATTGGTTGTTGGAAATTCAGTCCAAGAAGGACAATGTTGCAAAAAAGATGGATTAATTTACATTAAAAGGGATGAAAAGTTAAAAATTGTGGTTCCTGAATCACTGCGAAGAAAAATTATCTCTCAATATCATGCTTGTCCATTGCAAGGAGGGCATTTGGGATTCACCAGGACATTGGAAAAGATTAAAAGGACTTTTGACTGGAAAAGAATGGCTCGGGATATTCAAAGTTTCATCCGAAGTTGTGATTCGTGCCAACGCCGGAAAATAATTGGTCGGCAAGTCAGCCATGAACCCATTTGTCCGATTACTCCATCGAGCCGACCGTTTGAGCGCGTACACATCGACATTTTAGGACCTGTGAAAAAATCAAATCGAAGTCACCAATATGTTCTAATGACCGTAGACTCATTCTCCAAGTGGTTGATTGCTACCCCATTGTCGGAACAGACAGCTACTTCCGTAGCCAACGCCTTCCTTCGTGAGGTTATCTGTCGTTTCGGCATTCCCGGCGTTGTTGGCAGTGACAGAGGCACACAATTTTTGTCATCAATCTTTCAAGATTTGAAGCACATCCTGAAGTTCGACCATCATCCCACAACGAGTTATCATCAACAAAGTAACGGTCAAATCGAAAGATACAACCGTACTTTGGGGGACATGATTGCTGCCTCAACGGCAAATGGGAAAAATTGGTCGGATATGTTACCCCATTTGGTCTTTGCCTACAATACGTCATTCAACTCTCAAATTGGGCAATCACCCTTTTTCGTGTTACATGGATTTGATCCAATGCTTCCCTCGGAAAAGTTACTTGGAATTGAAAAAGAAAAATTTGATGATATGGCTGTATATGTTCAAGAGTTGGTTGGAACTTTGACGGAAGTACGTTGTTTGGTCCTTGAGAACTTGAAGAAAAATGTTGAGTTAATGAAAAACTCACAGAAGAAGATAAACCAGATTAAATGGACGGTCGGTGCACTTGTTTTGTTGAAAAAGATGGAGAATCTGCAAAAATTGGGACCGAAATTTGAAGGTCCATTCAGGATTGTCGAAATCAAAACGCCAAATTTGCTGTTGTCTTCGGTTGGCGATGATGAGAAATCACAATTTGAAGCACACATGGACAGATGCAAGCCATATCAAATTTTTGAAAGTGAAGATGGGAATGAGAAGGAGAAAAATTCTGAAATTATCGGACGGGAGTCCGAATTGGGTAAGCAGAGGAAGGTTGCAGACAAAAACCTGGAGGAATCCGATTCGGAGAATGAGGTGAAAGTGTTGTTGGCCACTCCAGAATCATCAGCGGATGAATCAGAAAATTCTGAAGGGTACAAAGAAGTCAATTTGGAACAGGAAGATTTGAAGCTGCCATTGATTAGCGCAATTTTTGTGGAAAATGATGAAGAAGAAGAGTCAAACCATCCCAGACCAGTTCGAGAATATGGTTCAAATCGTTCAGGGCAAATTCGCGTTTCGTTCCAAAATTCACAATATGTTGCCCATTTTGACTCGGATTGGGATGAATATCCAGGAATATTCCCTGAGGCATTAGCTGCGCATATACATGTGGAAGACGAAACTGATTGGATGGGAATAAACCGAAGAGTTGCTCAAATTCAATTGAGAAATCCATTGGAGGGTCGACAATTCATATGGAAAACCTTTTTGGTTCAAAATGTTGACCACATTTTACTCGGGTACGAAACCCTTTATGAAATGGCCTCATTGAGATGGCGCACAACCGATGAAGAAGCGAACTTTTTAATTTGGGATGAGAATGTGCAATGCTTTTCCACTATGGAAATTAGTGGGGTGAATGAAGTCGAATGGGTACGGCCATCAGCCGATGACGAATGGGAACCACCATTTGTGAATGCAATTCACGTTTCGGATGGAGAATCGGAAGAATCTCCGGCATCCACCGATGAAGAAGACAGCTTGTCATCCACATCCATTTTTGTTGGCCAAAGGCCTTCACCCCCTTCTTTTTCTGGCCAAATAAGAATTATAGCACCCTCTTCCATTTTCGTTGGCCAAATAAAAATTGTATGGAATGGGATTCCACATTTGGCTGCCTATGACTGGCATATGGAAGAATATGATTTGATTGTGCCAGAAAATTTAGTGGAAAATATGACGATTTCGGAAGGACCCGATTATGCCGGAAATAACACAAGAATGGTGGAATGTCAATTAAGAAACCCTTTGGATGGAAATTTGTCAGAAAATTTATTAGCAACCGTCCAAAATGTTGACCAAATGATCCTGGGTTTCGAAGCCCTTTATGAATTGGAAAATATGCGGTTGCGAACCACTGATGAGGGCACAAATTGGCTGGCCTGGGACAAAAATTATCGGGCTTTCGTCCGTTTGGAATTTGTAACCCGAGACGCGTAATGACAACGAATCCCACATGCTTTGTATATATCGCGTTTCTCTTTTGTTAATTGCTCAAACTCCAAATATTTTGCTTAAACTTCAAATATTTTACTTTGCTAAAAATATGAACAAAACTTCGCATCCAAATTCGCGTGTCCCGATTATTCAAATGCTTTACTACAATATTGCGTGTTCAATTTGCACAATTTTAGAAAGAAATCTACAAAAAAATAATAATAATTTCATTCGTCTTATCAATGATGCCGCGATTGCCTTGGCACGAACCCCCCAAATATCCGGGGGAGAGGAAAAAAGTCCTCGAAATGAAGGAAATTGGCGAAAAATGGCGTCAATCGGTGAAACAAAGTCAGGAATGGAGGGATAAAATAGCAGCCGGTTTGGGAAATAGAGAAAAGAATGAGAAAGCTCTGCAAAAAGCTTTGCTTGAGGAAGCAAAATGGGAGAAATTGCAAAATGATGTTGTCGAATATGAGGCCAGAATAAGGAGAAAATATTGTCATTCACCCAATGATGAGGAAACAATGAACTTATTTCGTGCTTCCCCGGTTGATAACGGCGTGGAAAAGTGGGCACGGCCCCTTATTGATTTGCTTCCGGAATTGCAATCTCAAATCGATCAGCGGCCATTATTAGACCTATTCGCAGAAATGAATAAGGACATGTTTGAAAATATGAGCGAAGAAAGGGTGTCGGCAATGAGAAGTCAATTGGAACGGCACATCGCCGACAAGACAAAAATTGATGGAGAATGGCACAAATCAGAAGGGAAACTCAGACACGAATTACAGTCCAAGAGGGAATGGCTGAATAAAGAAATAAATAAATTGGATGTAGCGGTGAAAGTTGGCCAGCAGCTTTTGTCCTTTCCGAATAACCCATGGATGACCTCTTCCCTGGCTTCTCTCTCGCATTTGGAAACATCGTGGCGCGTTCCAACCCTTCCACCACATTCCTTTATTAATGATTTGGAAAATCTCGCTGACGCCATTGAAGCCTCAATTTGTCCTCCTTGTTCCTCATCCACAAATAAGTCGCGATTTTGTCCACCCTCTGATCATGTCACTTCCTTTTCGCCATCGCGTCGTGTTAATCAAAGAAATCAGGAAAATTTTGTAGCCTCAAAGCAAATGGATGATCAAGAGATCAAAAAATTGAAAATTCAATGGGCCGAATTCTCAGCAGAGAAGGACAAAATCGAAAAACAATTGCGGCAGCAGCGCAAAATCAACAAGAAAAGTGAATTGAAGTTAGCAGAGGAACGATTAGTGACGGTCAATATGGCACTTGCACAGTTGGAATGTGTTTTGGGATTGCCACACAGGGAGAGGCCAACGGAAAAAGAGTGGAAGGAATGGGAAGAAGCGAGCAAAATGGAAAAGAAGAAAATAATGGAAGCAGAATTTGAATTGCAAAATAAACTGGCAAGCGGACTTTGTGTGCAGGAAGGCACTTCGACTAAATTGTTATCAAGTGGGGAATTGAAAATGGTTTATACAAAAGGCTCTGAGTTGATGTCAAAACTGGGATGGACTGGACAGGGACTCGGAAAGGAGGAAAAGGGCCGGAAGGAAATTGTCGAATTGTCGAACACAAAGGATAGGAAAGGCCTTGGGAAGGAGGAAGACGGGCTCTCATGTGCTTCATCGACTTCGTGGCCAATTGCCCGCGGAATCAGATCACGTGATCAGCGGTATTCCATATCGCCCGAGCGCACCGAATTTGTAAAAGGGAAAAATTTGGAGGAAGAGTTGAAGGAAGGAAGGAAGGAATCAAGAATAATTGATGTGCCTGTGGAACAAGTTGAAGAAGTTTGGGTGATTGATGAAGAGGTTGAGGACTTTCGTCGGCCCGTTAAGTCATCAAAGTCGATATTGGATGGCACCCAAACAGGGGCCAAAGTTCACACTTCCGAAAGGGGGGAGGAAGCACACTCCAAGTTGACGAAGGTGCAAAAGGAAATGATTCAGGATGCTGTGGCGGCGGCGGCAAAACCATTGAAGGATGGAGAGGTGAAGAAAAGGGCCGATGATTTAGCCAAAAAGTTCGTTGAAAATGCGAAGATTGAGGATGAGAAGGGAAGGAAGGCACAAAAGGAGAAGAAGGAGGCAAGAAAGGCGGGAAATGGTGCACAAAAGGCTGAGGATGAGAAAAGGAAGGCTGAAGAAAAAAGAAAGGCCGATGAAGATGCCCAAAAGAAAGAGGAGGAGAAGAAAAAGGCTGAGGAATTGGCACGTCAGAAGATTGAGGATGAAAGGAAGAAGGCAGAAGATGCCCAAAAGGCAGAGGAGGAACAAAGGAATGCCGCCAATGTTGTTGTTGAATTGGTCGATAATGTTGTGCAAAAGGAAATTGAAAAGGAACAAAGGAATGCCGATGTTGAGATGGTGAATGAAGGAACAGAGGAAGGGAAGGGGAAGCCGGATGCTGTGCCAATACTGGAAGGAGGACGGAAGAGGAAGTTGGATAATGAAGAGGAAGAAAAAGGAAATGCCAAAATGTTGAAAATGAAGCGAATCCCTTTGGTGGTTGAGGAAATCGATTGCGAATTGGAAAGGGAAGTGAAGGAAGAAGTCACAAAGACATTGACAGTATCATTGGGCATGAAATTGACCAAAAAAGTGGCTCTTCCCAGCTTTGCCAATGTTGTGATATTGGAGACAAAAGAAGAAAAAGAGAAAAGAATGCATGTGAAACTGGAAGGACAGAAAATTAAAATTGTGAAGAAAGAGAAGAAAAGGAAGAGAGGAAAAGAAATGGCCACCCAAACTGTGCTCACCGGTGATCAAATTGATCAAATTTCCCAAATTATCCAAATTATCACCCCCGAAATTTAAAACTTTTCAAACATTATTATTTTGCTGTGTTTTCCCCTCATTATCACAAATATTTTACCCCCAAATTTGTAGTACTCCATTGTTATCCTTTTACAAATATTCAATTCCTTTGCTTTTACTCGCCACCCTTTGAAAGTGCCGCCTATGCCTTCTTATTCACACATAAAATCTTAAATTCAATCAATGACTGCCCCTCATTGCTTTTGGACATTTACCGCCCCAAGACCCAATGCACAATTTATCCCGTTTCTTTTCAATAAATATTCATGAATTTTCATTTGTCCTACCACCTTCCCACTCAAAAGCGTCCTAAAACACATTTGCTGTCCTTCAAAACCACAAAGACCACCCTCACATTATTCTTTTCTAGCGGTTCCCGCTTTAAGGCCCAGCACATTGGCCCCCCGATTTGTACAATCATTTTTATGCCCCAATTTGCCTTTTCCACAAGAACATTCATAAAATATTTAATTCGAGTCGAAACCACTCTCACTCTATTTTATTTCACCCTGTAAATTCGTAATCCAATATCCAGATTTTATCCTAAAACTTAACATTCATACAGTCACCCATCATTCATAAATGTCACCTTTCCCATTTCTATTTCCATATTTGCAGCCTTAATGCCATTACATTTCCCCAAAGCATATTCATTTTTGCCCAATAAGTTCACATCGTATTCACATTTTATCCAAAGTTGCTTATACACTCTCACTCTATCTTATTCCCCCTTAATAGCCGGAAAAATTCCTTTAAAATAATTCCTTATCCTCTCTTCGTACTGTATTCTTAATTAATCATTTTATCTTTCCAAAAGCACTCACATATTCCCTATAAAGAGTCCCATCAAATTTGCCTTTAACCAAATTCTAAAATACCCTAAAAACATCCTTTTATTTAGCCTTAAGCTTTATTTAAAAATCATCCGAAAAAAATTGATGGAAAATGTTTTGAGCTCGTCTTATCACCCAACCACTAAACCCATTTATCCCTCCCTTTGCCCCACAAAATTACTCTCACTGCTATCCTTACTTTTTACTATCATTGACCGAATCCAATCTCCTACAAATTTTCTCAAAATATTTGGCCCTTTAGCCTCTTATTCACACCCACATTTGTTAATGTCCACCTACCCGAATTGCCTCCATCCATGCCAATGCCCATGTTGACCAAAACCGCCAGCAAGGCCAAAACAAGCACATTGTGGCTCACCATTGTCCGAATTTGTAGTTGTCGTACACTTGTTTGAAGTTGAGCCTGAAACAGAATGATTAGGATTTGGAAAAGAGGAGTTGAATTTTGAGGAATGGAATTTTTATGCTTGATTCCCAATTGGATTTATGCCCCAAAACTCACGGATGCCGGTTGATTGTTGAATTCCCCCGAGCAATGAAAAGTCGATGGGCACAAATAGACCACGAAGCTGAAAAATCAAAGGATAAATTGAGAAAAATTTGGAATGAATGCAAAATGTTTGAATGAAATTGGAAAATGACAGAGTGGTGGTTCTCTGCATTTGACTTATCTGATTTGTTGGCCAATCCATTGACTTTGTTGTGGCCGCTTTTGTTGCCCATCGGTTGTACCATTGGATGGAGAGGATGATGAGCCGACCAACTTGCCCTTTGCCCAGCTATGGCCGTCTAAAATGGAAGGAATGAATAAAAGTTGAATGAAAGCTGAACGAAAAAGAGAAAAAAGGAATTTGGTGTCTTTTGGAAGGAAGAAGTGTGTACAAAATTGGACTTGGTTGCGCCGCTCGCCTCTCAGTCTTTGGAAAATGATGAAGGGAATGCGGAGAATGATTTGGATTTGCTGGGAAAAAGGAAGAAAAATTTGCCTTGGGAAGCGAAAATGAAGGAAGAAAATCGCCGAATGTGAGATGAAGGCTGTGGCGAGCGACGGCTTGGGTTACTTGAATTGAAGGGGACGCGTACCATTTACTTCTGGCCTGAAGGAAGAGGAAGAAATGATGGAAGGAAGAGAAAATGTCAGAAAAGCCAATTTTGGACATGCGCGAGGGCGCGCAACTTTTGGAGCGGCGGAGTGTTGAGAGGATGAGAGGATATGGCCAATTGGGATGGATTTGGCTCATTCTTTTGATAAATTCCCCCTCCCAATCCCAACAATTGTTCCACCTTTTCCCTAATTTCATTTTGACTTTTCCCCCTTTCTATATAATCCTTTTGATTTGCCCCACTTTGGCCTCTCCTCTCTTCATTCACATTTTTGATCCCGGGCCTTCGGCCCCGGTGGGCCCGGGAGTTGTTCCCCAGCTTTATCCCAATAAACGTTTTAAAAGAAGGCTTTAATTCGAGGGGATTGTAGGGGAGGGAAAATGGGCCTCTCCCTCCCCATCAAAGTGCGCACTTAACAGAACTAATTTATAATAACATATATCACTGACCAGTTAACAACCGAATCTTCAGGGCTAAACTAAAATCTGGTTGTGCTGGGTCAGGATTTGGAAATCCATCTTCTTGGGGTGGTAACATTTTCCCAACAATTCTCAAATTTTTTCCATTTTTCGATGACATTTCATAATCACAGCTGACTTGATTTCTTCGAATTTTGATCATTTTTGCAGTTGCATCGCCCTCAATCTTGAAATTTTAGAAAATAATGATCACAAAATTCATTCGGACCTGAACAAAATGGACATTCAGATGTGTTTGATCAATTAACAAATCAGCAATAAGCAAATTGTCCATCCAAATCAAGATTTGATGGGTATTGTTATAGGCATTAAATTTGAATATTCCCTCGAATTGTGCGCCAGCAATGAAGGAATGGGTCATTTTTTTTATACCACACATTTTAAATGGCAACTTTGGCCCAATCATATTTTGACATTCTTCATTGTTTGGCTTCAGAAAATTAAATTTTTTTGAATTAATCAAAAATGGCAAACCCCAATTAAAAGTTTATAGTCTTTTTGCTTAATGCCAACTTCTAACTGGAGAATACTTTCATATGATCCATCGCCATTTTGACGCCAAAGTTTGATGGTAAACTTTTCGGCATTTTCAGCGATTTTTCCTTGGAGCATAATTCCACCGCTGTTTTGGGCATTGATACCCCCATCAAATATCCAATATTTCAATGAGGCAGTTACATCGCTGAAACTCACATTGTCGATATATTTGTAATCTCCGGTGATCTATAATTTATAATAAATGGGCACTACCCTAAAAAAACCCAACATTAATGAAATGTGGCTTTTCAAAGGCAATTTCGGTGTTTGCAGTCAAATTAATTGACACGTTTCTATTGCAATTCACATTGATAGTGATTCCATTTTTGCGCATAATGACTACCAATTTAAATGGAGCGCCTCGGGCAAAATGGTTTTGAACTGTTGGATTTTCATCAAGGGCAGTCCATTCATTGCCCTTATTAAAAAATATTTTTATAAAAATGAACTATTTAAAATACATACAATTTTTTGTTGGAAAATGGTGGATTTTTCACCGAAATTAACAAGGAAGCGCATTCCATTCGATTTATCTTTGGAGGGATCTTAAAAAATGAAATTTATTCATATTAAAATTTAAAACAGACCATCCTCTATTTCGAATATGAATTCATTGGCATCGGAATTGATGGTACCATTCAAAACGATGTTCAAATTCTCAGCAATGTTGATTGCTTTTCTGATTGGTCCAACAGAGAAATTCACTTTACTCTCAGTTTGTTCAGGCTTTTGGGCAGTTGGCTGGTTGAACTATAAAATATTCGAATAGAATTCTTTTTGATTTTAATTCTGATTTCTATTAAAATGCGTTTTCATTTAATTCTGATTTCCATTAAAATGTGTTTTTCATTTAATTCTGATTTTCCATTAAAATATGTTTTCGTTTAATTCTGATTTTCCATTAAAATGTGTTTTCGTTTAATTCTGATTTCCATTAAAATGTGTTTTTCATTTAATTCTGATTTCCATTAAAATGTGTTTTTCATTTAATTCTGATTTTCCATTAAAATGTGTTTTCGTTTAATTCTGATTTTCCATTAAAATGTGTTTTCGTTTAATTCTGATTTCTATTAAAATGTGTTTTCGTTTAATTCTGATTTCCATTAAAATGTGTTTTCGTTTAATTCTGATTTCCATTAAAATGTGTTTTCATTTAATTCTGATTTTCCATTAAAATATGTTTTCATTTAATTCTGATTTCTATTAAAATGCGTTTTCATTTAATTCTGATTTCTAATAAAATGCGTTTTCATTTAATTCTGATTTTCCATTAAAATATGTTTTCGTTTAATTCTGATTTCCATTAAAATGTGTTTTCGTTTAATTCTGATTTCCATTAAAATGTGTTTTCATTTAATTCTGATTTTCCATTAAAATATGTTTTCATTTAATTCTGATTTTCCATTAAAATGTGTTTTCATTTAATTCTGATTTTCCATTAAAATATGTTTTCATTTAATTCTGATTTTCCATTAAAATGTGTTTTCATTTAATTCTGATTTTCCATTAAAATATGTTTTCATTTAATTCTGATTTTCCATTAAAATATGTTTTCATTTAATTCTGATTTTCCATTAAAATGTGTTTTCATTTAATTCTGATTTTCCATTAAAATATGTTTTCGTTTAATTCTGATTTCCATTAAAATGTGTTTTCGTTTAATTCTGATTTCCATTAAAATGTGTTTTCATTTAATTCTGATTTTCCATTAAAATATGTTTTCATTTAATTCTGATTTTCCATTAAAATGTGTTTTCATTTAATTCTGATTTTCCATTAAAATGTGTTTTCATTTAATTCTGATTTTCCATTAAAATGTGTTTTCATTTAATTCTGATTTTCCATTAAAATATGTTTTCGTTTAATTCTGATTTCCATTAAAATGTGTTTTCGTTTAATTCTGATTTCCATTAAAATGTGTTTTCATTTAATTCTGATTTTCCATTAAAATATGTTTTCATTTAATTCTGATTTTCCATTAAAATGTGTTTTCGTTTAATTCTGATTTCCATTAAAATGTGTTTTCATTTAATTCTGATTTTCCATTAAAATATGTTTTCATTTAATTCTGATTTCTATTAAAATGCGTTTTCATTTAATTCTGATTTCTAATAAAATGCGTTTTCATTTAATTCTGATTTTCCATTAAAATATGTTTTCGTTTAATTCTGATTTCCATTAAAATGTGTTTTCGTTTAATTCTGATTTCCATTAAAATGTGTTTTCATTTAATTCTGATTTTCCATTAAAATATGTTTTCATTTAATTCTGATTTTCCATTAAAATATGTTTTCATTTAATTCTGATTTTCCATTAAAATGTGTTTTCATTTAATTCTGATTTTCCATTAAAATATGTTTTCGTTTAATTCTGATTTCCATTAAAATGTGTTTTCATTTATTTCTGATTTAATTTAAATGTGTTTTCGTTTAATTCTGATTTAATTAAAATGTGTTTTCGTTTAATTCTGATTTCCATTAAAATGTGTTTTCATTTAATTCTGATTTTCCATTAAAATATGTTTTCATTTAATTCTGATTTTCCATTAAAATGTGTTTTCATTTAATTCTGATTTTCCATTAAAATATGTTTTCATTTAATTCTGATTTTCCATTAAAATGTGTTTTCATTTAATTCTGATTTTCCATTAAAATATGTTTTCGTTTAATTCTGATTTCCATTAAAATGTGTTTTCGTTTAATTCTGATTTTCCATTAAAATGTGTTTTCATTTAATTCTGATTTTCCATTAAAATGTGTTTTCGTTTAATTCTGATTTCCATTAAAATGTGTTTTCATTTAATTCTGATTTTCCATTAAAATGTGTTTTCATTTAATTCTGATTTTCCATTAAAATGTGTTTTCGTTTAATTCTGATTTCCATTAAAATGTGTTTTCATTTAATTCTGATTTTCCATTAAAATATGTTTTCATTTAATTCTGATTTTCCATTAAAATATGTTTTCGTTTAATTCTGATTTTCCATTAAAATATGTTTTCATTTAATTCTGATTTTCCATTAAAATGTGTTTTCATTTAATTCTGATTTTCCATTAAAATATGTTTTCATTTAATTCTGATTTTCCATTAAAATGTGTTTTCATTTAATTCTGATTTTCCATTAAAATATGTTTTCGTTTAATTCTGATTTCCATTAAAATGTGTTTTCGTTTAATTCTGATTTCCATTAAAATGTGTTTGCATTTAATTCTGATTTTCCATTAAAATATGTTTTCATTTAATTCTGATTTTCCATTAAAATGTGTTTTCATTTAATTCTGATTTCTATTAAAATATTTTTTCGTTTAATTCGGATTTGCAATAAAATGTGTTTTCATTTAATTCTGATTTCCATTAAAATGTGTTTTCGTTTAATTCTGATTTCCATTAAAATGTGTTTTCGTTTAATTCTGATTTCTATTAAAATGTGTTTTCGTTTAATTCTGATTTCCATTAAAATGTGTTTTCGTTTAATTCTGATTTCTATTAAAATGTGTTTTCGTTTAATTCTGATTTTCTTAAAATGTGTTTTCATTTATTTCTGATTTAATTTAAATGTGTTTTCGTTTAATTCTGATTTAATTAAAATGTGTTTTTGTTTAATTCTGAATTTTTTTAGTGCTTTATAATAATTGTGTAATGTGAATTTCTTACAAAAACTTGGATATCTTGGCAGCATTTCGATTTATTAACATAAATTTCGAAATGTTCAATGCCTTCCTTTGTCGGCAACATATCCAGGCCAAGGCTCCAAATGCCAGCATATTCTTGCCTAATGAAGAATTATATTGGCCAATTATTAGGAAAAATTGCTTACAATCTTTCCTCCATCGCCTGGCGTTCCATGAACAACATTTTCAGCTTTTCATTACCCCCATGGCGAATTCGATTATCTGCCTCTTCAGCCTTTCCAAAATGATCATTGTTCCATTTCATGAAGTCACGAAATGGATCTGGGAATAAATCAAAAGCATTTATAATGAATGGAATTAATTTGGATCGTACTGAATATTTTGGAGAGGAAGCTTTCACCCACATCCTTGGCACTGGCCAATTTATAGAAAAGCCATTCCAAAATTTCCATTCCGCTGTCAATGATAAATCTGAAGAAGGGGTATTTAATTTAATTCAATAGAAAAATCAACGTTCGATTGGTGGTGGAAAAGCGAAGAACCCAATTGCGCTGATCGTTGGTATTGATCAACAAGCCATGCCATTCGGGACCCAATTCTTGGCATCGTTCTGCTACTCCATTCCCAGCCAGATTGCGCAGCTCATACTGACGAGTGGGCTGCATTCCCATGGGCAACAACGCACTCTTTTCCAGCTGACTACGGTAGCAGATCAAAAGACTGAAAAATGGTAGAGTGGAATTAATTATAATTAATGATTAATATTTTGCATTATTTTTTTCAATTTACACATTTATTTTTTATTTTGCCAAAATCAAATATGGAATATTTCTGACAAAATTGCCATTTTCCCTCTAAATTACCCTTCCATTCCATCAGGGCCAGCTGCGCAGATTTGATGTTCCTGGAGGTAAAATGCCAAGCTGAAGTGATGCAAATGGAAGTAGCCAGGCTGGGCCATGCATTGGTCCTTCCCGTAATATCCGATGATCAAGTTCTTTCCATTTTGCAGCTCAAGTGATCCATCACCGGCGAAACATTCCTTTTGGATAAGGATTGTAGCCAAAAGGAGGACCAATTCAAGGAAATACATTTTAGGGAAATAAAAAAGGACAAAATATTTTTTATCCTTTTTAGGGGGAGGAGGGGATGGGGAAAAGGGAAGAAGAAATGAATTTGGATGGAGTGGGGAAGAACTAATTTTTAGTGGATTGGACCATCCGACCGATGGATTTGATGTAATTTGGGTGATGATTGTACATTGGATGGGCCAAAATGAGATCATTTTTATTTTTTTATACCGTCAATTTGATCAAAAAAATTGGATGGGAATGGGCCAAATTAAAAAAGGTGATTCATTTTTTGGACGGCTTCTTTTTTTGCTTATAATTTTTGGGAATGAATTTAATATTTTGAAGCATCCATTTTTATGACAAGATGATTTGTCCTGTTGGGATAATTATTTTATTATAGTTTGGCTGTGTTCAACAACATTCCAAAATTGTACAATTTCATTTTCGATTTTTGTAATGAATACAAAAAGATATAATTAAATTTTGATTAAAAAATCACTAATAAAGCAGTTAAACTCATTGTTAATGTTGTTAAATTAAATTCCTTTAAGTTTAATATGGATTATGGAATAATTAAAATAAATATTAATATTCAGTAATTTGAATAAAAAAATATTTGACCACACCAATTTTTACAATAACATATGAAAATTAATAATTAATCAATTTATACAATATTTTCATACAAAAATTCTAATCCAAATTCATTTCATGTTTTTTCTCTACTACCATAATCCACAATAATAGTACGATTAAATTTCATTTTATTCATTGATATTTCATTCCATTTCTATTTCCCATTATTCTTCCAGCAGAAGAATGAGTCAATTGTCAGTTACACATATTTTTGTTTCCTTTCGAGAAATGATTGGGGATAGACCAAGAATGTAGATAAATGTATTGAGGTGTAAAATTGGGCGAATGAATATGATAAATTAAACAAAGAAAAACATTAAAAACTACAAAATTTGGCATCCTTAATATATTGGGAAATTTAATTCATTATCCATTCTAATTCTAATTCCAATTATTGCATAAATAGAAAATTGATTACATTTAGAAAATAATAGATAGATTATTTTAAAAATTGGTAAATCAGTGGTCAATAATTTTTGAAAATTTAAATAAAATTAAAATTAGTAAAAAATAAATATTAATTTTAATCAAAGACACAATAACAACACCCTAATTCCGCAATGGTTTACTTCTGGCTAGTTATATATAATACAAAATAAATTGGAGCATTATTAACCTTCGAATTTCGATTAATTAGATGAGTGTTTAATAAAAAAAAATAATTATTCAAAATTAAAATGAATTTATTTTTTGGCTGCTGGTGTTTAAATATTAAAATTATCATTAAATATTGAGCAAATTCCTTTTATGTAAATGCCCGCAAGAAATGTGGGAATTGTGGATGCATAAATAATGTGAAATATATTAAATTTACAATAATTTAAGCAAAAATTCTGCCCAATTCCCGTTCATCCAATTCGCCTTTTTCCAGCCTTTCTCTGAGTTCATCTTCCAATGGAATAAATTGTCTTTGGGCCGGATCGAAGATGAAAAGCTTTTCCTCCGGATTTGGCCTAGAAAGTGCCAACCTCTTCAAATTGGTTTTGACCAATTTGAATGTTCCTTAAATTCAATAAAAATGTCATAATTTAATTTATTTTTAGAATTGACCAGTTCGATCGACGGCACTGCAAAGTCGAATAAATCTGGGCACTGCATAAGGGGGAAGTGCTTCTCGAAGTCGGCAACTTAATTGGCCAAGGAATTCCTTCAAAAAATGAGGAATATTTTAGTGATTTTATTTATTTCCAAATGTATCATTTTATTAGAAATTTTTTTATAAGCCTTATAATTTTAAAATAGAATCAAAATTGTTTACCAAAATTTGAGCTTTCTCGAAATCCTTTGTGTTATGAAAAACGAGACAGTTCAATCTAGAACAATGCTAATTTAAATCTTTATTCTTTTGATTTTTTCATCAGTAAAAAATCGCTCTCTTTATTTTAAAATATCTATTTAAGAAAGGTCAACATCTGGATCTCAAAAATTTTTATGTAAATTTTGGCTTTAACATTATTGATTTAGATGAATTGATTAAACAATTTCTCGTTTTTATATGTAGAAAGAGGCAAAAAAATATGATCAAAAAAGAGTTAAAAATAGGTCAAAATCGGTAGTTTCATTCTTTCGACAATAGATTTCTGGCTTATTGGATATTTTTTAATAATAAATATTCACAGAAAATTTTAAAAGTGCTTAGCATTGCAATGTTGCTGTCAATTAAATTATGGCCAAATTAACAAAATCCCTTCCGCAAAATTTGAATACAGTAAATTTTCTATTTGACGCTCATGGGCTTATAAATTACAGAAACCATCCAAGAGAAAATTTAAAAATCTTCAAAAGTGGGCTTATATTAAAGAATAACTATATAATAAAAAAAATACGGTAGTTTAAATTACCATTTCTAAATTCCCATTCCACCCTGAAATTCACCTCATCACTGCCAGCCCCCCTATTCTTGACCAATGCCGCCATTCCAACGCTGCCTTCCAATCCATCCACTCGAATACCGTACACAACTGCATCGATGATCATTTTGAGTGGCAACAAAACGGCCTCCTGTTTTCGAGGACAAAATTAGTTGCCAGTAATTAAAATAAAAATTTACCACTTCTGCGGTGCTCACATTTTCGCCCTTGAAGCGAAAAGTGTCACCGGTTCGAATTCGAAAATACAAATATCCTAAACGATCCCAATGTAAAATGTCGCCAGTCAAGAAGGCACTGTCTCCGTGCCGAAACACATTGTGAATTACTTTTTTATCTGGAAGTAGTAATGAATGGAAAATAAATTATATTTTTAAAAAAAATATTTTTTAATGCAATGAAAGAAATAATTATGGTGAATTTTTTTGATAAAAACAAAAATTATTATCAATATAATAAAATATACCCTTAAATATTAAGGATTAAGGTAGTTATTTTTAGATATGTGGAATGTTCTTGGATTAGAAAATAAATTATAATTGGAATTTTTATTCGATAAAGAGAAAATTTGTTTTGAAATTTGGGTAAATTTTGACGAATTTTAAAAATAGACATGTTATAGAATTTAAAATATATTATGTTCTTATAGTAAGACTAATAAGGATTAAGGTAATTATTTTAGATAATTTAAAATAAAACATTAAAATTGGTGACATATTTTTATGTCGAGTGAATAAAAAAGTGGCCTTATCGGACTCTTTTTAGGCTATATTCCTCCGCTATTCCCTAACCTTTCTCTAAACTTAATCCCTTATCCCAATTCTTTTTTATTGTCCTTAAAAATCATTTCACCCATTCCAATATTTTTCGTTAATTAATATTAAATTAATTATTTTTATTTCCCCAATAGAAACTTGTTTCTGCCTTGTTTAAATAGCCATCAAAAACGAGTAAGGGATTGTCATGTCGAATTGATGAAACCTTAAATTTGCATATTTAATAAAAAGAAATTTGAGTGGATTAAATTGGCCACACCATTGCCCCAGTTTGGCCTGAAAATCAATCAAAGATTAATTTAAATTATTTGGCTAATTTGCCTGGTGAACAAGATGCTGCCAGTCCATTGCCCTTGCGAATAATTTCCCCATTTTCGTCCACTTTGAGCAGTCGAACGGGATGAACTAATTTTGTGATCGGCGAAATTGGCAAAAATCCACAAGCACCAATTTTTCCATCAATATTCACTAAAATTGATAAATTTATAATTTTATTAAGTGTCAAATTGGCCAATTACCTAAATTTGATGTTCCCTCCGTTGAGCCATAAACTTCGCCAATTTTGACCCCAAATCGTTCAACAAATTCCTTCCAAATTTCCGATCTTAGTCCATTGCCGAACATCAATCGTATTTTGTGGGCTTGTTCCGCTTCGAAAAAGGGCTGGGCCAATAAATAGCGGCAAATCTCACCGATGTATTGGCTCGCCTTAAAATTATAAATTTTAATTAATTTATTATGATTTGAAAATTTTTATGAATTTATTTTGCCTTTAAATTGTAAATTTAAATTAATTAATTATGTATTAAAATTAAAAACTTTTATTAATTAATTATTTACAAATTTTAATTTATTTTTTATTATTGAATTTGAAATATTTTGGTTTGAAATTTGTGAAAAAAATATATTTTAAAATTGGGATTAAATTGGAATACAATTCTAATAAAAATAATTGTTTATGACAAAAAAAAACAAATAATATTTTCATATTTTTAATTTAATTCGAAAATTAATTTAAATAAAACTAATTCAAACAAATATAATAAAAAATATATTTTTTTCAATATACATAAATAGATTTAATAATTGTATTCATTTTCCTGACTTTCTTTTAATTATCACTGATATAATTTGAAATAATTATTTTAATAATTTAGTGTGAAACTCACAGTGCATTCAAATTCGATGCAATCCCTCCAAAAATTGCTGGCGGAAAATCGTTGCCGAATTGCACAACTGGAACCCCTCAACAGCACTTGGCCAATTCCAATTATGCCGGCAGCGGTATGGTAGAGTGGCATTGGGATGTACAATCGATCCGAGGCATTCAGGCCAAAACTATCTGCGCATCCAATCGCCATTGAATAATAACTGGACAAATTTATAGACAATGAAAAATTATGAATAATCCTCAATAAATGTGGATTTGTAAATTTTAAAGGAATACTAAATTAACCCAAAGATACAAATTTGGCTAATAAAAACCCTTTCGAATATTAGACAATTTTTAATTTATCCTATTTTAAGAATTGTTTAAATTACAATATTATTTTTTTAAGGAAATTTAGTGATACAGGACAATTTGGCACCGTATAATATATAATTAGGCGCATGTCAATTTCGGACAATTTGGCAAAAGCAGAAAATTTCGACTTCACTTTCTTTACCCTATGTTCTGAACCCTTAATTTAAAAACTTAAAAATAATGCACATTTTTATGCAGTCTAATTATCAGCTTGAACCTATCGTCCGTACCCAATTGCCCTAATTCCGTTTTTGCAGAATTGCCTGATGCTAAATTGTCTATCCAACGTCAAATTTTCTTATGAAAAATCAAAAATTCTTTTTTTGGTATTCACTGTATTCACTCAATTCATTAGTAAAATATTTTTATAAATTTACCGAAAATGTTTTATACATGCAGGTTTTGGCATTCCAGTGGTGCCACTTGTATAAATGAAGCAAAGAAGAGAACGAAATGTGACTCGGCTTTCCTTTTCGGGTTCAACAATCAATTTGGCATTTTCCTGAGCGAATATGGCACTCAATGTATTTGGCTGATTTTTTGGGCCCAGGAAAAATTGTTGGACATTTTCCAAATCTGCCAATAATCCAGCGGATTTGGCCGAATCAAGGGCTTAAAAATTAAATTATATAAAAAAAATTTAATATTTTAATATTAAAATTTTTATATATAAAAATTATACATAAATCATCTATTAATTTAATATTTTTATTTTTAATTTTTACTTGGTCGTAGGGATTCTGAACAAATGATTGCTTTGCATTCAGAAACTCGCAAACAACTGGAAAAAAATGAATAATTATATCAAAAAAATGCGCTAACTGTGCCAAAGATTCCATTCGTAAATTTGAATTTATCCAAGCTTAAAATTGTATTTAGTTTATTAAATTATTTATTCAATTTTATACCTGTTACTGCCCCAATTTTGGCCAGCCCAATCCATGCTAAATATTTTAATTTTTTAATAGTCTGTTTTATATTTTCATTTTTCAATTGGATTTCTCATCAATAAACCATCAAATTATTTTTTTTGTTCCATAATTTTTCTTTATTCCTTAAAAAATAAAAATAAAATTAACAGGTGGAATTAAAAAACAGAAGAGGCGGAATTATTCTAACCAGGCGGAATTATTCTAGCCAGGTGGAATTATTCTAACTAGGCGGAATTATTCTAACCAGGCGGAATTATTCTAACCAGGCGGAATTATTCTAACCAGGTGGAATTATTCTAACCAGGCGGAATTATTCTAACCAGGCGTAATTATTCTAACCAGGCGTAATTATTCTAACCAGGCGGAATTATTCTAACCAGGCGGAATTATTCTAACCAGGCGGAATTATTCTAACCAGGCGGAATTATTCTAACCATGCGGAATTATTCTAACCAGGCGGAATTATTCTAACCAGGCGGAATTATTCTAACCAGGCGGAATTATTCTAACCAGGCGGAATTATTCTAACCATGCGGAATTATTCTAACCAGGCGGAATTATTCTAACCAGGCGGAATTATTCTAACCAGGCGTAATTATTCTAACCAGGCGGAATTATTCTAACCAGGCGGAATTATTCTAACCAGGCGGAATTATTCTAACCAGGCGGAATTATTCTAACCAAGGCAGAATTATTGTAAAACCAGGCGGAATTATTCTAACCAGGTGGAATTATTCTAACCAGGCGGAATTATTCTAACCAGGCGGAGTTATTCTAACCAGGCGGAATTATTCTAACCAGGCGGAATTATTCTAACCAGGCGGAATTAAAATAGGAGAAAAAACAGAAAATTAAATTAGTGTAAAATACAAATTATATTATTATAAAAAATGTCAGATATTATTCCTTAATATATTATATTACGAATATTAAATCCTTTCCTAAGTAATTAAACTAATTACTAATATAATACCTTCAATTTCAAATTTTTAGTAAAGTAAATTCAATATTTCTACTATCGCCTAATCTTATAAAATTCTTATTTTTATCTGGATCTTTTAATCTACCAGCAACAAATTCGGCACAATTTTCCATGAACAATGCGACCACATCCCCATGGCCATATCCATTTGCCCGAAAGTGATTTGCAAAACAATTTGCCAAGCAATTGAATTGCTCAAATGTATAGGATTTTCCCGAGGCCTATTTTGTTTAGAAATTAATAAATTAAATAAATTATAAAATATTTCCCAGTCCAACCATATCGATGATGCAAATTTTGTTCGGATATTTTTTCACCTTAAATTTCAAAATTTAGAATTTAAATATTTATTAAATATTAAATTAATTTTTTAGATTAAATTTAGATTTTAATATTAAATTAATAGTTAGCAAAATTACATTGTCCAAAAATATTTCATGAATTCCTCGATTTTGGCGCATTCGCCGCCCCATATCCAATCGAATACGGATCAACAAAGCCAATCCACTGCCACAAATAAATTAATTTAAAATACCAAAATTTGTTTCTTACGTCAAATCCCTGTTCAATGTCAAATATGATCGATGGATAAAATCGATTTGTTTTAGTAGAAATCGTCTATATCTTCCATTCAAAATAGTCGCCCCCATTCCGGCCAATACCATTAAAATTGGCCAATTTGGTGGATTTGTTGTTGAATGGCTCAATAAAAATTCGATTAGCCAAATTGTGGTCAAGAAAATGGCAAATAAAATTAATTGATCGAAAGGGGAATTGGACATGAGCAGCTGTGAAAGACCCATTTTTCTCTCTTAAATTTAAAAAATTGATTAAAATTGTATAATTGATAATTTTGGTTTGAGTAGTTTGCGAGTGGTTTAAATAGGAGGAAATTGTTTTGATTGAGAAAACAAACCCCAAATTGAAAAAAAGAATTGATTCTGTTTTTGTTTAATTTTAAATTTATTTTATTTTTCTCAATTTTCACTACCATTTATTTTCTTTATTTAATTTTTAAATCTTTCTAAATTCTAATTGAATCATTTCCGTTTTAAAATAATCCAAAATATTTACCAATATTTTTTGTATTGCTTAAATAAATGAATGGATGGCATTTTAAAACCAAAAAATGTGAAAATTTGAGTGGAAATTTTTGGTTATGTGAAAACTAGTTTGGGGTGGAAAAGACGGTTTGAAGGTTAATTTTGCTGTACGGGAATGAAAGGAAAATGTGGAAAGAAGTCGATTTTGATAAAAATGGAGTGGGCAGAAGATTTTAGGAGAGGAGAAGATGGGATTAGATTTTGGGGAGGGATAAACCCGTTCGGCTAATTTTCGCCCATAAATGGATGGATGGGATGGATTTATTAATGGATGGACATTGGACATTTTGTTGGTCTTGGGATTTGGGAAGGATGGATTCTCGAAGATGGATCACCGATTTGTTCATTTTTTTGTGCATTTATAATTTGGACAAAAATATATTAAAAATCGGTAATTTTAATTAATTAATTTTTAGAGGGTTCAAAATATTCATCATCAGCAGAATAATTCATAAATGAAATGAAATTTAGATTAAATTTTTACTAAATTTATAAAAATTAAATTTCCAATTTTTTTTTTTGGTTCCATTACTCATTTTTAATTTCGAATAAATATATAATTTTATTTTTTGATTAGCGAAAAAAATGATAAAATTTTAGGCAATTGGAAAATTATTTAAAGAATATTTTATTCAAGGGAATATTTATTCATTCTGCCTAGTGCCTACGCAATTCCTTCTTTTGGTCTCTTAAAATGCTTTTTGCCTGTTGCTGACAATGGTCAGTCATTCATCATCATTTTGGTTGCCGCTGGCGGCTTTAAGCCACTTCTGCCTACTCCCACTCCAAAAATAGGATGCGCAATGCTGCAACCAAACACAACACAACAAATAAAAACTTGTTCCAGAACATTGTGCCCACTTTCCCTCCCCCTCTTTGCTGAAAATGATATAAGCAAAATAGTGAGGAGGAAGAGGATGGGAAAAGGAAGGATACGGATATGATGAATAAAAAATGTGATAAATGAATGAATTAAACCAAATTAAATGGAAAATTGGTAATGAATAATTTATTAGGAATATTTTAATTTTAAAATAATTTTTAAATCTGTTTGATTGAATCCTTTTTTCAAGCACAAGGAAATGTCCAAAAATAAAATAGAGAAATGTGAAACTTATAATTTTTATTACTTTTTGTAATAATAAATTGGCTGAATCCTATTTTTTAACGAATGGAAATGCCTCAAAAACAAACGGAAAATACAAATAATTTTTGGCAGTTGCTGATAAGAAATAGATTAAAGAAAATTGTAAAGACAGGAAAAATGATAATAAATTACTAATTGAGTAAATAAATTACGAAAATAATTTAAAGGGCAATTATAATTTATGTAAGCAATTTATTTAGAAATATTTAAAATATTTATATAATATTATAATATTTTCTGTTTATCGTTATTTTTTCAAGTTTTGGAAGTTCTACCCAACCGATTTTCGAGATCTTTTTTTTAAAAGTTTCGTTTTCAGATGGCACATCTATAAAAACCCTAAGCTTGATATAATAACCAACCGGTTTCGAGATATTAGCCAAAAACCGGTTTAAAAATTGAACTTTTTCGGTTTGTTTAGGTAAAACTTTTTTCCTTTTGATTTTTTGATACCCATTGTTATTCTAGGAACCTAAGTTGGAGTCTTAGCTACAAAATGATATATGGTTTGTGGGGTTTATCTTCAAAACCCAGAGCTGTGGAGTCCGGCAAAAATTGGTACCTCGGCATTTTTCCCTTCATGGCCGATTGGCGAAGATGGGGGGATGGGGACGGAGGTCGCGGGTTCGAATCCCTCCATGGGTAGATAATTTTAGAGGTTTTCGATGATGGGGATTACGAATTTGAGGTTTATTTTGAGAATTAAACCGGTTTAAAATTTTAAACCGGTTGTGCGCGAATTGAATTTTTATCAGAAATATGGGGAATGGATTCTAATATTAAATATAATCCTCCTAGGAATCTTTTAAAGCGCGATAGCGCTTTCTTTCTACCATCCCACGTATTCCTTTCGTCACCCCTTAAGAACCAGCGGGCTTGCCCCGCTGGTTCTTTTTAAATTAAAATTAAAAAAATGTAAATAATAAAAAGATGAGGAGTTTGTTGGATCTTTTTCTTATTAGATTCATTTAAGCCTTCACCAAATCTCCCACCCAATCGGGAATATTGGTGGTGACTTATGATGGTGTGAGACCCATCGATATGACTTTGATGATTTTCCCTTTTAAAAGGCTAAAATAGCTAAAATTAAGGCATTAGATTGCATTGATCTACCAAATCCAAATTTCAAGATTCCAAGGAAACATAATATAAAGGATAAGCCTAAAGGGCATAGAAATTCTTTGAAAAATAGTCTAAAATTGGAGGGGAATAAATCGGCGAGTCTACTAAATCATTAAAACGACAATTTGCTGGAAGAATTTCAATGATTTGAATGAGGGAAATGACGATTTAGTATGGAAGGAATCGAGGCTAGGGAAGTGGTTTTGACGATGCCACAGAGGAATGAGGAAGAAGAGGAGGAGAGGATGGTTGCGCCAATCCATCTCCTCAATTCGCTTCCTTCTTCCTGCCAGCCGGCTTTCATTGCTACCAGCAGCCGGCTTGTTGCGGACGCGGTTTCTTGACCCAAATTTCCTCATCCTCTCTTCTTCGTTCGTCCATCCAACCAAAAATCCTCATCCGAATCTTTACTGCCACTGCTCTGTGAAGGGCACAAAAATCAAGGGGGAAAGCTGCAGGAAAATCCAGTCAGGCGAACATTGGCGAGAAATTAATAAAAAAAACGGGAAAGGAGGGAAATAGTACAAGCAGTTCAGTTGAGCGGTAATTTTATGCTATGAATCGCCGCTTCAATCAAGCAAGAATAAATTTGTGGTTCAGAATGTGTGCAAATTGGCATGAAATTGGGCTGAGAATTGCTTTGGAAACAAATTGGTAAAAAAAATTTATTGATGCATTATTTCCTTCCGGATTTTAAATATTTTCGTTATAATTCGAATTTTAAAAATGAGAATTTAAGAAAGATTTTCCTTATAATATGAAGCAAATTTTGAACATCATTTTAATTTTTTATGGATATTATTTTTTGCATAATATAAAAGATTTTTTTTATCTTATAAGGTAATTTTTAAATTCTAATAAATCGGAAATCGGTTTTATTCCCTGCAAACTTTATACCAACTTTTAGATATCATCGAGACGCATTGAATGGTATATAAAATGTTAAGTTTTGGAGTAAAATTAACGTGTTTAAAACCAAAAACTAGGATATGGTTTAAATAATTTAAACTCACTCAGTTTCGATTTAAACTAAGAAATTTATATGTCAAGAGACCCGTCTCGATCAGAGGTCTACAAATTGATATAAGGTTTGTAGGGCTTAAAACCGATTTCTGATTTATTAGAAGTCAAAAAATAATAATAAAAAAATAAAGTTTGGTCAAAAATAAAAAATGAATCATCATTTTACAATTTTCTATTCCAAATTTAAATCATCAATGGACGCAATATTTTTGGCATCACCGCTGAAAAACTTCCTTGCTCACTGACAGTATCAATGTAAACAATCAATTCTTTATGCTTTTGAATAGTATAAATTGTGCTCCAAATCAATTGAAGGCATTCCGCATATCGAAGTGCGCCCCGTTGATCACCAAATTGTCGCTGTTGGAATTGAAGCAATATTTTTGCACATTTTTCTGTCTCCTCATTCATTATTTGTTGACCATGTTCGGAAAGGGATGAGAGTGCTTAAAAAATAAATATTTATTTATCAAAAATTTAAATATATTATTTTAGAATAGGTAATTATTTTTTATCCAAAAATTATTTTTACCCATAAACTTATATAATAAATCATTAAAAACTTTATAGCAATTTGTTGTAGATAGTAGATCTCATCGAGACGCATCGAATGGTATTAAAGTGTTTAAAACCAAATAAACTGGAAAATATGGTTTAAGCGGTTAATATGCTTTCATTTTTGATTAAACCATGATAAATTATTTATCTATGATGCACTCGTTGAGATCTTTAAATTATTATAAAGTTTGTAGGGTCTAAAACCGGCCTCTGATTTATTAGAATTTAAAAACTAAGTTTTGGGTAAAAAGAAAATATTTTTTGCGTAAAAAAATTAGAATCAATTATTTTACCTGAATTTGTGAACAATAATGATAAAATGAATACAAATTCTTCTCGACTGGGAGCAATTTGCGAAAAATTTTTCATTGACACATTGAAAATAGCTTCTGACAAATTTTTAATTCTGAAAAAAAATTTTTAAATGATTTAATTAATTGAAAGGACGAACACAGGTTCTTCGTAATTTGATCGCAGATTATATAATTTTATATAAGGATAATCGATAATTTCCATCAATTCAGTTTCGGCATTTAATTTCATTGAATTAAAACGACAAATTAAAACACCTGCCGCATGTGCAAAATTGCTTACCGCAACTATCTTTAAATTTTAAGCAAATTTTAAAATAATATATTTATAATAATCCGGCTAATTTTTATTTATTTTTCTTGCCTGGTCATTCAAATTTAGTCGAGAAAATGCTGGCAATATTTTTGCAATATCAATTGCTATCAGTAATATTTTGGTTAAGCACGTTGGTTCGCTATGAAAAATGCCATACTTTGCAACATTTTCTTCAAATATTTCTTTATTATAAAATATAATTGGCCGATTCTAAAAATACAAAAAATAATGGCCGAATCATTTGATCAACCTTATAGAAATCTGCATGAGCCAACAAATTATCTTTACTTTGAATCAATTCTTCAAATGTGTGAAAATTTTCAACAAAACTGTTTGGGAATCCAATAACATTCAGGAAAACATGATTAGCTTTCTCTTCAATGTCCAATAGCTTTTTTAGGAAAATATCACCGGTGTCATCGTCTACAAATACAAATATAAATAAATTAAAAAAAAATGTTAAATTAACCAGTAAAAATGCTGATTTTATTTTGCATATTATTGATGTGCGGCATTTTTTCACATCTTTTAACATCTTAAAAATTAAAAGTTAAATTTAATATTTAATTCAAAATTATTCCCTACATTCTTCTTTCATTCCGGCCCTAAAGCATCTTCGCATTCGACATCCACGACAATTTGAAATTCGCAATTTTCTGGCCGATGAACTTTCCACCGTTCCCGACAATTTCGCATCACAATCGCAATGGTATTTGTGATTGCCGATGACAAGACGTCTATAAAATATTAAAAATTAATTATATATAATAGAATTCATTAAAAAATTTTATGTGTTCCAGCGAATATTAGAAATTGGTTAATTCCAGAATTATCCAATTGCTTTTCTTGGTTAATTTTGGAAATCTCGGCTTCTAGGTGTCCTATACAGAGTCCAGACTCGAGAATAAACTTTTTTTGCAACTCTGCTTTGTCGATTTACTATATGAAATTTCAATTTCAGACTGTTTTAACTTTTGAGCTTGTTTAATAACACTTTTGCTAAATTCCTATCCGGCATCAGGCATCATATTCCTAACTTTAACCCGAACTCCTAAACCGGTCTGAAATTGAAATTTCGTATACTAATTCGATCATGCCGAATCAAGGGAACCTATTCTCGAGTCCGTACGAGAATTTGAAGTCGAGTTTCCCCAAATTGACCAAACTTTGGATAATATACATTAGCCAATTTCTAATATTCGCTGAAACATCTAAAATGAAATGAACATCATGTAAGGAAAATATTATATATTCCATCAACAAACCGAAAGAATGCCCCACATGCCCGACATGCCAATGCCCCAAATTGGGAAATGGCTTTTTGTGATTCGCAAACCGTGCACAATTTGTTATTACGATTTTGTACCATTTTATTAAATTTAAAAATGGAATTTAGGAAAAAATGGTTATTTACTTTTAAAATGGAAAAAAATCGGCTCTATCTAAATAATTATATTTATTGATTGAACTGAAAATATTGAATGAAAATTGGAAATTAAAAACTAATAATGGATTTATCCCCAATGCTAGTTTTAATTTATTAGAATTTATATTTTTTGTCAAGAATGAAATCGAATGTGGAATTAGTAAAAATTTGCGCAGTTGGGCATCATTTTCATATAAAAATAAAGGGAAAATTCCTCTCTAATAATTATAAATCGTATATAATTCGGCTGACTGAATAAAGTAAAAATTCTTTTGGAAATTAAATTTAAATAAATAATAATTTTTTAATAAAATTTAATTAAATCAAAAATGGCCTATGGCAAAAAAAGTATTATTCCCAACCCAATACACACAATTAGAATTTTTATTGGAATAATAAAGGTAAAAATGAGGGAAATATAAGCTCAAATGGGTTTTTATTTGCTATGATGGATTTATTCAATATGCCTTGCCGGCAGCCAGGGCCACTTGCACTTTCCCTTTACACACGCAAATTAACGGTTGCTCATTCGGAAATTTATGGGTGATGTCAACAATTTATGGGTGATCTCAGAGATCGACTGTATAAACGAAAACGTTTGATCATTAGCGGGGAAAGGGTCGCCCAAAATGGAAATTATATTATTATATTATTTTAAAAATGGATTAAATTAATCTTAAAATTAAGGGAAAAATATAAGAAATTTTGGGAAAAGAATAAAAAATAGACAAAAGAAAACTAATTATTTTAAAATTTATAAAGAAAATAAGCCATTCCATCAACAAACCGAAAGAATGTCCCGCATGCCGGACAAGACAATGCCTCAAACTGGGAAACGGCTTTTGGTGATTTGCAAACCGGCGGGCATAATTTGTTGTTACTTTTTCTTTCCATTTATTAATATTTTATCCGTCAATATTTCGGTATTTATGGTCAAAACAAATCCGAGGGCCGTAATGATAATATTTCATTCTCATTAAAAGCTACAAATTCCCTCTCAAATAAGCCGCATCCATTCGATGGACAAAATATAAAGAAAATTACGCAAATGGCAAAAAAATATCAATCCTAATATTCATAATTAGAGTTGTTATTGGAATAAGGTTGGTTTAAATGAGAGCAAATAGGCTCAAATGACTTTACTAATTACTCTGCATGTATTCAATTTGCCTTGTAGCTAGGCCGTTTGCCCTTTATTTTACACGCAAATTTATGGTTGCTCATTCGAAAATGTACACGGGTGATCTCAAAACAATTTATGGGTAATCTCTGTGAAAAAGAAAATGCTTATTATATTATTTATTGGAATTATGAAAATGAATTAAATATTTTATAATGAGCCAAACAATTCACCCAATGCGATTATTGAATTAATTAAGTATTAAAATTGTCTAAATTAATTTTATTAAAATATGTAAATTGAGGGAGAAAAATATAATAGGAAAATTATGCTATTTCATTTCAAATTTATAAAAAAAAATAAACTATCATATCCATTCGAAAAAAGTTCCCATTCTTGTAATAAAAAATTCTACAATTTTATAAAGAGCCAACAAATTAGAATTCAGCCAATGAAATTAGTGAAATAATTAAATAACTATTAATAATTAAAATGGACTAAATTAAATTTATTAAAATGGAAATTAATTAATTATTAAAATGAATTAAAAAATATTTATTAAATTGTATTAAATTCATGAAGAAGTTTATTCGCCAAAAGAATTTCAACTTCATTTGCAAATTTGTGTATCGGCGAATTCGGAATGATTTGTTTTTGATTGTTCAATTCTGCCATTTGATTTGTGTCCTTTAATATATAAATTTAATAATTAAAAAAAATGGGATTTACCCACCGAAAATGTTGGCTCCAAAAAATGATCGCGAATGACCATTAATGCTCGGCCCAAATAGTTTTTGCCCTTCCATTTTTCACCACACAGTATTTTTATGGCACTCTTTTTTGTGCCCCAAATTCCATCAAATGGACTTGCTTCAATCAATTCCGCCCCATTTGTTGCCATTAATTCGCTTTTGAGTGCCAAATTTTGTTGGAATTTTCGCATCAATGCAACAACCATTGCCTGGTGAGAATTTTAATTAATATTTTTAATGGAAGGCATTTTTACCCTATTTTTTATTTTTTCTCCAAATTTTATTTTTTTACCCCAAAAAATTTTGACTTCTAATAAATCAGAAACTGGTTCTAGACCATAGAAACTTATACCAATTTATAGAGCTCTTCTAGACATGTCTTTTGGCATTTCTTTGGTTTAAATCGAAACTAAGTAAATTAAACCGTTTAAACCATATTTTTGGTTTTAAACCTTTAATTTTGGGCCAAAACCTGACATTTTATTTACCATTAGATGAGTCTCGATGAGATCTACAAAATGGCATAAGGTTGTAACTTGTAAGGTATAAAACCAGTTTCTGATTTATTAGAAGTCAAAAACTGCTTTTTGTTTAAGAAAAATTTAATTTAGGGAAAAATAATAAATTGAATAAAAATTTTATTTTTTTATGAAATCTAACCAAAATTGAGCATTTGTCCCAAATGGCAACATCGAATCCCTTCACTCCTCGACCAATTCTTTTCGTTTCTCCGGGTATATCTGTTTCCATTATTTTTTCTGCCGATGCCAAATCGCCAAAAAGAATGGCCTAGAAATGAAAAAATTTTGTTAATTTTTTAAAAATTTTTAAATTTAAAATTCTTTTTAAAATTTTTAAATTCTTTTTAATTTTTTAAAAAATTTTTTTTGAGTTTTTTACCTTGCAATAATGAAAAAATTGTTCAGAACAACAAAATTGTTTGTTATTCACTTCAAATTTGCTAGGGAAAAAATTGCTGAAGGCACCATCCCAAAATGGGACAATTTTTCGTTCTTTGCTGCCCTCCTTTTCATTGTTTTTTTCAATAAAAATCGTTGTGTATATCTCTGATTCCTTCAGAATTCGCCGAATTTCATTGTCTATAAATGTATTTAATAAAAATAGCTATTTTTTGCCCTAAGTCTAATAAGGAAGCAACCAACTTGGAATGGCGATATGACAATTTTAAGCCCTAAAATCTTCTAAAATAATTTTAAAAAATTTTCGGTAAATTTAAAATAATTTGTTGCTTTTCATTAAAAAAATTTGGATTTCATATTACTCAAAGGCATTTAACAATTTGATAAAATTAAAAAAGCCAAATTCTAGAGATATTTATCACTTTCGAATATTATATAGTTTTACATAAAATATTTCTTTATTGAAGTAAAATATAAATAACATTATTGCCCAACTAACTTTTAATTGCCTTCAATTACATTATTTTTTAAAATTAATTATAAATTTCAATTTTTTCCCACCATCATTTTTGCTTTCAAATTCCAATAAATTTAATTGACCATTTCGGAAGACTGCATATGGTTTAAATCTGTGGAATTATTTACAAAATATTATTTAATTAATTAATTAATTTCACCTTAATTTGTCAAGTTCCAATTCCAATTCCTCAATTTCACTATCTTCGTTGCCCATCATTTTCATGGATTTTTGTTGCATTTCTTTATTCATTTATTAAATTCAATAAAATTAGCAAATTGTTGAAAAATTAAATTTTATTGAATAAATAATTGATATTAAATAATTATTTTTATCAAAGGCTATAATATTATGATCCTGTTTATATAAACGATCAAAATATATTTGGAAATGAGTTTTTTCTTCAATTTCGAAAGTAAAATAAATATTGCATCATCCAACAGAATATTTTTTTCTCGAAAATTTTCTTACACTTTTGCGCAAATAGGTAATTTTATGAAGAAATCGACGTTTTCAACCGGTAGCGGCTGTCCTATCAACATTTCCATTTGAATTATTTTTACTATAAATTTCCTCTTCGTATTGAATGCCTTATTTATAAGTAATTCTCGTTTAAATCAAGAATCAACCATATTTGTTTACGATTTGAATTGAAAGGAAAATAATTCACATGCGCAATATGATTGATGACAAAATTGATTAAATTATTAATGAATTGTTTTTTAATAGAATGAATAATGAAATGAAAAATTAAATTTGATATCCATTTTCCAATATATATTTAAACAATGATATTATACAAATTTAATTAATAATGCTCATGTGCAGAGGGGGGATTTTATCCACGAAAAAGTGCATACTAATTTCGGAAAAATTTCATAAAATATTCAACAATCAAAATTTTCTTAAAATATGCAATGCAATTTTCTATTATTATTGGATTTTAGAAAGAAAATTTTTTACCAAAACTGTGAAAATATACAAAAACACGAAAAAATAAAATCGGTCTTAAAACATTTAAAAAAATCAAAATAAATTATTTATTTACACAGAAATCCATTTAGAAGAGAGTATTGCCAAAAAAAAATTACATTTATACAGTATTTATAATGATTTTTCCCTGTGCTCATGTGTCCTGCTGATCAATCAAAATTCAAAATCATAAAAAATTCCTTCATTTTAGGTAGAGCGGGCAGAGTTGAAAAATAATTCCCTTTTAGGGAATTTCAAATCTTACACTAATATGAATCGTATCGAATTTTTTTATAATATATTTTATTCACAAAAAGGGAGCATATTTCAATTCAATATTCAATGTAAATTCATCGCCATGGTCTTCTGCTTCCAACCGCCGATTTTGCCTGCCTTCCACCTCCTCCTCCTTGTTGGCCATTTCCATCCATTCTTTTGGCACTTTTTGCTGAATGGCTTGGACGGGAATGCGGCAAAATCAGCCGTTTTTCCAGTGTTCTCCGTCGGCCTTGGACCAATTCGGGCGGAGGCCGATTCAATTTTGCCATCGTCGATGGACTTGTTGGAATCCACGGAGCAATGAATGCGTTCGATTTTCGCTCAAAGTCCAAAATTCGATAGGCCAATGATTGTTTGTATTTTCGCTCTTCTTCCTATTTTAAATATTTATAAACTTAATTTGTTTGTTTGATTTATTATGTTTTTGACATATTTAAATTCAATTAGATGTAGCATGTAGAGAAAGTATAATTTTAATTTAATATCTTGTGAAAAATGCTGAAAATTGCTCAAAAATCGAAATTGAAATGAAACGAAAATCTTTGGTATTTTAAAATCTACACAAAAAACCTTGAACGAATTTATTCGGAAAAAGCAAAAAATCAAAAAATTAAGGAATTTTTTGTTAGAAATTTATGCCCTTTAGTGAATTTTCGTCAAATATATTTTTTATTTATTTCAAATTCCCAATTCAAAAACTTTTTTGGCTATACCATTTTTGTTGGCGAATAAATTCTAGACAAAATATATCAATTTATTTAAATATTTATGATTATTGGTCGGCATAGGCACTAATCAATAATTTGTTTTCACCTTCAATCTTATTAGTTATTAATAGATTTATTTTGTGCCTCAAAATTTTTAATTATTTTAAAATCCCAATTTTCAAAAAACATCATCCCCTACCATTATGATAGTGACTAAATTCTATACAAAATCAACAAAATACATACTTATGGCACTATTAATTATTATATTGATTCCTCCAGCAAAATTATGTAAGAATTAATTCGCCCTCACCTTCATGTGTATCCAAAGGCCATATGCTTCTTGGGCAATTTGTTTGCGCATTTCCCCGTGCTTTTCCTTTTCAATTTCCTTTTTGGCCTTCTCTTCCTCTATCATCTCCTCTCGGACACGTTTTCGATCGTCCGCTTCTTGAATCCTGTTTAAATTATTTATTCAAATTTCAATTAATTTCCATTTTTTGGCCAACCAAGCTTGAAATGCTGTCTCTGCCCCGCGCCTTTTTTCCTCCTTTTTTCGCTCATTTTCTTCCCTTTTTCTTTGTTCCGCACTTCGACTCCTCTCTTTCTGTGCCCGGCTTCGTTCATCCCTAGTTTTCTTCCAATACACAAATGTCCTTTGCGCATTTGTGAGTTTTTCATCTCTTAATAAATTAAAATTTAATAAGGTTTTTTTATATTTTCCTCCAAATTTTCTCGACATTTTATTGGCCATAAAATTTGGCCAAATATGGCGATATTATAAATCCATCCTTACTCCTTTTAAACTTATTAAACTCTACCTAATAATTAGTTATGGCCAAGAAAAATGGCCAATGGCTATAAAGAGAAATACAAAATGAAACTGTGAATGATTTTATTGCCAAATTAATTTCCCGGTTAATTAATCAGCTAATTCCATATATTTTGCTTAATTTCATTATTAAATCCTATGGTCCCTATATTCTTGAATTTCGCTTTAATGGCCGTAAATCCATTTAATTAAATTAATTGCATAATTTTTTTTTACTTTTCTTCCCTCTCCTTTTTTGCCTTTTGTTCGATCATTCTTCTTTCCCTTTCCTTCCTTTCTATCATTTTTCTGTCCATTTCCACTTTCCAATGGGCAAAATTCTTTTCGGCCAATTCTCGTTTTTCTTTTTTATTCTTAAATTCAAATTCACTTTAAATAAAATGATATTTTCCGTATTTTTGGCAACCTTTTCCTCTTGTTCCCTCTTTTCAGCTTCTCTTTCCTTTTTGGCCCTTTCTTCGGCCAATTTTTGTCTCAGCCAACCCTAAAAATTGTTCACTTTTTTGGTCAAAATATAATTTAATTGCCTTATATCCAGCTGTATTTTCTTCGTTCCGAATTGCCGAAACACTTGCACTTCTTCCGCGCATTTCTCCAATCGCCCCTTTGTTAGGCATTTTTGGTTTTGTGGCTCTGCCGCTTGCCGAAATTAAGCAATTCCTGAAAATGTAAATCATTATTTATTAACTATTGTATTTTTCCCATTTGAAGTCCATGGGATATATTTTTTAAAATTCGAAGATGCATTTTCAATATGTTTTTATAATTCACAATCTGCAGTTTTTAATTCTCATTATTTAAAAAAAATCAAAGATTAAAAAAATATGAGGGAGGGTGGGCTTTTAATAGAGAGTGGGCCCCTAATTGAGATTGGACCTCTAATAGGGAATGGGCTCAAATAAGAAAAATACGAAATTGGGGGAATCAAGTGGCAACGAAATGATAATGATAATGAATATTAGTAGGAAATCTTACACCGATAATTAGAAATATTATATATAGAATTCAAATTTTTTTAATAAATTCCTAATAATGAACTAATTTTTCCAATCCAAGTACATCCTACATACCTTGCGCTGCTAGACCCAAAACCCAATGGCACTTTGCCAATTTCTTGGAAGCCAGAGGCAGCCGATCTTTGTCCAGGCCTTTGTCCATCCCTTGAGACGGACAATCGTTGCGGCATAATAGAAGGTTTTTGATTATTTGGAATTGATTCGGCCATCTCAATTTGCGTAAATTGCTTCAAATGCTCTTTAACGGGGGAAAAGAAAGTAAAGCCCAATAAAATGTATTAATGAAAGAATAAATGAGCTCATTTTGTCCACCACAAAATGACCACCAACACCAATACAATTCTCGCGGGCACAATTTCCCTCCAATCTACCCCTTCATTAATCTATTCCCGTTTCAATATTCATATTCATTCATTTGCCCACCATTTTTCATTCTTTGGCCGTCGCCGCCAATTCCCTCAATTCCCTTTGAATGACCATTATTAAGCGCCAGCAGGTGTTTGGCATTGGCATTATTGGCTTCGTTTTGATGATGGAATCCATTTGAAAGGGCTACTGAATAAATTATACAAATTTTGTTTTCTTCTGAAAATATTTTAATTTGTCTCAAAAATTATTCATTTTTCTCGAAAAATTTCATGTCAAAAATTAACTTTTAAGAAAAGCCTTTGTCTCCCAAAATATCTAATTTTTATACCAAATTATTTAAATACATAGAAGAAATAGTGTGGGTAAGAAAATTTGATTCAAAAATAAATTGATTTTGGAAGACCAATAAATTGAATGTTTAACTTTTATAATTTAATTTTATAGCCAATATATCTTGGCCTAAACAAAGTATTATGGCCTTATAAACCTATTAAATATATAGGATTAGGCAAAAAAATAAGTTCGGTTAAATTTTTCATTGACTTTTTATTTGCCTAATTTAATGGCCATAAAAATTGCCGATTCCAATACAAATTAAAGGAAAAATAATTTAAAATTAAATTTACCTTCTGAATGCCCTTTCATCGACGATTCCACAACTCGTGTTCCAGTGGATCCGGCGCCAGAAGAATTTGATGTCGATGATCCCTGGGCCGATTCTCTTTTGGCTTCCTCTTCATTCGCTTTTGACCCTGTAGATGACCCTTCAATGTGCCTTGGCATTGGAATTGGTGGTGTCCATTTTTGCCTTTCTCCGCTTCCATTTGTGCCTTCCCTCGATTCGGCTGTTCCTCCAGATGATCCTTTTGAACTCCTCCTTGAGCCATTCCCGGATCGATTGGCCCCAATCGATGGTGGCAATGCCGATTGAGAAGGTGGCGATTTTACTGTTCTTGTTGCCTTCGTGGCATCTGCCCCACGTTGAATTGAGGATTGCAGTGATTCATGTAGGCTTCGATTCCGAATTGCCGCTGAGGCCATTTCCCTTCTGAATGAATTGTTCTTTACATTTTTGGGATTAATTTATGGTACTTATACTTATCGGTTTACAGATTAAAATTATAGACCTTGGGATGGGGGAAATATTTCGGGAAGCTTTTTTTCAGAGGCAAATTTTCTGGGACCAGTTTTGTTTTGAGGGTTTCCAGGTTTCGAAAATTTTCAGGGAAGAATTTTATGCGACTAAATTGTCTGGATTTCCAGGTTTTTTGGTGATTCTCGAAACTCGGACTACAACCCTACTTCAAATTTAAAATTTGTATTTTCTTTCATATTTGTTTAAAAACGATTTTAAAATATTATTTTAAGGCTTAGAATCGTAAGAAAAATTTTGCGAAATTTAGGGACACTTTGGAGTCTTATTAGAAATCTGTATGTAAATAATCGAAGAATTTTTACAATTTCTGACTAAAATCATCCACATCGCCTTCATGTCCATTTTTGTGGCCTTCATTCTCAATTTCGTCTTCCTCCTCTTCCTCATCAGATTCCTCGAATTGTTCCGAACTATAATTGCCTGGTTCACTCAATTCCGGATAACTTTGCCATCGATCATCATTGCCTCCATTTTCGGCTGATGTTTGACTAGAAATGGAGCTTTTCTTCTTTTTTATTTGACCATTTGTTATCGATGTTCCTTTCGATTTTGTAGATGTTGATTTTGGAGAATCCTCATTGTCGTCATTTTCACCATTTTTGTGCATTCGGGCAGATTGGTCCCTTGTCCAAACATCAACAGTTCCCCTTCGTTCATAGATCCCAACATTTGGTTGATCTGTATAAAATATTTGACAACTTAAAATTAATTAGATCAACATAATTAAGATAAATTCTGACCAAAAACGATACAAATACATTGACGAATTAAGGTGGAATATGAACAAATACCATAATTTTGCCTATAAATCATAAAAATTAAGCAATTTTTTGGTATAGCAAGCCTAGATGATATTAACAAGGGGAGTATTTAGTACAAAATATGGTGAATTATTAAGAGCAGATGGGGAATTAAAATAGGCGGAATTAAAATAAGAACAGGATGAATTATTCTAACCAGGCGGAATTAAAAATCAGAATAGACGGAATATTCTAACCAGGCGGAATTATTCTAACCAGGCGGAATTGTTCTAACCAGGCGGAATTATTCTAACCAGGCGGAATTATTCTAACCAGGCGGAATTATTCTAACCAGGCGGAATTAAATCAGAACAGGCGGAATTATTCTAACCAGGCGGAATTATTCTAACCAGGCGGAATTATTCTAACCAGGCGGAATTATTCTAACCAGGCGGAATTATTCTAACCAGGCGGAATTAAATCAGAACAGGCGGAATTATTCTAACCAGGCGGAATTATTCTAACCAGGCGGAATTATTCTAACCAGGCGGAATTAAATCAGAACAGGCGGAATTATTCTAACCAGGCGGAATTATTCTAACCAGGCGGAATTATTCTAACCAGGCGGAATTATTCTAACCAGGCGGAATTATTCTAACCAGGCGGAATTAAATCAGAACAGGCGGAATTATTTAAACAGGAAGAATTAAAAAAAATAAGCGGAATTAGAAAGAAATTAACTAAATACTAAATGCTATGAATTTATTATATTAATAATTTGAAATTGCTAAAGGCATATTCTTCTTTCAAAAATTCTTCCTAAATTCTTCTTAAAATACTCTATGCCATTTTTAAATTCTTATTTAAAAATTCAATTTTTACCGTGTCCTTCATTTTCTGCCATTGTTGGCCCACTTCCATCCGCGCTGCCTCCACTTTGACTTTGACTTCCCGGCCTTCCACCCCTTCTTGTGCTAGGTCGACCTTCTGCCATTTCGGCACTGCCGGGCAAAGACAAATTCTGCGGGAATTGCTGCAATTGGGTGGGCTTTTGTGGCGTTGAAGTGGACGAAGTGCCACTTCGAGAAATGTTGGCGTACATTTTTTGGTTGCAAAATGCCTTTGGGAAATAAATTTAAGGAGAGTTTTTAAATTTGAGGCTGAAGGGATGGGATTAAATATGATTCAATGGGATTAATGGAAGGTAATTTTTTAGTCAATTTGGATTGTACTAAATTTTAAACAAAGAAAATCGTAAAAATAAGTCTTCATTCATTTTACGATTTTATTAATCCCAAAAGGTGGCTGAAAAAATTGTCGCGCAATTATTATTTATGGGATTTTGTGCCCATAAAATTGAATGGGAAAAAACAATTGAGCGGGACGGACGCGGATATGGGTGAATAGGGAATTTATGAATGTACCGGCAAATGACGCCCAAGGGGATTAATTTTAGTCGATGGCATTTTGTTTTATGTTAATAAATAGTGGTAAATCACAAAATTGACAGTATTTGGTTTTATTTGAAAAATTCTTACATAATTATTCCTTGAATCAATATTAAATTCAAATAAAATTATTTATTACCCATTAAATTTGTTTCAATTTTTGCTACTTAATAGAGTTTGGCCACAGATTTTGATTGAAACCTTTTTCGCTCAATAAAAACAATTGAATGAGATGTCTAAAAATTTAACTCAGTCCAAAATCCAAACTACAAAACAATTCAATAAATTCAAAATTTGGGACAATTGGAAATAAAAAAAGAATTGAATGGAGGAATGGAATTGAAAGGAATGGATATGGTTGCCATGGAAATGGAGGAAAAATTTGGGGGCCAATTGGGCGAGATAAATGGGAAATTTGAATAAAGATGGACATTCGACTCTTAGGACTTGACCATTCTCTGGAGAAATATTTAGGCCAAGAAGATTATTGAAGAATCAATTCTGTGAGAAATTATATATGACTTATCTAAAGATGCATGAAATACTTTTGCTATAAAAATATGGAAAGGCACCTTGGCTTGGATTTGTGAATTACGGATTTATAATTATGGAATGTGCGAGGAATATAGAGTGGTAATGGAAGGAAATATGCGAACTTTTTGAGCTAATCCGAAAGTTACAAGTTATTACAACGCTTTGACTGATGAGTTAGAATAGCGAAAATGATTTCAATTCTTAAGTTTTAAATTTTTTAAATTATTTGTTAGTTAAATTTGTTGCCCACTTTTGCAAACAACCTTCATTTCATTATTGAGGCGCAATTAAACAGGCGGAATTAATTTAAGAAATGGGAGGCGGAATTAAAAATAGGCCAATGAACTAATGCTATTGACTTATATTGAAAATTTGGCATTTAATTTTAATAGATTTATTCAATTTTTCATATTTTTAGTTGTTATTAATTTAATAACTAATAAAAGGCTCATATCTATTTGAAATATTATTTAAGTAAAACAGTCGAATTTCAAAAAAATTTTCCAATTAAATTACATCGTCGATTTTAACAATAAATTGATAAAATTCGATCCGTCAGATTTCCAAAATTATTCGACCCAGAATCAAAAATTGTTTAAATTAATCACCTACTTTCTAATAAATCGGGCAAAATTTATATTTGAAAAAAAAAACTAAAAAAATCAATTTTCCCTTCAAGCATTTACTTCTTTCATGCTCAATCAATAGAGTAAAAACAATTGTAATTTTTTTAAAATAACAACATTTATGCCTTTTTAAATTAGCAACAACAACATCATTTGATAACCCATTTATCAGCATAATTCAATTCCATTTCCTTTTCATTCCATTTTCTGGTCGCCCTCCTTCTTCTGCTGTTCCACCGCCGGTTTTCCCTTGGCCGTTTCAATTGGAATTGAGCAAGATTGGCCTTGACCCTCCGGAATTTTGCTCTTTCCGCTCACACAAAGACGACCTTGGATTATTAAGATGAATTTTTCGATTGAAAATTATTTATGTTTTTCAAGGAAAATTATTAATCTATTTAGTATTTTTACTATTTACGAAGTCCTATCCAATCTCATTTTTTTAATTTGATTGGTTATGAATAATAAAATAAGTGTTTTCTTTTGACTAACCCTTTTTTGCCGGTAATTCCTCAGCAGCTTTGTTTGACAACCCAAGAATGGCGTCAATACTGTGTTTGTGCTTCTGCTTCTGTCCCACCTCAACATCCGACGTTTTTTTGTCTCCTAAAAGTAACAAGCAAATTTCATGGATTATTCATGCTCCAAAATTATCATTTTACCTTTTCCACCGGTGTATTGTTCCAACTTTTCCGCTTGCTCTTCGATTATAGCTGCTTGGCGACGGTTCTCCTCCTCAAGTTGCTCGATTTTCTCGCGATACTAAAACACAAAAGATTTAAGTAGTATTTAAACTAATCATTCAGTATAGAGCTAACAACTAATTTACCATTTCATATTTTCTTCTATCTAGCTCCCCATGATAGAATATGTGGATTTCTTCGAGAAGGACTATTGGCAATACTAGTGATTTTTTTATATCTTTTTCTATTTCTATATTATTTTTATTGGGGGCATTCATTTGAATAATTTTTTAATAATTTTTTGGTGGAGATTCAGGGTAATGGAAGAGAGTTGAATGTGTGGGTCGCAGCTAAAATGCTCCATCCTTGACCCCAATTAAAGTGAGGAGGAGTCCCATAATGATGAATCGAGTGATGACCCAGGGACATTTGTTTCTTCCTATTTAGTCATACATTATTGGGTACTATTGCAGTTAAACACCCACAAGGGAATTGAGGATGATGAAGATGATTAGAAAGATAATGAGGTAGAGGATGATGAAGAAGATGATGATGAGAATGTTAATGAGGAAGATGATGATGATGAGAATGTTAATGAGGAAGATGATGATGATGAGAATGTTAATGAGGAAGATGATGATGATGAGAATGTTAATGAGGAAGATGATGATGATGAGAATGTTAATGAGGAAGATGATGATGATGAGAATGTTAATGAGGAAGATGATGATGATGAGAATGATAATGAGGAAGAGGATGATGAGAATGATAATATGGAAGAGGATGATGAGAATGATAATATGGAAGAGGATGATGATGAGAATGTTAATGAGGAAGATGATGATGATGAGAATGTTAATGAGGAAGATGATGATGATGAGAATGATAATGAGGAAGAGGATGATGATGAGAATGTTAATGAGGAAGATGATGATGATGAGAATGTTAATGAGGAAGATGATGATGATGAGAATGTTAATGAGGAAGATGATGATGATGAGAATGTTAATGAGGAAGATGATGATGATGAGAATGTTAATGAGGAAGATGATGATGATGAGAATGTTAATGAGGAAGATGATGATGATGAGAATGTTAATGAGGAAGATGATGATGATGAGAATGTTAATGAGGAAGATGATGATGATGAGAATGTTAATGAGGAAGATGATAATGATGAGAATGTTAATGAGGAAGATGATGATGATGAGAATGTTAATGAGGAAGATGATGATGATGAGAATGTTAATGAGGAAGATGATGATGATGAGAATGTTAATGAGGAAGATGATGATGATGAGAATGTTAATGAGGAAGATGATGATGATGAGAATGATAATGAGGAAGAGGATGATGAGAATGATAATATGGAAGAGGATGATGAGAATGATAATATGGAAGTGGATGATGAGAATGATAATATGGAAGAGGATGATGAGAATGATAATATGGAAGAGGATGATGAGAATGATAATATGGAAGAGGATGATGAGAATGATAATATGGAAGAGGATGATGAGAATGATAATATGGAAGAGGATGATGAGAATGATAATATGGAAGAGGATGATGAGAATGATAATATGGAAGAGGATGATGAGAATGATAATATGGAAGAGGATGATGAGAATGATAATATGGAAGAGGATGATGAGAATGATAATATGGAAGAGGATGATGAAGAATAAGATGATTATGAGAATGATGAAGAAAATGATAATGATGAGGATGGGCATGAAGAATAAGATGATGGGGGTGATTAATATCATCCTTATCATCATCCTCATCCTTATTAGCTTGTTAGGGCCCAACTGCAATATACCTTATTTGGTTATGTTCAGTTTTTTACCCATTTTTTTTTTCTTACTAGTGGAGTCTTTATGATAGTTTTGCATATGGACCTTCTTGCTCCATGTCTTAGGTATTGGGACCGTCCCGCCTGGAAGATGATTATCACAAAGCCTGTACTTCATTTGTTTGTCACCAAAGTCAAAGAAAAATTCCTCAAAATCAGAATCTTTGAGCAAAATTGTTGCCATAATTAGCAATTATAAATAATCTGAATTTATTTTATTTCTGAATGGAATGAATTGTTATAAAAGTGCTGATGCTTATTAAAATTATTAGTATTAATCTTTAATCAGATATATTCGAATTATTTCTGTTCAGAATTGGAATTTCAGGATTATTGATAATTCATTTTTTTCGGTATTCGGTATATTTTCGCTTTTATAATAAAATTTTAACAAAAATAAAAAGTTGAAATTGATTTTATGAATAATGATTGTTTAAAACTTTTTAGAATGTCGATATTTGATGAAATTAAGTTAAAATCTAGAATCAAATCAATTCAAGGTTCTACAAATCCTATTATAATATTTCCTTACATTTATAACCAAATTATTTTTATAGGATTTTAATTATTTATGCCATGCAATTAATTATGATTTATGATAATTTAAAGTTGAGAATTGATGAAAAAAACCTAAATCAAGTTCCGTGAAGCGCGAATGTTCAATAAATGGATATGGAAAATTGGAAATGGAATGGATTATTTCCGAAATTGAAAATCGATTGAAAAATTATAGGATTAAATGACATTTGGAATTTAAAAATAAATATCGAATGGTTTTTTTTATTTAACAGTAACAGTAGTCGAAGAAAATGTTTGGAATTACAATAGCAAAAAGCAAAAAACACAAAATTGGAATAACAAAGATACAAAATGTTTGGAATTGGAATAACAAAAACACAAAATGTTTGGAATATAAAAAAAAACACAAAATGTTTGGGCGAAATAAAAAAAATACCTATATTATTTTGAACAATTTTTCCAATTTTAAATTTAATTATAATTAGTGCACATTTACATTGTTTTAGTGCTTAGATTAGCACCGCCTTTTATCTAGAGATCGGCAAGGGTCATCGAGCGAGATCTCGATATCGAGATCTCGAAAAATCTCGATAAAATCAGTTGATTGGTAAAATTGACGATAATGTGATACTGTAACGAAATTTGCATGAATCAATTTAATGAGTTTTAACTTTTAACATATAGCATGTTAGAAAATTTAGAATAAGTTACAAAACATTAATTTTTTTAAAAATATTAAACTAGTAAAAATATGGTTTAATTGAATAAATTTTATTCGATACAACAAATCTTCCCTTATTTACTTGTAATTTTTCTACTTTTTTGAATCCTCAATTTGCTCACCAATTTGCATCAAAATAGATTGAGAAAATGATTGTGCCCTGCAAACATCCTTCCGAAGCACATTTTTTTTAATTACAGTATTTTTCATCGCCTTTTATAACAATCCTTTAAATTCTGCCTTTTTCAAATTCCTTGACTGTTTTATAAATTCTTTATTAATTACGAATATTTTGGCATTACTTCCGCCTGTTTTTACAATTTTCCTCTAAATTCCGTCTTTTTTAATAATTATTTTAGAATTATTTTTTTTTGTTTTATTCCTATTCCGAAACATTACATTATGCCATTCATTTCACCTTCTAATTCTATAATAAATGATGAAATTATGGATTTAAGCGTTTAAACAAATTTGTCAAAAGCAAGAAGGATAATTTTAAGGGTAATTCAAATTTATTTGAACAAGTAAAATATTAAAGATTCGAATCAGGGTGGCGATTTTACCACATAAATGTGGCATTTGCCACATTTTTGACCATCTCGCCACATTTTTAGCACATTTTTGACTTTTGCCACATTTTTGAGATTTTGAGAAATTTTACTAAAAATCAATGAAATTTCATAAATTTTGCCAAAATTATTCGCTGCGCGGCCATTTTTTGGTCTAATTTTTCGCTGCGCGGCCATTTTTTGGTCTAATTTTTCGCTGCGCGGCTATTTTTTATAATATAAAATTGCATATTAAATTGAAAAATATGGTAAAAAATGTATACTTAGAATAAAAATTTAAGCGAATTCTAAGCGTTTTAAAAAAATGTCACATTTTTTGCAAAAATGTGAAAACCGATAAATGGAATCAGATGAAATTACTTAATTCGCTTGTCTCCATAAAATTCAATTCTGATTTTGATTGTCAACAATCATATAATCTCTTTATTTCCAATCCAGAATTGTTAAAGAAAGTTAAAACAATGGAAAAATATAAAGAATAAATATTTTTAAATGAATTTTTATTGAATTTAATTGTTTTAAAAAATGCCACATTTTTTGCCACATTTTTGAACAATTTCGCCACATTTTTCATAGTCAATGCCACATTTTTGCTCAAACGAGATCGCCACCCTGATTCGAATAAAATATTTATCTTTATTAGTTAGAATATTATTTATATTTTTTTTGCCAATATATATTGCCAAAATTATTCAATAGCATAAACAGAACTTTCGGTGATAGCCAACTGCAAAAAAAATATTTTAATTAAATTAAAATTTATTTTTTGACCATCAATTTTGCCAATAATTTTTGTCGATTTGAATATGCCGGCAAATCCAATCGATTAAAGCAAGTATGGGCCCTGGGCAAACCTTCCTGCAAAAAATAAATGGATGAATTCCCGCATTAATGTTCATAAAAAATGGCGCAAAAAATGAGACTAATTCACACATATTGCCCCCAATTTTAACGGTCACCTCCGTTCCCCATTTTTCAATGCAAAATCGTTTCAGTCCATTTGAACCGCGCAATCCTTTGAAACCTTCGAATGGAACACTTTGAAATTGAGAGGAATTTGTTGGCGGTAGTAATGAAATATTCCCACCTTGAACTGCCTGTGACAAATTGGAGCAGTCGAAGTCGGTCGGCATTTCGCATTTGTTGCACACAAAGCCAAAACCAACGAATTACAACCTTTGAATGAAATGGAAATTAATTTAAATTATTTTATTATGGCGAATTAAATAGGATTAATTAAGAGTTGGCTTCAATTTCAGAAATCTAAATTAATTAAAACCGTAATTTAACGGATTGTACGAAATTCAAGGGCTTAAAAATTGGATAGAATAATAAAAATATATTCTCCATTGATTTTCCATTCAATTGAGAATTAATTAATTAATTAATATTATATTATTTAACTAATTAATGTTTATTGTTTATTCTGACACGGGACAATTATCATTTAGAATTTATTAATTGACAATTTTGCCTATTTGAAACCAATTTTTATAGAATAAGAAAATTTTGAGCTCACATGATTTGCATGAAATCCGCCCCGATATTCAGTGTTCCTCTCCCAATCGGCAATGTCAATTTGCACACTGCCGGACAGTGCCAATTCCAATTGGTCCGCATCGAACATTTCCACCATTTCTCGGTCCACAATGGCATAAAGTCCATGCAAAAGTGCTTTTGATTGTTCCTGGACGCCTCTTTCCACACTTAAAATTATTATAAATTTAAATTGGATAATATTATTAATGGCGAAAGGATATTAAAAGTAGCGAAATAATTAAAATTTAAAACGGTTCAATGATTTGTCCTGAACCACCAAACCTTAATTTAAACGATAGATCCAATTTAGACTTGTCGATTGGGTATATAATTTGTCATGGTTTTGATTCAAAAATTAAGGATATTGAACCATTTAAACCGTTTAAATCAATTTTGATTTTTAGTTCATAAATAATTTAAAATTGGTTACACTTAAACCAAATCAATTTCAAACTATGCATCACGTTCAAGTCGAAAACTATCGATTGGATATTGACTTGATAACTAGGAAAAACATTGAACTAATATAAACTGTTATAATCCTTTCGCCATTTTCAATATTTTTTGTCATTTTTAATAAAATTTATATTTCCCGAATATATTATTAAATTAACCGCCAATGCAGCATCCGTCCAATGAATTTCTCTTTGTTCTTTTCGGTCACAGCCAAATTCCTTCCATTTGGGACCAATTCCCTTTCGGTCACCTTCACAAATAAATGATAATTTTTTATTAATTATTTTTGCACTTTTCCGGCCAATTCTTCAGTCACAGAAAATGTCATTTCCAAATCGGCCGTGACCGGATTCTGTTGAAGCCAACAAAGGGAATGATGCAAATGTGGATCCGCGTCACGAATGTCCTCCAAATTCAACGGGCTAAATAAAATGCAATGAATATATTTATTTTATTTTAACTCTATTTTTGGCAATTAATTTCCCTCTTTTGCAAATGGGATACTATTGTCCAGAGACTTTCTAAAATAATTTTTTATTAGGGGTGGGATTCTACTAGAAGTTTGGCTTTTATTTTTCAGTCTCTACTCTCTAGGATAGAGTGGAATTTATACTAGAGGGCGGGCTACTAATAGAATATTTATGGTAATAGTTTATTTATTATTGTATTTATTTTTAATTTTAATTTTTATATTTTTCTAAAATTTTAGACATTTATTTTTTTCTTAAATCTTTAACTAGTGGACGTTAGGGAAGTGGGGCGTAATAGAAGTGGATGTAAGGAATATGTGGGAAGGATTTGGTAATAAGATGTTGGGAGGGACAGCCTTCTGTTCATGTTAACGCGCCAAGGCGCGTTCGACCTACCCTAGGGATTCGGATTTTGAAATTATTTAAAGGTAGTCAAGCTCGTTTCGCTCGCCCGCATTTTCCAGGTCGTGGGCAGGCTCGCTTCGCTCGCCCGCTTTTTTAACTATTTTAGAAATTTTTTGAACCGGTTTGCAAACCAACTTTTTCATAGATCATAAAATGAACATCATTTCTGAATTCTCCATACCCGAAACCCCCAGAATCTCAATTTTCATCTCAATCCGATAAAAATTTCCATTTTAAACCGGTTTGCAAACCAATCTTTGCGCGGCTTACAAAACGGTTTTCTTATTTGAATTCTCCATAGTCGAAAACCCCCAAATCCCAAATTTCACCTCATTCTGACAAAATTTTCATTTTTTGATATTTTTTAAACCGGTTTGGAAGCCACCTTTTGCGCGGATTTCAAAATTATTAGCATTTTTGAATTCTCTATATTCGAAAACCCAAAATCCCAATTTTCATCTCGATCCCTCAAAATTTCCATTTTTTGACATTTTTAAACCGGTTTGCAAACCCCTGGTTGGGCGGATCTTAAAACTAATGTCATAATTGAATTCGCCATACTCGAAAACCCCCGAGTCCCAATTTTCACCTTCCAATTCCTATATCCACTATAGGCTTAGCTCTGGAGCGGGATATGGCCAAATCAAGACCTGCGCACTTTCTAACACGAACTCGTCCTAGGCCAAGCCGCGCAGCCAAGCAAGTTATACATCAATTTGAAGCCCACATTCTTCTGAGTGGCACTAAAGAAACTCCTCACAAAAATATCCATATACAAAAAAGTTATAAACGAAAATTTAAAAAATGCGGCCAAATTCTAAGTCCAAAAACCGGTTTTTCCCCTCTGCTAACCACCTGGCCAAATTGAACCTCATCACAAATCATATCCAAATTCATCAATTCGCTTGCATTCCTGATGCAGTTTTCCAACCCCCATCCCCCAACTCTCAGACCGAACCTTATTCTACCCGAAAAACCGCCTGACATTTCTTTTTATATTGAATATAAAAAATACGCATTTTTAGGAATAAATTTATGGAAAATGTACGAACATTTGTGCCAACATTTTGTAGAATGGCCTAGTGAAGAAACAATCCAGCAGGCATCGATGCTAACAAAATGATTTTTTATCAATTGGGAATGAGTTATTTATTAAATATTACCACCAAAGCCAATCCCAACAATCGGCCGGCCAGCTCCATCCAACGCAAATGTTGGTCCACAAATTTGGACATTGGACTGATCTAAAATAACAAATGCCGCCAAAATGCCAAGAAAATTCGGTATTTGTTTATTATCCAGGAAGAAATTATTTTATCTATCCAGGAAATTATTCTATTTTCTCCCTAAATTTAACAAAGAAATATGAAATTATTTTACCATGAATTTACAATCAAAAAATAAAAATTAAAAAATAATTTCAAAATTTAAAATTTTTTTAAATCTTCTCCCGGATTATCGATAAGTTACAAAAATTCAATGTTAAGGGTACCTGAACTTTGTGGGAATCAGCACTGGAATATTCGAAAAGGCCATGCCGAGGATGGAATAATTGTCGGGAAAGGAGGAAGAACAATTCACGTGATGGGCCACCATAATCCAATCCTTCCTCCTCCGAAAAGCTCACCTTAAATCGGGCACAAAAAATGTTTTTAACATTTTCAAACTGACGGTCATTTGGCATTTTCGCAATTGAATTGGGTTAGCCCCAAGGATTTTCTGGAAGGCATCCTCCATCAAACGATCCCTTCGAAGTCGAAATCTGTTTCAACAAATTATTAGAAATATTTTCGAGCATTAAAAGGGATATTAGAAAATGGATAATTAGTTGAAATAAATTTTAAATTTTTCATTATGATTAGGGAGCGGGATTTAATTGCATTATTAACATGAAATTTTCCTAAAAAAAAGTGCCATAATAGGTAAAAAAAAGATTAAAAAAATTTTGTCAAAATATGAAATAAATACTCAAAAATACTATTTGTAATAAATTTGATGCATAAAAAATAGGTCAAAACTTAAAAATTTACTCCTTAATTTATGATTATTACCCAATTTTGTTATTTAAAATAGGAAAAATATAGCCTCATTAAGAATGGAATTTTTGAAAGATGTAATATATATTTGCTAATAAATGTATATTTTCAAAATGAGCATTTATGAAAAAACTTAATTATAAAAATTAATTTTCAATTCAATCCCTAGGATGGTAAGTTCCGATTACGAAATCTAAAAATCCCTAGAAGGACCGCTAGAGTTTATGAAGTTTTAAAAATCAAAATCTATTATATTTTACATAAATATGATTCAAAATATCACGGATAGATTTTAAAATAAATCATTTATCAAGAAAATCATTTACCTGATCCGACTTGGCCCCTTCCCGTATCCAGCCTTTTCCAATGCCCCATGGAATTTTGTCAATGTTTGTTCGAATTTGCTTTTTGGTTGGCAATTCGAATCCTTTTCCAATTGGCCTTTTGATTCCAATTCTTCAAGCAAGCTAATTGCCCTGACCAAATCCGGGTCATTTGCATAACGGAGCAGGGCCAGCTCGCCCATTCGCCCAATTAGACGCAATTTGGTACAAACCTTTGAGATACATTTCAATTTTAAAAAACTTTATTTAGTGATCATTCAAATTCTCTAATTGTGAAAGAAATATTAAGATGGTTAATGCTCTGATTTTTTTCTTACAAATAAATCATAAATATCTTCAAAGTTTATGCCCCGAATTTAATTTAAGGTATCATCAAAATTGATGGAAATTATAATCGATTTATATAAATTTTGATCATTGGAAATAATAAAATATTAGTTTTCAAAAAGGAAATACCAAATTAAATTTACAAAAATGGCTCAATTTGTAAAAAAATATTTTGATCTCATATAACTTGGCTTTGGCTCTAACTAAATATTATTAATTGGGCTAAGTAGAATTAGGTTTAGGTAAGTGCTAGGCTTTATGCAGTATAGGAACTGCTGATTTGGTCAATTTTGTTGACCCTAATAATATTGATTTTTCGACGTGAAACTATTTTAAAAATTCTTTCATTTTTTTTGTAATTTTTAATATATGTATTATCACCAGCAGAATTCAAATGAGGATATATCAACAATTCAAAATTGTCAATCATTTTATATTAAATTCCATCCAATATTTCCAGAGAGAAATATCTTCTCATTCTCAATTGTTTCCTATTAAATTTAAATATTCAATATAAATTCCCACTCTTTGTGCCAATTCGGGACAATGTTCAGTCAACAATGCCTGGATTTGATCCGCTTTTTCCGCCAATTCCCAACTCCAAATTCCCTCAGGCGCCCCTCCATCCTCTCTTCTTCTCCTTTGCCTCATAATTGCAATTGCATTTCCCCTTGGCCCATTATTCCGTCCATTCATCTGTCCACTGCTTTCTTTTTTCCGCCTAACCGGCGGTGCACTTCGGCATCCTCTGGGCCGGGGCGCTTCCGGTAATCTTGGATCAAATGGGGTAATCCGCCGATTTGCATGGTCCAAAAAGAGTAATTGATGGCCATTCTGTGGGCGCGCCATTTGCCAGCCAATTGGCAATGGTTGGGTTTGATCGGCGAAGGCATTCACGAAACTGGCAATGATGGCAATGTTAAAATTTAATTAAGAATTTTGTGAATAAATTATAAATTTATTTGTTTTTTTTTGTATTGAAATAGCAAAAACTCAAATTTTAATTATAATTAATTGGGAATGGAAAATATGTATATTATTACGTATTACCCCTTTTTTATTTTTTACCCCATATTTTATTTTTTTACCATTAAAATAGTTTTGATTAATAAATCAGAAATCAGTTTTAGACCTTATTATCTTATATTAAATTTGTAAATCTCATTGAGACGCATCGAATGGTATATAAAATGTCAGGTTTTGATCCAAAATTAAAGTGTTACAGAAAATGGTTTAAAAGGTTTAACCCTTTTAATTTCGATTAAAACTAAGAAATATATATATGTCAAAGACGCGTATCGATGAGATATACAAATTGGTATAACGTTTACAGGGTATAAAACCAAATCCTAATTTGGAATATCTTCAAATAATAAATTTTTCAGGATTTTTAAGCCTATTAATTGATTATCAATTTGCCTATACTGACCCAATTAATTCCCTGTTTCGTTCAAATTGCCAAAATTTATTCGGCTCCTTTCGAATGCGTTGCAAAATATGCTTGAGAAATGGACTGCCATTATAAAGGGACAATGCTTCCTTCAAAAACAGTAAAACTATTTATTTTTACCCCTTTTTAAATTACCTCATTCCCTTGGAGTAAATGCCCAAATAGGTCATCTCTCTGCAAAAATTGCAAAGCTTTTGGCATTTTTGCATCATTTCCCGTTGATGGCGGCGACAAATTTGCATTCATTTCGCCCAAATTTCCATTCGACACATCTTCCAAATTATTTTCCCCACCAAAAAATGTTCTTCTCGCCGTCCTTTCTGCCTCATTTTGGCCAAATCCACGATCATTAAGTGGTTCCAAAATTAACTGCAAAAATTTTTAAAAAATTAAAGAAATTATTTGAATATTTTACCGGCGGATTCCACGCAGTTTTATGATGAATATGGCTAAAATTATTAAATTTAGAAATGAAATAATTGTCCGGAAAAATTTATTGACTCGATGTAAAACACTCGGCCTTGGCCATCAATTCGCATTTCCCAGCCAGGCGGCAAATTTGTTGTCAAATCCGGGCCAAACTGGGAAGAGGAAAATGAACTGTGGAAAATATGAAAAAGGTAAGGAAATTTTATTCGAATTAGAAGGGAATTATTTGTTTTTGAAAGGCCAAAACAATCCTCAAAATCTGAGTAAATTTTTGCACTTTTTGCCAACTTGCCTACTTTTTATTTGGGATAATTTTCATTTTCTTTTGGGGATTCATTTTAGTCATATAGAAAAAGCCAAAAATGTCTTATTTAATTCTTTAAATTATGCAGATTAATGGCTTTCTAATTTCTTGTTAATAATTAGAATTTAAAACACAAATTAAAAATTAAATTCTAATAATTTGGGTCTAATTTACTGTTAAATGAGTTATATATTTTTCAACATTAAGAAAAAACAAAAAAAAATCTATTTAATTTATTATATTAGGGAAAATTAATGGATCTCTAATTCCTGTTATAATAGAATGAAGACTCAATTAAATATTAAATTATAATAATTCGACGAATATTTAGTAATTAATTATTTTTACCAAATGGATTGTGCCATTTGTGCTGTGGAGGAAGAAGCTGAAGAGGAATTAGCCGATGAAGAAGCCGAATTGGACAAATGATGATGGGAAATATTGTTTGGGGGAACAATCAAAGAGGAGGCCACCAGTGGATTCCCATTTGAATCGGCCATTTTGGCCCCCGCCAAAGTGTCCATTGTTTCTGAAGAATATTCGGCAAAAATGTTAGGGAAAAGAGGCAAAAAGAACCAGCAAGTGGTTGTCGAGTGGGCGGAATGAGGCGGCATTTCACTTGAATTTGCTGGCATTGGGGCCGAATAAGGAAGGAGAAATTCCGCCTAAAAAGTGTCAAAATTTTAGATGGATTTGGATGGAAAGGTGGAAAACATGATGGACAAGGGAGAATATTTTGAGGAAAATGTTGACGATTTTAAAAGGGAAAAACGATGTTTTTGGAACATCTAAAAATAGGATGGAATGGCACATGACATATCATGAATAGATTGACAAAACAGATAAAAAAAACAAAATGTGCCAAAAATGGAAATTTATAGATGAATAGAAATTTGAATTTTTCCCTCAAATTTACCCATTTTCGGCGGCAGCCCCTTCCAAAAGGTCTAACTGTAAAAATTAAAAAATGAATTTAATAAGTGCCTAAAAAATTGACCACTGGAATGTTGGCATCGCCAATTAATTTGCCTCCACCAGGCCAAATCCTTTCCGCCTTAATTCGAATTCTGAGTTCGGCTGAACGATCGGCTGGGAATAGGAAGTTCTTAAATGAATTAAAATATTAAATTAAATTATAGAAAAATATTTTAATTTAAAAATAGATATTAATTTCCATATTTTGTTCACTTAAAAATTTTCAATTTTTTATTATTTTTCTTTTTTTTTCTCAAGTTTTTTAATTTATTAATATGCAAATCTTTTTTCATCGAAATTAATTCAAAAATAATCTTCAAATTTCAGCACACTATTCAATTGTTTAAAAATACCAATGAAGTCCATTGGCCATTCGGCGAACATTGCGTTCGATAAACTCGATTTGATGAGCCAGAACAACTCAATTTGGCATAAAATTGTTGATGACTTCGGCATGGGCGGAGTCCTTGGCAAATCAATGCTGAATTTAATAGAAATATTTTTTAGTGAAATATTTCGGAATATTTGATCACAATTTATGGCCAATTGGGCATCGCTATAGACGAGAACATTTGGACTGGTCGCTTTCATTGCGCCAGAGAGACCATCAAAATAACTGAATTTATGAATAAATAACGATTAAGTATTATTATAATACTGCAAATTCAAATTAAATATTGTCTTATTTATTTGCCTCTTCTATAGCAATCATTTTGCGCACTTATGAATGATTGAAGACAGATTTAAAAGGCAACTAAAAAAGACAAGTGGAATTAATAAGGAATTATTTTAACCAGGCGGAAACTAACCAGGCGGAATTATTCTAACTAGGCGGAATTATTCTAACCAGGCGGAATTATTCTAACTAGGCGGAATTATTCTAACCAGGCGGAATTATTCTAACCAGGCGGAATTATTCTAACTAGGCGGAATTATTCTAACTAGGCGGAATTATTCTAACCAGGCGGAATTATTCTAACCAGGCGGAATTATTCTAACCAGGCGGAATTATTCTAACCAGGCGGAATTATTCTAACCAAGCGGAATTATTCTAACCAGGCAGAATTATTCTAACCAGGCGGAATTATTCTAACCAGGCGGAATTATTCTAACCAGGCGGAATTATTCTAACCAGGCGGAATTAAAACGGATATTTTTTATATCAAATTAAAAAGAATTTTTGAATTACCGAAATTGAATTGCCTTTGTGCCCTTATTATTATTATTTCTGCTATCTTCATCCAATAATCCATGACTAATTTGCCAATCCACTGCGCCCTCTTTTGGTCCACAAACGCCAAAGCCCCGATAATCCATGAATGCGAGTGGGTCTTTTTCCTCTAAAAATGGATATTTTTAAAATCGATTTATGGAAGAATTTAATGAATTAAAAATGCAAAAGAAAATAGTACCAAAATGCTTTTTTATGGATTAAGGGTGTCACAATTTTTTTGGGATTTTAGCCAAAAAAGGCGTTTACACTTTTTGGTTGTTGGTTTTTCCTTTTGGTCAATATTTTTGACTCCTCTTTTTTTATGGATGACTCCTTTGGGGATTGTGCCAATCCTACCGGAATGGAGCATTGGCACTTCGACATTTATGATGAAAGGGATTTTGGGATTGAAAAAAATTTGATAAAAATTAGCACTCCTTTGCCCTTTTGCCCCTCAGGGAATTAAAAATATTTTGAAGCAATATAAAATTATAAAATTAAATCTTTTTACCAGCTTGGAATAATCCAATCCAATCGAGCAAAGTGCATTCAGTGGTAAAATGCCAAGAAACTCGAATGGAGGAATGTCGGCCGGCAAAGATCATGAATAATATGGGGCGTGAAATACCAAGACTGAAATGGATAAATTATTTAAAATCAAAATATTATATTTAACAAAATTTTACCGGATATGAAATAAATTCGATTGTGCCAAAGAAGTAAAAATTTACACTACCATATTTTAATACCCTAGTCTCTATAATTCACCACTTTCGACTTTGAGGGCCCATATCTCTATGGAAGGGCGAACTTTTAAAAATTTTTATTGCTTATTTTTAGTTCCCTAAAGAGCTCTACAAAATCAGCTATAATTTGTTTAAAATGTCTACAAATTAAGTAATTAAATCCATAATTTTCCTAATTTTTAAGGGTTGAAAAATAATTTCCATAGGGGATTAAAAATGGTATTTTAATTAAATTTATTGGCTATTTTTGTACGCTTTCTTACATAATTTATTAAATTCATTTTTTAATGTACAGCTTCAATTTATTTAGAAAATATGTATCGAATTTTTGAAATTAAAAAGCCATTAGAAAATTATGAATATTTTATTAATAATTTTGATTTTGATTGAATTGCCTTTGATCAATTTTTGCCTGTATTGGACCCAATTCCTCATTTCCATCCATTTTTGATTCAATCAACATTGTTTGGACCAAATTCAATACGATTTTTTGGCGAACATTTCATCGGCTACATTCATTGTTTTTATTGGAAGACACACAATTAGGATTGGCCTTTTGGGTGGAATGGCATTTGGCGAAGGGATGGGCTCCGATGGATTTTCTTCCAAAAAGAGGAAAGAAGAAATGCGGAGGAAACGATGGCCAAGAAAAGGCCAAAGGGAGGCCGAATGGGGCCAAAGGGGCAAATGACAAATGTTGTCTCCATTCCATTCTGCCCTTCCAAAATCCCAATATTGGGGTATTCGGCGGATTGGCCTCAAAAATGAGCCGCCGATGTCCAATTTTGTGGCATTCCTCCCGAGGGGGTGATGATGACTTTTTGTTCCAATTTTTGCGGTAGCAACAAATTAAGCCGCCATTCTTTTTGTCTAAAGTGCCGTAAAATTTGTTTGCTACATTTATTGCCATTTTGCCCAATGTACCAATGAACGGCGAAATAAGGCGATAAAAAAATGAAGGAAGGAAAATAGCAAATTTAATCGAATTTTTTAATATTTTTTGGCATTCGATGGACATAAAAATATTTACTTTAAAAAGTATAAAATTCTATAATTTATATTAGATTATAGGCTTTAAATTCACCCAAATTCATATAAATTATTAATTTTAAAAATTTTGCCAATTGAACAATTTGGAAAATATCATATTTTGAAATTTATTTGACCAAAGTGAGACAAGTTTATTTTAAGGAATCATATTTGCTTTATTGAATTCCAAAATTCGTTTATTCTTTCTTCTTTGGTGGTTTTTTTTCCTTCTTTCTTTCGTTTCATTTTCAAATCAGAAAAATGGTAAGCAGCAGAGGAGGCAAAATGGTGGCTGAAAATTAATGTAAAAATGCAGTCAAATATTGTAGAATTAAAAAATTGTAATTTATTAAAAATTTTAGGCCATTTGAACTCATTTTTATTTAAATAAATATTATGGAATAATTTTCGGAAATTAATCTTAATTTCAAAGAAGTATACAATTCTTTTTTTGTTGCTTTTTGATTTAAATTACCAAGAAGGCGAATAAGGGAATTTTCGGCAGCAGGACCGTGGCCAAATTTGGCCAATGCCGAATTGCAATAATCTGTGTCACACACATAACATTTGCAAAGCTTTGAATACATATCCTTCATTGCATAATCATCGTGATAATTCTTACATGTGCCACAATCCTTCTTGATAACTATGAAAACAAATTAAATTAATATTAAGTAAATATTTTTTTTTCAAATTTTGTAATTAATTAATTAAAAAATTAAATAATGTTTTAAGAAATTTAAACGAGGGATGGTATCGATTTTCGAGTATTTCGTTTCAGTAGGAAATTTCGATCATTTTCGGGAATGAAAAGTCGATTTTCGAAAATGGACCCTACAAATACCGGTTTTCAATTTTTAAAAATTTTGGATATTCCGAAATTTTGATTTTCTTATTCGAAAAATTTTGGAAAAAAATTTTGGACCCTGCGAAATGCCGATTTTCGATTTCAAAAAATTTGGACTCTCCGAAATGTTGATTTTCGATTTTTAGAAAATTTTTGATCCTCCAAAATTTCGTTATTTTTGGGACATCTATAACATCCCTGGTTTAAACTTTAAACTGACGGCGTCCAACGGGTTCCTCAAATTGGCAGTCCACTTTAATGCATTTTCGCTTCTCATGTTCCACCGAATCCGTGCACTCCATCACTGTACTATTGATCAGTTTGGCCCCATTTATCATTGTCACATTTTCGATGCCGAATTTGATGCCATCAGTTTCGGTCTCAATGAAGCATTTAATTGAATTGTTGAAGCTACCAGCATCTTAAATTTATTTTAGGGAGGAATTTCTAAATCTACACAAAAACCTTTGGTATTCTCGCCGGCGAAAATAAGTGGAAAAAGCACCAAAATTGTTGGAAGAATTTTGAAAAACATTTGGACGATAAATTTATTATAAATTTAACCAATAATAAATGAATGAAATAGAAATTTCAGGGTTTTTTAATTTATAAAGCCAAATTTGATGATGATTCATAACATTAAGCCCATCTAATTTTCCATCCTCTTCTATTTTTTTCCTTTACTATTTCTCCATTATTTCTCCAATAAAATTTCTTCTAAATGTTCCACCAATTAAATCGCATTTATTTTCTTTTAATCCTTATTTTTGGCCATATTTTTGACATTTCTTCAGGTTTCTTGTTGTAAATTTATTATCAATTAACTTATTCACACAGCAATTCGATGCAATCAAACTGTTGAAAGTTAGTTTTAATTTAATGAATATTCAAATTTTCTTCAATTATTTGCTTACTATTTTATTAAATCTTATATTAGAAATTAAATTTAATCCAAACTTTTTTTATAAAAATTGGAAAATATCTTTTAATTTTTACCCGATTTTTTAATCTTTTCCGACAAAAGTATTTTTTGGATTTCAAAAAAATTAGAAATCGGTTTTAGATCCTACAAATCTTATATAAATTTGCAAATCTCATTGAGACGCATGGAATTATATGCAAAACATTAGGTTTTGGCCCAAAATCAAAGTGTTTAAGACCAAAAACCAGAAATATGGTTTCAACAATTTAACCGGCAAAGTTTCAATTTAAATTAATTTATGTCAAAGCAAGCGTCTCGATGAGAATCTAGAAATTGGTGAAGATTTGTAGGGCCTAAAACCGGTATCTGATTTATTAAGTCAAAAATAATAGGTTAAAAATAAAAAATGGGATGAAAAAATTGTCTTCCATAAAAAAAAACACAAAAATTAAGGTTTTTTGGCTAAATTCAAAAAAATCAAATTTTTCAGATAACAAATGGGAACAAATAATCGAAGAAAAGGAATGCCCATCGTCGGAATCGACCCATTGCTTCAAAGCATTTTGTAGATATCTCTATTCAAGGCGGGGAGAATGGAACGAAGATGGATTCAATATTTGGGGATGCGCAACCGAGGATACTTGCCAAACACCAAAAAGTCGATTTTGGACGAATTTGTGCACAAAATTTAGTACCAACAGCGGGCATTTTTCAAATGAGTATTGGCGTCTAGTTCAACCATGTTTTTTGTGCAATGAAAATAACACTAATTTATGTAATGTCGATGTTAATAGCGCCAAAGTAATTATTGGCAAATTATCGATGTTCCATGTGATCCTATTATTTGCTTTGTTTCTTTTTTATTAATCATTTAATTCATTTTTAATTCCAATTTTTTATGTTTTGCCATTTCTTTTTTACTTTTCTTACAAAAATGCCAAAAAAGAATGCATAAATTTTTGTATACATTTGTAATATTCTTCATTTGCAAAATTTTAAAATTAATTTCATCATTATTCGGTATAAATAAAATACTGTGGAATAAATTGCATACATTTTGACCAGGGCTGCCAGATGGTTTTTCACTTTGGCGGGCATTTTGATATAAAAAAGGGGGCATTTGGGGGGCATTTTCGCTACAAAGAGGGCATTTTGGGGGGCAGTTTTAAAAAGTGCCAAAATGCGAAAATTTTTGCCAATAATGGCCGCGCAGCGAAAAATTTGACCAAAAAATTGCCTCGCAGCAAAAATTTTGTAGAAAAACGACCCATTTGGGGAAAATTTTAACAAAAAATCAAAAGGGGGCATTTGGGGGGCAACTCGGCTCGGGGGGCAAAAAAGGGGGCAAAATCCTAAAAAGGGGGCAAATGCCCCCCGTGGATGGTGTGACGGGCTCACTTTTGGGAAATGGAAAATGGGGATTGAATTGGGAAGGGAATGGGAGATGTGAGCCAAATTGGAGTTGAAGATTCGAGTATAGCGTTCAACGGTGGTTCGAAGATCTGGGCGGTTGTCCAAAACCCAAAAAAGAGCTTAGGATCCGGCCAGTCCCGCCTAAATTAGTAATTCCCTTCCTAGACTCTTTATTATTATTTGACGATCGAATTCATTATTTCCAACATCATTTTATTAAGTGAAAATGTGGTGAGGGAAATTAATGTGAATTAAAGGCAATTCATGGGAATGCGGTAAAAAGTGATTGACAGGAAGGATAGGCAATGGGCTGGAGGGAGAATGGATGGAACTGATCTGAAGAAGAGAAGAATGATCGGTTTATAAAGCATAGGGGGCGGAGAGATTCTGTCCAATGGGCGTTTAAGGTTTACAATATGATGTTGGATTTGTGAACAAAAATAAGTTAAAAAGAAATTAATTTAATATAGTTGAATATGAATATGTCACATGCCCCCCTCTATTTTTGCAATCGCCCTCGATTGAATTCTGTTATTTTTGTGATTGTAACGATTTGGTTTGTTTATTTTTGAGTGTGTATAGCGGTTATGTATTGTTATTTTTAATTGCTTAAACGGTTATTTGAGGAATATTTTTTGATTTTTTGCCAAAAATTATTATTTTATTCCTCCTTTTTTTTTGTTTTGAGCGAAAGAGAGGGAGAGGACTGTGGTTTGGTGCGGTAAAAGAGAAATTTCAAAAATCGAATAAAAGGAAAAGTTCAGTCATTAAAATGGAATTTAGAAAAGTCAAAGAACATTGAAATTTAAATAAAAATAAGTAGTATGTATGAATTGAAATAAAATTAAAGGTGTGATGAAAGGATTGTGTAAATTGAAAAATATGAAAAATACAAAATAAAATAAATCATCAAATTATCAAAAAAAAAAAAATCATCCAAATTTCATCCTCAAATTATCCAAATCATCCAATTCCATTTTATTATCCAAAATCCAAATCCAAATTCCTCATTACATTTTCCAAAGTGGTTGTGGGGGGTATCCATATCCATAATTGTTGTAGCCATAGGGATTGAAATTGCGAGGCGGCGGAGGAGGTTGGGCTTGACGATAAAAGGTACGACGGGGACGGCCACGATTATTGCGATCAGCCCCACCACGATTGCGATTGTTGTTGTTGAATTGGAATTGAACGTGGCGAGAAGGGGGGCGAGCTGATGGACCGACCGAACGTGAACGGGCAAAACGAGGAGGAGGGGATTGGGTGGGAGAACGGCGTCGACTTTTCCCTTCCTTTTCGCGCAACTTTTCCTCCTTTTCTTTCTCTTTCTCATCAATTTCCATTTTGCCGCCCTTATCGTCCCCTTCTTCACTTTCATCGCTAGAATCAGATTCTTCCCCCTTGTCATTTTCAATCTTCTCCAGCATTTCCAAAATTTTCACTTGTTGCTCTTTTATTTCCATCAAATGTGCCAAAATTTGATCGTTGAAAATTTGATCTTTCCCTGGGGCATCAATTGCTTGTTGTTCCGCCATTTCTTTTTGATGATGTATGGAATGGATTTAGGGAATGGAACTTTTAATTGCCTTTCTTTCTGTAATTAAATAACTTGATTTGATGATAATTTTAAATAAGAATATATAATATATGCGCGAAATTATTATAATTAAATAAATGGATCGGAAATGCCAAATTATTAATAATTTATTTACAAAATATTTTACATCCTTTTAAATTTTATTTAAATATTTATTCTTCAGATTCCTCCTCCAAATTTTTATCGCCAACCCTTTTTACATTTATGAATTCCCTTAGGGGAAAACATTTTGGATGGAGAAAAGGCCTTAATTTGTCCAAATGAATTTCTTCCATTTTATTAGTATTGATTTGCCGAATTATGGCATTTGGCGAATTGATCTTTATTATTCTATATATCCCGATAAATTTGGGGTCAAATTTATTGCAATTTTCATTAATTTTTAAAACTAAATCTTCTTCTTTTAATTTAGGTTCCATCGCATTATTTTTATCATCATAATATTGCTTAAATTTTTCACTGGCCTTATTCAAATTTGATTCAACCAAGGACCAGGCTTCTTGAATATTTTTTGATAATATTTGTTTGTAAATTGAGTAATCTTCATTACCCGTTTCTAAATTTATCTTAAAAGGGATATCTATCGGGAGTCTCATTTCAATTCCATGAATGATATAGAAGGGTGATTCATGCGTTGATTCATTAATTGACGAATTATACGCCATAGTAACAAAGGGTAAAATTTGGTCCCAGTTTGATTTCTTTTCATTCAAAAAATGGGTCAACATAGTCTGGATTGTCTGTACGTAGCGCTCAGCTTGGCCATTCGCTCGCTGATGATACGCTGTACTGAATTTTTGATTAATGCCCATTAAATCGGCTACATCCTTAATGATTTGGGACATAAAATTTGTTCCTTTATCACTACTTAAAGTGATGGGAATTCCAAATTTGGTTATGACATTTTCAATGAACAATTCTGTGATTGTGGATGCCTTTTGATTTCTTATTGGCAATGCGATTAAATATTTGGAAAAAGAGTCAACAAAAATCAAAATGAATTTATGTCCTCTAGAGGACGTGGGTAAAGGACCGATTACATCTGTATGCCAATGTTGGAAGGGTGTTTTGGGCTTTTCGATGGGATGAAGCGGTGAATGTATTGTCGGAAAAGCGGATTTATTAAATTGGCAAGAGGCACAACTTTTAATGAAAAGTCCCACATCCTTATCCATATTTGGCCAATATACCCTCTTTTTCATTTTCTTTAAAGTTTTTGAAATTCCTAAATGCCCTCCCACAGGAGTCGAATGAAATAATTCGGTTAATTTTTCTCTTAGAGGATAAGGGTTAATTAATTTTGGCGATTCATTTTTGTCAAGATAATATAAAATGCCCTCCAATTCTACAAATTTTTCAATAATTGATTCAATTTCGGCTTTTTTCTTTTCATCATTTGGGAATTTATCTTTTAATGCATTGAAAATGAGTTTAATTTCAGGATCATTTATTTGCATTTCTTTTACTTTTTCCAAGTCAATATCATTTTCATTCTCATTTTCCGCTTCATTTTCAGTTTCATTATTATCAATATTTAAAAATTCATTTTTTCTTTGTTCCATAATATTTGCTCGCGTATTTACGGTATTAATGTATCTACTGGTGTAATCTGCCCATTTGTTCGATTTACCAGAGCGATGAATAATTTTAATATTGTAGGCTTGAATGCCTAATTGGTATTTTGCAAGACGCCCGCTTAAATCTTTTTTGGTCAATAATGATGCGACTACGCTATTATCGGTTTTGACTAAAGTGGTTGGTCCCCCAATTATGTAATGGCGAAACTCCTCTAAACTGTAAAGAACAGCTAGTGCTTCCAATTCATTGATGTGGTATTTAGATTCGGCGGGCTTTAATACCCTTGAGGAAAAGCAAATTGGATGCCCATCTTGAAGTAAACAACCCGAAATTCCTTTTAATGAGGCATCAGTTACGATAACAAATTCTTTATTCAAATTAGGGGCCGAAAGAACGGGTGCTGATTTCAACTTTTCTTTAATTGCCTTAAAGGCATTCCATTCATTTTGTGTCCATTTTTGTGGGGGCAAAAATTCATTTTCCTTAGTTAATTTATGCAAAGGGGACATGATTATGGCAAAGTCCTTTATATATTTTCGAAAATAGGAGGCAGCCCCGATAAAGCTTCGCAATTCTTTCAACGATTTTGGGGGTTCAATTTTGTCTATGACGGCTAAATCTTGGGGGTCTGGCCGTATTCCTTTCATTGATATGAGGTGGCCGAGATATTTTATCTCATTTTTGCCAAAATTACATTTTGAAAGTTTTAAACAAAAACCAAATTTTTCAACAACATTTAGGAAATTCTCAATGTCCTCTAAATGTTTGTCTTCATTGCTACTGGCGATGATAATATCATCAAGATAAATTAAACAGTTAGCGCTTAAGTAACGTTTCATTTCTCTCATTGCGTTCATAAATGTGTTGGGGGCACCGGTTAACCCCATGGGCATTTTAATGAATTGAAATAGGCCCATGAAACAAGTGAAGGCTGTTCTATCCCTATGTTCATCGAAAAGAGGGATTTGGTAAAAACCTTGTCTTAGATCGAAAGAGGAAAATAATTTTTTTCCAGCCACCTCATCTATTATTTCAGATATTAGGGGCAAATGATAAACTTCGCGTATTGTATAGCTATTTAATTTTCTGTAATCTATTGCAAATCTTATTGTGCCATCCTTTTTGGGTACTAGCTGAATTGGGCTTGCCCATTGTGAATTTGAGGGCTCTATTATTTTTTCGTTTAGCAAATTATCAATTATTTTGCGAGTTTCTTCTCTTAGGTGTATAGGGGTAGGATACATTCTACTGGCTACAGGAGTGGTACCAGGAATAATGTCAATTCTGTGAGTTATGCTTCCTGTGTATTGATTCTTTTCATTAAATGCCCCTGAATGTTTATTTAATATTTCCTTTAATTTTTTCTGTCCTTCTAATGATAAATTTGTATCCGATAAATTAATATCCAATTCAATTTTAGATTGTTCATTTTGAGGAGAATTCGAATGAATATAATTAATTTGTTCGGTTTCAATAATTTCGAATTCATTTTCATGCTTTATTTCCTCATTTTCCCCGATTTTTATTGGAATAATGGAGTTTTCTTCAATTAATTCAAGTGCCGCGATAATTTCTCCTTTTTTGATGGAAACAGGCATATTTGTGGGATTTAAAATTCTAAGTGGAATATTTTTGGTTTTATCTGTTTTTACTAAAGCTCTGGCTATGATAATATATTCTTCATTTCGATTTAACGGGGATGGAATTGTTAAAAAGCAGTTTTCACTCTTTGCTTCCCCCTGAATTTTTCCCGAAATTAAATTATCCGTTCTAGATTCCAATACATAATCATCCGATGCTTCAACTAAATTCATTGTAATTTGAGGAAGAATTGCATTTTCAGAAGGATTTTCTTGTCGATTTTCGACTGCTATAAAGGAAATTAATGGAATCGGTATTTCCCCGATTGCAATTTGATTTTTATCCAATTCCAATTTAACTGAATTTCCATGGCTATTTATTTTTTTGATCAAGTCCGATCCTATTAATAATGGGGCCGGACAATCTTTGTCTTCGGCAACATAAATAGGGAAAACGAGGGCAAAGTTGCCAAGCCGGATTCTACCTTCACATAACGATAAAAAATTGATGCGTGATGAATTTGCCGTTTTTGCCTGGGGGAGAGCCTGATTATTTCTTTCTTTCAACTGACACATTTTTTGGGTTGATTTTCTGCAATATGTTATGCTCGAACCCGTATCGAATAATGTTTTGATTGATATTCCATTTACTGTGGTAAAAATTAAAGGAATAATAGAATTAATGCCCATAGAATTTATCGAATCCAAAATAATTTGATTATTTTCCCTCATAAAATCTTCCTCCTCATCAGAAATATCTTCTTCAACAATGGAATATTGAAATTCGGGTATTATATTTTCATGTTTTTTCTCATGATTGTAAAATATGATTACTCCCTGTTCATTGGGAGGAAATAAGTAATTATTTGCATTTTCTAGTTCCATTATTGCGTTAAATCCCAAAATAATATAGGGTAATTTATTTGAAATATAGAATCTTAAAGGAGTGGGATGGAACTCGCAATAATTCGGTTCGAATACTTGCATAAGTATGTATTGTTCATAATTTTCACCCTTATAATAAAATGGTTCAGTTTCATAAATTGGAGCGCTTTTTATTAAATGTTTTGGGCAAATATTCATTTTATAGACAGCGATGGGACCACGAGCTTTTTCAATTGAATCTTGCCACCAAATTTCGCAAATGGGTAATGGCTTTTGTGAAGAATGAGTTGCGAACATAAATATTTGGGTGCCTTTTTGGTTTTCTAAAATTGGTATATTTTCATTGCCTATTTTAATTGCTTGGTCCAATAATTCAATTCCATGGAATTCCTTACATATTTTGTTAATCAAATCCTTTCCAATTACAAAATTCTGGGGTACATAATCATCGGGAACAACTAATACTTCTTCCAAATGTTCGGAAGGACCTATTTTTAAGTAAATCAGTACTTTTCCCAGTGCTTCAACCGAAAAATTTGGATTATTAGCAGCATGAATATAAATTTTTTCATTTGTGGATATGGGAAAAGCCTCTATTTTATTTGCATATGTTTGCCTTATTACTGAATTTTGCCCACATGAATCAAAAAGCATTGGGGTCTCATGGCCATTTATTTGTCCTTGGATAACACATTGGGGGATATTGGTATCGATAGTATTACTTTTGCTAAAGAATTCAACTATGCTTGGTAAAGCTGGGAAATTGCTTTGAAAATTATTCCATTCCGGATCTAGCTCATAATTTAATAGAGAGGGTGTGGAAAGAGTCGAGCTAGTTATTGCTGAATCGGATTCAGATTCTGATTCATCTTCTTCTGGAATATCTGGGGTTAATGGGGTATATTGTGGATTTTGATTAAAATTGTATTCCACTCTTTCTTGGTATAGAATTGGTGGGCTGTAATGCGGATTTTCAGCAAAAATTTCCGCTTTCATCATTTTTTGACCAACTTGTGTCAAAATAGGAAAAGGGGTATCATTTGAGACAAAAGTTTCAAAACTTTGATTTGTTCCATCCACAAGTTTTGATTTAATGCTTAATCCATGCAAAACATTTGGACTAAAGAAATATGATTGTTTTGGATCAACTTTTCCATATATGTTTAATTGAATTAATTTTCCATGGCCTGGATATAATAAAAATGATTCATTTGATGTGGCCAAAATTTTGTCTTGTATTTTCCAATATAATTCGACTGGATCCAGGGTTATGTTTCCATTGTCGTCAAAAAATGTTTTAATTCCGGCTTTTCTCACTGAATTAATATGGTCCTGTCCCAGGACAAGTGGACAGTCTTGTTCACAAATGAAAAATTTAGCTTTTACATATTTCAATCCCAGAAGATTGATTCGAAAATGTATAACTTTTGTGAACCATAAATTATAATTTCCAAATACTCTAACCCAAATTGGATCAATATTCTCGATTTGCATTCCCGGGAGATTTAATAAATGAAAAGGCCCGAATGAAAATGTGGAGCCGGTATCAAAAAATGCTTGCAACATACATTGGCCACTTAATGAAATAGGAATTGTGGGAAATGAATTTTGGGCATGGGTAAATAATGGATCTTGGGGAGGATAAGTGATGTACATAAAGCAGCTCGCATTTAGATACTGTATTTTTGTTGGTTTATGTGCCTCTACTATACAAATTTGTGCTTTTTGTACTGGGGTATCTGTTTGAATTGAACATGATGGCTCATTATTATTTGCTTCAATATTTTCATTATTTTTCGTAAATCTAACGATTAATTCGGGGTTATTATTTGGGGGATGAATAGGCGGAGGTGCACTGGGAACAATGGCATTTATGGTTTCCTTTTTATTTTCCGCCAATTGAGTTTTTAATTGTTCCACCTCTTTAGAAATTCTAATATATTCCTTTTCCAAGCGGGCTTGTTTGGTTTCTTTTTCATTTTCATTCGCGAACAAGCGGATGTGAAACTCCTCTTTTTGCGCATTATTAATTGCGTCGGCAAGCGTGGCCGGTTTGACTTGCCTACAGAGGACTTCTTTCAATTCCTTTTTTAGCCCTTGAATAAAGCTGTCAAGCGCAATGGATTGCCTTTGTACCGCAGTATAATTTTTGGCGGTGGGGTAGGCTTTTCTAACTAGTTGCTCTATGGCATGGCCATATTCGGCAACACTTTCACCAAATTTTTGCTTTCTACCCGCTATTTGGAGACGTGCCAATGTTTCGGCATCGCTATCTTGGGAGAATTTTTGGGTGAGGTTTGTCTTAATATTTTCCCAGGTGTCTCTTTCATCCTCATCTAGCATTTCATAAATAGCTAATGCTTCGCCCTCAAGGCAGGAAGGCAGGCTTTTTGCTAATATTTCTTCTGTCCAGCCTAATGCATCTCCTATCCGGCAATATTCTTTGACAAACTGTTCAAAATCCTTCGGGTCATCCCGACCTTTAAAATGAGGAGGGGATATGTTTTGGAGCTTAGGGGGATTCATTTTTTCCTTAATTTCATCTAACACATCATTAAGTTCATTTAACCGAGCGAAAACATCATTTTGTTGGGGTTGGGCCATGTTTTCGTCAAAGAAATTTAGAAAGTTTTTAAAGAAATTTTTAATTAGATTTCGTTCTTGAAGTCTTGTTAAAGGAGCAATATTTGTGTTTTATATATGTGTTTTTTTTTTGTTTGTTTTGTTTATATTTTTTTTTTTTGAAATTTACTTTAGAGGAGGAAAATTTAGGAAAACAAAGGGAATTTATTTAAAAGAAATGGGAATTGAGAGGATAAATTTATAAAAGGATTTTAGTAGATAGGGTTGTGAATAGGGATTTGTTTGTTATGGGGTTTTTTATTTTGAGAAAAATTTATTTAAAATTTGTTCAAGATTTGGTTTTAAAGCAGTTAGGTTTTGTTTTGAAGTTTTTGCGCTGAAATTTAGGAAAATTAATGAAATCCTGGATAATCGCGCGGAAAATGGGCAATTGGGATTAAGCAAAAGCAAGATTCTAAGTTTGAATTTGCTGACTAATGAAAATGGCGATGAAATGGCTTTAGGGTAGAAGGATTAGCTTGGGCGGAACTTCTTCGGAAACAACGAAGAATGGCAGGCATCCTTTCCGCCGACTGTAGGGGAAAAGGTTGTGCCAGCTGCCCTTTACTTTGGCGATCGCCCCGATAAGAGAAATGCCAATGGCATTACCCATTCTTCCAACAAAAAGTTCAAGGGAGACGGAAGAGTACAGTAGCCTAAAATTATTTTTCCTAAAGAGAGTTGGGTTAATTCATTTTCATTTTTAAGCCCAACAAAGTTGAGTAAATTCAATGAAATTAGGTAATTTTTGCTTTGTTGGCCATTATTTTCCAAATTTCGAGTCTAATTCTCCTTAATTTTGGATTATTTCGATTGCTTAATAGAAGAAATCACAATTTCCAATTGACTGAAAAATAATTGGAGAATTTGTATTTAAAATTGCGGCATTAGTGTAAGGGATCCTTAAAAGACTTTCAAATTTGCTTAAAATCCTTTTTGATTGAGGTCGGAATGGCGCCTTTCCAACCAGCTAAAATGTCCTGTGCGCACAGATTTGTTCTTTTCCTTTTTTTCTAGGCAAAATTTGAAAGTTTGTTTAGCGGCGAAAATAAGGATTTTGGGAAATAAACATTTCAAGGATCTCATTGCCGGCGGGAGACTCATTTGCATAAAATGTTTTAGATTGCACCCTTCTATCTTTTCCGACTTTCCGGCGGTTCTTTCAAATTCGTTTGTTCCATAAAAATGGAAAAGAATGAGCGGCAATCGGTCTTTCGGATGCGACCATTTTCCTTTTACCTCGCCAATTTTTTCCAAAATTAATTTATTCACAAATATTTTCCTTCCATTTCTTTGACTTTTTGTTTTCCTCCAAACATTTCAAATTCAAAGTTGGATTGCTATATTGTTTGGGGTTATTTTTATTTGGGCGTATCCGCCTAGGACCTCCATGTGACGGGCTCACTTTTGGGAAATGGAAAATGGGGATTGAATTGGGAAGGGAATGGGAGATGTGAGCCAAATTGGAGTTGAAGATTCGAGTATAGCGTTCAACGGTGGTTCGAAGATCTGGGCGGTTGTCCAAAACCCAAAAAAGAGCTTAGGATCCGGCCAGTCCCGCCTAAATTAGTAATTCCCTTCCTAGACTCTTTATTATTATTTGACGATCGAATTCATTATTTCCAACATCATTTTATTAAGTGAAAATGTGGTGAGGGAAATTAATGTGAATTAAAGGCAATTCATGGGAATGCGGTAAAAAGTGATTGACAGGAAGGATAGGCAATGGGCTGGAGGGAGAATGGATGGAACTGATCTGAAGAAGAGAAGAATGATCGGTTTATAAAGCATAGGGGGCGGAGAGATTCTGTCCAATGGGCGTTTAAGGTTTACAATATGATGTTGGATTTGTGAACAAAAATAAGTTAAAAAGAAATTAATTTAATATAGTTGAATATGAATATGTCACAGATGGGTATTCTGGCAGCCCTGATTTTGACATTTATTGAATTTTGGAGCGAAGAATTTTCCTCTGGTCAATTTCATATTTTTTTGTTCTTTGTTCATTCGAATTGCCCTTTTCACAAAAATTTGGGTGCCATAATTTTATTACCATTTACAAATCTAATGAGTTTTTTAAGAAAATAAAAAAGAAGGAATGGCAAATTGTTGATTGGTGGTCCATTTCCTCAAATCTTTATCATGTACCCCTACTCTGATTTGAGGAAATGGGAACCATTTGGGAAAATGGCAACTTCACCAAATTGTTGGAATTATTTTTGGCATCCGATGATTATAAAAAATTTTTCTTTGGGAAGTATAAAATTCTAATATAATTTTTTGAAATTTTTAAGGTAAATTTGCTGCGATTGGATGATTCATCATTCATTTATTTAGTCAGTCCAATTTTCTATTTTTCTTTCATTTATTCAATTCCACAAATAAATTTCTTTTTAATGTTCTATTATCCAAGGTGCTCTTATTTTCTTTTCCAATCCATCATTATTTTTGGCCTCATTTTTCACACTTCTTCAGGTTAATTCTTGTAAATTTATTATCAATTAACTTATTCATTATTTCAGCAATTCGATGTCATCAAACCGTTGAAAGTAATTTTCGAATTAATGAATTATTAAATTGATGAGATTAGATTAATTTGCCGATAAATAATTAATCTGCTGAAATTGCTTCGTGGAGAAAAACATTATTTTCGAAGCCATATTACTTGGCAATAACTAGGTATTAGGACTCATCAGGGTTAGTTTAAGGGCAGGATGAGATTAGAGGATAGGGGTAGGGAATCTTAATGAAAACTGCTTAGATCAAGTTATGTATCCTCAAAAAAAATAATATTTTTTGACACTAAAGAATTTCGGCAAATTAATTTTTTTCGACAAATTAATAGACTCCTTTAAATTAATTTCAAAAATTAAATATTATTTTCTCTCAACGAATTAAAATTCTTTCAAATTTAACTTATCAAAAACTCAATTTGTTTGCTTCTGAATTTAAAAAAGAATTTTTTAGCAATGTAAAAAATAAATTTTTAAAATATTCTTCAATAAACCAAAATTAAATTCACATTTTCAGCGGAATATTGGGAACAAGAAGAGGTGGAAGGGGAATGCCCATCGCCGAATTCGACACATTGCTTCAAAGCATTTTGTGAATATTCCTATTCTATGCCAGGCAAAAATGGCTTCGACATTAGGGGATGTGCAACGGAGGATGCATGCAAAACACCAAAAAGTCGATATTGGATGAAATTGTGCTCAAATTTTAAGGTAATTTTATTTGGGGAAGCTAAATTTATTAAAGTTATTTATCAGTTATTTATATGAAGATTTGGAAATTTGGATGGTTAACCGAATTTTGCGGCCCAGAAATTTGCGGCCCCGAAATTTGCGGTCCCGAAATTTGCGGCCCGAAATTTGCGGCCCCGAAACTTGCGTCCCCGAATTTTGCGGCCCCTACCGAAAACGAAAATTGCGGCCCCGAAAATGCGGCTCGAAATTTGCGGCCCCGAATTTGGCGGCCCTTACCACAATCGAAATTTGCGGCCCCGAAATTTGCGGCTTTACCAAAAAATGGTGAATTTCGTTTGTAAAATCGTTCCCAATTCTTTTGTGATTCCTTTTGTAATTCGAGCAATTTTTTCAAGGATCGAAATTGGACAAAACGGGATTTACAGCTTCTTTGTGATGAGATTAATTTAAATTTAAATGTAGGCAATTTTGGGATTTAATTTTGGATATTATTTTATTATTTATTGATTTTTTTATTTTACCATTTTTTGGTAAAGCCACAAATTTCGGGGCCGCAAATTTCGATTTTGGTAAGGGCCGCAAAATTCGGGGCCGCAAACTTCGAGCCGCAATTTTCGGGGCCGCAATTTTCGTTTTTGATAGGGGCCGCAAAATTCGGGGACGCAAGTTTCGGCGCCGCAAATTTCGGGCCGCAAATTATGAAGCCGCAAACTTCGGGCCGCAATTTTCGTTTTTGGTAGGGGCCGCAAAATTCGGGGACGCAAGTTTCGGGGCCGCAAATTTCGGGGCCGCAAAATGCGCCACACCATTTGGATTACCCAAAGGAATGTTCATGTTCCTAAACATAGAACGGTGTTAACTAGGCTCTTCCAAACTCAGTTCCGGTTTCAAAAAATGATGCATTTAGAATCGAAATTGGGAATTTCTTTTCTTTATAATGGAAAATAGGAGGAACTGGAACCGAAAACTGACATCTTTTCAAAAACAGAAAACGAGATTTTAGAACCGTTACAGTAGAGGAAGCGAATTTGGACAACTCATGCGTTAACCTATCCCTAGGTCCTAGGGCCTTAAGGCTTAAGATGATATTTTAAGGATGATCCTAGAATAATGAGAACAACCACTAAGAGAAATCATACTTATTCGGGGTTGCTTAAAATCCTCAAAAATTTTAATACAAAAAAAATGATTTATTTATTATCAAAAATAATTCAAAATAATTGGAGGAAAAAAAAATAATTACAAATGTAATTGAAAGTGATTGGTTGGTTTGTATCGGTCTTCGATCATTCTTCTTTATTCTTCTTCCGTTTCCTTTTCATTCCATTTTCTTGTCGCCCTCCTGCTTCTGCTGTTCCACTGCCGGTTTTCCCTTGGCCATTTCGATTGGAATTGAGCGAGATTGGCCTTGTCCCTCTGGGATTTTGCTCTTTCCGCTCACACAAAGGCGACCATGGTTGTCCAAATCGCATTTGATGGATTCACGCTGGATTTGGTCCGGAATGAGAACACGGCGGATGAATTGACGATGGACGGATTCGCCTTAAAAATTAATTAAATTAAATGAAATTTGGGAGGAATTTTCCCACTTTTTCAGGGAATTTTTCTTAAAAATATTCATCAAAACTAGGTTTTCCAAAGTTGGTTTCGGTTTCAGAAAATCCATGAAATTAAAAACCGAAACTAGAATTTTTGCTATTAAAAACCAAAATTAGGAGAAATCAAAAACGACATTTTTAAAACCGAAAATTGGGATTTTACGAAAATTCCGGTTCACCATTCCTTACCTTCATTCTGTTCTTTGTGTTCGCCTTGAAGGACAATTTCATTGCCCTGCAATTCGACCTTCAATTCCTCCGGACGAAAGCCGCTTGCATCCACTTTGTAGGTGAATTCGCCCTTCTCATTCATCGCCAATTTGCCGACATGGTCACGGAGCTGAAAATTAAATTAAAATAATTATTAGGAAGAAAATTTATTGGAAAAAATTTGAATTTTTTAACAGTTTCAAAAAAATATTTTGGAAAGAAATTAATCCAAAAAATTCGAATTAAAATGTGGAAATTTTTGAAATTAAATTTTTGAAATTTAAAAATTTAAAAAAATTAAATATTTAAAATTCAAAAAATATTTGAAATTTAAAAATTTTTAAAAATAAATTTTTGAAATTTAAAAAATTTTTGTTTCCCCCAAAAATTCACCTGAATGTTCATGTCATTGTCGAAGAGGCGATCCATCATGGCCATTGAGCGGTCAATTTGGTGTTCCATCAAGTCGAATGGGCTCAAAAATTGTTGACGACGATTGAAACCGCCGCCAAAGGGGAAAAGTTGACGGCGAGAAGGATAATTGTCGAGTGGATCCCAAAGGAGAAGGGACATTTTGTAGGCTATTGTTTGATGTGAGATTTGAGTTTTGGTTTAATTTGTTTTAAGAACTTTTTTTGGGAAATGATGACCACTGAGGAAATGGTCAGCTTTATATAGGCAGTGGTTTGGAACAGCTAGAAAATGAAGGAAAATGCTGGAAAGCAGTCGAAAATGGGGAAAAGGGGTTCAATGAAAGAAATGGAATGGGGTTTTGGCATTAAGAAGAGAAAAAATGGAAGAAATAGTGTAGGAAAGAATGTTGTTTTGCTGCTGGCTCTTTTCTCCCTATTCATTTTGCTGCCAGGAGGAAAAGAGATGAATTCTCTGGAAAATTCGGACTATGGTCGATGAAAACAATTATTAAAAAATGAGAAAACAATGCTTTTTGGGAATAAAATAATATCAAAAGCAAGTGATACATCTTAATTAATTATAAACTACTGATGAAAGAAAATTAAGTCTAAAAATTTATAAATTCGAAATATTTTAATATTTTTTTTTATTAAATTGACCTATTTTTTCCTCGGAAAATTTCCCATTGGTGTGGAGGATAATTTAAGCACCCGAATTTTGTGCATCAAATTTTCAAATGAATAATTAGTCTTAAATTAGCAAATTTAATAATATTTTCTAGTCCAATGATTGTAATGAATTGATAAGAATTATTGGAGTTGTTAAAATGACAAAAAATTAGGAACAAAAAAATTGGAAATAGGCATATCGCGCAATTTCCGTTTTTTGACGAATCATTCTGGCCAATTTTATCTGTTTCAATCATTTTGTTATCAAAATGCACTATTAAAAAGATAAAATTTATTAATATTTTGACAGCAGCGCGAAAAATTCGATTAGTCCAAAATAAATTCCCTCAGAATTCATATTTAAAAAATTTAATTTAACTAATAATAAAATATTGTCCAATTTATTCCAAATTTTGCAGGACGCTTGGTCGGACGAGAATTGGCACCGTGTCCATCCCTGTATTTTGTGCAATGACACTGATTTATGCAATGGCGGCCAAATTGTTGTTCCGAAATTAATTTACAATATTTTGTTGATTCCACTATTTTCTTTGTTTTTATTAGCCATTTAATTAATTAATTTTAAATTTCATTTTTTATGTTTTATTATTCCTTTTTGCTTTTTTTATATAAAAGATTGGGAAAAGGCAAAAAAAAGTAACAATATAATGTTTGATGAATAAAAATGCTATTAATAAAATGTACAATTTTTATCCTTCTATTTTTAGTTCATTCAAATCTGCTATTTCATTCATTCCTTGGAAAATTAATTTTTGATCCACCGAAATTGCGATTTGTGAATTTTAAAAATTTTTGAATAAAAATTTCCGATTTTTGATTTTCCATTTTTTATGGGACATCGATGCCATTAGCTAAAGGAAAATAATTGAAAGAGATTCGTGCCAAAATCATTTATTTATTTTAAATAATTTTCAATTTATTTTAAGATTTTTTTGTCAAAATTTCCAAAAATTACAATCGAAATTTCGGATGCTCAAAAATTTTCCGAATATCACAAATCGGAATTTAGGAGGTCATCAAAATTTCGAACTTTCAAAAATTTTCAAAAATATCGAATCCAAATTTCGGATCAAAATTTGGAGGCTCAAAAATTTTCTGAAAATCTCAAATTAGAATTTCTGGTTCAAAAATGGTCGAAATTCAGACCGATACGATATAAATCTCAAATTGATGCCATACTTGATGCGGATTCATTAGTAATTAGCATTCGCATAATAAACCAAATAATTAGTACAAAAATGAATCATCCCACAAACTGTCATTTCATTAAATTTAAATTCAGTTTAAAGAGAATTTGTATTTAATGTAACTTCATAAGAAGGACATTTTATGGGCGCAATGTCACGCATTTTATTGATAAAATAAATGATGAAAAAAGGAAATTTTATAGTGGTGGAGACGATAAAAAAAATTCAAATGATTATCAAATATTTGCCAAAATTTAATTTTTTGCCATAAAATGCGACAGAATATTTGGAAAAAAATTATCATATTTTAATCAGAAAAAATTCCATTCCGCAAAATATTCTTATTAATATTTTGATATTTTATAATTTGTTATTGAATCATGAATGAATAGCCTCATCTCTTATTTATTACATTTTTGTTAATCTTTCCTTTTTTTGCTAATGAGATGTGCACATTCTTTCATTTTTCCACTTTTACACTTCTATGATTTTTTTAATTTGAATTCGTCTTCATCCACAGCATTCATTAAAGATAAAAATTTAAACGAGCCAACGCATCGGCACTGGGCTAGAAAATTTTTCCTAGTCGGCCAAAAAAATTAATTTTTATACTAAAAAATAGAAGACACTATTCTGCATAGGATAGCCTAATTTTGAAAATTTCTGACAATTTGTAAAAAAATTTATTTGTAGTGAGCCGACGCTGAACCTATAATTTCCAATTTGAAATCGTCGGCTCGCTTCAAATAAAATTTTTTACAAAATGTCAGAAAATTTCTAAAATAATATTTTCCTATGCAGAAAAAATGTCCTCTATTTTTTGGTACAAAAATTAATTTTTTGGAAGTAAAATTTTTTAGAGTCAAAAATCCTACTCCGTAATTACTAATTAGTGAGCCGAAGCATTTGCTCTTTTTTTTGTAAACATTCATTAATTCCCCAATGTGGTAAATATTTGCCAAAACCTCCTTTCTATTATTCATCCATTTTCCATTAATTCGCACATTTTTTAATGGGAAAATATTAATTTACCCAAATTCTTACGTTTCGAAAAATATTATATTTTTGAGGCCATATAACTTGGCCATAACTATGTGTTAGAGCTCATGGTTAGGTTCAGAGCAGGATGGGATTAGGGGCTGAGGGTTAGTGAATCCTAATATTGATTAATGGAATTTTTATTTATTTACATTGCAAAAAAAAAAAATAAATATTAAAAATTTTTAAATATTTATTAATCAATGGATAATTTTTTTCTAAATATTTACACCCCAAAAAATAAAATAAATAAATGTTAAATTTATTAATTAATGGATAATATTTTTTAAATATTTTGCACCGCAAAAATAAATATTAAAATTTTTATTTATTTATTGTTTAATGGATAATATTTTTAAATAATTTAATTTACATCACAAAAATAAAATAAATAAATAAAGATTTAAATTTTACAAAAATTTAAAATTATGAAGAATAAAGAAAAGAATGCTACCTGCCATCCATTCATTTTTTTTTTATCTAGAGTCCTAATTTCGTGTCAAAGGTACAAATCTATTGTTTACCTCAATAAAATTAAAAATTTTTGAATTTTTAATGAAAAAATATAAAAGAATGCTGCCTTCCATTCATTTTCCTAGAGTCTTATTTCGTGTCAAAGGTACCAATCTATTATTTACCTCAATAAAATGAAAATTTGTTGAATTTTAAATGAAAAATATGAGAGGATTTTTTGATTTATTGAGAGAAGGGAAGATATTCCGCAATTTTTTTATTATACTTATAAACCTGAAAAGTTTGCAAAATTTATTGAAACATTGAAGATCCCCAAAAATAATTCTCTCATTTAAAAAAATCCGCCTATTTGCACTAATTAATTCCATCTCCCTAAGATTTAATTCCGCCTGGTTGACTAAGTTTTAATTCCGCCTGGTTGACTAAGTTTTAATTCCGCCTGGTTGACTTCCGCCTGTTTGACTAAGTTTTAATTCCGCCTAGTTGACTAAGTTTTAATTCCGCCTGGTTGACTAAATTTTAATTCCGCCTGTTTGACTAAGTTTTAATTCCGCCTGGTTGACTTCCGCCTGTTTGACTAAGTTTTAATTCCGCCTGGTTGACTAAGTTTTAATTCCGCCTGGTTGACTTCCGCCTGTTTGACTAAGTTTTAATTCCGCCTGGTTGACTAAGTTTTAATTCCGCCTGGTTGACTTCCGCCTGTTTGACTAAGTTTTAATTCCGCCTGGTTGACTAAGTTTTAATTCCGCCTGGTTGACTAAGTTTTAATTCCGCCTGTTTGAACTAATTAATTCCGTCTCCCAAAGATTTAATTCCGCCTGGTTGACTAAATTTTAATTCCGCCTGGTTGACTAAGTTTTAATTCCGCCTGGTTGACTAAATTTTAATTCCGCCTGTTTGACTAAGTTTTAATTCCGCCTGGTTGACTAAGTTTTAATTCCGCCTGGTTGACTAAGTTTTAATTCCGCCTGGTTGACTAAATTTTAATTCCGCCTGTTTGACTAAGTTTTAATTCCGCCTGGTTGACTAAGTTTTAATTCCGCCTGGTTGACTGAGTTTTAATTCCGCCTGGTTGACTAAGTTTTAATTCCGCCTGGTTGACTAAATTTTAATTCCGCCTGGTTGACTAAGTTTTAATTCCGCCTGGTTGACTAAATTTTAATTCCGCCTGTTTGACTAAGTTTTAATTCCGCCTGGTTGACTAAGTTTTAATCCCGCCTTTTTGACTAAGATTTAATTCCGCCTGTTTGCACTAATAATTAATTCCACATGTTTTGCGGAAAAAATAAATCCTCTTGCTTCGCCCAAGCAATATTCTCTAAATCAAACAATAATTAGAAATTAAAATAAGAGATGATGTAGAAAGTTAAATAATGCCATTTTAAATTAAGGAACTTGGATTTCTCCTGCTGATTTTCATAATATTTATTTACATTACATTTAAATGATTTCATCTTGGGAATTTTCTATACGATTCTTATTCTTCCCTTCCCCCTAAATTATACATTTTAAAATATTTTTGCCTGTTTCCATTCCATCTGTTGTAAGCCTATATATATTCCAAAATTATATACAATTATGACCAAGTGAACTTGCGCATTTCGAGAATTTTACCTTTAAATTTGATTTTTAAAATAGCAATCTTAATGAAATCAATCGTATCACATTCAGTAGGTGGACAATTCCCAAAGCATTCAGCAGTAAGTGGACAATTCCCAAAACATTCAGTTGGTGGACAATTCCCAAAGCAACTTGTATGTAGTGTGGCCAAAAAAAAACATTTTGCGTCATGTATTTCAATCACGTAACTCTCCTGAACGTGTTCTCGAAAAACAAATGTCAGATTCGTGTTCAGCGCTGAAAATTAATCTAGAAATTGTTATTTAATACAAAATTCGAGGTTGTATAACCGAAAGGTACCTCCCGCGCATTTTCCTTGTTCACTTACAAATTTAATTTGAGTATATTTTCAAATTTATTTTAATTAAATTATTTTTCGCTCACGCAATTGTTTTTGAAATATCAAATTGACATATTCCTAATTATCTCTCTAAATTTCCATAATTTTATGAATTTAAATTTTAAATATCCAAGAAAATGAGCGCAAATAATTCCTTTGGAGATCAAAATAATTCGGACCAAAAAAGCATCCAAAAATTGTGTTCAGACAGCGAAACGGCAATTCACACAAACATTGCCCTCTATTTAATTCAATTAATTCCAATGGGCATCAGTTTGCTTGGCACTTTGGCACTTTTAATCATTTATTGCCGAAATCGAGTGGCTGTTCACGGCAATTTGCTCGTATTATTTATTCTTTTTTTTAAATTAATTTTTCAAATCTTTCATTAGATCCTCTTTTCGGCCATTATTGCATTTTCTTTTCTTAATAATCTCGGCTTTTTCTGCATTAATTCCACCTATATTGTGAGTAAAAAACAAAACTTTTTTCCATTCTTCATTCTCCCATTTTAAGGTATTTTTTGTCTCTTATAAGAATGACTGCGATTTACTCATCCCATTATGGCTTATTGCCCTTTATTTAGGCCCATGTTATGCTTATTTCATCGCCTATCCACTACTTCATTTTTGCATTGTAGTCGAACGAATCCGAGCAACAGTAATGGCCAGAAAATACGAAAGGGAAGGCCAAAGATTGGGCAGATGGATGGTCGCAATCATTGTGAGTTTAATTTAATTTAATTTAATTTAATTATTCTATTTTTAATTCTAATTTTAATTAATTTTACAATTTTAAGACCTTTTTCTCCATTGGTTTTGCCATTTTTGTGGTATGTTCCGCATTTGCCGACCCTGCTATGACCTCCCATTCTCTACCATTTTTCTATCTTTCCTCCAAATATAACAATTCAACAATATATTATGCCAATATTTTTACCCTTTTGCTCACAATTTTGACAGCATTTTGTTCTTACCGAATCACACAAATTAACAGGCGAATTCGGCGTCAATCAAATAAATTTGAAAAGTACAATTTGAGCAAGAATTATCAATTGAACGAGAATGCCCTAGCAATGCGTTTGATTATGCCATTGGATGTGCTCTATGCCCTCCTCTATTCCATTTATACTGCACTGACAATATTCATTCGCGCCAATCAATCTACGTGGAAACTTCACAACTATATTTTCTATTTTATTTTGGCCAATACGGTACAGTTTGGGAATTGAGGAAAATAGAAAAATTGGATTATATTTTAATTGATTGGAAAAAAATTAATAGAAATTGAAATTTACATAGATGAAGGCAATTTATTGAGATTTAATTGCCTGTAGGACATTTCCAATTTTTAGCAATAAGATTGTCATTGCACCGTATTTTTGAATAATGATTGAAAATTAAATTCTGAATTCCATTTCAGTTGCTCCATTTCTATTCCGCTTTCACTTTGATTGTTTATATTCGTTTCGTCAAATTCGTCAGTCGATTCCAACATCGTCCTGTCGAAGTCGAAACGAAATCCCAAGTGGAACATTCAAAAATTTATTTTCGGCAGCTGGAAGCACAATGGCGATGAACAAGTTAAAATCAATTATTTCCAAATTGTGCATAATATTTAATACTATGCATATTATATAAATTTCTGAAATTAATCTAAATTATAAAAAATTGATAAATGAATTTATTAGTGTGATAAAAAACATTGGGAAAAATCATGTATTTATTTAATTTCCCTCATTATTCGGCATAAATACTGTAGAATAAATTTCATATATTTTGGAACAATTTTTGGACTTTGGAATAGAGAATTTGCCTCTGGAATCAGAACATTTCATGCTTTTTGTTCTTTATTGGCCATCCTACAAAATAGAAATTCTTTCCATATTAATAAAATTTTCCCAAAAAATGTTGCCATTTTCAATAGCAAATTTTGCAGCCAACCTTCCTTTCTTGCTCTGATCAAAAAAATAAATTCATTCAAATTTTTGTGTGTGTTAATCAAAATTAGCAAAAATCAACATGGCAAAAGTCAACAATTAGCTATAATTTAATTTAAATATCATACAAATTTTTATTTTTGTTTTTTTGTTAACAAAATGAAATTCTTCTTAGCCTAATTTAATCAAAATTTAATTTCCTAAAATTCTAATTTCCATTGTTTTTATGAGAATAAATCCGCCTGCTGATTAGAATAATTCCGCCTGTTTTAAGAATAATTCCGCCTGGTTAGAATAATTCCGCCTATTTTAAGAATAATTCCGCCTGGTTAGAATAATTCCGCCTGGTTAGAATAATTCCGCCTGGTTAGAATAATTCGGCCTGTTCTGATTTTAATTCCGCCTGGTTAGAAAAATTCCGCCTGTTCTGACCTGGTTATTAGAATAATTCCGCCTGGTTAGAATAATTCCGCCTGGTTAGAATATTTTCGCCTGTTCTGATTTTAATTCCGCCTGGTTAGAATAATTCCGCCTGGTTAGAATAGTTCCGCCTGGATAAATAATTCCGCCTGGTTAGAATAATTCCGCCTGGTTAGAATAATTCCGCCTGTTCTAATTAATTCCGCCTTGGTTAGAATAATTCCGCCTGGTTAGAATAATTCCGCCTGGTTAGAATAATTCCGCCTGGTTAGAATAATTCCGCCTGGATAAATAATTCCGCCTGGTTAGAATAATTCCGCCTGGTTAGAATAATTCCGCCTGTTCTAATTAATTCCGCCTGGTTAGAATAATTCCGCCTTGTTAGAATAATTCCGCCTGGTTAGAATAATTCCGCCTGGTTAGAATAATTCCGCCTGGATAAATAATTCCGCCTGGTTAGAATAATTCCGCCTGGTTAGAATAATTCCGCCTGTTCTAATTAATTCCGCCTGGTTAGAATAATTCCGCCTTGGTTAGAATAATTCCGCCTTGTTAGAATAATTCCGCCTGGTTTTACAATAATTCCGCCTTGGTTAGAATAATTCCGCCTGGTTAGAATAATTCCGCCTGGTTAGAATAATTCCGCCTGGTTAGAATAATTCCGCCTGGTTAGAATAATTCCGCCTGGTTTTACAATCCGCCTTGGTTAGAATAATTCCGCCTGGTTAGAATAATTCCGCCTGTTCTGTTTATTTTAATTTTGCCTGTTTTTAATTCCAACTTTTGCCCCAAATTATTCTCTTAAAAACAATAATTAGAGGAGAGAAAAGTAATAAGATAGAACTTTCATTGATGTTTGTTTTGAGTGCCTATGCCTATGCCTATCTACATCATAATATCTCGAAAAAAGTTTTTGTAAATTTTTAATTTTAAATTAATTTCCCTCATGTTTTGCATAAATACTATAGAATAAATTGCATAAATTTCGGAACAATTTTTGGACTTTGGAACGGAGACCCTTTGGGCATTTCATGCTTTTTGTTCTTTGTTCGCCACTCCCCTTCCCATAAATTCTTCCTATTATTAATTAAATTTTCTATAAAAATTGTTGCCATTTTCAACAGCAAATTTTGCAGCCAAACCTCCTCTCCATCATATGATCAAAAAAATAAATTTTATTCAAATTCTTGTGTGTAAATTGAAATTGGCAAAAGGCAAGAATTATTTATAATTTAATTCTAAATATCATAGAATTTTGTTATTTTTTTCATAAAATTAAATTCTTCTTTCGATATTCCTATATTTGCCAAAATTTAATTTCCTAAAATTCCATGCTTTTATGCCATATAAAAAAGTAATCAAGGCCCGATCATATGATCAAAAAAATAAATTTTATTCAAATTTTTATGTGTTTTAAAAAATTGGCAAAAGGCAACAACATTTTTTGATTTAATTTATTGTAAAAATATCACACAATTTTGATTGATGTTTTTGCTCATAAAATTAATTTTTCCTTTTCTACTTATTTTTGTGAAAATTTAATTTCCTAAATTCTAATTTCCAATTTTTTATGGCATATAAAAAGGCAATGAAAGGCACATGAAATTTTGATGTTTTTTCCATTTATTTTCACATTTTGGTTGGTGAAAATTTTATGTCATTTCCTCATTTGAAAATTTTTCCATTTTTTCATATATCAAATTTCATCATTCCGCAACACATTAATTTATTAATACATTTTTCTCTAAATACAATTGTGGTTGTGCCAAAATAAAATGGCCCGAAAATTACGAGATGGCAATAAAATATAAAATAAATTGAATTTCGTCGATTATTATTTTTTCCATTTATAAAACATTGTTCTAGAAACAATTTTCGACCAAAATTGTGTTCAGAAATTTAGCATAATTTGATTTATTTTTTATACCTATAATAGATCTTATAGGACCAAAAAGATCAGTGTATATAGTAGTTTATGATTTTATTATTTTTTGGACTAAATTCAATGCCGAAAATTAGCTGAAATTTATTTATAAAATACATAGAAAAATGGAATCATTCCTTTTCAACATTTGTGTCCAAAAATAAGTGTTTTACATATATGTCCGAATAATAATTTATTTATTGTGACGAATCCCGATCCCGGCAGGATATAATTCTCTCACACCCACCATTTACTTTTATTCCACTTTTAAACCCACAAAATTTGCATTCAACATTCATTGAAATTAAAAGGAAAAGGAAGTGAATGGTTTGTGTTGTATAAATAATATTTATTTGTTTTTATTTCTGTATTGACCGAAAACAATACACATTAAGCAAGAGTTATTTCATATTTGAATGCATATTCCCACGGTGCATCAAAAAAGAAATTAAGTAGTTATACTTCGGAGCGGGACAGTAAGTGGCACGGCCATTTAGTGGAGAAAGCTAATATCTCAATCAGAGCATAATGCACCATTTAAAATAGAGTTTTATATCACTTAATAGAGCAAAAAATTCTCCATCGACACAAAAATTAATTGAAAAATTTTAGTTTTCAAAAACCTTAGAATTTGCCTCCTATTTGCCCACATTTATTCAAAACATCATAACTTTCTTTATTTAAAATTATATAAAACGATTTTTATAAATCATTAGTATTATTATATAAAATAAAAATGTAGACTTTTGAAACAGTTAACTTTAAGTTGAGTTTAAATGTAATGGTTTAATGGTCCACCACTAAACCGGCCAGCCCAGGAGGGGCTTATAATAACGTATTATCTACTCGTAGATTTGATTTTTTTTGAAATATTTTATTATTCATATTTGATTGTATAAAACAATTAAAAACATTATTTTAGAGTTTTAGAATCCTATGATCAATGTTGGGGATGGGGGGGGGGGGGGGGGTTAAGTAGAATGATTTTGTGAGGTGAAAAAATCTGCGTGCAGACTGCAGTTAATGCGTAGGTGAAGTACCGGAAATTAATCATGATATTTACCGCACAGGAAATCATGCAACTGATTAAACTATACTTCATAGGTGGTATTTGGCAAATACAATTTGCATAAATACATATTCCCAAAGGAAATACAATTTTTAATTTGTTTTTATATTCCCATGACCCTTCAAATTTCTAAGAAGGCTCATTTTTCATTATAGTTTGTTGTAAAATTTGTATATTTCTTCAGATTTGAATTTCCTTAATATGTAATTCCAATTCCAGTAAAATGGTCATGCCTTTTTTTCATATTTTTGAATTTGAACCAAATCAGACATTATTATCAAACTGAATCCGAATTTAACCCATAGCCATATTGGTCAATAGACTCAACAATTTTGCAAGCTAATAATAAAATTCTTATGTGTTACCACAACTGGTTACACGAAAATTAGGGATGGAACTGTCTAGTCTAGTGTCGATGGCAGTTGGCAGCAATGCTAATTGATAAATTTTTATACAATTTTTTTAGATATAAAATTATTATTAGCTACAAAATGATTATATTCCCATGATTCTTCTAAATCTTAGAAACTAGAAAGCACATTTTTTCCATTTGATTGGTTGGGAAATTAGAATATTTGCAGGCGATTAGAATTTACTTAATAATTCCAGCAAAATAATTCAGCGTTTTTAAACCTTTTTAAACAGTCATTATACAAACGAATTTACTCATATTCCATTAGGCATAGGTTTTTGCAAGCTCTATTAATAATATTTTTTGGTGACGCGACAATTGGTGAAACGACAATTTTTGATACAATTGTCTAGTGTCAATGGTGGTAATTGCACAAATTTGCAGCATTTTATTGGATATACATAATATTCAAAAATCAAAATGATATAAAAAGCATTGTACAAAATATTGAATTTTTAGCAAGTTTTATAACCAAAAATCTCTCTGCTTTAACAAAAATTGTTCGTCATATGATAACCTGTTAAATAATTAATTTGCAATTTGGGTCAATGATTTTTAGCTATATCATTTTTGTAGCTAATTTAATTTTATATCCAATAAAAGTTAATTTAAAATACAGCAGCTTTGGAGTTTGGACCATCCAATACTTTACTGTTTCGTATCCAATTATCGCATCAACAATTGTCGCTGGGCCAAATTTTTATGCGCGTTAATCTTTTTTTTTGGTAGTATATTTTATTATCAAAAATTATGATCAAATATAATTGGCCAGAATGCTAAGGCCAAAAAACGAAAATTTGCCCAATTTCGGACTAAAATTTAGTTTTTTTTTGGCTCATAACTTTCCATTTTTCAATCAAATCCACAAATTCTTTCTCTAATCAATTCATTCCAAATAGGAAGTTTTAAAATATTTGTTAAATTTCTTGCCAATATTCATTCTAAGAATTTATATGTTGCGAAAAATTTAGTTAGGAAAATTCAGTAAATTTTATTTTACCAATTGATAAATTTCATAATATTTCATTTTAAAATTAATTTAATTTCGTAAACTTCAATTTAATTTCTTAAAAATGAAATGTAAACAATTTCAAATTTTGATAATTTTATTTTAAAATTTGAATCAAAAATATTTTTATATGTAAAATATACCAAATGTCCAATTGAACAATTAATTAAATTTAATATAAAATTGCCAACTTTGTGCCATTTGGCCATTTATTTAGTGATATTTGGCAATAATTTAGTTTCATTTTTCTAATACATAAATTTGAATAATTTAATTTCCAAAATATGAAAAGACCATTTCCCTCCTAATAAGCTCTTTTTATGTTCCCAATTATTTTCCAATTTTTGCTCCTTTTTCTATTTTTACCCTCGAACTTCGCCCTAATTGACAGGCACAAATTCAATTCCGCACAATGTAAAAACCATAAAAAATGTAGGCAAATTGCATGTAAATTTTTTTCTGACCTGCCCATTCGGCCAATTTACAATTTTTCTTTCCCTTTTTGGATACTTCTCTCCTTCCCAATTATTTTTATTAAATTTGATGAATGCCAAACTTGGATTTGGGCCGAATTTAGGGGGATTGGCACGCAAATTAAGGGGAATAAATGAACGGCAGCCGCATGCTTCCATTGTATTTAATTTTTTGGTGGAATTCCCTGTTAATTCATTGTTTCATTCTTATTACCACGTTTCTTAGAATCATTTGTCGCAAAAAAAGTTTGAAAAGAACATTTTAATAAGAATAGAAAATATGCAAAAAAAATGTCCCAACAATTTTCTTAAGGGCTTAATAAGGAAATAAAATTTTTAAAAATTTTATTTTCAAAAATTTAGTGTCCAATTCTCATCTAAATTTTTTAATTTTAAATAAAAGAACCAAAAACCAAAATTCTTTTGTCATCAAATTAATCAAAATTTTATTTTTTTACAGAATTTTCCAAAACATTTCATTTCTTCAAATTCCTTTATTAATATGCCATCTCCATTTTCGACCATTGTTGGCTCATTGTTGGGCCTTTGTTCTGGCGCCTCTTTCACCTTGAATGTGGTCATTCTGATTGTCCTTTTGCGGTCCAAATTGCCTCGAAACAATCCAATTTATTTGCTTTCTGCATTGAATTTGTTCAGTGATTGCCTCCAAAATGCGGGCATTCTCTTCTTCCTCACGCCAACTTCCATTGCACAGGTCAGAAAAAAAATTCGAATTTAGGACTATCCAGTTCCAGGTGGCCTCAAAGATAGGGAATAAGGATGTGAATTATGGGAATGGTTTTCATAGATATTTTGAAGGATATCCCTAGGAATGATTTTGCGTTTTTAGGACAAATTATTTTGGACAATGGAGAACAAATTTGAGGATTCTCGAATTTCGTGAATAAATTTTTCCGTTAATCCGAGGGATCATTGAGGATGGGGATGTGAATAGTAGAAGGAATAATATTTTCGGAGATATATTTTGAAGGATATGCCTGGTATGGACTTATTATTTTGGACAACGAAACAAAAGAATTCTCAAATTTCTTGAATACATTTTTTGGGGGGCATCGCGGAGATTTGTTTTCAATTTCAAGAAAGTATTTAAGATCTTATTACTTTATTTATTCACAAATTTCATCTATACATTTTTGATAAATTGTAAAAATGTATTTAATGCTCCAATGGAATGAATTAAATCAACTATAATTCACACAAATTAATAATATTATTGTTCTTTTAAACCTAAAAGCGCTTCTGATGTCCCAAGGGAATTAATTAAATAAATTACATAAATAATTGATAATTTATGATTAATTTACAGGATTATTTGTTGGATTTGGCCAAACCGAATGAGCCAATTTGGATGGTTTTCATGTTCGTTTTCCAACTCCAATGGTACGCGGCCATTCTAATCCTCATTGCCATTTCCGTGAATCGGTTCATACATTCATTAGAGCATTTTTTAATTTTTTGAACCCATTTTTAGACTAATTGCCGTCGTTTTCCCGGCCAAATCGCATTTGATCAATCGGGAAGCGGTCCTTTGGACTTGTGCCGCTATTTTCCCACTTTCTTTGCTTTTGACAATGATTGCTGATTTTCTACTTCCGTGTTGCAGGTTTCTAAATTTTTCAAATTTTCCCGTCTAATTTTTGTCTATTAAGAACCAATTATTCTTTTGCCACTTATTCATATCAATTTTTCGCTTGGAAAGCGGATTATAATGAAACGGGTGTGAATTATAAGAATGTTCTGCTTGATTTGCCGCTCAACATTGGGGCCTCTGCCATTCTCTTCTTCTGCTATGGAATTGTGAGTTTACAATAAATTCCTATTAATAAAACTTTGGTAGGGTTATCTAGGATCATAAGTTACCCCCAAACTTGGTCAGCCCTAAAATTACCTAAAATCATTTTTTTCATCGTTTTACAATTAAATATGAATATTAAAAAAATCGAATCTGGTCCTGTCCTGGATAATCCAAAAGTATTTACACTTTTTTATTCATTGAATTGATGTTTATTGAGCATTTTTTATAAAAATATCAAATATAATTTGGCCAAAATTTTATGGCCATCAAATATAATTGTCAAGAAAATTTGTTGCCAAAAAACCAAGATAACTCAATTTTTGGGGCCAATTTTGCCTTTTAGAAATTATGAAAAATAAAATTATTAAAATAAAAATCTTAAAAGCCAATATTTTTTAAATTGAAATATTTTCGACAAAATTAATTTCAAAATCCAATTTATAGATTTTCCTGAAAGTATTGGAATCGAATCGAAAGGAAGTTGTCCGAAAAAGTATGGAAATGGGCCAAAAGAATCGACGAATGGGCGAAATTCGCTATGCCATTCAATTTGGCCTGATGTCCGCATTTTTTATTGGTAAATTTAATTTATATAAATTTTAATAAATATAAAATTATTTTTAAGCCGCGTGGGTCTCATTTCGAATTTTTCCGGCAATTGTGCCCGCAAATCAGCCACAATGGTATTCGCTGACGGCATTCTTCGTCATTGGCAATTGTTCGGCAAATGCCCTCATTTATATGACAATGAACCAGGAAGTGAGTTGAATTAATTTTTTATTGATTTTTTGGCAAAAAACTTATAAATATTTTTCTCTTTTTTCCCATTTTGAATCGAAAATATATGTACAAAAATTTATTTAAAAATTTTGCATTTTTGCAGAAAGAATAGAATGAATTTTGATGTCATTTATTTTGAATATTTAAACAATGGAAAAATTACTAATAAAATAAGACAAAAATATATAGAAAATGTCACATTCATTTAAAAATTTTGTCCAAAATATTGAATAAAAATGTATATGCAAAAATTATTTTAAAAAAATTGCATTTTGCAGAATAATAGAATGAATTTTGATGCCATTAATTTTGAATATTAAGCTACGAATATTTTACAAAAAAAAATTAGACAAGAAAAATATATTTAAATTGCACATTGAAAAAATTGGTCGAAAATTATTGTATAAAAATGCCAAATGTTTTTAGGAGATTAAAAAATTAAGACCATTTTTAAAAATTCTATTAAAATAAGACTAAAATATAATATATTAGAAAAAGTTTCTAATTCATTGTAAAATTTGGTCCAAAATATTGTATAAAAATTCTAATTTTACAGGTTAAAAACTTATTGCTGAATTCGATGAGACGAGTCCTTGGCCTTCCCTCATTGTCCACCGTAATGACCAGCCAATTTCCACAACAACAGCCGAGCAAGGGTCCAACGCCTCCAATTGGGCTAGCGGCAATTTCATCGACGATCGTGCAGCCATTAGCAGGCAGTGAAAATGGCGCAAAAACAACAGTATCATCGACAACGCCTAAATGGGCGAATCGAGTGGGAACGGCAAGAAGAAAATGAATATGGATATAAAGGAATTTTTGAACGATTGTTGTAGAATATTCGAGCTTTTTAAATTATTGTATTTTATATTGTAATTATTAATATTCACATCGATTAGATATGATTTGAGGATTTAATCAAAAATAAAAAAAATTTATGAATTATTTTTTAAAATTAAATTATTTTAAATGCATTTAAAATTCGGTTTAAAACTCTAAAATTAAATAGAGCAGTAGATGATAACCACCCAGCCAGTGCAACGGTGCTAAGGTTTCCGAGCATTTTTAGCGGACATCTAATCGACCACTTGAAGCGCCAGGATGTTCGCTTCTTTGCCTCGACCACACAGGCGGCCGGCCCGTGCCCATCCTCTTAGTTTAACCGGTAAGTTAGAGAAACGAGAGGGATATTTACTAATGATGAGGGAAAGGGTATAGAACACAAATTCCCAATCTCATAGCCACCGGTCACTCGCCGTTCTGAGGAATGAGGGCAAAATGGAAAAGGGCAAAAAAGGGGAAAGGGAAATAATTCGAGGGATATTCTCAAATTAATTCTCCCTCAATCTTTTAGGTGTTGGATGGTCCCTCAAAACGGCGGTAACGAGGCGAAGCCGAAGTAAACCAGAGAAATCGGTAGCGAGGCGATAGCCGAAGCAAACCAGAGAAATCGGCGGTGAGATTTCTCGGGGTGGTGAGATTTCTATGGGCGATGACATTCAATTGCCGAAAGGCGGATTCAAAAGGAAAAAAGAAGGAAGAGGGAAAAGAGAAAACACTTTCATTTCTACAGTACCAATTTTACCGCAACCATTTTTATCCAATTGTTTGAAAGAAAATGAATATTGTTGAAATGGAATAAATATTAAATGGATTATTGAAGGGGAAGGGATATTTTCGAGGGAAAAGGAAAAGAGGGTCAAGGGATTATTTTGAAAAATGATTTTTTGAGGAGGAGGAGAATATTTTGAGGAATAGGGTATTTTGAAGAAATATTTTATTGATACAAATTCAATAAATGCATTCATCCTCACTATCTTCCATCTCTGATTCTGTTGGCGACTGTTTCTGGACTAGAACCATTTCCACTGTAAATAGGGCCCCTTCTATCGACTTATCTTTGTCCATCCGCAATCGCCATAACATTTCTATGAATCTCTTTGCGAATTTTCCAAGAGTAGCTGTACCAAACGGAGACAAATCAAATCCTGAGTCCACTCTCATTATATCGCTCTTGACACAAAAAGATATCCAGTTATAACCTTCGTGCCATAAATTCATCAGCCAAGAGGGGATCCGGTCATTTCCATCGTGGACATTTTGACAACGCCGTGGGATAGAAGGATCGTTCAATCCCATAACAGTGCATTCTTCAAAATATCGAGTAAAAGCATTCTCAAAATCCAAATCATTCGACCAGTTTTCCAGAACTTTTTTGATACGGAAAGTGGATCCAAATTCTATCATTCCTCCCCATTCTTGTACGCTATAAATAATAACATTCGGATAATCAGGAACCATTTCGATATATTCGGAGAATGAGGAATTCATTTTATTGAAAGGAAAATTAATTCGGAACTGAATAATTTTGGGAAAGATTTTCGACCTCCGAATTTTTGGGTTTTTTCAAGAATGATTTAGAAAAATGGGCGGAAGTCACTTTTAAGTAGAAAATGTTGAGAGGGATGAGTCATCAAAATCCTCCTCCACCCTCCGAAATTGAAAGTCAAAAACATCTGCCTTTTTTGATGAGTCATCAAAAATCCCTCCCGACGGCTGTCGCACCATCCTCCCTCATTGGTTACCGAAAAAGAACGGTTTGAGCAAGTATAGACCTCTTCCGTTTTTTCTAATATAAAAACCCTGATTTTCGACTCCGGATCTCATTCTTCCAAAAATCTAAAATTTTGGAAGCCAGAAAATTCTCAAATATATTCTCTCTCTCCAATTCACCGAAAATATGGCTCTACAAATTCTCACTCCTCCCACACTCCTCGAAATGATGGCCTCTGATTATCCAGATCTCCTCTTTCAACGTTTGGCCTATGTCATTGAAAATGTTTTGGACTTTACCTCAAAATTTTCCTATGTATTTTATTCTGGTTTTCCTAATCGTACCTTTGCTGAACATTTTTGTAATTCATATGGATTTTCCACACTCGAAATGTCCTCTGGTGGAAAATATCTGGATGGTCTTGATCTCTTCAATAACAATAAAACATATAAAGATGGGCCTCCAATTACTCAAAAACAAGCTTCGGAACTCTGGTATATGGCCTCAAGGAAATATGCTCTAACGTGTAAATGCCCAGAAGTATATGTATTCATTGAACGCGCTGAACCTATCAACGAACAAGGAGTTCTGCGTAAATTCTTCCGAGTCGAATTGCCTGTCCTCCTCAAAGAAAATAAGAACATCGAGACCATCTTCTTTGTGAACAGTGACTTTCGGATCGATGGAGCCTATGAAAAGAAGCTTAAGCCGTTCTATGACAAGAAGATGAAACCCTTTCGATGGACTAAAGATGGACCCATTTAATATTCTTTCATGTATTCATTAATCCATATGTATACCATTTTTCTTTATGTTCGATTAATAAAAATGAAATTAAATAAAAGTGTATTTACAAAATACGTTTGCGCGTCCTTAGCGTTGCGCTTGATTTTTCTAGCGCGTCGTTAGCGATGACTTTTTGACTTTAAAAAAGTCATCGTTAAGAACGTGCAACGAAATCGCTAAGAATAAAAAATAGCAGTTTTAAGGAGAAAAAGTGCATCGTTAAGAGAAAAAACTATCACTTTTGTGAAACGGTAACGACGCGTAACGATTTTCGTTACGCGCATCTTCCGATGAAGGTCTCGAAAGATGCGCGCATCTTCCGATGATAGCAACGCTAAGCCTCAAAAATTGCACTTTTAAGGAGAAAATAGGCATCGGTAAGAACGAGCATCTAAAAACACATGCATCGCTAACGACGAGCAACGAAAATTTAGTGCAAAGTTAAGCATTTTTACACAAAAATGTACAAAAAATGGACATGTGCGCGTGTTTTCTAGGGGTACGCATGTTTTCTATAGACGCGTGTTTTCTATAGGCATGCATGTTTTCTAGGGGTATGCGTGTTTTCCTAAGACGCATGTATTCTAGGGGTACGCGTGTTTTCTATATGTACATGCATATATCATATACATATAATTTTATTATAAAATACTAAAAAATACAATATGAAAATACAAATAGAAAAATTATACTTCCGGATCATTATTTTTATTTTGATCTCAAAATTTAATTTAATTAACTTCAAATCTACAATTAATTAACAACAAATTAAATTAAACCTGAAATGGGCAAACGAGGAAGGATTGTGTAGATGGATGGGAACATCCAAATAAAAATGCTCCATCTCACTTTCCTTCCTCATTTATCCTCGGGTAAAATGACGACAATAAGACAACGCTATTTCCTCAAAATGTTGCATTCGGACGCACTGAGTGATGGTTTGATTTTTTATTAAAAATCGATTAAAAATATATAAATTTTCCAGTGATCGTTTTCCAAAAGAAGAAGAGGAATCCAAATCCTGCTCCTGAGGATGAGGGAACAACCGAGGCCGAATTCACAATGTTTGTTTTAATTAATTAATTTCTATTAATTTTTCCAAATTTTCAGTACCACCTATCATGCGGCGGTCAACTCCAAATTCCATGATGTCAAATGGATGTACAAACGGCATTTTTCCGAGTAAGTTTTTTAAATTAAAAGCCTCGTTAATTTTTTATTCAGCATTCATCCAATCAATGTTCAAAAGGAGGCCGAGGACACAGAAGCCGAGTTGGCCAAGAAGATGGCAAACGTGGAAATTGACCAGGATGAGTAAGTTTTCTTTTAAAAAAATTATATTCCTCATAAAAAATTTCCTTATATTTTAGTCAGCCCGGATCTCCAGCCAGTCCGGATCTTCTCACCAGCCAGCGACCACCCTTGGCGTGTAAGTTTTCTTAAAAAATAATAATAATCCTCATAAATTTTTAGTCAATCCGGCCTTTCTCCACAACCGCCATTGATTGAGGAAGAACTGGCCGCCCTTCTGATCGAATCCGAACCGGAGGAATATGATGGCCATGAGGATGATGAGGGTCGAGAAGCCGAAGAAGAGCAATGAAGGAAGAAATGAGGAGAATTGAAAAATAAATTTATTGACACTTTTTTCTTCATAATTCTATTGCGGACAATTTAAATTTTCTACCGGATTCAGATAAATTTGTAGCATTTTCATTTTTATTATTCATTTTTGGATATCCAATTTAATATTTTTTTAAAAATTGGGGAATCAATTAATTTATTTTATAGATCACCCGTTTTAAAAATAAATTTGAAACAAATAATCCAAGCTAACAATGAACAAACGCGATTCATGGTTTGTATTTGGCCACTTCATTATTGTGAATTGAGGAAGGATTCTCAAATCCAAGGACATAGCCTAGCTGTTGAGATAGACTCAGATGGGTAATATTCTCATTATTGAAGACAACTCGGAAGCGTTCAATATCCATATTATATTGAAATTCCACGGAATCGATCATTGATTTTATAATGTCATCTGTCATAGGTGGAGGTTTGGGTGTTTCTTCAACTTTTGGAGCACGTGGAGGTTCAACTGATGGAATGAATAGACTCAATGTATTCAAACCTTGTCCTATTGGTCCATACATGAATTCGAGACCATCAGTCTTGGGTTTTTTCTTTGGCGGTAGTTTAGCCTCCTCCAAAGGAGGAGAAGGAGGAGGAGGAGGTTGAGGAATCGTAGATTCCGAGGGAGGAGGAGGCTTAGCCTCCTACGAAGGAGGAGTAAGAGGTTGAGTTTTATCTTTTGGAGCACGTGGACGTTCAACTGATGGTAGAATCAAATTCAACGCATTCAAAGCTTCTCCTAATGGTCCGTACAAGAATTCGAGACCATCTGTCTTGGCTTTTTTCTTTGGAGGAGGAGGAGCTTCTTCGGATTTAGGAATCGAACTAGCAGTCGGAATCGAAGATTCCGAGGGTATAGGAGGTTGGATGGTAGATTGAGTAGAAGTAGGTTGAGTGGTAGATTGAGTTTGAGGAGGAGGAGCCGGTACCAGTAAATTCCTCATCTTTTCTATAGGAGGTACTTGCGGTGCTGTTCCATACAAGAATTCGAGACCATCTGTCTTGCGTTTTTTATTAGATGTTTTTTCAGGCTCCGGAATTGTCTTATTATCCTTAAGAGGAGGAGATGAAGGTTTGAGCAAAGGAGGACTTTTAGGGGTTACAGATGAATTGTCGGTTTGGGCCAATGGAGGTGATTGGATATTATCGATTGCTCTTCTTGTCCTGGTTTTGTAATTTTCATCTCCATAATCGATGAGAGTTTGATTAAGTGACGTCATCAAATCCTCAATTTTTGAATAGGATCCTTTTGGTACAGGAATTTTTATCATATCATCTTCATTGTAATGAATTCCGATATAATCGTCATCCAATGTACCAATGGTTGAAGGCCATGAGTAGGGGAAAAAGATACTATGAAGACCGCAAACCCATTCTCCTGGGAATTTGAGTGTTCTTCCGAGATGAACCCGATAATGATTCGATTTATTATCGGGATAATCCGTTGAATTACTAGGTAAATGAACAATGACTGTATTGGACATTTTTTAGAATGATAAGATTATTGATTTTTCGGTCCTTATATACCGAGCCGGGATGGATCCAGGAGTATAAATACCCTAGAAAAATAGATTTCCTCATTCATTTACTGATTTCCTTATTCATTTCCCAAAAAAATGTCAAACTTCGAAATTAATTATTCCGCTAAAATCACTGGTCGATTCTTCAACGTGGAAGAACTATCCGTTGGAATTGTAGATTCCAAGGGTTCAGAACAACAAAATGAACAACCGGAGAAAGAAGAAGTAGTCCAGAAAGAAGAACCAGTCCAGAAAGAAGAACAAAACCCAAAAGAGTTGGAGGCAAAGAAAAATGAGGAGCTTTTGAACTTTATCAATTATATGATCGGAATTCTTCCTCAATATCCCCTTAGTACACCCTCAAACTTGGAAGTTGCCAATGAAATTAGTCATAGAACTGGTTTGACCATTGGCGAAGTATACACACTTATCTTTTCGTTTATGACCAACCCTTCAAATGTCAATAAGGAGTATAAGGAAAAGATAAGAAAGGATACCCACTCAAGAGGAACACGACCTTTTCACAAAGAATATTGAACATTTGTCTAAAATGGAGGAAGTTTCATCAAGGATGGCTTTACCCGACGATCTTAATGATTTGGTCACATTAATCGCCGGAGCCGCAGCATTTTTGGGCCATTCATTGGAATCTTCCCGACCTGTCTCTTCGGAATCGATGATCCCGAAATTTCCTCCTTCTCCTCCACCAACCGATCTTCCATCTCCTATTTTACCTGTCGAGCCTAAAGAAGAGAAGAAATCCAAACTCCTGGAGAAGATTTTAGGTCTTAAGAAAAAATTGCCTCCAGTAGAACCAGTTGGAATCATGAAGGAAGAAGATATGGAAACTTCCGACGATGAATAAAATTAATACATCCATATATTATAAAATTCACGATCATGTATTCATTAATAAATAATCAGATTTATGCATCCATATATCAAATTCACTCCGTTCATTTTATTTTCATAAACGTTGCGCGTCCTTAGCGTTGCACTTGATTTTTCTTGCGCGTCGTTAGCGATGACTTTTTGGTTTGAAAAAAGTCATCGTTAAGAACGTGCAACGAAATCGTTAAGAATAAAAAAGATCAATTTTAAGGAGAAAAAGTGCATGGTTAAGAGAAAAAACTATCACTTTTATGAAACGTTAACGACGCGCAACGATTTTCGTTACGCGCATCTTCCGATGAAGGTCTCGGAAGATGCGCGCATCTTCCGATGATAGCAACGCTAAGAGTCAAAAATTGCACTTTTAAGGAGAAAATAGGCATCGGTAAGAACGAGCAACTAAAAACACATGCATCGCTAACGACGAGCAACGAAAATTTAGTGCAAAGTTAAGCATTTTTACACAAAAATCTACAAAAATGGACATGTGCGCGTGTATTTTGGGTGCGCGTGTTTTTCTAAGGCGCGTGTATTCTATAGGCGCGCATGTTTTCTAGTCATGCATACATATGCATACATACATACACACATACATACGTACATACATATATACACACAATTTTATACAAAACATATAAAAAATACAATATGAATGAAAAAATTAAACAGTTGTATCACTAGTAATTGTTCTATACTTGTCGAGCATGAATAGAGAGTCGGCTTCACCCATTATTATTAGCATATATCCTCCATTCGGAACAGCAGTTCCAAATCTAATATGAATAGCAGTTGTTCCATTTTTGATCAAATCAAAGAGTCCTCCTTGATCTTCTCCACTATTCGTTAGATTAAAGACATAGATACAATGGGTTTTTCCGTATTGGGCATAGGTAATTCCATTTCCTTCGGATGTATTAGCGAATCCAATGGCTTCGTTCATGTCATGGAAGGGTCTCATATATCGATTTTGAGTATAGGCCAAATCATATGGAGTTTGAGGAAATTGACGACCATTGGCTACAATTGAGATTTCTTGGACATCAAAGGGTTGGAAGTTGAATGGACTTTGAGTATTGGCCAACGTAGTCGGCATTGGCTACAAGACCGCAAACGATTCGACGAGGGATTTGGTCTTGGAATATATTGGCTGAGAATTCATAACGGCCTTGACTAATGAACATGGACTTCATCATTGATTTACGGACAGCATATCTGGCTGGTTTCAGCTCCAATTTTCGGGCAATATCGAGACTGAGACCATCCATTAGGGACAATTTCTTTACATATAATTTACAGGTTTGGAGTTCCAAATGATATTTGACGTTGGGATTTGGGGAAACGAGTACAAATTTTGATTCATTTGGGGTAATCTCGATATCAATTTCGATATGGTTGAGGAGGAAAAGGGGTTGACAAAAGATATCGGCATCGAGTTTGGCAATGAATTGAGCGGTTTTACTTTCAGCAAATAAAGCCTTCCTCGATTCATGTCCTGTACCGGCTTCCAATGTAGTATCGTTGAGTCCAAAATAATAGCCGGCTTCATTCAGATGACACGTTTTGGCTGTTGGCGAATAAGAAAGTTCATGGGTAAAGTAGGATTTGTAGGCCATTAGAGAATTTGAATTGAATATTTCTCGACCATTTACTTGGACTCGCATATTATGCATAAATGTATTTCCAATCATTTGAATGGGAGCCACATCCTCATTGGCTGCCAAATTGACTAGCTGTCCATGTTCATTTTCTTTTCGGATTCGGAATTCGGTAAGCAAATAACATTTTGTCGGATCAATATAATTATCGGAGGAATGGATTTTAAAATGATAAGGGGAATCGTTGAGAGGGTTACTGGTCAAAATTTCAAAAGTCTTTGCGGAGGATACGGTAACATTTGTAGGGGGAATTTGAAAGAAATCCAGGGCATTTGTTATGGAATTTACACTATCGGAATCAATTTTGTAGAAAGCCATTAGTAGAGTCCAAACACGTCGGAACGAAGCCTTTTCTTTGAATGGACAATGGGTTTGGTAATTTCGGAACTAATGATAGTCTGATGTGATAATGGATTAGATTGTCGCCCTTTTATACTTCTTGGCCGATGTGGATTTCTATGACGACGGCGATGTCCACCACCAAACTGTTTGATTCCTGTAACATTTTTGAGACCCTTCTTGCCTTCCTCAATTACTGTTTGACTCAATGGTTGTCCCTCTTTGATTTGTTCGATTATTCGTTGACCTGTATTCAAGGCTTCATCTTTGACCGCTGTTCCGGCTTGGCGAATAAGAGGCATGAAAAACCTCAATATTCCTCGAAATACATCTCCAATACCAGTTCCCCTCTGGAAAACTGGTCCTCCTTTATAGACTGGGAAGGCTTCATCCAAACCTTTCCCAATCTGAATATAATCTTCATAGGATAATGCGTTTGTATCGAATATTTCGTGAACCAATTTTTAAAGAGATTTTCTATTCTCTATGAGTAATCCATAAAACTCCAAGTCCTTATATACCCACGAATAGACGGAATATACGAAAAAAAAAATCAATATTTATTTCATAATAATACATACAATACGATACAATACAATACAATACAATAATAATAAAAATACAATATAATATAAGTTAGGGGTTTATGTATTAGGGGCAAGCATGTGATTTAGGGGTTTATGGGTTTAGGATAATGTACGAAATAATTCCATAGCATTATGACTTGAATTACGTCGGGGTACAATTGAAAGATTACGATTAGAGGGGGTAGTACGGTGATAATTTTGCGCTTCTTCATGAGTTGGTCTTCTTACGGCCCATTGCGCTCTTCGCACCTCTGGTTGGATTGTACTTTTCTTGTACGGATAAGGCGGAGGACTTCCTTTCGACTTTCTTTTCCTCATACCATGGGAAACGACTTCGATAAGATTTGGATCTGGACGGTATTTTACACCAGGTCTTCCATAAATTTCCATAGATGTTCGGGGTCTTATGCCAGGTAAAGCCAATCGAGCCGATGTGGAAGGGAGAGCGGATTGGTCCATCGATTCTGGCGTAGCCGACTGATAAGGAGGCAACGACAACATCGTAGATGTTGGCGGCGGTAATTCTCTCCTAATGGATTTATTTGTCCGAATAATGGATGGACGAGGACGTAAAGCTACATGACCAGTTGCTGTATTCTTTTTCTTCTTAGCCACAGCCTTTGATTTTCTCGATATGCCCAAATGTTCTCTAACAGCATTTGAGGAGGATGAGGAAGGTATGACAGATTGATCCATTGGTTCTGGAGGAGGAGGAGGTAAAGCCATCGAAGTAGATGCTGGCGCCAATTCTTGTCTTATTGATTGGTTTTTTCGGATAATGGATGGATGAGGACGTATAGCTACGGGACCAGTTTTTTCATCCTTCTTCTTCTTTGCCACCGTCTTTGATTTTTTGGACATTTCTAGAGAAGAAATGTTGGCATTTGGGGTACGAAGTAGAGGCCATCTTCTTGGAGGGAATCTTGGAGGTTCTTCATCTGTTCCTTGATGAAATACTTCCAGAGAATCTTGGGGTGGAGCCGTTTCTTCGAGAGTGGGAACAATTTGAGGTGGGGATAAGGTAGGAGAAGGAGAATGACGGACTGATTGAAATTCTTCTTCTTCTTCATGTTCTATAGGAATACGAGGATCATCATCCATCCATTCTTGTTCAGGAACAGATGATTGTACTGTTCCAGTCTCGGTTACGGTATCCTCATCTTCATCTCCTTTCTTCACCAAGATTCGGACACCTTTATCTAGAGCAACTTTGACTGGTCTATCCTCTCGGTCTTTGCGTAATTTCAAATAACGACGAAGTTGTTGATTATATCGTACATTTTTTCTTGAGGGCTCTAATTTTTGACGATGAATTCTATCCAATTCATGTTTTGTAAAGTCTAAATTGGATTCACCGGTATCTGTGGAAGTTAGTCCACGATAAATTTGTTCGGGTAATAATAAAAGTTTTTCGCCATTAGTTAAACGTTTGAGTATAGGGGTTAATAATGAGGTAAAGAAATGACTTCCGGCGCCAGTTCCTTTCTGAATAATGAATTTTCTGGTTCCTCTTTCTGTTTTTATACGCCCAATTCGTCGGACAAAGTCGGCATATGGCATGAGATTTTTCTTCTGGCGAGGGGTCAAATCAACACGGGAAGAGACAATATTGAGACAAATTTCGGACAATGCCAATAATTCTTCTGTATTGGCTTTTTTCAAGAGTTGACGGAGTGTTTTATCGGATTTTGTTTTACTCAAACGTTTCAAAAATTTGGCATTTGAATGAATATATTTGGGTATCTCGTATGCGTTTGACAGCAGCGGGCGAGATTTCTCGTACATTTTTCTACAAAATAGTTTTTGGATGGAATATTATGGGGTATTCATCGTCCTTAAATAGATTTGTCCGTAGGCGAAGCTGAGGATCACTGGCTGCGTGCATATCGATCATCAGATAGCCATAGGGTTGATTCGTAGCTTGCTTATAGGCATCGAGGAAATAATCCAATTGTCGAGGAAATAGTTGAGTTCCAATATTCCTTATGGCCAATGCCGAATTTGGAGATCTCATGAGGACTAGATATTGAGCATTCTGTCTGGCTACTTTTATTTTCTTCTCGAATAAATTTTGAGTAACAAAGACTATGGCAAAATTCTGGTGATGGGATTTTGCGGTAAACAATGAAGACAAATATGACTCGGAAATGGAAAGTAATAAATCATCCAAAATGAGGAGACATGGCTTTTCTTGTCTTTTAATTACTTCCTCATCTGGGACTCCGGAATGTACGGATACTCCGGCTTTTTGAAGAATTGGAACAGTTGAACTCATTTCTCCAAAACAATAGAGAATGGATTGAGGAGTAGGAGTAATTAATTCTCTGGCTTCGGCAATAAATTTTAGGAGGAATGTACTTTTCCCGCTGGAACTTGGGCCAGAAAGAATCATACCGAATGGAAGTTTTAGTTTTAGGTCTTTTTCAGAAAATGAGGACAAATCCATTATGGAATTTTTTGGGGCTTTATAATTATCTATCATTGAGCTTTTATATACATCCTACAAACTTGGCCCATAAACCCCTAAATCACATGCTTGCCCCTAACCATAAGCCCCTAAATTTGTACTGTATTGTATTGTATATGTATTGTATTGTATTGTATTATTCTTTTTTATTCAAATCAATCAAATCTTTTTCATGAATCCATAGAGGATCGGAATAGTCAATAAATTTGATCAAATATTCCTTCTTTCCATCCTTCCTCTTTCTTGTCCTCAATATTTTCTCCACACGATATTCGGTCTTTTCATCTTTGCGGACTTTGCTCAATTCTGGGTCATAGAAATGTCCTTTGAATTCTTCGCCCTTTTCGTCTTTCACTTTGTAGGTATACGGTTTTGATGTGTTCTTGACTTGATCAACTTCCAGTATTTCATCGCCCCAATTGGTAATGTATCCTTTCTCGAATATGCCTTTATCCAGACTCATTCGAACAAAATCGCCCTTCTTAAACTTTGGTCCAGCTTTATTTTTGCCAAAAAAGTCCTTTGCATATTGTTTATTCCATAAAGCTTGGGCATTGTCGGGGGTAACATCGATGTGTCTCATTCCAATGACTCGACTTTTGGAATGATTAATGGCTTTGACAATTTTTGGCAGGACTTTGGTCCATTCTTTAGTCTGGTATTGATGAAAATAACGATAGAGGCGCTGTTTTAGGGTACGAATGGACCGTTCAGCTAGGGAAGCCTTTTGGAATGGGGAACCGGCCATTAATTTTGTAATTTCCTCATTTTTTAAAAATTTCTTCAGCTGTTTATTTTTGAATTCGGTCCCCAAATCTGTGTATATTCTCCATGGTTTTTGAGGCATTTCTTCAATCATTTGACGCATAGCCTCGAGGACATCATCGGCTCTCTTTGACTTTATTGGTTTGGCAAACATCATTTTGGAGAGGACATCAATACCGACGAGAATGTATCGATTTCCGTCATTATGGTCAGCCAAGGATTGCATATCGGCCAAGTCCGCTTGCAAATCGGTCATATATCCAAGAGGAACGGTTTTGACTCGTTTGAATCGAGTTCGACGGGGTTTAGTCAGGGAATAGGTTCGATGACCTTGGAGGAAATGTTCAACATCTTTACGTCTTATTTTTGGAACGACTTTTTTGGCTTCTTTGAAGAGGGAATCGATTCCGGTAAAACCGGCGGGTTTTGAGGGATTATTATAGATTTGAGCCAATTTTTCTTCCATATTGAGGCGAAGATGAATTTTCTATTCCTATCCTTGCCCTTATATCCTAATTTTCCCCATACAAAATTATATTCAATATTCATATTTATTAATCATAAAAATGCATAAAAATGAAAAATGAAACATACAAAATGAGGAAAATTAAATTGAGGAATCCATTCTAAAAGTAAACTTGAAATCAATCATTCATTTTGAGTAAATTGCGGTTTTGAAGACATAATCACTCGAGCCCTTTCGGATACCTCGATAAACCATAATCAATCGAGCCCTTTCGGATACCTCGATAAAAATTATGGTAAAAATTATGCCTAAATAAACCGCACTAAACTCGGAAATGATTGACTAAAAAGTCAGCTTTTGGAACGGAATGTATAATTTTATGAGGGAATGGTTTGTCCAAAATGATAAATTGTATAATCTCCTTTCTTAACAATTCCTTTACTGACCACTGGTTTGTAATGTTTTGTCGATTCCACACATTGCATTGGTCCATCAATTGCCCCTTTTTTCAACGACTTGACAAAGCTTGAGGTGTAGATGGGAATGCCTTCGATGATTCCAGTGTGGGCATATTTGAGGACCAATTCTTTGAATTTTTCATAATGGAGGCCTTGGCGATTCATAACATCATGACTGAGTGTAATTCCGCGGATTTTGAACATGTGTTCGAGAGGGGTATTTGGCTGATTCTTCTTCCTCATTTTTATTCCATATTGCTTCGGACCTCCAAAAGAAACTTCCAAAATGTCATGCTCGGGAAGTTCGTCTGTAAAATCGCCCACATGAGGTCCAAGCTGTAGAGGGCAATCATTTTCAGGATGGGAGAAGATCAACGAATCGGTGTCCACATAATGAAGTTTGCATCCCGGAGTCCTCACAACTTTTTGCATGGATCGAAGAAGGAGAAGTCGGGCGCATGAAGTGGTCCAGAGGCTGATGACCACATTTGAGGCATCGTTTTCCTCGACGAAGCCTCTTTTTGTTAAGAATGTGATCATGAGGACTGAAGGATTTTCATCATCGGTTCCTTCAATCAATTCGTCAATGTGCGCAATATCAATTGTGTGGTCGTTGAATAGTTCGCATACTCTGACTGGATCGGCGGTGATTTCCGTTTTGAAGAGTCCCCAATTCCTCATTCCAAAACGGCCCCATAAATTGTTCACAATCAACTTTGCCAATGCTCTCTTCCCTTTGTCCGTCTTCATTAGTTCTCGATCTATTTTTATTCCAAATATTTCTTCGCATTCTTGGATAAATTTTTCTTCTAATTCGTAATTTCCTTGAATAAATTTGTCGAAGCCGGTCGCATGTATCTTCAGTGCCAAAAATTCTTTCATATATCCTCTAAACAGTTTTCTATCGCCTTGCTCATATTCATACACTCGCACCAATTCTGTCACTCGATATCCTTCTTCTAATGCTGCATCCAATTCCACTGAAGTACATGAACTCGTCCAACCTCTTTGGCTATCTGTATGTCTGCACCGGTAATTATGATAGTAGCCGCCATCCGGATGGTTTCGGGCACATGCTGCGCAAAGAGGGAATAAAAGTCGTTCATCTCCATCCTTTTGCACTTTCATCAGTAGGATTGGAACATCACATTGTCGAGGCGGCACAACAAAGCATTTGAGGAGGGCGATTTTGTATGGATTGTCGGCGGCCGATGTCCAATTGACTGATTGATTGAAGATATGTATTTTTGGGTGCCCGACTGGATATCCCATCATCCAGTCCTCAAGCATATAGTTGACGTAGGGATACAGAGAAGTGAAGTCGTAATAGCTGATTTTTTCTCCTTCTTTTGCCTCATAAAATAGTGTAGATGGACCCGTGCGCCCTCCATAAAAACATTCCCTCGGGTCCAGTGGGGAACGATCAACGTATTCCTCAAATCTTTTCCTCATTTCCGGGTTCTCCTCTTTCATCCTGTCAATTTCGCAAGTCCAAATAACGTCGATTCGATCCACACATTTTGATAAATAAGCCATTCTTCTTGCATCATTTTCTCGCAACTTTCCAGCCATCATCTTCATTTTTTTAATCCAGCAATCGTCGTCGGGAAAGCAATGGGGACAGCCATGAATAACATAACCGTTCACTTCTATAATAACTCTTTCCCATTGACCTTCCTCATTTTCTCTTTCATAATATCCATCCACTTTATAATTGCCAAATCTCATCTCACCTCCCTCCGTATATGCTGTTTGAATTTCCACGTTCTTTTGTTCGCCTTCCCATCTCATATATTGATATGCCGTCTTGGATTGATTGTCCCCTCGATCATAGCCATTTTCAGGGACTAGGGCCAAATGAAGAAATGGAAGATGGTTGGCCTTGAATAAATTAATGCAAGCACGGGCAATTGTTGGGGATGTAGTTAGAGGGTCCAATCCGTTATGAGGTTCCTTGTAATATGCGGCTCGGTCGACATGTCCATCCTTGTCCAATTTGTTTCTTCTTGATATTTCCATAAATTCCTTACGAAAGGCAACGAGAGCAGCCATTAGAATATCCGTGTCATTTGTGCAATAGGCGGGTAATGCTTCATTTAAATAAAATTTCTTGTTTTCCTCATTTTCATATTTCCTCATAAATCGTTCATATTCTTCAGTTTTACAATTTTCAGGGGCATAGTCGGCAGCAGTTGTTTGAATAGTTTTGTCAAAATTTTCGGGGCGATTCATTTTATGTGGGAAACATCCTTTGTCGGGAACATGAAGGCCAAATGCAGAGGGTAATTGTTTGAGTGCCATTGGAAATAGATTGAACGAGTCTCGGAAGTGGAGTTGGTGGCCATTTTCTTTCTCCACATCCATCGTAATTAGTTTGTTTCCTCTTCTGACTAAATCCGGTTCCCAGCCTAATTTGTAGAGTTCGACAATAACAAAATGCATATCAAATTTGCCTCCATAATGACTATAAATGTACGAGTTGAAATTTTGAGGAAGATCATTGAGCAGCCATAAGGTAAATGCTTTAATTGGAGGTTTTTCAGGATCATCACATGTAACTGCTCTATCAATTTCAGTTTCGCCATATGGATGAGTGCCAAATGTAATGGTACGATCTGGACCGCACACATTACATGGAGTAGCCATTTTTTGTAGCTTCCATTCTTCATTATCGAAACATTTTGGGCAAGCAATTCGGGCGGAGACGAAATTGGGCACAAGATTTTTCACGACTTTTGGTTGTTCAAATTGATTTTTTGGTGGAATAGTCTCAATAATTTCAGTTGTTTCAATGTCGAAGGCAATTAATCTGTATGGTTTTTGAGGTTTAACTTCTAATGGTTGAATGAAGCAGCATCGTTTGTTGTTCTTCTCGTGATATGAATAGCAAGTTTTACATCTGGTTACATTGCATAGATGTCTTTCTTGATTATTCTTCTTTAAAACCCTCAAATCATAAATAGCCCAACACTTGTCACATCTTTTTGAGTAATTGCAAATTTTTGAGGAAATATGACGATCAAAGCATTCTTGCGAGATAAAGTTTTTGTTGCAATTTGGACATGTTACATTGAATCCGGTGCCATCAGGTTTGCATGGATATAAGGCACCAACACGGAGACAATTCAAACATTTTCTTTTGCATGAAGTTTTATGATTTGTGCCCCTGTCATAACATTTTTCGCATCGGAGGCAATATGGTCTTCCAAAAAGTGAGCCAGATTGAAGAAGTGCAACGAAATGATTTGTTTCCCAATAAATAACGAGTTCAATATTGTAGTCGTTAGGTCCATATTTGTACATAGGTTTCAATTGTCCACGGGGCCCGAAAAACCAAACTTTAATTTTGTAGACACCTTTATGAAGAACATCATTCCAATAATTGACAACTGTGGGCACCCATTCATAAGCATCATATTTTTTCTCCCACAAAGGTATTTCCAATTTCCTCATTAATTCTTCCACCTCTCTATGAACTTTTCCCCTTTGACCACGTTCACTTCTTCGATAATATCTCCACCATTCATTTTCATTAAACCCTCTAATTTGTTTTTGTAAAGCCACATGAAGAGCATAAAATAAACATCGATTGGCAATTTGATTTGGAACATGCATTTTTTGATTTTCGGCAATGACATGAGTGATATTAACGGATTTGTGGGAAGGTCTACGGCCACCGAACATTTTTCTTTTCAATTGAGGACGTCCATTTTTTTGCATTACGGTAACTTCAATTTCAAGAGGAACATCAAAAAGGGATTTGCCAATTGCTGAACGACTCTGCTCCACTTTGAGGAAAAGATTAAGTAACGATTCAAGAGTATTTTTATGAAGGGGTCTGAAGTAGCTGAATATTGGTTGGCCTTCCTCCAAATTTTGAGAATTAATCATATAACTAATGGTGTCCACGTTGAGTTGTTTTTCATTGGTTTTTGCTGCTAGGACGGCTCTTGTTGTTGCTTCATGAAATAATCCACCGATAATTGATTCAGGATGTTCGGGGAATTTTTTGATTCGGAATGTTGAACGGGATCGATGGATTTGGTGACCTGGGATTATTCTATCTCCTCTCTCAATAACATCAATAAATTCCTCCAATGATGGGTCGGTCTCCTCAAAGCGAGAACGCTTTGAGGGAGGGGGCGAGGAAGGAGGAGGGCGACGAGAGGAGGAAGGTTTCAAAGGGGAGGAAGGATGGGAGAGCATTTTTATTTTTCGGAAGAGGAGAGAAAATTTTTTCGGAGCAGAGAGAATTTTTAGGGATTCCAAAATTTGAATTTTTGGAAGAATGATCTCTGGATGCGAAAATTTGGGTTTTTATAGTCGAAAAAATGGCGCGAGGTCTAAACTTGCTCAAACATTTGGAGTGATCAGCCAATCAGCATCGAGGATTTGGATGCAGCTGTTGATCGGGGTTTTGGCGCCAAAAAAATTTAAGCCATATTCGATTAATCAGCATTTTCTTTTTTTATATTTTTATTTTTGTTGATCCCTCCCCTTTTACTTTCATTTTTAAAAATCGGCAATTAACGACCTTGGCGGGAAGATGGCGCAACAGTCGCCGCTATCGCGTGCCTGTCATTTTATGAGATCAAAAGGGGGGATGGAGGATGCGGGTGTCATGTTCGAGGGAATTTGAATGGGCGGGTAATTTTAATTTGGAAATTCTGGAAGAGGGGAAGAAATTTGAATATTTGCCTCAATCGGCTGTCATTTCATTTTCCGTATTGTTTCGCCATCTGGCTTCCGTCTTTTTGAAAGGTCCTTTCTTTTTAATTTTTATATTTTCATTATTTTCTTCAATCTTCCTCAAAATGGCCGCTCAAAACGATGTTCGGGACCAGAGATCACGAATTGAAATCCTCGAGAGTGTTGCCATAACACTAGCATCGCGGCTCGAACAGCTTGAAGCATGGGGGTACCAGGTAAAATTTTGAGGAAATTAATTTTCAAGAAATTTCATTTTTTCAGCGTCGAAGCCATCCCTACCGTTTGACCTGGCCGCAGCTCGCTGGGCCACGTTTGGCCAGTATTCGTCAACGGCGGAGAGGGGAATTGTTTTGGCGTCAGCCACGAGTGGTTGGTTTTTGGGTTTTTTAAAAATATAATTTTTGAGGAAAAATATTATAGCTTGTTGGGGCAGACGGTCAACCGATGGTAGTTGATGAAGTCGACCAACTGGACGTTTACCTGCGAAATGTATGAAGAATATAAGAGTTTTTTAATAATTTAATTTCAGTTTCAAGTGAATCGGGAAATCCAGAATGCGCTCTACGAATTGAATGCGCTTGACATGACCTGGTCAGTCCCGGATGAGTGGATTGAGATTGTTCCTCAAAACGAGAGCCCGGAGGGTAATATTTTTCCTCATTTTATTTTAAAATTGAAGTCATTCTTTTTAAGAAGCATTGGCCGCATTCAATGTCGACGTCCATTTCAATCGACATTTAGCCGAAATGTACCTCCCTTTCGGTATTCCTCGTTTTTTCAAAAAAAATAGAATAATAATATTTAATTGAATTTTAGTTATTGCTGGCGATGGAAATAATCGAAGGGCTTTCTTTGGGGAACCAATTCGTGTGGCAATTTCCCCGAATTACGGTTACAATAGGGAATGCCTCAACAATGTAATATGCCTCCCGGAACGATTGGGCGGGCGGACATGGTTGTTCGAGGATATGGAATTGATCCCGGAGTCGGTTTGTTGTACATGTCGTGTTGCGAGACCGTTGATGTACAATGTATGCGGACATCTTTGCATGTGTGCCCCTTGTTGTCGCATCATCAAAGACAGAAAATGCCCCATTTGTCGTGCCAGGGCCGTCCGTTACAAATCGGTCGCTTTCCGAATTCGGCCACTTTGAATTTTCTTCGATTTCCTCAAAATAATCCATTTTCCTCAAAAATATGTCTCCCAATAATAATTCATTAATAATCATTTTCCCTCGAAAATAATATCCCTCCTATTAATAATCCCTCATTCAGAATAATCCATTTTAATAATATTCATTTTCTTTCAAACAATTGGATAAAAATGGTTGCGGTAAAATTGGTACTGTAGAAATGAAAGTGAAAGTGTTTTCTCTTTTCCCTCTTCCTTCTTTTTTCCTTTTGAGTCCGTCTTTCGGCAATTGAATGTCATCGATCCGTCCGTCGTCCATGTCCACTTGAGGTTGAGTCGCCGCCCGAGAAATCTCACCACCCCGAGAAATCTCACCGCCGATTTCTCTGGTTTGCTTCGGCTATCGCCTCGCTACCGATTTCTCTGGTTTACTTCGGCTTCGCCTCGTTACCGCCGTTTTGAGGGACCATCCAACACCTAAAAGATTGAGGGAGAATTAATTTGAGAATATCCCTCGAATTATTTCCCTTTCCCCTTTTTTGCCCTTTTCCATTTTGCCCTCATTCCTCAGAACGGCGAGTGACCGGTGGCTATGAGATTGGGAATTTGTGTTCTATACCCTTTCCCTCATCATTAGTAAATATCCCTCTCGTTTCTCTAACTTACCGGTTAAACTAAGAGGATGGGCACGGGCCGGCCGCCTGTGTGGTCGAGGCAAAGAAGCGAACATCCTGGCGCTTCAAGTGGTCGATTAGATGTCCGCTAAAAATGCTCGGAAACCTTAGCACCGTTGCACTGGCTGGGTGGTTATCATCTACTTAGAGCTTCATTGAGATGTATCGATTCAATTTAATTAATTGCGGACAGCATTCTTTAAACATAATCAAAATATATTTTAATGCTATTAAATGCCTTGAGCATTTGAGCAACCAATTCCTGTTGGACTGACTGCGAGAAATGATCATTTAGTGAAAAATATTTCTTGAAATTTATCCGGCGAAAAACAAATTGGCGAATTAATATAGAAAAGAAAATTGTCGAAAATTAAGTATATGACGCCAAATTATTTTAATTTTCCATCGTCATTTTTCTCCATTTTCCTCATTCTCATTGGAAAACTTTGTTGAATTGCTTAAAGCGCCATTCTTCCTTCTTATAAATGGCCCGAACTTCATTGTTGCGATAGTGCAAGCTGATGGCAGGAAAAAGTTTGATGTTGGCAAATTTTGTTGGCAATTCCGTTTTTCCTGAATTTGAATGATTAATATCGCTTTAAAAATAAAGTAATTTTAGGCTAAAATAAATGAATTCTTATTGTAAAATTTTTCTTTTTTTAATTAATTTCAAAAAAAATCAAGTATTTTACTTACCCAATAAATCGCCATTCAATGTGCCAAAACATTCAATGTTCGAATATGGATGGGGACGTGCCCCAATGCCAATTCCAACCACATCTCCTTTCTCGAAATATCCACCGGCATTCCCAAATTTCTGCTCAGTTCCATCAATCCGAACTGCCCATTTGTCATGAATTCCAATTGAATTGTTCATCTTTCCAAGCGAACTTTTATCTTCCAATGGAAATTCCGAGTCGCAAAATCCAATTTTAGTGTCAAGGCGTCTTAAATTTTTATAATTAATTATAATTATTGAGCCCAAAAATTTCAATGCCATTTTATTTTTTATACTCGTTTCAATTTAAAAGCAATTATGCGTTTCGGCTCGAGTCCGGAAATAATATATTTATAAGAAAAACTAAATATAAAAATGTTGAAAAAAATAAAAATAAAATTTTGAAAAAAAAGTTACATTTAATCATTTTTCAACTTTTTTGATGAGCTAATTCCATTCCAAAACATTTAGATTCCCAGATCTGACTTTTTTAAAGTCTGAATCTCTGGTTTCGGAGCCCACGCAACAATTGCTAAATTTAATTATTAAAAAATACTTACTTCTTCTTCTCGATAATTTTCACTTCATAATAGAATAAGATTGTTGGCTCATTGATGTTCAAATTGATCGGAGGAATTGCCACAATGGTGCGAGCACAAGAAGTCATTTCTTGATAAAATTATTTTTTATTTTTATTTATATTATTTACCTTTGGGACTCATCACATGTTTGGCAACAAATCCACCCTCTTTGATAATCAAATTGCTTCCAAAGACTTCAAATTTGTAGATATTTGGGTCAAATCCAATTCGATTGATCAACATCTGAAATTTTAAAAAAATAAGAATTCCAAGAAAATTAGATCAAAATGGTCAAAATTCAAAATTGACCAATTTTTAATTATATTTTCTAAACCCAATTTTACTCAAAAATAATCGAATTTTACCTCATCAATAAGCTTCTCCAATTTGTTCGTCGTTCCCTTCAATTTTGCCTTGTCCTCCTTCAATTTAACATTTTCTTTGTCTTTATTGGCCAACATTTCCTTTAATTCATCCAATTCTTTCTTCGTTTTTGTAATAGCAAAATCATTGTGAACATCGTTGGTCCAATAAATTTGGCGCGCAAAATTATTGGTCCAATTTTGTTGCACATTTTGCCGTTGCCAATTATTCGAATTCGTCGCAAATTTCATCCCGTATTGTTGTGCTCTTTGTTTTCCCCAATTCTGTCCTCTTGAAATGTGCAATCTTTAAAAAATTATTTCCACTAATTTTTCTGATTTTCTACCGATTTTGTTCCTTCCGAAATTGTTTTCGTTGTGCTCTAAATATCAAAAAAATTAATTAATTAATATTTAATTTCCTCTCACTTTTTTTGCTTTTCCTCTTCCGATTCTTTCATTGCTTGCAAAACCGAATCACATTCATCAATTCCTCTGCCTTTATAAATCAAAACCTTAAATAATTATTATTTCAAAATATTTAAAATCAATTTACCCCATAATTTGTTAAATCCTCTTCAATTTTGACAAATTCCTTCATTTCCTCCGATTTAAGCAATTCTTGGAGGCCTGGATAACCAAATTCTAGTGCCTTCATTTCCGGGTCGAAAAAATTGTCACAACTTTAAAAAAAATTGAAAAATTAAGAATTTAAATAAAATTTACATAAAATCTTTCCGAAATTCGTCCAGATTGGCATAGCCATTATGAAGAGAGTACAATGTCAATTGAATTGTTGCTTAAAATTTTGAAACTCCGCCGGTTTCATTTTTTTCTCTTGACCATAAATGTTCAGCTCGGTTGGCTGTAAAAAAAGTTCAGGAATTATAAATTCCCTGTGTACCAATAAACTGACCAATTTTTCTTCACAATTTTCCTTTTGTTGTTGCTCTCGAAATGCCAGAGGTGACGAGCACCCTGATTTTGCGCATCCATTGTCCCTGTTTTTTAAGTTTATATATTATTTTTTCATTAGTGAAATCATTTATCCTAATCCTAAATTAAAGAGGAAAAAAACAAACCCAAATGGAAGTATAAATTATTTTGTACTTTATTGTAAATGGGATGCTTATTTAATGTTTATAAATAACTAAATACTAGCTCAGGCGAACGCCCTATCGGGCGTTCTTCTGAGCTAGTCAAAATCTTTTCCTCTATCTTACTCATCTTATCTAAATTCCTTTTCTTTTCTTTTTCTTACTCATCTTATCTAAATTCTTTCTTTTCTCTTTCTTATTCATCTTACCTACGATTTCCCCCGAAACTGGTGATGTATTTCCGTATCATCTTCGCCCCTTCGGGGCTCAGACGGTTGATAAGGGTTTATGGATATATTCTCCTATAATATTCGCCCCTTCGGGGCTCAAACGGTTGTTGAGGGTTTATGGATATATTCTCCTATAATATTCGCCCCTTCGGGGCTCAAACGGTTGTTGAGGGTTTATGGATATATTCCCCTATAATCTTCGCCCCTTCGGGACTCAAACGGTTGATAAGGATGCAGGGATGTATACCCGTATCATCTTCGCACCTTCGGGGCTCAAACGGTTGATAAGGGTGTGTATTCTTGTATCATCTTCGCCCCTTCGGGGCTCAAACGGTTGATGAGGGTGCATGGATGTATTCCCGTATCATATTCGGGGCACAGTTCCAACATCATCAAACTTGGCCATAACTTATGGCCTAGCTGCGCGAGACATAAGCAAAATGCAAAACTATTGTCACCATCGTAATCAGCATCATCAATAACCCTATACTTGACATTTTCATCATCAAAATCCAAAACCATCAAACTTGGCCATAACTTATGGCCCAACTGCGCGAGACTTTAACCAAATGCAAAACCAATATCACCATCGTGTTTAGCACCCTCGATTACCCTATACTTGACTTTTCCATCATCAAAATCTAAAATTTTCCAACTTGGCCATAACTTATGGCCTAGCTGCGCGAGACTTGAACTAAATGCAAAACTATTGTCACCATCGTGTTTAGCACCCTCGATTACCCTATATTTGACATTTCATTTACCGTAATACATAAACTACCGTAATCTTGGTTATACCGTATACCAAGTATACTATAATGCAAAACCAATGTCACCATCGTTTTCAGCACCCTCGATTACCCTATACTTGACATTTTACTAAGTACTTGGCATGAATCATACATGATTTATTGCCTTACCAAATTTCCCTTCTCAAAACTACGGTACTTGACATACCGTATACCAAAATCACGTAAAATCACGTGAATCAAAAAACTAACTATCTGGTCATGATCAGCACCCTCGAAAACCCCTATAGCCAAAAATTCAGCTCAATCCATCCACACCACACCGAGAAAACCGCGTGACAAACAAACAGACACCTCTAAAATTATATATAGGATTCTAGCTCCCGTGATAATTTTTTGAAAAATTAAACAAGTAAAAAACCTTTATTGCTGATTTTCTCGGCCAACATGCACCAATACTTCCATTTGCTGCATTCATTGATGACATTAATTGAGAAGAATAATAAAGAATTGAACCAGATAATGCTTTTTATGTTTTCTTCTTAATTATAAATAAAAATAATGAGTTAGAAAAATCTTGGAAAAAGTAAAATATTGATTGATAGCCAAGGAAGCCAGATGATTTTTCAGTTTTGGTGGAAATTTTCATTAAAAAGGGCAAATTTAAAATTTTTTCTCAATATTTATCGTACTTTTAGCTTCTTGGATCGAAAGAATGGAAATTGTGAATGAATTTTACATTCTGCCGATCCGATTTCGTTCTTCATTCTTCTCTTCAATCATCAATAATCAATATAGACAGATTGCCAAAATAAAAATAATAAACAAATTCAAAAATACAAATGAATATTCAATGAAAACAGTATGTGATGATTCTACAATCGACGGATGTAGGATCGGATCACGGATCCCAATTTCTCTAAATAGTATTCAAAATTCTCCAGTACCAATACCAACTCAAATTCCCTAATGGAAATTTTTTTTAATTTTTTTAATTAAATTTTTATCAATTTTTTATATTAACAAAATAAAAAAACTTTACATCCGTTAATCTCAGCAGATTGTTTTCCATTTAATTTAGATAGCATTTATCGAATAAATTTCATTTTAATATTTATACCAATATTCTACTTTACGTATAATTCTCTGGGCATTAATTAATTATAAATAACATAGACAATAGTAATAAAAATAGAATGTAAATTGTTAATATCTAAACTTAAAGCGGATACAGATTACTGAATAGCATCAAGATTAATGAATTAGAAAAATTATTCGTCTCATCTTCATTGAACCAATGCCCGGTACACTTCGCCCAGTTTTCGCACTCTTTGGCTGTTTTCATTTTCCTCCCTCATTGCCGATTCCCATGCCAAAATGTTCAAATGCCTTTCCACATTTTCAGGTGTCGACGGCTCCCATCGAACCATCTCTTCACCCATATTTGTTGGTCCATTCGGGTCACCAAATTTGGCAAAATTCGTCCAAAATTTGGTCATCATTTCCAGAACGGCTTTATCCGCCTTTTTTCGTCTCCATGGAACCACAAAAAAGTTGATGCCAAAAATGTAGTGCAATTCATTGCCGTGGGTGCTTCCCTTGAATGGGAATAGTGGGTTCAATGCAATTGTGCTGTCCGCATTGAAATGTTCCAAAATGAATCGCCAAACTCTGGGTGGATTTGGTTTGGCCAAAGTCAGTCGGCTCAAATTGTGCATTGCCAAATTGTTCACCAAATCGCTCATAATCTTTAATAAAAATTTAAATGTTTTTAATTTGTTGTTTTTTTGAAGCCTAACGAATTAATAAATTTAAAGTGGATATTTTTCATTTATTAGCTTGCGCATAAATGACCTATGATAAAATATTCTTTTGTCGACAAATCGGTTTTTTGAGTGTAATCTTTTAGTGCCTGATCCTAGTCCCCAAACCTTTTAACCATTTTATAGTGCTCATCGAGACGCGTCGAATATTGTATAGTTTGCCGAGGCTTGACCAAAATTAAAAGTATTAAACCGTTTAAACCATATTTTGATTTTTGGTTTAAACTCTTTAATTTTTGAACGAAACCTCAACAATCTATGCATCGGTCGATGTGTCTCGATGAGCTCTATAAAATGACCAAATGACCAAAATTACCTAATCCAAAACTTGTGGCTAAATTTGCGTACCAAAACAATAATAAATTTAACCAAAACAGAATAAAATTTAGGGCTAATAAGATTAATATTTTAAAATGGTTTGAACGATGAATCTTAGGATTTAGATAGGCTTAAGGCTTCATAACTCGGAGGATGCTTAATACCTTTTTTGATGAGTTACAAATTTTGGTTAGCCAATCAAATCAACAAAGATCGTATTCAATAGAAAGGAAATATTTAATATTCTGATTTAAAAGACCACAAATAAAATTAAAAATATGGTCTTTGAAGATTTCTTGTGGGCCGTTTTTTGTTGAATTGGAGTTTAGGCCAAACAATTTGTATGGAAATTAAAATTAAATGGACTAAAGCTATAGATGTAAATTAATAATTTTATTAATCATTCTATATATTTTAAAAAATCCTAATTATCAATTGTTTAAGTTTATAAAATTCAATTAAAATTGCTTAAAGCAAAATCAATTTTTCTTACCGTCACACAAGCTCGTTGTTTTGTGGCTACCAACATATTTTGCTTTCCAATTCCATATAATTCGTTAATTTCCTCCAAAGTTGGCACCAAATTTTCGTCCAATTTTTCAGCTATCATTCGCCTTTTTGCCTCCTTCAAAATTTCCACCAATCTTTGTTCACAATAAGCCAAAAATTTGCCATTTGCTCTTCGCATTCCCAAAGCCACTGAAAAAAAATAATTTAATTTTCCACAAAATTTAGAATTATTTTAGGCTCACAAAAAAGCAATCCTTCATGTTGGCATTTTCCACAAATCATTGGTTTTGGTGCCGTAATTTCTCGCCGTAATTCTTTTGGTGATTTTGGCAACAATTCCCCGTCGATTACGGGTGAAACGGCCAATCGAATTTCGTCGATGATTGTTCGATCACCCAACAATGTTAATTCTAAAAAATATATTCTCTAATTTTGGAAAAATTTCAATAAAATTTACCGAATTTTGTTGCCGGCAAATTCCTCAAAAATTCCATCATCCTTCCATTTTCTTCCCTTCCCCATTCCGCATTTCCTCCCTTTGGCCGAAATCCCAATTGGATTGCCTTCTTTCGGCAATAATCCACCAAAACTTCTTTTGATGAAACCGCCCAAATTGTTTCGGCACTTCCGCCCATCAAAATCACTTGATGGAATAAATCACGGCTCAATGGGCTCAAAGACAATAAATCGGCGGAGGCGGCCCCAGCTGAATGGCCAAAAAGTGTGATTCGATTCGGATTTCCCCCAAATGAGGCAATGTTTTGGCGGACCCAACGAAGGGCAAATAGCTGATCCCAAAGCCCCAAATTGCCGGGGCATTGCGAATCACCGGTGGAGAAGAAGCCGAGAAGACCCAATCGATACTGAAAATATTGTTGAGAATATTCAAATAAATAAAACTATTATTTAATTTATTTCTTATTGAGAATATATTCAAATTAAATTAATTTATTATTTAATTAAATAATTTCCGAGAATATTAAAAATTTAATTAATTTTTATTATTATTTAATTTAATTATTTTTTGATAATAATATTTAAAATAAATTTAATTATTATTGAGAATATTCTAATTAAATTAATTTATGAATATTCTAATTTATAATTTATTATTTAAAATTTACATTCATTGTGACCACAATGACGCCATGTCGTGCCAAATTTCTGCAAAAAAGCCATCAATTTTATGTTTTTCCCGCTTAAACTGACTGCGCCAATTTTGAATAATGGTATTTGACAGCGGAATCCATCATAAAGCCACCACCATGAATGAAAACCATTACTGGCCATCCACCAGGCAAATTGGACGGTGCACTCCATCCGGGGCTAACCACATTCAAATAGAGGCAATCCTCGGATTTTGGCACGCCACCCAATTCCACACTGTCCCAGATGAAATCTCGTTGGATGGCTCTGGCTTTGTAGCGTCGAGCTTGCAGAGGAATGGGGCCCCAAGGCTCGGGCTCTTCTGGCTTCTGTGAAAAAATAAGGTGAAAATTGTGAGAATGAATTGGACAATAGTATTTTTGATTAAAAAGGCTTCAACAAATAAATAATGGTCTTAAATACATCTTCATTTATATTATATGCAACAAATAATACCGGGAATTGGTTAATTCCCGAAATTAGCCAGGGCTCGATCTAGCTAATTTCGGGAATCTCGTCTTATCTAGACTACTCAGAGTCGAGAATAAACTCATTTAACTCGGCATGGTGATTCTGTTTACTAAATTTGTATTTCAAACCGATTTGGCAAGTTTGAACATAGTATGGCCAATTGAAATTTCTGGTTTTATAACCGGTTTATTAGGGCAAGAATTGGAGTTAGGAGAAAAAATCCATGCTATAGGATGCCTAGAAGAGAAGCTTAGAATCCCAAAAAAATTAGCTAGACCCAGCCCTAGTTAATTCCTGGTAATTAGCCAATTCCCTGAATTAATTTTAACATATAGAGTAAAATATTATTAAATCCTTCCTAATTCCTCAAATCAAATTAATCCAAATTTATGTCCACTTTTCCTTCCAAATTTTGCACCTTGAATCGAAGTGGACCAATTGGCGGTTTTGCGAATGGAATGCCCAGAAATATATTCACAATTCGGCCATCCTTCAGCTTCAATTGCCTTCCTTGGACTGGGCCCTTTTGGGTGCAAACCAATGGGCGAAGCAGCGAATTTTTATTGGGAATAGTTTTGATAGAAAATTCACCAGGAAATGTTGAGGAATGGACGGAGCCCATTTGGAAATGATTAAATGTATTTTGGGATTAGTTTAAATAATGTTTCTGAAAAATTTAAAGGAGGGGATAATTTAAAAATAAAAATAATTAATAAAATGTGAATACTATTAATAGTGAATTTTTAATTAAAAATTGATTAAAAATGTCAAGATTCACGGAAAATATTTAAAAAATTAATTAATTTGCATGGAAATTTCCGTACTCCCTCAAATGATGTTACCAATTTTCCAATTAGAGACAAATATATAAACGGGAATGGAGTATTTTAATTATGGCGCGAACATTCTGGAAAAATGGGGGTAAAACAAATGAATGGGGAAGGAAATTGAGGGTGCGGGGGGGGGGGGGGGGGTGAGGGAGATGAAGCGGAATTTAGCGGCTTTTTTACATCATTTCCTGGACGTCACAATTGGACTCATCGAAGAAAGGTGGAATGGAATATTTTGCGGGCCAAAAAATGATCGGCTAACACGTCATCATCGGTCCCAATTTTCGGCGGTGATCCAAATTCCTCCATCCAAAATAATTTATTTCTTATTCCGCCTTTTTAATTAAGTTTTAATACCGCCTGGTTAGAATAATTCCGCCTGTTCTGATTTAATTCCGACTGTTTTAATTCCGCATGTTTATTTTGTTTTTTGTTCGGGCGCATTCCTTCATTGAGTCTTGAGTGTTCTTTGAATTTCCCTTCAAGTCAAATATCTTAATTCAACATTTATTTGCCAAAAGAAGACCAAAATTCCCTATTGATGGCGGTGAACATTAAAAATTGTGGAATTCCCGTGCACATTTTTATGTATGTGCCCAATCATCCGCCCTCTTTCAAAACCTGTTCTTGCGCATTTCCATTTCCTTCCCTCATTTCCCCCTTTTCTTCTTCCTCTTCTCGATTCCCTCTTTTCCCGCCGCATCGTTTTTTTTAGGGCCAAATGAGGGCTAAAAAATAAATACTTATGTGTAAAGGAGAGCCAAAAAAATAAATAAATGTGCGTAAATTAAGGGAAAGTGCATCATTGTTGTAAATAATAAATTGACAAGGGAAGTACCTCACCTTAAGGTGGCCCTTTTTGATGAAACTTGGCATGTCTTTTGGCCATAGGATGCCTACACATAATCCGCTATTTTTATCTGCGGAATGCCCACGCCTCGGATTTTATGGCCATAAAACCTATTTTTTCAGCCATTTTGGCCATAGCTCATATCTCCGTATAGGGATGTCCTAAAATTATGAACTAAACGTCATATTATAGAGAATTTTATGGGCTATAATATTGGTAAATGTTTTCTAGGCCTAAAAATTTTTTGAAAATTTTTATCGATTTTTTTTCGAAAAATCCCGAATTTGGCCAATTTTCAATGGGCCATAACTCGGTTAGATGGGATCGTAGGACTTTGACCCAGTTGTCTTTTTTGATCACCATATCATAAAGTATCTCTATGCAAATTTTCAGATTTTTCTGACTACCTGAAAATTCTAGGTATTTTGCCTATTACAGGCCAGCATTGTGAATTCGCAAAAATTTTCAGGTCAACGGAAAAATCTGAAAATTTTCATAAAAATACTTAATGATATTGTGATCAAAAAACATAATTGGACCATGTTCCAATATAGCCATATACCCGAGTTATGGCCCATTGAAAATTGGTCAAATTCGGGATTTTTCGAAAAAAAATCGATAAAAAATTTCAAAAAAATTTTAGGCCTAGAAAACATTAACCAATAATATAGCCCATAAAATTCTCTATAATATGACGTTTAGTTCATAATTTTAGGACATCCCTATACGGAGATATGAGCTATGGCCAAAATGGCTGAAAAAATAGGTTTTATGGCCATAAAATCCGAGATAAGCTCATTGGGCAGATAATTATATTGCGGTTACATAATTTTAATTATTTTATTTAATTTTTAATAATAAAACTCTAAATTTGTATTAAAAATGTGTTTAAGAAATTAAAAAAAATACTTGCCGATGAGAGGAATTGAACACATGACCTAAAAAGTATTCTACATACTTACCCCATATACCATCCAGGCATCTGCCTCTCCCTATTTCCAATCCAATAAATCGTCAAATTAAAAATTTTTATTGGCCATAAAACAGTAGGCGAGCTCATTCCGCAGATAAAAATAGCGGATTATGTGTAGGCATCCTATGGCCAAAAGACATGCCAAGTTTCATCAAAAAGGGCCACCTTAAGGTGAGGTACTTCCCTTGTGAGGGTAAAAAGCATTTTTGTACCACTTTGTTCAATTCCCTTCAGGGCAAATATAATTTAGGCCAATTTGTGAACCCCTTTCCTGACTCAATTTTGCACTTTTCACTTTGCACTGCTGGTATAAAAAAATAAATTGTTTGAGAATGATGCGGGAATTGGCTAGTCAAAAATGAGGTAGTAAAGAAGGAAATTGTGTGGTTGGTAAATAAATAAATTATTTTGGAAATGTCCGAGGGCTCTGCTGATTGGTTGATGCGTGGGACGATATGGCCTTATTTAATTGCATTAGAAAATGATGGAATGGAATGGAATTGGTGTGTAAATATTTATTTATTTATATTTATTTTCCAAATGTGCACATTTTCCCCATCCTATCATTTGGGTTTGCACACATCCGGCAAAATTATCTCTTCATTTTCACATTTTTCTAAATTGAATATTGTTTGTTATTAGGGAGAATTCGCCAAATTGCACTAATGCCCTAGCACCTTTCCGTAGATCATTGTGGAAAATGAAAATTAACAGAAGCATCCAAGATCAAGAATAATTTTATATTTTCAATTTTGAAGAATTAAAAATTGTTTAAAAATTCATTGAAAATTTCCACTTGGGTTGTTCAGTGCATATCCGGCAATCAAATAAATTAAACTTCCTCAATTTTTTGGAGAAAGGGAGGGGTTTACTATGGAAATTCGCCAAATTGCCAAAGGGCGAATTTGGAAAAATGGGCACAGTATAACAATAAGAAAGGAAAATGGGAATATGGAATTAAAATTATATGAATTTTCATCAATTTCATTTAAATTTGGAATTTGTATTGGACGGCATCGATGAGGTAAATAATGGCTAAAATAGGGGGCAAAAATGCAAAAAAAAAAGAGTGAGATAAAAATGGCCAAATAGAGGATTGCCCTAATTAGTTGCCAATTCATTTGGCCCTTTTTTTGTAATTCATTTTTTAAAGAGGAATATGTGCGTAATATTCTTTCTGTTTTGCTCAAAAATAAAGTGGATAATGAACATTTTTAAAATAGGTCAAATTGCAGTGATGAATGGATTGAATGATTGGATTTGGGGGATTTGCGCTTTCTATTCTTGGAAAACTACGTCACAAAAGGGGAGGATAATAGAGGAATTTGGGTCACCAAAATGGAAGAGGGGAAATCGACAAAAATTATTTATAATCGTTGGATGATTAAATGATTAAAATAATTAAATGAAATTATTTATTGAATTCAATAGAATATTTATTTTTTATTCAAAAAAATTAACTCCACTTTTTAATTATTTTTATTTTTATAGAATAATTTTTTGGGTTTAAAGTTTGTACTATGTACAAATAGTTTATAATTTTAATTCATTTTGGGTCTGATCTGTCATTCATAAAATCAGCGCCGCTGGCGATTTCGATTTCCATTTTTGTATTTGTTGTGCGCATTGTTGTTTATGTCGAATGTGATTTCACTCCAAATAATAAATTTTGATCAAAGGTTACAAAAGTACCCTATAATTTCTCATCCGCCGACAGACAAAATTCCTTCCAATTTTACCAAATTTATTTTTTTTTAATTTTTTGTAATTTTTTTTAAATTTTGTTCTATTCAAAAGTATTTTCTTCCAATTTTCACCTTAAAATTCCTTTAAATTTTATTTAATTTTTGATCAAAATTTTGTTCAAGTCAAAAGTCAAAACCATCAATGGAACACATCAAATTGTGTAATAAATAAATAAAATAAAAATAATGAATCAACAGTAAATTCCGCATTTTACACATTTTATTTCAGTTGAGTTTCCGATTCCGATCATTTAATAAATATATTTTAAAAAATTTTCCTCTCTTTCATCATCGAAAAATAGTCAAAAAGGGAAAAAAATAAATGATCAGAGGTCAAAAGAAAAATTTAGAAATTTTTAATTAAAACAAATATGTATGATATGATAGAAGTATTTGATCCAAATTGATAATTAGCCTTTGCAATTTTCTCTGGACAAATTTAATTTTGTTCCGCTGCTTGATGTGGCATTTGACTTGGTTATGACTTATGAATTATGATGGAATTTAAAGGTATAAATGATGAATCTAAATTTATTAAAAAATATTAAATATTTACCTATTTTCAAAACTTTTGATGTTAAATTTCGTATTATTGTGAATTTATTGGTCGAGTTCAAAACAATTTCCGACATAATTTCCGCCCACCTCCAATAAGCTAATACACCAATTTTTCGATTTTGATGCCAAAGTTTCTCATTGGCTACAAACATTAACTCTATTTTACAGTCGCAAATTCTCACAATAGCCAATATGTACAGTTCATTTGACATATTCGCTAGAGTGATTGATTGGTAGATTATTAATGCGTACAAGTACAAAAATGCAAATGCATTTTAACCAAAATGGCCTTTTTGATCGCCAGTACTCACATTAATAATATTTTGGCAAAATAAAATTAATTTAAGAAGCCATTGAAAAATGATGAATTTTGAAAATTTAATAACAAAACAATTAAACTATTTACATCCATTCGATAAGGTAATTTAAGATAATATATTATAGGAAGCCCTTCAAAAAATGACGAATTTTTGATATTTTTTTTTAAATTATTAAAATTCAAAATATTTACATATAAAATTCGCTGTTTCAATTTTTCTCTGTCTGGGGAATGTTTAAAAAATTCGATTCCCACAATTTTCATGTTGTTGAGAAATTTGTGTTTTCCTCAATTTTCAATATTTTATTCCATTCATTTAATTCAATTAATCGAAAATGTTAAGGAGGCGATGGACATTCGCCCACAATTTAATTTAATAATTTTGTGTGTTTTTTTTGCCCAATTTGCCCAATAAAATTAAATATAAATAGTCAAAATGTGAATTTAATTTTGTGAATGCCAAAAGTCCTACTTTCATGTTTCATATCTTCATAATATTTTTAAGATTTTCGTTTTTTACCGAAAAAGTTATAATTCTTTTGCTGATAGATTGAATTTCTTTGATGAAAGGTCGGATTTTTTACCGAAATTTTATAAATTATAACTTTTTAATGTTTGGTCTTAGACTCCATAAACTTACTTATACCAATAAAATTAAATAGTCAAAATGTAAATTGAATTTTGTGGAACTCAAAATGAGTTTTATTCCGCCAAACTAAAGTCCGTCCTATTTTCATGCTTCATATCCTCTAAGAATGCGGATTTTTAAAGATTAGTTTTTACTGAAAGATTATAACTTTTTAATGCTTCATCTTAGACTTTATAAGCTTAAACCATTTGATAAGAGCACATCGAGATGCTACAATTGGCTATACAAAAAAAAAACATTTTTATTATTATTATTCCTACTCTATGGCTAAAATTATTTGGGGCGAGCCCCAGGCCTTCGCCGGGAATCTTTAAGCCCCCAGTGGCCCAAGGAGGGGATTTGGGATTGGAAGAATAATTTTTGTGCAAGAAAAATATTATAATAATTTGAAGGGTAAAATACATAAGAATGAGAGGAAAAAGGATGGAATTAGGCAGATTATGTTAATACTTGATTGATATGGTGACTGATTAGGCAAAAAAATTAAGATACAATAAGATGAATAGGAAAATCTCTTAGGCATTATTGGTAATCACACTTAAAGTTTGTCGGAAATCAAAACTAAAAGAATTAAACTAAATCCAAATATGGTTTGGACGGTTTAATAATTTTATTTTTGACCAAACTGTAAAGAAAAACCTACCACAATCAACACATCTCGGCCATCTCTATAAATTTTGATCTAAAATCAAGCCTTAAAAGTTATTAAGCTATCGGCAAAAGAATATTTTTCATTTTTTAAAATAAAATTATTCCATTATCCATTCAAGTTTCCTTCCATTTGGGTGGGAAATTATTTATTATTGTATTGTTTATATTTTCTTGTTGAAACATTCGATGGGAAAATGTTCATGGGAAAATAATAATAATATAAAAAATATATAAAAACAATTTCCGTTTAAGCCAACCACCATTCTTATTTCCAATGCCCCCAACCCAATTCGTTTCCCATGTTTTGGGCACATTGTTGGGCCTTTGTTCCGGCGCCTCTTTCGTAGTGAATTTGGCCATTCTCATCGTCCTTTTGCGCTCCAAATTGCCTCGAAACAATCCAATTTATTTGCTTTCTGCATTGAATTTATTCAGTGATTGCCTTCAAAATGGTGGCATTCTCCTCTTCCTCACGCCAACTTCCATTGCGCAGGTAATTTCTCATTTTTTCCAAATTCAAAATTTATGTCGCATAATTAGTCTTTTCCATAAAAATCCAAGTTCTAGCCGGCTGATTTTAGGAACCTGAACTTTTAGGCAACCCAGAGACTCGGGAATGAGCTCATCGCTGTGTTCGATTTTTAGTCTTTGAAATTTCAATTTCAGACCTATTTAAGGTTAGGGCTAGGAATAAGGTGTCGGAGGCGGGAAAGAAATCTAGCAGAAAGTGTTACTAAACAAGCTCAAAGGAGTCTGAAATTGAAATTTGATGTAATAAATCGGCCATGCTGATGAGTCTATTTATAGCCTTTTTCGAGTCTTTACGAAATTACTAGAAGCCGAGATTTCCAAAATAGATCGGCGCCAAAATGATTATTTTAGAATAGTTATCAAAAAATCATTAAAGAAATAATTGTTGAATGCAATTTTCAAATTAATTTACAGGATTATATTTTGCCAATGGCCCAACCGAATCAACCAATTTGGCTCCTGTTCATGTTCATTTTCCAAATTCAATGGTATTCCGCACTGTTGATCCTCATTTCGATGGCATTGAATCGGTCCTCCAATTTTCCAAATATTATTTTTTACGATTTTCTTGCAGTCTTGTGGCCATTGCCTTTCCTAGAAAATCATATTTGATCGACAAATTTGCCGTCAAATGCATTGCTCTTTGCATTTTCCCTCTGGCCACTTTTCTCACTTTCATTGCCGATTTTATTCTTCCATGTTGCAGGTACAAAAGCAATACCGTATTTTTTCTATTATAGTCCACTCCCGAGTATAGATACCAATACATATTTTTAATAATAATTCCACTCTAATAAGTCCACTCTATAATAAAAGCCCGGATCTGCCGTTCAACTGGGCGACATCTCAACTGAGTTACAGCGCTTGTAGCTCATTAAGGACGAAACCGGTATTGATGATTTTGGTATTTAAAAAGAACTCACTGCTGGTTATCGATTGATATAAAATTTATTTGATTTGGTTCAGAATTAGTATGAGTTTCTAATAGAAAAAGTACTAATGTTATTTTTAATTATTTTCCATTTCTCCCAGAACCAATTATTCATTTGCCTTTTTTTCTTATCAATTTTTCGCATGGAAGTCAGCAAATGAATCGGAGATAAATTACAAAAATTTGGTGATGGATTTGCCGTTGAACATTTTCACTTCCGCTGTTCTCTTCATTTGCTATGGAATTGTAAATAATTAATGACAAATTAAATTTTTAAATTAATTTATATTAGATTTTCCTGAAAGTGCTCAAAATAAATCGGAGTAAAGCATTGCAAAATAACCGGGAATTGGCGCAAAGTCGGCGAATTGCCGAAGTCCGCTATGCCGTCCAATTCGCTTTGATCTCCTCTTTTTTCATTGGTATAAATGTTACGGGCAATTTTGGGAATTGGGCATTTCCGGAATTGCCAGACGCTATAGCTGGGCAATTTTGGAAGCTTTAAGGCAACGTAAACACTCAAGAATAGGCTCATTAGTCTTGGCATGGATGATTTATTTCCGTATTTTTGCTATTAGTAACCCACCCTCCCCTCGAATTTGAGGCACTGTACTTCTTGGCAAGATTAACTTTTCGACAATTGAGCCCTATTAAATAGTAACCCGGGTACTAATAGAAAAAATACGGTATGTGAAATTTCAATTTCAGACCGATTTAATGGGTTTATGGTTGGGGTAGGGCGCTGGAGGCGGGATAGGAATTAGCGGAAAAGGTTACTAAACACGGTCATACCGGTCCGAAATTGAAATTTCTTAGTATAAATCCGACCATGCCAAATAGAATGAATCTATTCTTTTGTCTATAAATGCCTGAAAGCCGAGATTTCCAAAATTGGCCAGCTAAAAGCCCTGGGCAATTCTGAAATTGCCCAACTTCCACTAATGCCTAAAATTATTTTTATTTTATTATTTTAAGCCGCCTGGGTCTCATTTCGGATTTTACCAATGATTGTGTCAAAAAATGATCCACAATGGTACTCGCTGACGGCATTCTTCGAAATTGGCAATTGTTCGGCCAATGCCCTCATTTATTTGACAATGAATAAGGAAGTTAGAGGAAATTACTAATTTTAAATTAATTTATTCTCAGGTAAAGCAACATTTCCTCTCATTTTATGGAGCCATTTTTGGCTATAAAATTCCAATAAATCCACAAACTGTGGCTGCGGTTACAAAAAATGTAGTGGGATTGAGCCCATGGATTGGACTGAAAAAAGGCCATTTGGCCGTAACACAAATTGCAAAAGGGCATCCAACAATAAACAAACATTTCACTGGTGGAACTTATTAAAGGAAATTCATTATTTTAATTGAATTATTTCGAAGCATAAAAATACAAATTTATTCTGGTACTTGTCCAGATTTTTTGGGTCAACATAGGAATGGTTACGGTAACCCATGTGTCATCCGGTATAGGGTTAAGGTCATCTATAGAAGTGTATCATCTCACGTAACCGTAACCCTAATCCTAATCAGCCATTCATTTGAAAACAATCTGTGGGCGGATAACCGATAAGTACAAGAGGTCGGCGCGGATTCCGGATCCGTCGGATTATATAGATGATAGATCCGAAATCCGTACATTTTCAAATTTGTATGGATCCAAACAGCCCGGACCCATACGAATCCATACGGATCAGTAGTCCGAAATCCGTACGTTTTTTGAGTTCGAAAATCCGGTCCGCGGATTCGGATTTCCTCAGCGCCGGCCTCTAACAAGTACCCTTCTTATCCATAAATGTGATTAAAATTTATTGTTATTTATATTTAATGAATTTTAATGAATAAATTAATAAAAACAATTAAAATTGATCATTCATCAACAATTAACATCCATGATGATGCCTTGGATCAATGCCCAATGCCACCGGCTGCCAACTTCGTTTCACCGAAATCATGTTGCCTTGGATTTCATCAAATTGGCCTAAAAATTGACCAGCATCATTCGAACTTGAGCCAATCATTTTGTCGGCTAATTCAATTGGAAGAGGCGAAAGACCAAAATTGGTACAATCTGCCTTTCCATTGTGCTGTGTTCAATTTAATTATTCTTTATTAAATCTTAAAATAAACCCACAATTCTAATGGGCATTGTGGAAATTAATTCGAACATGAGGGAAATTATTAATATTTGGAGAGAATTTTTTGAAGTAAAATTCAGCATTTAAATCAGAATTTGAGGAGCAAAATGGATCGGAAATTTATGTGGTTCTTTTATCTTTGATTGACCATTTTATTTTGCCTCGCGGAACTTTTTGCAATTTTTTGTAAAGAAATTAATATAGGCGAAAAGGAGGTGCTGTGACCTGTGACGACGTGGTAAAAATGGCCAAGGCCATTTCCGATGTTCAATCGAGATTCCATCAATCATCTATCTAGCAAAACAAAGTAAAATTGAGAAGTGGAAGGTGGTTTAGTTGTAATTCAATTAGAATTTTTAATTAATATACAAGTTTTTAATATAAATGCAAAAAAAAAAAACAAAAAGTAGAATAGGGTTTACTTTAAAAAAAGCATTTTTTAAAATTTTTATTACCCTGGAATCACAATGGAGCGGGAAAACGCGGCGATTTTTGTTACCTTCTATCGCCATTCTCTCCAATGTTATGTACTGATTATGTATCTATCGCAGCGGGTTCCATAAAAACGCAGTGTTTTATAGAGAAAAAGAGCAGTTCTACTCCCCCTTCTACTTCCCCGTTAGAACTGCTCTTTTTCTCTACAAAACACTGCGTTTTTATGGAACCCGCTGCGATAGATACATAATCAGTACATAACTTTGGAGAGAATGGCAATAGAAGGTAACAAAAATCGCCGCGTTTTCCCGCACATTGTGATTCCAGGGTTACAGTATACTGAATAAATTAAACCAAATAAAAGTTTATTTTTTAAAACGATTTCCATTTATCGATCGATCGCTCACATCGCAGATCGCATTCGCATCAGCATCAGACATCACACACACATGGTGCGGAAAATCGTCAAATTTGACGAAACCGTCAAAATGGAAATTGTAGTCACTACAAGTCACAATTTTTGACGATTTTTTGACGGTCGTCAAAAAAATCGTCAAAATATAAAAAGTCATCGTTTGGCATTATTTTAACATTCTATTTTTCTTTCTTTTTGCCCCTCACTGCCTGGCTCTTTGATTGAGCACAAATTGGGATGGCGGCCGACTAGAAACTGGACACAAACTGGGCGGCGGATAAAAAATTTGATGGATTTGTAGTCGTCAAAGGGGACAGCAGCGAGGGGCAAAAAGAAAGAAAAATAGAATGTTAAAATTGCCAAACGATGACTTTTTATATTTTGACGATTTTTTTGACGACCGTCAAAAAATCGTCAAAAATTGTGACTTGTAGTGACTACAATTTCCATTTTGACGGTTTCGTCAAATTTGACGATTTTCCGCACCATGCACACACATCAAAAACAAAAAGATAAGAGCAAAGAGCAAGCAGCGAGATTCATTTGCGAATTCATTTTTTTTCAATTCACAAGCGCAAGTGCGGTGCGCATCATTTTTTGATCAACTTGTGATCGTTTTCGCTTACCACAATAATTAATTAAGAGCACAGCAGACAGCAATATTGCCATAATAGTCATAATAACAAAATCACACAGATCAAATCAAAAGCATTTATCATTAAAAGATAAAAAAATAAATTAATACAACAGATTTTTTATTCAGGGAAAGGTTTATTTTATATGAGAGAAATTATTCGTAAAATTATCAAAATCAACAACATCAAACAAATCATGAAAACCAATAAACAAAACAACAAAAACTTGGGCAAAAAGGACCCGTTGATGAAAAGGTTTGTTTTGAATTTTACTTGATTAATTTTTTAAGGCTTATTAGTCCTATGCTTTAAATTCTAAAATTATATGTAAAAAGTGATGAACAAATTAATACTTCGATATGATAAAACTTGAGGTTTTTGTTCAATAATCAAACCCATGACATGAACCAACCAAATAATGTTTTTGTACAATGACCGAAACGGAAATAAAACTTAAGGTTTTTGTTGAACAACTTAAGACTTGAGAAAATATAAAGTTTTTCTTCAATAACTCAAACTAAGGAACTAAATCTAATAAGGTTTTTGTTGGATAGCCCAGTCTTGGGGACTAAACTTAAGGATCCATGAATTAAAACATAAATTCCTAATAATAAACACTAAACTCTTCTTTAGTTTCCCAGGCGGACTGGTCATTGTGAATCCACCCAGGCATTATCCAACGCCGCCCATTTACATGAACATGATCCGGTCCAAAATGCGCTTTGATGATTTGGAGAATGGCAAGATGAAAATGGATGGACAGGTTTTCCTTAGATATATGAAATTTTAATTAATTTTTAATTCCAGATAATTCTGCGGGACCTCCAGAAACGACCGGTGGACATCACGGAGTTTGTCGACAAATTCGACCACTACAATCGACTCTCATGGGCCTATGCAAATGTAAGAAAGTTAATTTTAATTATCAAAAACAAATTGCTACTTATTTTTCAGCTTCTTGCCGAGGAAAATGCTTGCCAAAACTGCCGATTCGAGCCCATTTATACCTCTTCGGAGCTTCCACGGTACAAAGTTCGAGTTGACCGCAAATTCATTGAATCGCCGGATATGATGGAATCGGCCAAGCTGGAAATTCGACAACAAATGTTCTACGACACTTTCGGCTATGAAGAAGCAAGACGCAGAGAAAAGGACAGTTTCATCACGGTTCGTTATTTGGTTTACTTTATTAGCTAAAAAATTCGAGGAAGTCGCCGACTCAACTTGGCAATTTATAATAACTCATCAAGAACCGAACCATTTTAGATTTTGATATCAAATTAAAGCTCATCAGACTTTTGGCTATCCAAAGATATTAATTTTATTTCAATTGGTTCAAAATTGATGAAGTTATGCCCAAAAAACCATTTGAACGACCACTATCCACTAGGGATAGGGATTATCGGTAACTGGTTTTTTGGGCATAACTCCGCCAATTATAAATCAATTTAAATAAAAATGAAATCATTAGATAGTTCAGAGTTTGCTTTTTAATTTGGATTGAACATTGGATAAAAACTGCTTTATTTAGTCATGAGATGTTATAAATTTTGATAAGTGGGTCGGAAACTAGCTAGTAGGCACGGGACCAGGACCAGGTGGGGGAAACTTGGGACCCGGGATCACCTCTTCCCCCCCCCCCCCGAAACTGTGAAAAAAAAGGAAAAAGTGGAGAAAATTAGAAAAAAGAGGTGAAAAAAAAAGTGTCGAGGGACCTTCCTCCCCCCCCCCCCCCCCCATTAAAAAATCCTGGCGCCGGGCCTGCAAGCTGGCCACGACAAATTAGGCCCAAAAATTACTATTTTGATTACATATTCTCATTTTTGTATAATTTTCAGCAAGCAAAAGTCTATTACATCGATCCGGACTTCTCTGATCCAACAATATTGGTGGAATTCACATCCGACGATTTGCCGTATGAAGATCAGGTTCATCAATTCAATTCCGAATAAATTCAAAAGCATTTAATTTAATTCCAGGAATATGATATTATCATCATGCCCAACGCAATGGTCTATCATTCGCGTTGTCGAACGCTGGAATGGATTCATAATCAGTGTGGTTATGGCGAATTCCTGTTTCCGGAAATGCGTGATTCGCTCATCACGAAATTGGTTCGTTTCAAATTTTTGGGCATTTTCGAATTTGGTTTACTCAAATAAATGGAATAAATTATGAGAAAATATTAATTTATCCAAAAAAAGAATTAATTTACCCAAATTCTTTCGCGTCAGAAATATTATATTTTTGTGGCCATATAACTTGGCCATAACTATGTATTAGGACTCACACCAAGGTTAGGTTTAGGGCAGGCATGGAATTAGGGGCTAAGATCTAGGGAATCTTAAAAAAAGTCTGATTTGGCCAAGTATATAGCCTCAAAAAATACAAAAAATTTAGGTAAGTAAATTAATAGTCTACTCCCATAAATTATTTAATTAAAAGAATTTCTTTCCTAAAAACGGACAAATTGAAGAAAAAATTTTTATTTTCAGCCATCCGTACGAAATTACAACAAATGCGAGGAAAAATTTCTGGCCGAAACAGCATTTTCCCATCGCCGTCATTTCAACGAGAACCAAAAGCGGGCCATTCACACAATTGTTTCCGGACTCCACGGGCCGTGTCCATATATTCTGTTTGGGCCACCGGTAACAATTTATAAAGAAATCCAGTTAAATTTGTTATTTCCAGGGCACCGGCAAAACGGTCACATTGGTCGAAGCAATTCGTCTCCTTCTCCTTGCCGAACCAAGCCAACCGGAGAAACGCATACTCGTTTGCACTCCATCCAACACAGCAGCGTTTGTTTTATTTTTAAATATTTTTGAACAATAATGAAGCAAATTTTTACCATTTTTTGTAATTAAATCGATCCTCTGAGGTCTGAGCAGGCCCGTAACCAGAAAAAAAAAAGTTTGGGATGGGACATTGCAAAAAATTTCGAAATAGGCTTAATTTCGCCAAATTGCCCAGCAGGGCAAAATTTTGACCAATAGGGTCTACTTTTTCGAAGAGGAAATGCCCCCACCCCCTATGTCCACTAGCTAAGGGCCTGCTTTTGACTGAACAATTTTGGTATAAATTTGAGTAAAAAAAAGACTATTTTTTGCCAATCAACCAAAAATTGTCTTTACCCGAAAAAATTTTAGCGACAATTTCATGCTTGAACTTTTGGACACCGGCGCATTCCAAGTGGACCAGCTGCTTCGCATTTTCTCATTCTCCAAAAAAGTGCGCACCCAAAATGAACATTTGCTGGATTCGGGCGTTTGTTGCATTTGGTTGGTTCATTTTAAAATTATTTTGCTAATTTTCTAATTTTTTCAGCAAAGCCGAAGATGGCGCTGAAAAATTCGGAATACCACCCATTGATGAATTGCTCAAAAAGAGGGTGGTTGTTTGCACGCTGAATACGTCAACATATTTGGTTTGATCACAAAAAAATTTTAAAAAATTTAAAAACAAAACAGGACAGTGGAGTACAAAATCGGTTTCAGTTTGAGAAAATTGAACTTTTAAAAACCGAAAATCGACATTTTTGAGAAACCTAGAACCGGATTACCCCACGGGCCACGGCCCACGCTAGGAGAAACCGACTTTTTTTTTTGAAAACCGTGACATCGGGTTTTAAACCGGAACGGTCTCAAAACCGGCTGGTTTAATGTCCAATATAATTTATAAAACCGAAATTTCGAATGTCCAAATTAAACTTTATTGAATAATTTTGATCGAAAATTAAAACATTTTTTACTTTATTTGCCGAAAAAACATTTAAATAAATTTCCATTTTTTTCACAATTAAATTAATTCCATTTTCTTTTCAGATCGACGGTGGCCTCGAGAATTGTTTCACGCACATTATCATCGACGAGGCCGGTCAAGCGGATGAACTGGAAACGCTCATTCCAATTATTGGACTCACCGAACCTCATTCCGAATCCGCTCTTCGCCGTGGCCCCACAAATGGTGGCACATTCAAGGGAACACATGTCATTTTGGCCGGCGATCCAAAACAGTTGGGCCCAGTTCAAATATGCGATATGTTGAAACGAGTGGCAAAACGTAAGTAAAATTGGATTAAATTAATAAATTTTTTGAGAAAATTGAATTTTTCATTAAAATAGACAAAAAACAAAAATATTTATTATTAGGGAGCGGATTTTTTGATTTTGACCAATTTTATGATGAGAAAAGCACAAAAATAGCGTTTTTGAACATTTATTTCACTTTAATGGCAAAATTTTTGACCTATTTTTTACCCATTCTGGCACTTTTTTGAAGGAAAATTTCATCGAAAAAATGCAATAAAGGTAAAAAAACCTATTTTGAGGTTTTTAAACTTACAATTAGGACAAATTTTCCAAAAAAAACTATTTTGCGATTTTTGCGACTTAAAAAATCGCACCCTATTTAATATTTATTATAATAATTTAAATTTTAAATTATTTTTCTAAACTTCTAACCAAATATCAAATAATTTTTTCACACTAATTTTTAGCCGGCTCCCTGATTGAACGTTTGATTGGCCATGAAAAGGATCGAAATGTTTTCCATTTTGACAAGTTTGTCCCCAGCCCAAATTTCATTACTAATTCCAATTTATTATAGACGTGTGACCACAATGCTCGAAGAGAACTACCGCTCGCATCCGACACTGATCGATATACCTTCTCGGCTTTATTATGGCGGAAAACTTCGTTCCAGTGCTCCAATTGGCGAGAAAAACACCCTTTGTCAGTGGAGCAATTTGCCCAAAAAGGTTGGCTCATTTTTTTTTTGAAATTTTAATAAATTAGGTTTGGGGAACTGATCCCAAATTGTCGCCAATTAAAATAACTTTCTAAAAGGCTTAAACCAATTTGGATGATTTTAATATCAAATTAAAGGCCGTACTCTTAGCTATCCAATGCAAACCATATCCAGGTTCCACAGGGGTCAGGAGGGCCATGGCCCCATCCTTTGGGAGTTGGGACCAATGGCCCCCAAAAAGTAAAAAAATTTTCGCTATGGACCCATGTCGGCTAAATTTCCCTCCCCCGTTGAAAATTTTTTCTTTTTTCTTCTTATAATGGAAATTTTTCAAATTGGCCCTCTCCTTGGAAAATTCTGTTTATACGGGCTCAATGATATTAATATAATTTAAAATGGGCAATAAATGATTATATTTCCAAAAAAAAAACATTGAGAATCATGGAAATTCCAAGTAAACTTCGTTTTGAACGGGTTTTTAGTAAAATTCCACCAATTATATGAACTATTCACAATAAAATTAAGTAGCTAATAAATTAGCATTTTGATTTGCCGTAAATCTTAGTAAAATTCCATTTTAAAAAGGAATTTTGCTGTAAAATCGGCATAAATAAAAATTTAATTAAAAAAGCCAAATTAAATCGCAAATTTTTCGTAAACGTCAAAAATTTATTTGCTCAGCAATTTGGCCACATTTTTGCATAAATTAAACTAAATTTTAATAATTTTTATTTGTTCAGGATTTCCCACTTTTATGGCATTCAGTCGAGGAAATGGAAGAAAGTGATGAAAATGGCTTTTCCTTTGAGAATAAAGCGGAAGTGGATATTGTCTATCAATATGTGAAGGCATTGATCAAAAGAGCCAAAGTTGAGCCCGAACAAATCGGAATAATTACTCCATACCGCTACCAGGTTAATTTTTCTTAATTATTAATTTAATTATTTTTGGATATTATTTTGCATCAAAAGTAGTTTTTTGACCTAATAAGTAACCGGTTTTAGACCATACAAACTTTATACTAATTTGTAGATGATTACATCGATATGCATTAAATGGTATATAAAATGTCAGGTTTTGGCCTAAAATTAAAGTGGTTTAAAACCAAAAATAGAGAATATGGTTTAAGCATTTCAACTCTCCCAGTTTTGATTTAAACTAAGAAATTTTAATGTCAAAAGACGCGTTTTGATGAGATTCAAATTGGTATAAGGTTTGTACTGTCCAAAACTGGTTTCTGATTTTTTAGAAGTCAAAAACTACTTTTAATGCAAAAAATGGTTACTCTTATTTTTCTAATAAATTAATTTAAATTCTACAAAAATTCCAATTTAAAGGTGAAACAACTTCGCCTTCGATGCGCCCAACATTATCCGGAAATTCTGATCGATTCGGTTGAGCGGTTCCAGGGCACAGAGCGCCGGGTGATCATTATTTCCACTGTTCGCTCCACTGGAATTGGATTTTTGGATAGCGAAAAGGTTTTCCATTTTTCAAAATTGTAATTAAATAATACTAATTTTAGCGTTTCAACACCGCCGTGACTCGACCAAAGGAATTGCTGATTGTGGTGGGCAGCAGCTACAATATGCGACGGATCAAAGGCTGGGAAGAGTTAGTTGTTTTCTATATAATTAAATTTTTAAATAAATAAAATATTTAAAAAATTAAATATAAATAAAAGCTTAAAGAAGGTCAAATTAATCCAATTCAATTAAAAAACACCCTCATAAAAATGTTTAGTCAAATTGGTAAAGCAACCATATCCAAAAACCACTAGTCGCTGGCTCAATTCCTCTTCGGATAAAATATTAAAAATTCATTGGGGAAATGATGAAAACAAATCCATTCGCTGAATTTGAGCGGTTAGCACAAATTTGAGGGCTGTCTTTACCTCAATTTGTGTACGTTTGTGTGTTTAAACGGCCGCCCCAAGATTGAAAACACAAATTCCCGAAGCTGATCCCCATTTTTTGAAATTATTAAAAACAATAAAATATTTTTGAATTAAAATTAAACGAAAACCGGTTTAAACGGTTTAATATCCTACTATTTTTGGAATAATAAAATTAATTAAATATTTAAATAAAAAAATTAAATATTTTTGAACTAAATTAAATTTTATATTTTAAAAATTTACCCTAAAATTGAATTTTCCTTTCAGATTGATCACCTATTGCGAACAGAACAGCGCACTGATTGGCCAAACTGAGCTGAGCATTGTCCAGAAGAAAAAGCAGGCAGTGCCCGATGCGATTCCTCCAGCCACCGGGGCCAATGCCACCACAAAACGAGCCTCACGTTTGCGTCGAAACGGCGCAAAGGAATCCAAGGAAAACGACAAAGTGGAAGAGCTGGCTCGTGAATTCGGTGGGATGGATATGGATGAATGGCTGCGAAAGAAACAGCAGCCAACGGGAGCACAAAACACCGGACTTTTCTACCAGGCCGATGAGGAGGATGAACGAGAAATTGAACGTGAGATGCGGCAATGGGGCCAACCACCGAATTTTTCTGCGTTGGATGATCAGTGGGGCCAACAGGTTATTTTTTGGCAATTAATAAAATCTACGGCTAATTTCATACTTAATTAGGGAATTTAACTAGATGCTGGTTTAGCTAATTTTTAAAATATCGGCATCCTTCCTAAAGACTTGTGTACAGGCTCAATCTTCTCGGCTTGGCCGATTTAATCTATGAAATTTCAATTTCAGACCCGAAATGAAATAAAGCATAGTCAAAAGTTAGTAAACCAAAACCGGTTTTGGTTTAAACAATTGTTCAACTTTTTAAACCTTGCCTAAACCAGTCTAAAATTTAAATTTTTTTTCATAGACTAAATCGACCATGCTGAGTCGAATGAATCCAAAATATCCAATCACATCACCTGCAATAAGGCTTAGGCAAAAGTTAGTAAACCTAAACCGAATTGGGTTTAAACAACTGTTTAGTTTTTCGATAATTGTTCAAACCGTTTTCGAATTGAAATTTCATAGACCAAATCGATGCCGAATCGAAAGAGCCTATTCTCAAGTTTTTTTTGGATTACCAAAATTAGCTAAGCCAGCATTTAGCTTATTCCGCAACTAGCCAATTTCCTATATTAATTTAAAAAATATTTTTAAATAATTTATTTTCAGTACTCCTATCCATCTTCATTTGCGAGCGACAACATCAGTCCATTGAGCAACAGTTTCCATATTTCGGCATCACAAGTCAGCAGCTTTGGTGGTGGTGGCTTGATGAATGAGTCCACGTGCAGCAGTTCAATTCCGCCGCCGAAAAAGAGCAAAAAGAAGAGCCGCAAATCATCGACCTCTTCTTCCAAACAATCTCAACCGCAGCCATCACTCATCAAAATTAAACCTCCACCGCCAAAACCAACAACTCTCATCCAAATCCAACCTTCATCCAAACAACAACCGGCTGCCATCATCAAATTGGCCGAGAAAAAGGAAACAAATATTGCCGTTTACACGTTGGCCGATGCAATTGCCAACCACAAAAAGGAAGAGAAGAAACGCCATGGGAAAGAGGAATTGGATGGTTTGGGCGGACGCAAAATTTCGGCAGCAACTATGGCAGAGAATACCAGTACCAGTCCGGATGAGGAGGAATATGAGGTTTGGAAATGATTCGGGAAAAAAATTAAATTAGTAAAATGTAAATTATCCGGAATTAAAATTTTTTTAGTTATTTTAAGAATTTACATTTAAAATTTTATTTTCTATTTTTATAAATAATTTATACAAAATTTTGCAGACTGCAACTTCCGGAAATTCGCCCAAACGGCCCATCGATGGTTTTGTGATTGCTGTTGAGAATGAGCAAAGCAACGAAAATCGCAATGATGAGGATGCCGAATTGAGCGCAATCCAACATGAAATGGACACATTGATGGCACTGAAGCGTCAAATGGATCAACTCACAATGTAAATGTCGAACGAATGAAAGGGAAACGAAGAAGAATATTTTTTATTCATCCATTATTTTATTATAATCTCTGAAATCTCTCCCCCAAAAAATTCACTTTCAATTATTATATACGGGCATTTATTCTACGGCTTTATATTAATTGTTTTGCTTTTTGTTCTTGCCCAAATATTTATATTCGACCATTTTAATACACTGCCTAGTGCCTATGCCCAGTTTTGTCCCAACAAAAAAGGTAAAATAAATACATCCTTCACTGGTATTGTATTCCCATTTATTCTAGCAATATTTTTGAATAAAATTTTTTGATTTATTGTTTAAATTGAGTAATATTTAAGTTTTAAATCATTATCATTACTAGGGTTCTTCAATTAATAGGATGTCAAACAATTTTGACATTAGGCTTGGAACAAATGTTGGATAGAGAAAATTTTGGAGATTTTTATTATTGTCGTGTCATTAAATCATTTGAAATTCTTTAGGGATATGCGGGTCATAATTGTTAATAAATCCCTGCCTAACCCTTACAATCTATCCCTAATGAACCATAACCATAGGAAACCTACTTTTTTTCCTACTCATCTTCTTAATACTAATAACTCCATTAAGTACGCATTTTTAACCACTTTTTAAATTAAATTTTCTCAAATGGCTTGCCAAAATGGAAAACAATTTCATTTTATTTTTGAAACAAAGCATATAAAAAAAAACTAAAAATCATTTCATTGAGATATAATAATAATAGTAAAAATTGAGCTAAACAGGAGAAAAATAAACGTCAAATAATATATATTTATTCCAATTGTTAAGAATCCTCCTTCTTCTCCCATTCATTCATTTATCATCTCTCCAAGGATTATCGTTGGAATTGCCCGCACCATTACTGTCCATAGAACCACCTCAAATATATTTTATAAAATTAATTTAAAAATAAATAAAAACCTTTCGATCGCTGGCGGTGAATTGCGGCCTTGAAGAATGGATTATCCTGATTATTAATTCCATTTGTGGGGTCAGAAGCATTTAAGATGGAAGAAGAGGTTTGCTGAAATGGTCGGAAATTATTAAAAGGATTTTTAATTTTTATATGAAACATTAATTTTCCGGAAAGAATACAGAACATTTACAACTGGGCGATGTCCCAACTATGGGCGCCGTCGCTTGTAGCTCACTTAAAGACTAAACCTTTTAGTATCAAATTAAAGAGCGCACTGCTGGCTATCGATTGATATAAAATTTATTTGGTTAAGATTTGGTGGAATTGAGTCCAAAAAACCATGAAAAAATTTTCAAATTTACAATAATGGTCTTTTTTATGGTTTTTTAAGTACAACTTCGCTAATTCTGGACCAAACCAAATAAATTTTATATCCCTCGATAGCCAGCAGTGAGCTCTTTAATTTGACACCGAAACCAGCTCTAACGGTTTCGTCCTTAATGAGCTATAAGCGACAGCGTTCAGTTGAACGGATCCTGGTATTCTTTAATTTAACAGTAAATTTTTGAAACTACACTATATATGTTTTTCTAATTTCTCGTTTGTATTAAAATTTTTCTAAATAAAACCTGGGAAATGGAATTCGCTGCAAATTGTGCGCTTGGATTCTGCGGAAATTGGGCTGAACTTTTGAAGGGTGTGAAGCATCCGGCGGCCGTTGAAGTGGATGGTTGGTCCGGTAGTTTAACTTTGATAAGTTCTTTGGCCGTTTTGACCCTCAATGGACCGGAGGTGTAACCAGCGGAGCTCACTGAATTAATTTTTATTATTCAAAAATTTCCAGAATATTAAAACCTCGTTCCATTGCCCAATAAACAAAAATGGAAAAGCCAAACTGAAGAGCATATTGAAGCAAAACTGCGCCAATCCCACTGAAATAAATTTAGTAAATTTTGAGAATAAATGATTTGGAAATATTTAAAATGGCAACAAATATTTTGAAGAATTTAATGATTTAATTGGTTTTGAACCAAACCATGACAAAATATATACCAATCGATATTTTTTTGACGCGATCTATCGATTGGGTATAGGTTTAGGGGTCTAGGAAAAACCATTAAATCCATATACTCATCATTTTCAGTTCTTTTTTGTCAAATTAAATACCATAATAGTACTATTACAGTTTACCGGATGGAAAGGAATAAGGAAAAGGGGATGATGATGAAGAAGAAGAGATAAAGCTTAGGATCATCTTCTTCATCATCCTCATCATTATCTTCTTCTTCATCATCATCCCATCATTATCTTCTTCTTCATCATCCTTCCTCATCGCTATCATCCTCATCATTACTTTCTTCTTTTTCTCCTTCTTCATTTTCATCAATCATCATCCTTTTTCCCTTTCATCCGGTAAACTGCATTAGTACCACCATCCTAAATGATTAAACCTATAAAGTCCCTTGACGCCCTCATTGCGAATTATGGAAGTGAAACAATCGAAAATGCCATCATATTTGTATTGGCCTGCCGGTGGAACAATGACACATGAGCCATAGTCCAAATTGTCAACCATAATTTTGGCATTTCCTTAAATTTATTTTCCAAAAATTTCCGATCAATTTTGTAAACCTTGATAATAAAGCCTATGAAGAACGGTTTCCAGTGGATACAAAGCCAAGTCGGCCACAAAACAAGCGGTCATTGTTGAGAAAAGTTCAGGCATTATTGTGTGATAACGTTTCCGCTCCGATGGCAATTTTCGACTCTGCAAATTGTAACATTGATATTTTTGGAATATATTTGAATACTTGTTGGTTATTTGGGTATTTTTCTTATCTTTCTCAGTTCAAAAATCTTTACTCTGGACTCAATCAGTGCAGATAACCTGACCCATTCAACTGGGCGACCGCCTCAACTTGGAACCGTCTCCCTAGCTCATGAAGAATGAAACCGATATAGATGATTTTGGTATCAAATTAAAGAGCTCACTGCTGGTTATCCAGCGATATAAGATTTATTTGGTTTGGTTAAGATTTGTTGGAATTATGTTCAAAAAACCATCAAAAATTTGCGCTAGTCTTTGCTAATGGTTTTTTAAGTATAACTCTGCTAATTCTGAACCAAACCAAATAAATCTTATATCGATTGATAGCCAGCAGTAAGCTCTTTAATTTGATACCAATATCAGCTATATCGGTTTCGTTCTTAATGAGCTATAAGCGACGGCGCCCTGTTGAATGGGCCGCCGACCGTCCATAACTACCAACCCCCATAATTTTTTTCTGAATATAAATTCACTTACAACATAGGCCCGTGTCCAGTTCAACGCTTTCGCATGAGCATACTGACAAATGAGAAAATGCGCAGTATGGTAGATGGAAGTTGGCAAAGCAAGCCAAAAAATTGAACGTCGTTTATCGGCCAAAGAGGTGGGACGGCCACGGATGTTGAAAAAGTCTTGCCGAAAACGCTGAATATAAATTTAATTATCTTTTTACTTTAATCTCAAATAAAACCTCAAAACCATGAGTGAGCACATCCCACATTGTGGAATCGTCCTTGTCCCGTGAGTCCCAACTTCGAATTGTTTGAAAGAAGTTGGTCACAATTAATGGCGTGCAAAACAGGAAATTGGACGCTTTCAGCAAAATATGCCGCCAAAATTTCTCTGAACTTCCATCGGGCACATACGATTTTGGCAAACCGAAAATTTCGGCGATGAGCTGAAATTGGCCAAAAAGTTCTTAGGAATTATTTTGGAAAAACCAACCAGCTCTGACATCCATGAGAATCCCCAAAGAACGCCGCTGCCAAGTGTGCCCTTCCATAGAGTAAAAAAGCCCTAAAATTTTTGGTTTTAATTTAATTTGTTTTCATTGAAAAACTGTGTACATCTTTTGCCGTTAATTTGAATATAATTGGAATCAATGTGTGTGGCAACAAATGTTTTTGCACTGCACAATCATGAACTTGACATTGACGCCGCAATACCACACAAGAATGTCGTATAATAATGCTGTTTGTTGTGCTTAAAAAGAGTGATGTTAAATTAGTAATTTGAACAATGTAAAATTACTATGCAGCTGCACGCGCAATTGAAGTCAATGCACCGCCTTGATAGGTTTTGTTGTTCCCAAATCCTGTTACGCCGACGAATGTTGACATTTTTGGGAAGAAAATTTATTGTTTATCGTTTTATTATCTAAATTTTACTGATTTACACAAAGGAAAATGTTAAATAGATTAATCAAGGATGGGACATGTCCCTTCCAATGTGGTGTTACGAGTTACGTGAAAAAAATTTAAGGTTTTTCAATAAAAAATTTGTTCCACAAAATATCATATTCATTACCTATTGTTTAGTTAATTTTTAAGCTTTGTTTACTATGAGACAGAAAATTAGCTAAAAACTGATGCAAGCTTATGTTGAGCTGAGCCTATTTCTTGCTATACTATAAGGATGATTGAGTTCACCTAAAAGGTTTAACTTTGAAAACATAACTAATTTAGGTTTAAATTTTTCACGCGCTTCACAAAAAATAAAAAAAATCTGTTTGTGTTTGAAAACTTTTGGTGTTAAATTTATTACTTAGATGTTGATTAAATGATTATTTTATGATCAATGTCAGAATGATGGAAAAATGTGGTTGTGATGTCAATGTATGATGAATGAATATGAATAGTGAATAGTAAAGGAACATGGAGGAAGATGGAAATGGAAGAAGGAAAGGAAGTAGGAATAGGAAGTGAATAATTGGTCATCACTCATCACTCATCACCCTATATTTTTGTAATTTAGGGATGGTGCATTAAGGCTGGCATTTCGATGCTTTAGAGCGGTGCTTTAACATGCATCAAAAAATCGCCGGACATGCATCAAGAAATCGCTGGACACGCATCAATAAATCGCTGGACATGCATCAAGAAATCGCCGGACATGTACCAAGAAATCGCCGGACATGTACCAAGAAATCGCCGGACATACATCAAGAAATCGCCGGACATGTACCAAGAAATCGCCGGACATGCATCAAGAAATCGCCGGACATGCATCAAGAAATCGCCGGACATGTACCAAGAAATCGCCGGACATGCATCAAGAAATCGCCGGACATGCATCAAGAAATCGCCGGGCATGTACCAAGAAATCGCCGGACATGCATCAAGAAATCACCGGAAATGGATAAAGAAATCGCCGGACATGTACCAAGAAATCGCCGGACATGCATCAAGAAATCGCCGGACATGTACCAAGAAATCGCCGGACATGCATCAAGAAATCGCCGGACATGTACCAAGAAATCGCCGGACATGCATCAAGAAATCGCCGGACATGTACCAAGAAATCGCCGGACATGCATTAAAAAATCGCCGGACAGCATCAAGAAATTGCCGGAAATGCATTATAAAATCGCCGGACAGCATCAAGAAATCACCGGAAATGGATAAAGAAATCGTCGGACATGCATCAAGAAATTGCCGGAAATGCATTATAAAATCGCCGGACAGCATCAAGAAATTGCCGGAAATGCATTATAAAATCGCCGGACAGCATCAAGCCGGAAATGATAAAATCGCCGGACAGCATCAAGAAATTGCCGGAAATGCATTATAAAATCGCCGGACAGCATCAAGAAATTGCCGGAAATGCATTATAAAATCGCCGGACAGCATCAAGAAATTGCCGGAAATGCATTATAAAATCGCCGGACAGCATCAAGAAATTGCCGGAAATGCATTATAAAATCGCCGGACAGCATCAAGAAATCGCCGGAAATGCATTATAAAATCGCCGGACAGCATCAAGAAATTGCCGGAAATGCATTATAAAATCGCCGGACAGCATCAAGAAATTGCCGGAAATGCATTATAAAATCGCCGGACAGCATCAAGAAATTGCCGGAAATGCATTATAAAATCGCCGGACAGCATCAAGAAATCGCCGGAAATGCATTATAAAATCGCCGGACAGCATCAAGAAATTGCCGGAAATGCATTATAAAATCGCCGGACAGCATCAAGAAATTGCCGGAAATGCATTATAAAATCGCCGGACAGCATCAAGAAATCGCCGGAAATGCATTATAAAATCGCCGGACAGCATCAAGAAATCGCCGGAAATGGATTAGAAGAATTTTTGAGTATGGAAATTGGATTTGGAAGGAAAGTCAAAAGCAAACAAATCAATTTATGCTATTAATAGTGTAAGTACATATACATTCTTTGGATTTTACCTGTTTTTTCTCAATAAAAATCTTAAATAATTCACAAAAAGACATTCATTTATTATAAAAAAAAGTTGATTAAAAACATATCTCATATTTGTTTATGCATTTATATTCCTTCATCTTTCAATTTCTTTTCTTCATCCTCCTCATTGGCCATTGCCATCATTATTGTTGTTACCATTCCCATCATGATGACGGCGCCAGTAATCTCGCTGACGTGCCTTCTGATCGCGCCATTGTTGCCGCTGACGTTCCCTCTGCTCCTCCTGCACTCGACGACGTTCATCCTCGCGAATGCGTTCCTCTTCCTGGGCGCGTTCAGCTTCCATCTGACGAAACATCTGTTCTTGTCGGTTGTATTCTCGATTAAATTCTCGCTCCCGTCTTTGTGCCTCTTCCAGTATACGTCTCACCTCGGCCTCTCTGCGTTCACGGTCCGACATGAAGGATTGCTTTGGTAATCTCTGAAAAGAAAGGAATATAAATATTAAAATTATTAATTTAGTAAATGAGCGAGGGAAAGGATAAATAAAAGAGAACAATGGGGGGGGGGGGGGGGGGGAGAGTTTAAGAGGGCACTATTAAACAAAAATTGGTACTATTAAACAAAAATTAGTGATATTTTTTCATTTTAATCCCAAAAATATTTTGAAAGTTTTCTTGTACCCAAAAGTAATTCTTATTGTGGATTGAGGAGGAGGAGAAAATTATTAATTATTTATAAAGGCAAGCTTTTAATTCAAATTAATGCCAATGGGGGAGAAAATTATTTGAAAATAATATGGTTTTGTTTTTGAAAATGATTGAAATGAAATGATGGTTTTTTGAAGAGCTTTTAAATGGGTTTTATGTCCCAATGGAAATAGCAAAAATGAATTTTCTCCCTTTGAATCTCGTTCTATTTATTATCAAAACATTGGGGAAAATATTTAAAATGAATGATGTGAACTTATTCCAGCAAAATGGATAATAATGTAGAAATGAAAAGTGTGAATCAGCATAGGAAATTTGCAAAAAAAATATTGTCTGTTTGCAATTTCTTAACCTTAATTAAATCCATGCTTATTCTTTTTGGTCAATTTGAGGTGAATCCGGTGATAGTTAGTTCAATTTGGTGCAAAACTTGAACAATTTTTTGTTTTTTACCATTAAAAATTGTCCCCCTCCTTTCCTTTAATATATTCTTTTCATTCACAATTTCTAGTTTATAGTGAGATCTGTCGGGGCAAACTGCAGAAGCAGCAATTTGTCCAATTATTGATTGCCATTCCTCATCAAATTCACCCTGATATGCCTTTCTTTTAACCCAGGCACAATTCCAAGTTCCCATTCCCCCAATTAGGAAGAAATGGAAAAAAGCAAATCAAATCAATCCGAAATTTACGCTATCAACAATATAGGTATATGAATTTAACCTGTTTGTTTTTCAAGAGAAATCATATTCAATAATTCACTTAAAGATATTTATTTATCAAGAAAAGTTGAATTTACAGTTTAACAAATTTATTTATGTCCCCATCTTCTTCATTCTCTTTCTTTTCTTCATCCTTCTTATTGGCCGGCACCATCACCATTGCCATCACCAAAACGACGACGACGACGTTCTTGAGCCTGAATTCGCTTCACTTCAAGTCGCTGGTCTCTCAGCCGAGCCTCCTCTCGCCAGCGTGCCTCCTCCCGAATGCGCTCCTCACTAATTCGGCGTGTCAACTCTGCATATCGTTGTTGGACTTCGCGTTCACGTTCTTCGGCAATGCGGGTGATTTTTTCCAAACGGCGTCTTGCCTCTTCCTCACGTCTTTGAAGGTCACGTTCGGAATCCGACATGAAGATTGCTTTTGTAATATCTGAAAGGGAATTTAATATTTAAATGGTTATAATTGGCAAATACGCGTAATAAAAGTAACGAATAGAGAATTGATGAATGATGTAGGTTTGGGAGTAAAAGGGGCTGTCCTTAAACAAATTAACAATTTTTTGGGCCAAAAATATTTTGAAAGATTTCTTTTATCCAAAAATTATAGGAGGGAAAATTATTAATTATTTATAAAGGCTAGATTATCCCAAATAAATGTTAATGTGGAGAAAATTAATATTGTTTAAATCTTGTTGGAAATAATCATTTTGGATTTGATAAATGAATAAATGTGGTTATGGGAAGATAGCTTTTAAATGGGGTTTATGTCCCAGTGGCCAATGGCCATCATTGGAGGGGCAAAAATGGGTGTTCTCCCTCTGCTGAATAATTCCCAAAAAATCCCGATCGGTTTTTTGCCCCCACAGCAGACGAAGCTGCAAATTGGTGGCGGTTCGATTCCGTCTTGAATTTTTCATCAACATTGGTGAAAATATTTAAAATGAGACTAATTTTGAGTTCATATTCAAAATGGATAATATGGAAAAAGAATGTGAACCAGCAGGGGAAATTGCAAAACTGGTAAAAAAAATTCACGGAATTTTGGACAGATTTGCAATTTCTTAAGTTTCAATGAAATCGATGTTTATTCGTTTTGGCCAATTGAGGTGAATCCGGTGAAATTAATGTCAGTGTAGATCAATTTTAATTTTACCACCAAAAGTTTTATTATATTATGCTCCCCAAACAAATTGATCGATTTTCCATTTTAATTGCCATAGCTCATAGGGCGGAGGGCAACCAAAAAATCACACACACAATAAATCCGCTCCAAAATTGGTCTAGCGGATTCCATCATTCCCCCAAATCCTCATCGACCACCACTATTTCCTTTTTGTTAAATGTCCCTCCAAAAGAAACAAAATTTGAAGGAATTACAAAACAAAGAATTGCGCACCGTTTGCCAACGAGTCCATTTTTATTCGGAATTTTGGCTGGAAACTATCGAAGATGGAAGTAACTTCAATGAGGCATTTGTCAAATCCAATGGAAAATGTTGTGGATTTTGCCGATTTTTAGAGAAAAAATTGGACAATGATATGCTTAAAAGTGAGCAATACACTCTCAAAGTGTTGCAAATTGTAAGCATTTTTCCGATGAATGAATTTTCGCCAAACGATTTTTAGTCCCTTTGTCTCCTTTCACTTTTGCTTTGCCCTTTTTTATCTGGAAATTATGGAGAACGAGGAATTTGTTTGGCACTTTCTGCTCTTTCCCTTTTCATAATTGTCGGCATACTTTTGTCCAAATTGCTCACTTTAAACCGTTGGCTAAACCAGACACATTGGTTCATCTTGGTAATCCCTATCCTTTATTCAATTAATCGATTATCATTTCATTTTATCCAATAGGAAGCAATTATTTATGGCATATTTTGCCTCCTTTTTTGTCTTTCTTCCCTTTCTATTGCCTTGATAAATGTCCAGCCCCAATTCGTCCAAGAAAACGAGGCCGAACACCAACAAACATTGGCCTTAATTGAATCATTTGTTTTGGCACTTTGTGGCGCAACATTTGCCATTGACATTGGTTGCGTTTATTCGCAAAGATTGTCAAGAACGTGGATTCCATTCATCTCAAAATATCGAATATGAAATGATCTACTTGCAATAAAATATCTAATATTTAATCAATAAAGCGTCGTAAATAATCTCTCTAAAAAAATGTCTGCACTTCCTCGGTGTCGATGTCCGTACTATTGCTAGCTCCATTATCAATTATCATTAATTATACCGAAAAATCATGTTTGTTTAAGGCATTTATTATCCAAACCAGTTTTCATTCATTTTTAAGGATTAAATCAAAAAACCAATGCTTTTCGGATTTAGCATATTGAAGAATAAACTGGTAACGCATTTATAAATGTTAAACTTGTAAACCATGAAACGATTTTTTCAAAACTCGCACTCCTTCTGCCTTCGTAATTTATTTTCATGTAATCCAATCCATTTGGAATTAAAATGTTTTATTATTTGATGATTTGATTAATGATTACTTACATTTAATAGTCATTTTTCAGCTAAACAATTGACGAATAATTTCCAATTTTAATTATGGTCTTTTTCATCTGTGATGCATGCGGCGAAGCATTGAAGAAAAAGCAAGTTCAAGCCCACATTTTCAAGTGTCTAAACTCCACATTTTCCTGCATGGATTGCCAAATGGTGTTTGATCAAACTTCATATGAAGGACATATAAAATGCATTTCGGAGAACCAAAAGTACGGAGGAGCCAATTATGTGCCAAAAGTTAACAAGGTTTTATTTTAATAAATTTAATATAAAATATTAAAAATGGGAAAGAATGAAAGAGTTAAAAATGATGGAATGATAATAGTATTTACGTTCACAATTTACAAAAGTGAAGGGCGGATCCTTCACTCAATATTTTCGGACATTTTCTTCTTAGTTGATATAAACAAACATTATCCGGCCATAAAACCGAGACCCAATGCCGGTTTCAAGGGGAGAGGGTGCTGGGGGCGGCGAACCCCCTCCTCGGAGTGACACTCCGGGCTACCATTGGCATGGGAATAGGGAGAAAAATAAAAATTCGCTCGCGCTTTTTCCAAAAAAAACTTGATTAGACCTAAAAAATTGGTAAAAATTCGCTCACGCATGCACCCTGGGGGCCACTGCTGTAGTTTTTTCGGCAGCGCGCCTCGAAAAATCCTGGAATCGCCATGCCTAGCCCTGCTTTAAGTCTTAACCTTAAAACCTAGGCTATAAAACGTAAAACCAAAGGTCCCCCTTCACTATTCACTTGTATAAATCATAGAAGTTAAACTAAAATATTTCTGACTATAAACGGAAATACATATTTACTTTCCCAATGTTCTTAAAAATAATTCAACCATTAAATGAATAATTAATAAAAATCATTAAAGGGTGAAGCGAAGCAGGATGCATGGGTGCAACAAGTTCGGGCTGCAATCAAATGTGTTTCGGAACCAAAGCTCAAAAATCTTCTCCGACAAGTGCAAACTCGCGACAATATTCCCAGGAAAGAGGCCAAATTCATCAATTTTCTCCAAAATTCACTGCGCATTCGGGACCGGGAACTGTGCCAACAAGCATGGCAGGCAATCAAGGATGGGGCCGAAAAGTTGAAAAGCCAAGAAGAGCCGCAACAATCAAAGCAAATGGCACAAGATTAGATTGATATTTGACATAATTGTTGACCACCAATAAAAATATAAATTCCATTTCTCATTGTTGCTTATTTTGATTAATTTTTTATAAATAAATGTTAAAAATAAATAAAAATGTAATCCAATAAATATTTTTATTTTCTGATTAAAAAGTTCCGTACTTTTACTTTTTTGATTTTAATTTTTAAATACGATTGGTTATATTTTACAGCATGAACCCTTGATTAGATTAGGCTGGTAGCTGTGATAATTTTTATAGGATATATACTGCTAATCGATAATATCCTTTTATTATAATAATTCGAAGAATATATGTTTCCATTCTTTGTTTTTTTCGGACATGCTGGACGTAACTATTCATATCCCTACCCTATACCCTAGTTAAACCAGTTTAAAACCCGAAATTTTAGTTGGCGATAACTTAGGTTCAAACTGGTCAAATTAATTTTTCAATAAAATCGATACTGACGAATCGATTGAACCATAGATCGTGGCTCGATAACTAGGACATGACGAAAAACATAATCGATCGCAATATATACAAACTTAAAGATTTTTGTTGTTAAAAATTTAATAATATTCATTCAATTTTCAGATTATTCTTTATTCACAAATATTCAAAACCCTAGAATTAATTCCAGCAAAACTGATGGATGAAGAAAAGGCACAGATGCAGAATAAAATAATGCAAATGCATGAGGAGAAGGTCGAATTGCACAAGGAAAAGGCTGAATTGATGACAAAATTGTTGGCCAAAACGGAAGAATGCGGCGATCTCAAATTAAAAATGAAAGAATTGGAAGCAGAAAAGAAGGAAATGGAAAGCAAAATTGAAAAGTTGGAGGAAACAGTGAAAGGATTCAAAGAGAAGGTAGCATTTTTCTTTTTCCAAATCAGCAAATTTTTGCTTAAAATAATTGCAAAAAAATTTAAATTTCGTTTTCAGGACAAAATTAGCAATCATGGTGAAATTCCGAAGAGACCACTTCAAATTTTTGTGAAAATGAGGACAGGCAAGACGATCACATTAGATTGTTCACCCACTGAAACTGTTGGGAAAATCAAGGAAAAAATTTATGAAAAGGAAGGGATTCCTCCAGAGCAGCAGAGAATTTCTTATGCAGGTATCTTACATAAAGAGAAATCTAAAAATTCAAAAAATTCTAGGAAAGCCACTGGAGAATGGCCGTACTCTGGCGGATTACAATATTCAACGAGAGTCTACTTTGTTTATGTTCTAGCGATAAAGAGGATGCTAATAAGAGATAATTCTGATACATGCATGGAGATTTGGAGATTAACTTCATTCAATTGAAATATTTAATTTATTCATTGTTTTTCTTGATATGATAAAGCTATTTCTGCTGAATGGTATTAATATTCTGAAAATTTTTTGTTATAATAAAATCACTCCTGGTCTAGATTATCGATTCAGTTGGCTCTTACCCCATTTTTTAACATGGTTTTGAACCAAAAACCATGAGATGGTTTAACCGGTTTAATACCCACCCTTAAAATTTGACCAAATCATTTACCAATCGATTGGCTTGATGAGCTCAATCGATTGGGTATAGGGTTTAGGGGCCTAGGGCAAAGCATTAAACCACTAATTCTTTTCGCCATTTTCAATATTCTTTTTGCCAAATTAAATACCATCCTATTTTTAATATCGTAATCCACATCCAGAGAACGAAGAAAAATTCCGCAATGCGGGATCCCCACTGAATTATAATTATCGTAAAATATTTACAAATTTTAAACAAAGATTTTCCATTTCGGTAAATCCAACCACCGGCGGGTGATATTGAACTCTCAGTCAGAAGGAGTACTCCTTTAAAAATCCTAGGGTGGCTCTGCTCTAACCTATTCTTATATGGCTTAATTACGATTTTGTTAGAATCCTAACCTCTGGTGATTAATTTAGGGAAATAATGCAGTGACTTTGTGGACATTCAAAATTTGCACCCGGATAACCGATAAGTACCATGTTTTATTGATTTAACAGGGAAACATTATTTACATGGAATGTTTTAAGATCCATTTTATGCCGAATTAATTTCCAAAATATATTTTTTTGATAGATCCATTCCATTCAGTAATCTTCTTCCAGAAAATGGAAATAAAATTTTCCCAGTAATGATGGAGGAGTCTAATGGAAGCAAAAAACCAGCTAATTTGTTTTTACCCCCAAATTTTTATGAGTTTTCCGTCAAAAGGAAGGGAAATCTTTCTTTTAAAAAATTGCTGCTAGCCAAAAATGATGGAAAATGGCAAAGAATCTTCTTTTAATGAATGTACTCCGTCGTTGGGGTGCTGCCGGCACTCTTTAAAGGCATTCCATACCCCTCAATCTTTATTGGTTTCCCGGCGTCGGCAGCAGCCGTATGGCCAATGGGCTGTTCATTTATTTATGACCATCGGCGGCGGAAAGCTCAATTCACAAATTGGGTGGTTTCTTCGTCTCATCAATGAATTTGCTCCCAATTGGTTTTTTTCCCGGAGGCTTCTTATTCAAGAACATAATTCTTTCCATAATCGATCCAACATTATGATCCATTCTCTGATCACATTTAAAGGCATTAATTCCCTTCCGGGTTCAATGAATGCTCATAATCAGGAAATGAATTCGACTTTACAAAAAACAATTTAATTTTTCACCATTATTTTATGTGATTTTCAGCCTTCAATTTAATTCTAAATTCCGTCTATTCATTTATGATAATATCCTTGCAAAAAATTGTCCAAATAAAGATTCATCCTTGAATTTTTTCTAATCTAAAAATTTCTTTCAATGTCCTTCAAATCATTTATCCTTGCATAATAATTGGTCAAATAAAGTTTCATCAGATCTTTTTTTAAAAAATTTCCCAGAACAACTCCATTGTTCCACTACAAAAAGAGAAAATTCTACCGTGAAATGACTTCCCCCTGAGACCTTCCAAAAGCATTGACTTCCCTTTGGGGCAAAAAGCATGTAGCAAGACTTTTTGAGGGAGGGCCACATTGGAGGGAGGGTGGCCGAAATTCCCACCTATCGATTTCCCTCGGGGGAACATCAACAAAACATAAAAAAAAGTCAAAACAGCAAAGAAGCCGAAAAGCTTGACGGATGCCATATAGCCAAGGAAGGAGGATGGGAAGGAAGAAGTTGAGCATGTAGCCACCGACATTGATGAGGTGGGAATTGGAAATACCTACACGCATTTGCCGTGCCGTCAATTTTTTATGTTCTCTTTTTAATGCTTCCAATCATCGATAATTTATAATAGAAATGAGAACATAAAGGAAATTATAATTGGAAGGTGTTACCGGCTTATTTTGGAGATTGACTTCTTTCCCAATTAAATTAAAAAATACAATTGTTAGCTTGCCATATTGAAATCCATTGATAGATAGAAGCAATTCAGGACCATTTCCTTTTAAATTTCGCCACAATCTGCTGACAAATAAGTAATTGACAGCCTCACAATCAGCAGCAGGAGGTTGGGAGAGCAAATCAACCCTCCAAAGGCGACACCGGAAAACAATCAATGGGCTTTTCCCTTTAAACCAGGTTTAATGGCGTCAATTGGCCACCCCCCCCCCCCCCCCCAAAGCAGACTCTATTGGCCAATTCCTTCATATTCCCGTCTCAATCTCGCCTCTTCATCATCACTTTTTTGAGTGATTTTTTTGTTCAATTGATTTCATACACCTCATTCATCAATAATTCACCTCAGTCAATTCATTCCGCACTTTTTCCTCATCACTTTGATTGAAACCCTTGCGGATGGATTGGTTTAAGACGGCCTAATTTGTCTCTAAAATGACCACCATTTGCCCCCAATTCATAATTCTTGGCAATAATAAGGGTGGCTAAATTCTTCCACATTTTCCATTCGCCAATTCTTCAAAATTTTATTGCTTGCCATTTTCCTTATCCCAAATTTGTTTATTCCCTTTTTGGGCATCATTTTCGAGACATTTGTAAGCCAAGGGAAATTCGAGACTTTTTCCAAGGAAATTCATTTTTTATAGAGCATATAAAAAAAAACTTAAAATTGGCTCTAAGAATCAATTAATCGGCTAGGAAATATTACTTCTACTGAATATAAATAAAACATCAACAATTATGAGAAAATAAATCGTTTTTATGCTTTTTTTTGTAATAAAAAGGCTTCCAATATTTTGGTTCCAATAAATGTCCATAAAATATATAAATCCATTTAATCCTTTAGATTTTATAAAATTTTTGAAAATAATAAATTCAATTGAATTTATTAATTAAAATTAGAATTGCTCGAAAAATAGGATTAATAATTGGGACTGTATTAAAAGGCCGAAAAACTGGAATATGTCCGAAAACTTTATGTGTCTCAAAATAATCTATTTTTTGAGATCTTATAAGTTGGCCAAGTCAAACTTCTTTTGGATTACCATTTCCTACCCTACTTATTAGCCTTAGCCTTTAACTCATCCTTGGCCTAAATAAGCCCTAACACTCCTAGTTATGGCCAAGTTATATGGCCTCAAAAATATATTATTTTCGATATGAAATGTTTTCGGACAATTCAATCGTTTTTTCAACCATTTAATATTTTTCCTTATTAATTTTATTTATCAATCAAATGAAATTATTAAAAATATATTTATCTCCACATTTCGGTAAATTTATTAAATTGAAGGAAAAAACCACCAAACAAATGGGCATTTATTTTATTTTTGCCTACTTCCTTTACCAACCAAAAACCGCCGTTCGTTCATCTGGCAAATGTTTTTTTCCTCCGCAATCCTTCAACCATCTTTGCCCATTAAAATTAAAAAAAGCCAAAATGATTGGTTCGCCAATTTTAGCCAATAAATTTTTAATTAGCTTCTTTTTTGCGGGCAGATGTCTTCATCCGAATTTTTTAAATTTTAATTGCACCAAATCCACAATTCAATTTGTTTTTATATTTCTGGGAATTTTCTCAATTCCAGTAAATTCTCTTTTTAAAAAGAATCCAAATTTTTTGGCTCAAATTCGTCGTCTTTTTGTTGCCTTTTTCCCATTCATTTAATGATCATCCATAATTCTTCCCTTTTTTTTGCCAAAATTTGCACACAAAAAATGTGCCATGAATTCAACAAATCCCTCTTTTCCCATAGGCCATAGTCCTTTCTTTTTTATTGCTTCATCATCCTCCTCTTCATCCCAGCAACCAAAAAAGGAGAAGACGCGCGCCAAAGAATTGAATTTTGTGCCGCCGAATTATATTAGATTTTGTCCATTCTCTACGGGTGCATTGTTGCACAAAACAGTTCAATAGAGGAAGATTTTACCCTCATTCAATAGAAGAGGGCACATTGTTGGCCAAAATTAGGCCCTAGCTTGCTTGCCTTTTCTCCTCTTTCATTCATCAACAAATGTGTGCGCTACTTTCGCGTTTTCAAAAAGTCATTCATTGTTTGGGGCATTTCGACAGCACCTTGATGCTTTCTTATTCTTCCCTCACTCCTAATTTTACCGCACAATGAATGAATTTGCACCGGAGGCCCAGAAAGACCCTTCGAATGAATTTGCATTGGGCCTAGAAAACCCTTTTTCGGAATAATGAGTAAAAACAAAACTGCTGTTGGAATCTTCACATTCAAATTTCGCCGACTTCACATTTTAGGGCACAATGCCCAAAAGTGAAAGGGAGAGGGTCCGAGACTATAAAACTGCCGCCAATCGATTCTCGTGGATTTTTTTGGACAAGCCAAACTAAAAAACCAATCTCGCCATTTTCCCTTTTATGTACATTTCTACACCAAATCGGAAGGGCATTGGGCAATTTAGGGATCATTATTTTATTCAAATTTATGGCCAATATTTGTGGCCAGAGAAGGATGATAGGCGAATCTATATCCTCTTCAGAGAATGTCATTATTATTGTTTTATTATATTAACAAATTATAAGTTAATAAAAAGAAAATTAATCCTCAAAATATAAATTTTTCCTTATTATTATGTAGAAAAAATATAAATTAATTAATAAATAAAATTAATTATTATTATTTTCTCCTTTATGTAAAATTTGTTTAGATTTAAAAATCTCTTAAAGGATGTCCAAAAACTATTGTAATTTTTAGATTTAAAACCTCCTAAAAGGGCCCCTCAAGCCTCAATTCCCTGAATTCTTTCCCCACTTCCTTCAAATTCAATGAATTATGTTCTCATTCTCATTGTCATTAAATTCGCCTCGGGACAAAGTCTGCCCAAATTCTGGTGCCCATTTCCTCCCTTCATCATCATCACAATTTCGGTATTCCTTCTCCCTTTCCTCCTTCGCATTCCCAACTTCGATTTCCTCCATTTCCCAGAGTTCCTTTTGGCCAATTCCCTCCTTTGGCCCTACATACCTTCGACCCAAACTTTGCCCTCTTCCAAGTTGCAATTCTTCCTTCTTTTTTTTTTCAATTTTTGCATTAATTCGTCTAATATTCTCCCACACAAATGCAGAAAATGGTCGAAATTAACAACAGAAAAATGTAAAAAGTGTTTTAAGGAAAAGGGAAATGAATTTCAAAGGAAGGAAATGGGTTAAGAAAGTCGAAAGATTCACTTTTACAAATGGACATTTTATTGAAATACAATCTTATAATAAAATAATAGAAAAATAGAAAAATATTTAATTGAAGGTAAAGTTAAAATACACAAAAATGAAATAATGGGTTTGCTTAATGAAAATGGGGGGATTACTTTCAAAAAGAAGGGGGTAAAAGAATTTGGCTTAGAAGGCAGAAATTTCAGACCATTTAAGCAAATTTAGTACAAATTTAAACAAAGCAAAAAAGACAAATTAAAAAGGAAAAAAGTAAGCAGAAAAATGAAAAAATTTTTTACAAATTCTAAGGAGATATTTCACCTCTTTATTCCATTTAATTTATGCGCGGAAATGATGTTATTCCCTAGTCCTACTCCATTTTTATCCACCACAAAATCCAGTGGATTGCGGCCTTACCAAATACTAAAAAATATAACGATAACTGAGAAATATTTAGGGCTTAAGATCAAAATTTCGGGGACACGGAAGATGGGTTTTAGCTTATTAGGACTTGAGCTGGGCTTTAGATCTTGGAATATTGTTGCCGCAAATTTCGGTTAACCTTTCCTTCCAATTTTATCCTCCATATTTTGTGCATCTTTCCTTTTTAATTTTCAAGTCTTTTTTTTACAGTATTTCCATTTTTGTTCCTCCATTTCCATTCCCAGCCTAATGACCAAATGGCCTCCATTCTCGGCAAAAAACATCTGCTCCTCCTCCAATAATTGGCCAAATTCATCTAAAATGTGCCAGCAGCAATATGATGGTCGGCCAAATTCACTTCAAAAATGGCCACAAAATCATCATCGACTTAATTCGACCACTAAAAATCACTTTCCCTTGCCCAAATCCACTCATGAATGGCATCAATTTCGGAGGCATAATCCCACCCTCATTCATCATTTCTCCTCCACATTTTGTGCCTTCAATTTATTTTGCATTTTGTTGTGTTTCATTGCCGCCTTCCCCTCACTCAATTCTGCCTCCATTCTCGACCCGAACAGATGCACCCGAAATTCCATCAATTTGGGCAACATCATTGAAACACTCCTTCGAGACTATGACATTCAGTCAGATTTTAATTAACTTAATGTTATTCAAAGTTATTCTTAATAATTTGAGCTAATATTTTGTGGACCATATTTTAGAACCTCTCTTTCAGCAGATGAGATTTTATTTTGGCCAGAACTCAACAAGAAAACAACCAATTCGGATATCCATTCGAAAAATTAACCGCTTCTACAAAATAGTTTTATTTTTTGTAAATTTAAGATTATTTTTAGAATACTATTTTTTTCAAAATTCGAATAAATTTAATTTAATGTCATGCAAATTTTAAAGCTGAATTTCCTAAATGTTAAAGGCCAATTTGTAGAAGACACTTTGGGCTTTCATAGTATGTATCGCTTTTCCAGATTGACTATTGCCTCGTTGAGCTATGGCCTTAAGAATGGGCCAGCTACTGAAACATTACCTACCGAATATTTGCTTTTTTTTCCATAAAAATATTTAAATAATGGAAGCCCTACAATTTCATCAAGAGAAAATCATAGAATTTATTAGAATTTTTACCCAAAAAACTTAGCATTTTTATGTGTATTTTTCAGTCTTTTGCCTGAAGCTGATGGCGTCAATGTGACCATTGAATTACATGTTCAAGTGAGTTATTTTTCCCTTCCAAAAACGGAAAAATGGCCATCCATTTTTGCAGGGTGTCTCAAAAATTTCGGAGATCACCGCCGATTTCGGTCTGTCAAATGCCCAAAATATATTTAATTTTAAATATTCCTCTCCAGAATTGGATTTGATGTACAGTGAAATTTGGATGGACCCCCGGCTAAGTTTCAAGCATTTGAATGTTTGCACAACGAATATAACATTGAAGTGGGGGAAATTGGAGCAAATTTAATATATTCATTAATTTGGATTCAGAAGTGACTTCCGCGAAAGGATATGGACACCGGATACATGTAAGAATGAATAATATTGGGTGAATAGACGGATCGGATGGGATATAGCATATGGGATTAATAAATGCTTTCCCTAATGGAATTTTACCAAAATATAATTGATATTTTAATTACCGTATTAGAAGCCTCGGGGCTTTAAATTCCAGAGGGTTTCTAATTCTAATACAAAGGGGCTTTAATAAATTTCAGAGAGGGAAAATGAATGAAAATAAAATTTTATTGATAAAATTTGAAAAAAATCTGATACAATTTACAAATTAAAAAAACTTTATGATTCAAAATATTTTTTACAATAAGTTTTTACCTTCCATTCAAATGTTCTAATCTATCATTAAATTTCAATTAAATTTACTATTTTAGGCATCATCAATTCTCGTAGCTCCTCCATCCATCGAAGCCCATCTGAAAATACGGTCGATTTTCTTCTTCTTCCCCCATATTTCTATTTAGTTCGTCATTCTGTACGAACATGGATTGGTCTGGTCCAATTTCAGGCTTAATGTGAAGGCCCCATGTAAAATGGACTTGGTAAATTTACTACAATTACAATTCCATTAATTTTGCCTTAATATTTTGTTTAGAAAATGTTCCCATTTGATTCAATCGTTTGCCAACTCATTTTCGAGTCCTATTCATTTAATACCGGCGAAGTTCGACTTGTTTGGCACGAAAATCCAGTCACTGTAAGTTAAATTCCAAATGGGAGATTTTAATCAACACTATTTATGAATTTAGGGGAAAATTCTGTGAATTTTACTCAATAAAAAGTATTTAATAATTTTCCTTTCATTTTAATTATAATTCATATTTTTTGAGAATGGGTTGAAACTTGAAAGGATAATATATTGAAATGAAATTGAATTAAAAAATTGAGAACGAGATTAAAGGATTATTCTAGTCCTCTCCTATTCTAGTCTAAAGTGGTTCAGGGCGAGAGCTGGGCTTAGACTCACACACCGGGCCTACCTAAGCCTCCAATGGCCCAATGAATGGGATGGATATACGGAAGGGATAATGGGAAGCTCAATATTAAATTATTCTTTATTAATTGTGCGGGAAATTTGAGATAATAATGTGAAAGATAAAAAGCTTGAGGAGAGGAAAAAAGGTGGAGATTGAGGCAATATTGACAAATAGGAAAGATCCTTATAGGCATTTTGGCATTGCCATGGATATATATATATTGAAACATGAAATTGGATTAAAAACTAATTATTGACAGAGTGATGGCCATAATATTTAAATGATTATTTGTAGATGATGGAAAAAGTGGAATTGCCTGATTTTGATTTGATTGGTTGGAGCACAGATCATCAAAGGCTGGAATATCCAAACGGGATTTGGGATCGAGCTCAAGTCAAATTCACATTCGCCCGCCGCTACGGCTTCTACCTCTTTCAGTCCTATTTTCCCACAAGTTTGACCGTGAGTTCGCCCAAAAATTTACTAAAAAATTGTTAAAATGAATAAAAAATTAAATATACATTAATAATAAAATTGGAAAATTAACTAATAAGAAGGCAATTTACAATTCGGAAGAAAGGAAATAAAATTAAGAAGAATAGAGGAAATTACAAATCAGAATAGAGCAAAACACAATTACAATTCAGAATGGGGCAAAAATACAATTACATTTCAGAATGGGGCAAAAACACAATTACAAATCAGAATGGGGCAAAAACACAATTACATTTCAGAATGGGGCAAAAATACAATTACATTTCAGAATGGGGCAAAAATACAATTACATTTCAGAATGGGGCAAAAATACAATTACATTTCAGAATGGGGCAAAAACACAATTACATTTCAGAATGGGGCAAAAATACAATTACATTTCAGAATGGGGCAAAAATACAATTACATTTCAGAATGGGGCAAAAATACAATTACATTTCAGAATGGGGCAAAAATACAATTACATTTCAGAATGGGGCAAAAACACAATTACATTTCAGAATGGGGCAAAAATACAATTACATTTCAGAATGGGGCAAAAACACAATTACATTTCAGAATGGGGCAAAAATACAATTACATTTCAGAATGGGGCAAAAATACAATTACATTTCAGAATGGGGCAAAAACACAATTACATTTCAGAATGGGGCAAAAATACAATTACATTTCAGAATGGGGCAAAAATACAATTACATTTCAGAATGGGGCAAAAATACAATTACATTTCAGAATGGGGCAAAAATACAATTACATTTCAGAATGGGGCAAAAATACAATTACATTTCAGAATGGGGCAAAAATACAATTACATTTCAGAATGGTTTGTAAAATAATATATAATTAATCCTTTAAAGGTGATCAGTTCTTGGGTTGGCTTCTTTTTCGATGTTCGTTCCGTTTCGGCTCGAATCACATTGGGCGTTTCCTCACTTTTGGCACTCACTTTCCAATTTGGTCATATCAAATTTGCTAATTAAATAAAACTTAAATCCATTTTCAGGCAATGTTCTCAGGTTGGACTTTCAATCTATCATTTTTGTTAAATTGCTTTTAATTTTTTGAAAAATGAATAGAAAATATGAAAAAATTATGAATTATATGGGATTTGGCCTATTAAATAAATTATGGCTAAATGATGAATTTATTTTATCTTAATATATCTAGATACAATGCAGTAAATTCTCTATTAAAAAGTCCTCTCTCCTCTTTAATTATCAATGTCAATCGTGTTCGGAAAACTGGTCAGTGAGGAAAGCTGGTCAGTGAGGAAAAATGGTCAGTGGAAGACTGGTCAGTGCGGAAAACTGGTCAATGGGGAAAACTGGTCAGTACGGTAAACTGGTCAGTGGAAAAGTGGTCAGTGGGTAATTTCTTTTGTAGGTAGACAAACCGTAAGTATTATACTTAAATCGATGCAATTCGGAGAGCTATGCATGAATCAAACCTTAATTTCCTTTAATGGCTCAAAAATATACAAGTTAGAGCATTTTTAGACTCATTTCCTTACTGACCACTTTTCCACTGACCAGTTTACCGTACTGACCAGTTTTCCCCATTGACCAGTTTTCCTTACTGACCAGTCTTCCACTGACCATTTTTCCTCACTGACCAGCTTTCCTCACTGACCAGTTTTCCGGGAACCATGTCAATAATGCCTAAGGCCCTTAGGCTAAGGGCCTTTCCTAAATTCATCTTACTTACTCTACCTCTACCCCCACTTTTTGCCTAATCACCCCCATCACCCTATCAATCAAATATTGCCCCAATCTGCCTTTTTAACCCCACCCTTTTTCCTCTCCTAATGCCTTTCACCCTTCACATTTTTATTATTTTCCTGCTCAATTAAAAAAGAATAATTTAAAGTCGAGTTTCCCTTTATCCCGTTCATTGGGCCACTGGGTGCTTTGGTCCCCGGCGAAAGCCCAACTCTCACTCCAAACAATTTTGGTCCTAGATTAAGAAGACTATAATACTAATAAAAACTTCTCTGGGAGCTCTCTAAAAATTTGAAATCCCGGGACTTTTAATAGAGTATTTACGGTATACCCTGAGACATTTATTTAATGCCTATTCCCTATTGGCTAAAAGTGGACATTTATTATTCCAAATTTATCCACTAATTTTGCAGGCATCTTCCTCGGGTCAGTTACATCAAGGTAGGGTACATCCAATTTTCAAAAAATAATAATTTAATTTCCCGTTTTAGTGCCTCGATGTTTGGATGATTTTTTCCGTCATTTTCATTTTTCTGTTAGGCGAATTTAATTAAATTTAATAAATTATTCCCTTATTTAAGGACTCTCGTTGAATTGTCCATCATTTGTCAAGTAAATTGGAAAAGTATTATTCCATTCATTTCAACTAATTTTAGTTGAATCGATGGGAAAGGGAACGACAAATTGGCTCAAAAGTTCTTGGCCATTGGCTCAATCAAATCAGGTGAAATTATTTTTGACCGATTGGATGTTGAAATTTCGCTCATTGACTTAAGGAAAGCAATTTTTACCGCACTTTTAACCCCAAAAGTAGTTTTTAATTTCTATAAATCAGAAACGGGATTTATACCCTAATACCAATTTGTAGATCTCATTGAGACGCCGGCTTTTGACTTATAAATTTCCTAGTTTAAATCGAAACTGAGCGAATTAAACCGTTTAAACCATAATACCACATTTTTTAAACACTTTAATTTTGGGTCAAAACTTGACATTTTATATACCATTTAATGCGTCTCAATGAAATATACAAATAGATTTGAAGATTTTATGGTCTAAAACCGGTTTTTAATTTATTAGAAGTCAAAAAATGCTTTGGGTAAAAAAAAATAATATGAGGTAAAAATTATACTTCAAATTAAAATAATTCAACCGAATTTTGGTAATAATTCTGAAAATTTTGACAGGAAAACGCGGAAACAAGCTCCATCGGGTGGAGGCTATGAACCGGGTCAACCCGAGACCGAAGGTGTCCGGAAAAGATTTCTACTGTCGCCAATTCGCAAGGCACGGGTATATTCCCTGGGGCAAAATACAATCCAATTCCCATTATGCCCCAACTTCACGCCACCGTAACTCATCAAGGACTGAACCAATCTTTTATGATTTTTGTATTAAATTAAAGAGCAGACTTTTGGCTATCCGATGATTTTAATTCTCTTTAAATGGGTTCAGAATTATTAGAATAATATTCAAAAATCATTGAAAAAAATTTAATTAATCCTTAGTAAAGAATATTTAATATTAAAAGTCAAAACTTCAAAATTTCTGAATTAATTTAAGTAAAATTACTATCTTTGGATAGCTTCCTCTTTAATTTAATACAAAAATCATTAAAATTGGTTCAGTACTTGATGAATTATTATAAACAACGCAAAGTTGGACTGTTTCCATAAAAAATTATTGAATATTGAATTTGCCACAATATTATTAGAAAGGCGAATTATTAAGACATTAAATTCCTTTCGGAAAATTTCATAAATTACAATTACCATAAATTCTCTATTAGAGAAGCCCATGGGGCTTATAAATTTCAACCCTTTAGGATTAGGGTAGGATAAAGTCGCTTTCGGTTTCAGAAAATCGATGCAATTTAAAACCGAAATTTGGATAAACCGAAAACCGACTTTTTAAAAAATCGAAAACCGAATTTAAAACTGACAAGTTTATAAAATCGACTTTGACCTACTCTAAGTATGGGCTTCAAAAATTTATTTTCTACTGAAAAAAAAATAAATTCTCTTATCTCTATTATAGGAAATTTTAATATATGAATATATCCAAATATTTTCGTTTATTGTAAATAAATTGCAGTAATTAATAATAAATTAATAAAAAATTATCCTTCGCAGGAAAGCCGTTCCCCGCCCCTCCAATCGCCTTCTCCCTCACCATTACCTGCCATCCAATCCGGCACAGCTGCGGCCAGTGGCCCCATTTCTCCGCCGCCCATTCAGCAGCAAATGGCTGGCAATAGATCTGGAGCCGTCACGCCCCAGCAGACGGCCACCCAAATTGACCAACAATTGCCCAACAACAATGTCATTTCCTCCTCCTCGACCAGTGCCCAATCGGCCGTAAGCCGATGGGCCACATTCCGGGACAAAACCCAACAAATTGCAAAAAGCTCAATCCCAAATGGAGGTATTGTTGATTGACTAGCTATAAAAATGATATGCTCTTTTATGTAATAGAAAATCATTTTCAACCTCTTAAAAATTGGGAAAATTTGGGTTCTATCTCCTCTATTTTGTGGCATTTTTGAATAAATTTTAGCGGATTTTGTAGAGCTTTAAGCTATGTTCACACAAATGGATCCGACGCGTCGGAGTGAGTACATATAAAAAAAATTTCTAGTTGTAAAAATAATAATTTTTATTTTTATACAAAAAGATAGAGGACACTTTTCTGCATCGGAAAATAATCGTTTTAAAATTAATCTGGAAAAAATTTTATGCAACTGACTCCAACGATTCAAAAAAGAATGGGCCTAAGGCTTTCACCCAAGGCCCAAGCTCCTCAGTGGCCCAAAATGGGATAGAAGTTTGAGTGGAGAACCTTTAAATTATTATTTATCTGTTGTGAGGGAAAAATGTGAGAACAGAACGTTGCAAAAGTGAACATTTTGGATAAAAAAAGATTGGTTCAAAAAGGAGGCTTGGGGGCAATATTTCATTGATGATAATGATAAGGTAAAAGTGGGTGGCAAAAAGTAGATACTGTAGGTAAAATAACAAAGTCCGATCCTTACGCATTATTGGCATTCACATACTAATTAATCATTTCAATAACCAGGTTAATCCATTATACAGTGAATTTAATTATAGAAATATGCAAATAATTAATTAATTTTATACAATTTCAGAGGAAGAAAGTTCATTGTTTACACCAAGGGTAATTAATATACATCATCCAAAAAATTTTATTATCCCCTTCTCGAACAGAGCAAAGACCCATGGAAATGGGTACGGCAATGTTGCGACCGACTGCGCAATTTGAATCCATTTTCGCCGGACAGAGAGTGGACAATCACTTCCGTTCAAGTTGATCGCATCTCAATGAGTCAGTGCGCTTATTTTTAATACAAATTGAAATTATTTCAATTTTATATTCAATTTAATCTTCCCATTTTTTCCCGCAGTGATTTTCCCAATCTCCTATTTGATCTTCAATCTCAGCTATTGGACATATTATTTGGGCAAAATTGGCCGGCCACTTTGACTTGGGGCCATCGTCAATCAAATATCTCAAATTCATTTTAATATTGTTTTTTTTCTTGTCATTAATTTGTATATTTTTGTGTTTAATTTAATAAAATTCGATGTAACTTTTTAAGGTGGATTTAATAAAGTTGAATAGAATATTTTAGAGTGCATTTTTGGGTTAAAGATGGCATATAGCCTTCCATGATTGGTCCCAATTTTAGAAGGCATTTTTGGGTTTAAAATGGCATATAGCCTTCCATGATTGGTCCCAATTTTAGAAGGCATTTTTGGGTTTAAAATGGCATATAGCCTTCCATGATTGGTCCCAATTTTAGAAGGCATTTTCGGGTTTAAAATGGCATATAGCCTTCCATGATTGATCCTAATATTAGAAGGCATTTTTGGGTTAAAGATGGCATATAGCCTTCCATGATTGGTCCTAATTTTAGAAGGCATTTTTGGGTTTAAAATGGCATATAGCCTTCCATGATTGATCCTAATATTAGAAGGCATTTTTGGGTTTAAAATGGCATATAGCCTTCCATTCCTAATATTAGAAGGCATTTTTGGGTTTAAAATGGCATATAGCCTTCCATTCCTAATATTAGAAGGCATTTTTGGGTTTAAAATGGCATATAGCCTTCCATTCCTAATATTAGAAGGCATTTTTGGGTTTAAAATGGCATAAAGCCTTTCATGATTGTGCCACATTTTAATTTAACCCCTATTTAAAGGGCCTGCATTTTTTTAACCCGTACTTTCAATTTTTTTAACCCGTAAAAAATAGGAACATTTTTTTAACCCGTACTTTCAATTCTTTTAACCCGTAAAGATTTCCCTTCTTCTCTGCTCTCTTCCTCATGCTTATCTCTCATCCCCTTTGCTCTCTTGCCATTCCTGGGATGCGCGGAAGTCAAAAAGGAGGTTCATGGGATTAAGCCGGATATAGTAGGATTAAGGTGAATATAAGGGGATTAAGTCCCGAAATTGATGGGAAATTGTCCGAAGGGCCAAAGGAAGTGGGCCGGATATAGGGGGATTAAGCCGGATATAGGGGGATTAAGGTCGATATAGGGGGATTAAGCCGGATATAGGGGGATTAAGGTCGATATAGGGGATTAAGCCCCGAAATTGATGGGATTAAGGTAGAAAATGGGTTTTCGATATCGAGAATAACGAATATAAGGTTTATTTTGGGATTTGGGCCGGTTTAAGAGTTTAAACCGGTAGTGGGCGGGTCCCGGTTTGGGCTGTTTTGCTTCCGGCTTCGCGAGATTCCTATGCTCCGAACCCCTAACCCCTAAATCTCATGCCGATCATAACCCTATCCCTAGCCCCTAAATAGGCTTAATCCCCTACCTATATCCACCTTAATCCCCCTATATCCGGCTTAATCCCCCTATATCGACCTTAATCCCCCTATATCCGGCTTAATCCCCCTATATCCGGCCCACTTCCTTTGGCCCTTCGGACAATTTCCCATCAATTTCGGGACTTAATCCCCTTATATTCACCTTAATCCTACTATATCCGGCTTAATCCCATGAACCTCCTTTTTGACTTCCGCGCATCCCAGGAATGGCAAGAGAGCAAAGGGGATGAGAGATAAGCATGAGGAAGAGAGCAGAGAAGAAGGGAAATCTTTACGGGTTAAAAGAATTGAAAGTACGGGTTAAAAAAATGTTCCTATTTTTTACGGGTTAAAAAAATTGAAAGTACGGGTTAAAAAAAAATATATGCCCTATTTAAATTTTAAACCATAGATAGCAATTAGCAATGATCATTGAATTATATATAGATACACATATGTATGTATCAGGGTGACCGTTTTACCACATAAATGTGGCTTTTGCCCAGGGTGACCGTTTGACTTGACCAAAAATGTGGCTTTTGCTATAAAAAATGTAGGAAAAATGTGGCAAAATTTTCCGAAAATGTGGCAAAAAATGTGGCATTTTTTTAAAAAGCTTTAAAACTCGTTAAAATTTATTTAAACCATTTATTCTTTTTATTTTTCTAATGTTTTTATTCTATTTAGAAATTCTTGATTGCCAGAAATTTTCTCGCAATCTTATTAGCCAAAAAATGACACAATAGAGGAAAAATTTTATCCACAAAAATGGCCCCAATAGGGGAAAATTTTTGTCAAAAATGGCCGCGCAGCGAAAAATTTTAGCTTTTTTAGAGGGTATTTACGGAATTTTAATGATTTTCAATAAAAATTTTCTAAATCTCAAAAATGTGGAAAAATGTGGGGAAAGTCAAAAATGTGGAAAAAATGTGGGAGAATGGTCGAAAATGTGGCAAAAGCCACATTTATGTGGTAAAACGGTCACCCTGCTTTTGCCACATTTTCGACCATTCTCCCACATTTTTTCCACATTTTTGACTTTCCCCACATTTTTCCACATTTTTGAGATTTAGAAAATTATTATTGAAAATCATTAAAATTCCGTAAATAACCTCTAAAAACTAAAATTTTTCGCTGCGCGGCCATTTTTGACAAAAATTTTCCCCTATTGTGTCATTTTTTGGCTAATAATAAGATTGCGAGTAAATTTCTGGCAATCAAGAATTTCTAAATAGAGTAAAAACATTAGGAAAATAAAAAGAATAAACGGTTTAAATAAATTTTAGCGAGTTTTAAAGCTTTTTTAAAAAAATGCCACATTTTTTGCCACATTTTCGGAAAATTTTCCCACATTTTTCCTACATTTTTTATAGCAAAAGCCACATTTTTGGTCAAGTCAAACGGTCACCCTGGTATGTATAATAATTTTGTGGCTTGAAACTTGAATTATATGCATATGGGTATATTATGTTTGGAATTCCTTATTCCATTCTATTTTATTTATATTCTATTCTATTCTATTCTATTCTATTCTATTCTATTCTATTCTATTTATATTATATTCTATTTTATTTATATTATATTCTATTTTTATTTTATTCTATTTATATTCTATTCTATTCTATTAATATTCTATTATATTCTATTAATATTCTATTCTATTCTGTTTATATTATATTCTATTTTATTTATATTCTATTATATTATATTATATTCTATTAATATTCTATTCTATTTATATTCTATTCTATTCTATTAATATTCTATTCTATTAATATTCTATTTATATTCTATTCTATTTATATTTATATTATATTCTATTTTATTTATATTATATTCTAGTATATTATATTCTATTCTATTAATATTCTATTCTATTCTCTATTATATTCTATTAATATTCTATTCTGTTTATTTTCTATTCTATTTTTAATTCTATTTTATTCTATTCTATTTATATTCTATTCTATTCTATTAATATTCTATTCTATTTTCTATTCTATTTTCTATTCTATTTTCTATTCTATTATATTCTATTAATATTCTATTCTATTAATATTCTATTCTATTTTATTAATATTATATTCTATTCTGTTCTATTAATATTCTATTCTATTCTATTTACTATTCTATTTATATTCTATTCTATTCTATTCTATTAATATTCTATTCTATTTTCTATTCTATTATATTCTATTCTATTCTATTATATTTATATTCTATTCTATTCCTATTCCTATTAATATTCTATTATATTCTATTTATATTCTATTCTATTAATATTCTATTCTATTAATATTCTATTCTATTCTATTAATCTATTCTATTCTATTTATGCTCTATTCTATTCTATTATATTCTATTCTGTTTATGTTCTATTCTATTTTTAATTCTATTCTATTTTTAATTCTATTCTATTTATATTCTATTCTATTCTATTTACATTCTAATTCTAATCTGTTATATTTATAATTTATATTCTATTCTATTCTATTTACATTCTAATCAGGGTGACATAATGGTCTGACCAAAAATATGGCATAAGCACATAAAAATATGGAAAAAATATGGCAAAATTTTTCAAAAATATGGCAAAAAATATGGCATTTTTTAAAAAGCTTAAAATTCGATATAAAATTGATTTAAGAAATTTATTCTTCATATTTTTTCATTGTTTTAACTTTCTTTAAAAATTCTGGATTGAAATAAAGAGATAATATACTTGTTGTCAATCAAAATCAGAATTGAATTAAGAGAAAAGTGAATTAATAATTTCATTTTTATTCGGTTGCCCTCATCCGTTTTAACATTTTTGACCACTGCAAAGATAGATTCGCAAAAGGCGGTAGATGAAAAAATAGACAATAATTTAGAAACAAGAATTTTTAGATGGAAAAAATCGGATCTTTTAAAATTGTTTTCCATTTCTCATCCACATTTCTCTCATTAAAAGCCGTTTTGTTCAATCGCTCCAATTGAGATTTTGGCAAATTCGAGAAAATGGGCATGTATATCCTTGGGCTTTTCTGAGCAATATTTCTTGTAGGCTGCTGACTAAAAAATGGCCGCGCAGCAAAAAATTAGACCAAAAAATGGCCGCGAAGCGAAAAATTTTAGCTAAAAATAGCCTAACAAGGAGAAAATTTGTTTAATTTACTAAAATCTCAAAAATATGGCAAAATATGGCAAAAGTCAAAAATATGGAAAAAATATGGCGAGATGGTCAAAAATATGGCAAATGCCATATAAATATGGTAATTATGTCACCCTGATTCTAATTACTATACTATGACGTCATCGAACCTGTCAGCTCCCAAACCAACAACTTTAGGTATATCGTAATTTCTATGATCAAAAAATTTTAAGCTTGATTAATATATGTAAATTTATGCATTATTTCGAAAAAAAATATACAAAATCCCGTAATAAATTCGTTTAAAAAATACAATTTAATAACAATTAATGATTAAAAAAAGTATTCTTTTCTATTTAATTTTGTCTGCTAATTGGATGTTGCTCTGTCAATTTCGGTTGCGGGGCCATAAATTTGTTCGGCTCGTTCAAGGAATGCGGCGACCATTTTGGCAGCAACCCAATTGAAAACCATTCCACTCAATGATGCATAGGCCGCATTTTTGAATTGGAATTCAAGAGTGAAGAGAATTGTGCATTGATGTTTGTTGAGTAGACCACCGGGGCCGGGCCCGAATCGCCAAGTTGTGTCGAACACATCAAATAGGCTGCCTTAAATTTGGAATTGTCTTTGTTTTTTGTTAATTATGTTACGGGCAATTTGCAATATTTGGTCATTTCGCGTATTGCTTAGGGCAGGGTTGGGAAATCCTCGCAATAGATTTCTTACGAACTCGAAAATAGGCTCATTCGATTCGGCATGGTTGATTTAGTTTAAGAAAATTCAATTTCAAACCGGTATTAGGGTCTAATAATATTAAAAACCAAAAATTGTTTAGGCTTAAATAACGATTTTAAACCGAAATTGGTTTAGGTTTAGACAACGGTTCAATTTTTAAACCTTGCTCAAACCGGTCTTGAAATTTCCTAAACTAAACCGACCATGTCGAATCGAATAAACCTATTCTCGAGTTTTTACGTAGCTTAGATACCGTGAATTTTAAACCAAAACCGGTTTAGGTTTAATAAAAATTTCAACTTTTTTAAATCTTGCCCTAATCGGTCTGAAATTGAAATTTCATAAACTAAATCGGCTATACCAAATCGAATGAATCTATTCTAGACCAATATTGCCCTGGGCAATCAATTGTAATGCCCAAATAAGCGAATTGCCCTCAATCATTATTAGATTACTGTACCCAATATTCCCAGTTCCACCCACCTTTAGTGCAAACTGCATGAATGACTGTTGGGTAAAGTACGGTCACTCGAGATGTGTATCGCTCTTTGAAAGGTGGAAAGCCAATGCAAAGGTCATATTCCGCCACACGTTCCCCGGTTCTGTTCGTCTTCGCCTCCTTGCACCACGGCACAAAATGCGGGTATTTGTCCACTCCGTTTACAATTTCGAACATTTGCTCCGCTGAATAGCCCACAATGCGCATTTCCCGGTACCGTTTCACACGTTGCCGCCGATTTTGTTGTTCATTTCGGCTGCGGGTCGGCAAACCCCAAAAGTGTCTGATGGTGGTGGTGCCGCCACGATGTGGGAACATTTCGGAAATTTATTTAAATTTAATCATTTTTAAAGCAATAATTTTAAATAAAATTAGGAAAAAAACCCATTTTAAATATATTTGAATAAAAAATAGTAAGAATTTATTCCTTTTTTTCATTAATTAAATTTTCATAGTAGAAAAAAATATGGAAATTTTCAGGCACAAATTTATTTTTTTAAATTTCCATAAGGGTAAAATAAGCTGCGAAATTGAATAGAAAGAAGGATATAAAAATTTGGAAAAGAAATGTGTAAAAAATTAAATGTGAAAGGCCGGAAAAGATTGGAGCATTTTTAGAATTTGCATAAAAATAATTAAAATTTGATATATGAAAAATGGCCTCACAATGTAAAAAAGAAAGTCATGGAAAAAATTAAAAATTGGATTGCAACAAATTGAAGGAATTTTTAGGAAAATGATAAAAATTTGACAAAAAATTTTTTTTTAAAAATTTGGGGAATGATGCAAGCATTTGGGGAAGAAAAGGGGGAAATTTATTTGAAGAGCAATAAAAAAAATGTGTGTGGAATAAAGCCATCGGTAAGTCTGCAAAATGAATAAAAAATGGGAAAATTTGAAAGGAGGGAAAATGTATGTTTTTGTGTTGGATGGATGCTAGGAATTGGCATCCAAATTGAGCACAATTGCGTCATCATTTTCAGCAGAGTTCACCACAATCTGAAAAAAATAAAACAATAATAAAATTCAGAGAACAATTTAAATTTATTTATTTATATTTTAATTTTATCGATTGCCATCATTTTTAAAAATTTAATAAAAAATATTTAATTTGAAAATAATTATTTATTTCAATTTACTTATATTTTAAATTCTAATTTTATTCCTATCATTTTTGAAAATAAAATTTTTAAATTGAAAATAATTATCTAAATTGAAAATCATTAAAATTATTTTTTATCACTAACATTTAAAATATTTAAATAGAATGTCATTAAAATTTGTTTTTATTTTCTCACCGTCAAAGTTGTAGGCGCCGATCCATTTCCATCATCATTGTTTGAGGAGGAAATTGGTGAGCCAGCATCGCCCCTAGTCATTGCCGCATTTTGATGATGATTTGGGAGGGAAGAGGCGGAGGATGGGATTTGTATGCCGGCAGCACTCATTCTGGCAGTTTGCAAAATGGCCAAATTCGGGGAAGTTGTGGAACCGCCGGTCAGAAATCGAAGCCAATTCGGTTCAGTGCCAATCAACATTAGAATGCGTTCAAAACGGTTGGAAGCATTGGAGCCGGCCACCAATTGTTTGTGCTTCTTTCGTCTAAAAATTACAATTAAATTAGGGTTTTTATTTGTGTGATTTTTTGCAAAATTTTCATCATTATTACAAAATGTCTAAGTATTTATGGTACTTATACTTATGTATTATCCGAATCCGGGGCCGATGTTTTAGGAAGGGTCCACCTTATGGTTATGGTTGTTGGTGTGATTAGGATTAGGAATAAGTGAGATCAATCCATGAATTACCCTAACTCTATACCGGATGACCCATGGGGGGGGGGGGGGGGCAGATTACTTTTCCTCATCATGTGATGCTACCGAAAACCGGATAATATAATATGTAAGTAAGTACCTTTTTGGGGTTATTTTCTATTAAAATTTTGTCCTGTAATTTTTGGCTATGTTATTCCCATTGTTATCATTTTTTCTAATTCTAGAGATGGACTATTAATTTTTCATAAAATTTTTGCTTGAGCAAAAAATCTAAAATTCGTAGATTATGAATTGAAAAATATTAAATTTAAATAAATTTTGTTTGAATTAATAAATATTTAAATGTGAGAATTCTGGATAAAAAAATCCGAATTTTATATTAAATTGAAAAATTTCCAATAAAAAATCTAAATTAAAAATTTATCATAAAAAACCCACTTTTCATGAATGTTGAGTATAAGCAAATCGATGACAAAATTCTCATAAAGGTAGGAAAGAACACCGCTGAGCAGGGCCAAAATGAGGATGAAAAGGCGGTCCTCAATGTAGGGAATTGGATCTGGAAAAATAGAAACAAATTAAAATATATAACATTTTTTTGGAATTTACCAAATTCAAGCCATTCAATTATGAATTCGGGCGGTTCCACGGTGATTATGAGGGAAATTAGGCTGACCGCCATCAACGAAAGGCACAATGGTTTATTGCTGAAAATTATAGAGGAAATATTATTAAAACAATGATAAATTTTTTACTCCAAAGTAGTTTTGACTTCTAATAAATCAGAATCCGGTCTTAGACTCTATAAACTTAAACAATTTTGTAGATCTCATCGAGTCGTATCGAATGGAATATAAAATATCAGGTTTTTGACCAAAATTTAAAGTGGTTTAAAACCAAAAACTGGAAATATGGTTTAAACGGTTTAACTCGCTCAGTTTCGATTTAAATTAAAAAAATTTATATGTTAAAAGATATCTTGGTTAGATTTACAATTTGGTTTAAGCTTGGGGTAAAAAAGTGTGGTAAAAAATTAAAATTTTTAGGTAAAAAAAATTATCAATATTATTTATATCAGAAATTACAAAATTTCACCTGTACAATGGCCGTCTATAGGGGAATCCTTTGCTATAAATGATGGCCAATGTGATGTATTGGAACATGGAAACACAAAAGACGGCGGTGCCCTGCATTGACCGCCGATCATCGGGTTCCGGTCCAGTCGGCATTGCGTATGGGACAAACCAGGGTTGTTGACTGGTGTAAATGAAGGTGAAAACCTGAAAAGAAATATAATTTTAGTTTGAAATAATGTTTAAATGTTGCTAAATCTTTGAATTCCCAACCCAAAATAAAATACTAATTTATTTTACAATTATTAAAATTAAATAAAAAAATTAAAAAATAAAATTAGCCTTTATTCGACCCCGTTCGGTTTAAAAACTGACTTGGAAAAATGCAATAATGGAAAGTTGGCCAATGACGGAGAGCATTGAAGCCAGGGAAAGGAGACGAGTGGGCGGTGGAATTTGGGCCAATCGTTCGCAGGCGGGGGTATAGCCAAAAAAGAGGGAAACTAAAGTGACCAGCGCCAAATCGATGTAGAGGAACTAAAAGAGGTTATTTATTTGAGTAAATTTAAAAATTATCGAAAAGTAAATTTATTATTTAATTTTATAAGTTCCTAATTATTAATAATTAATAAAAAAAATAAAAAATATCCATAAAATTTACCTGTAAATCGGTCAAATTTGTGTTAAGCCAATATAATTGCATGATGGTGACGAATTGGGTTAGGGAATAGCCGGCCATGTATTTGAAAACCCCAAAGGAAGTGACCAATGCGGCACGGCCTTCCCGAATCACGGTGGGCACACATCGAATGTCGGGTGTTTTTGAAGTGAATGGGGCGGCGATGGAGGCCTCCGCTTCGGATAGGGAAATGCCCGCATGTGCTGCCTAATAAATTATTATCAATTATTAATTTATTTTTCTACTTTCGTTCACCTTCAATGCAGCGCAATCATTCGCTCCATCTCCGCACATTGCCACCGTGTAACCGACATCTTGGAGTTGATTGACTAACTGTAAAATATTTAATTAATTTATTTTTGAATACTCAATATTTATTAGGGAGCGGATTTTTAGATCGAAAAAATTGGAAAAATATTTTCTTAAATTTTATTTAAATAAGTTTCTATCCTCAAAATATGTAATTTTTGGCTTTTTATTTGATTTTTACAATGAAATTTTCCCTGAAAAAAGTACCAAAAATAAGTAAAATGGGTTAAAAAATTATAACAAAAAATGTAATAAATGCTTAAAAACATTTTTATTGGCTTTTCTTATAAATTTATACAAAAATAAATTAAAATCTAAAAACTAACTCTTTAAAAATTTGTTATTGAATGAACCATACCATTTGCTTTTGGTCGGGCGACATCCTCGCATAAACATCACAAACGCAAATCAATTGCTCCAAAATTTCGGGATATTCCTCACAAATGACGCCTTTAAAATAATAAATTAATTCGATAATGTGAAATTGACAAACTCACTCAATGTTGGCCCGGAAATGGCCACATGGTAGGAGGATTCGGCGCTGCCATCCCCGCCTCCTCCCAATTTGTTTATGCCACCTTGTTCCACATCATAAATGCATGAAATTGTCTCGTCCAATTCCAACTGAATTATTTAATCAAAAAAATTTTTAATAAAAAATTTCAAAAAATTTTTAATCAAAAAATTTCAAAAAAAATTTTATCAGAAAAATTTCATAAAAAATTTTAATAAAAAAAATTAAAAAAATTTTAATCAAAAAATTGCAATAAAAAAATTTCAAAAAATTAGAAAAATTTCCAAAAAAATTTTTAATCAGAAAAATTTCATAAAAATTTTAAAAAAATTTTAATCAAAAAAAGTTTTTAGTCAAAAATTTTTTAATGAAAAAACATTGTATCTTTATTTAAATAATGCGCATTTTTTCCTTCACTTACCACTTCTTCATGGGAGGAGACGGACTGTTTGAGGACCAAATGCGTCCGTCCATCCCTGGCTTTTGTGTCACCGGCTTCCAAAAGGAATGACCGTTTATTGGGTCGAATTATGCCGCATTCCCTGGCCACACTCATCGCCGTCAGCAAATTGTCCCCGGTGATCATTAATGTTCGAATTTTGGCACTGAAAAAAAAGAAAAATTTTTAAATCCATTCAAAAAATTTTTAAAATTCACTTCTAAAAAATTTTTTTTTAATTCACTTCAAAAAAATTAGATAAAATAATTTTTAAATTCATAAAATTAATTCCTAATTTTATTTTTTACCGATTCAATTGATTGATGACGCCAATGGTTTGTGGTTTCAGTCGATTTTCCATCACAATTAGGCCCAACATTGTCAAATCACATTCCATTGGCTCTCGTTTGGCCTTTTGTGCCCGCACATAATTCATATTCAATTGGCGAGAGGCAACCGCAATTAGACGATATCCACTGAGAAAATCAATCAATAAACAATAATCCAACTTTGCTTTTGACTCACTGTTGTGCATAATTGTCCACAAAGGATTGATAGCCAATTGGGATGGTTTCCGGCAAACAAAGTGATGCAATCTTTTCGGGTGCTCCTTTGCAATACTAAAAATATGTGAATTAATTATTTTTGGGATTAATAAATGATATTTAATTTAGCGAAAACCAAAAAAATTGAAAATGACGAAAAGATTATAAAACGGTTTAGTGGTTCATAAACTCTCAAAGCATATAGACAATCGATGGATCTCATCAAGATGATCCGATTGGTATATACATGGTTTAATCACAAATTAAGGGGATTAAACCGTTTAAACCATTTAAAGTTTTTGGGTTCAAAACCAAGTTAGTATTGGCTAAACCTAAACCAATTAATTTAATTATCGATTGATGTACATATCTTGAAGGGATCTATCGGTACTCGGTAGTCGATTGATGGGTATTGGGGAGTATAAAGCTATAAAGTTAGGGGGTCTATTTAAAAAATAGAACCTTTTTCCCCATTTTTAATCTATAACCAATTTATCCTATTTTTGATGAGCCTTATTTCGCTATATCAAATAAATTTCTGAACCGTTATAAGCTTTTCGCCATTTTCTGGGTTTTTTTTCACTCAATTAAATATTTTTCCTATTTCATTAGCCTTGGCCTTTAAATTACCAAATGATGTGTATGGGAATCCTCGTTCAAATTATGCACAATGACGGACATTCGTTGAAGGCTTGAACTGCAAAAATTAATAAAGGTTTAATTATTGTGCAATTTATGGGCAAAAAAACCTGAATGTGAATTGCCGAATGACGGCCAATTCCACTTCGGATTCCACCGAAGAATGGAGTCCGGGCGATCTGATCACGGTGGGTTGGAGCATATCGAATTGGGCTGTTTCGTCCACTGTGCTTTCGGATGCCTCATCCATGATCCAACCAGTTTTGCGGAAAAGCACCAAATCCAGCGGGTCACCGTTGAGTTCTTTTTCAATTCTGAAAAAATTAATAATTTTTTTTATGTTTTTTTAACCAAATAAATTAATATTTTTTATGATTTTTTTAACCAAATAAATTAATTATTTTTTAACCAAATAAATTAATATTTTTTTATAATTTTTTAACCAAAAATAAATTTTATTTATTTATAATTATTTTTAATTAAAAACCTGGTTAAACTGTGACACGTTGCCACCGCTTTCAACAATTCCCCATTCGCCGGCAATTCATCAGCACAAAAATCGTGCATTTCCTGACCAAATTCTGGTCCACTTTCCCCTCCATAAACTGCCCGAAAGCAATTGAAATCCAGCCCATCCTCGGTCAATGTGCCAGTTTTGTCGAAACAAACAGTGTTGATTGCCCCGCAGGTGTTGATTGTGGATGGGGATATGCAGAATATTTGCTTGGCCCGAAGACGCATTTGGGCCGCAAAAATGCCAATGCTCATTGCCGCTGAATAATCACAGAAAAATTAATTATGATTTAAATTAAATTATATAGTTTTTAAATATTAAACATTTAAAATGAATGTTTTTTTGCCGAAAATTTAATACTAAATTTAACTTTAGTCAAAAGTTTAATTAAACCGCCATCTTTTCTTTATTTTAATGATAATTTATTTTTCTTTAATTAATTTCTATCTTTTCATCAATTTTATTTGATGATTTGAGTAATTTTAGCTCCCAAAATACAGCATAATATAGAATTCATCGTAATTCGTAAATTGATTTATAATTTGTCGGAGTTTGTTAAAATTGAAAGCATTATTAAACCATCCAAATCATATTTGGTTTTGGGTTTAAAACTGTTTTGATCTAATAAACTTTAACAATCTATAGACCAATCGATGCACATCGACGAGCTCTATACTCTATCGAATTGTATGAATTTTACGGGATTTAACATTAAAAAGTTATTAAATTATTAAACTTTCGGCAAAATAATTTAAGCTTTCATTAAAAACAATTTAAAATATTGCTTACCGGGAAGTGCGGGCGGCACAACAATTGTGATAATGTCCAGTGATCGGATGATTATTTTCCATGCACTCGATCCCCTCGTTATCATCACAATGATTGTGTAGAGGAAGCCGAGTCCGGCAATGCAGGCCAAAAAGCCGACAAATTTGAACAAATCCTTGGTGAATCGAAAATCCACTGGTTTTGGGTACATAATTGAGCGGACGAGTTGGCCTTTTAGGGTGGAATATGCCGTCCGGAGGACCACCGCTTGGACATGTTTTCCGGCATAGTAACGGGTCTAAAATGTGATGGTTATTTAAATTGGATAGTATTTAATTTGGCGAAAAAAAACATTGAAAACGGCGAAAGATTGTAGCGGTTTAATGGTTTGTTCTAAATTCATAAATCTTGTTCCCATTCAAAATCGATAGATCTCATCAAGTCGCATCGATTGGTATATATTATATAATTTGTCATGGTTTGATCAAAAATTAAGATTAAACCATTTAAACCATTATATGGATATAGGTTCAAAACAAAGTTAAAATTGTTTAACTAACAAGCAAATTATTATCAAAAGATGTATCTCGAAGAGATCTATCGATTGGGTATATGGTTTTGGGGTCTAGGACAAATCATTGAACCGCGCTAAAATCTTTTGGCCATTTTCAATGTTTTTTTTTCGCAATTTTAAATATTTCCCATTTAAATTATAGAAATTCCCATTTACCTGCAAAACTTGTGTTCCACAGAAGAGAATGTGTTTTGAGTGTTCCTTGAATGAGAATATGTCCTCTTCGCCATCTTCGTCGCGTTCATCGTCCAGCTCGGGCATTGCCACTTTGGTTATTGGCATCGATTCGCCGGTCAACATTGCCTCATTCACAATCACCGTTCCGGTCATGAGGACAGCATCGCATTGGAGGATGCAACCGCGTGGGGGAATGACCAAAATGTCGCCATGAACCAACTGTGAATTATTTGGAGAATATTAAACCGGTTTTAAAAAGTGTTTCTGATTTTTATAGGCAAAAATTTTTTCCTTTTAATTTTTCTATATCTAGTGAATTATAAAAATGATAAATGAAATCAATCTCAGCTACAAAATTATATATGGGTTTGGGGGGTCAATTCTATAGAGTTATGGGCGGTCAAAAATAGCTAACTCTGCATTCAGTGTTTTTTGTCGAATGGCGAAGAGAGGGAAGTCTTGAATGGGAAAAGTGGACTGGGGGTCGCGGGTTCGAATCCACCGAAGTGCAGACAATTTTTTTTTGAAATCCAAAAGGTGGGAAAATGTTTTTATTGGTGGGGAAACCGGTTTTATGATGGTTTTGAATTTTTTGTTGGAGTGCTCATATATGGAAAATTGAGGTTTAAAATTGTAAAATGAATAGCATGTTTGTGAATCATGAGGTAAAGGAATGGGGTCCTTAAAGCGCCCGCCGCCCGGCGCTTTCTAAAACGGATAAGGTTTGGTTCTTTTAATTAAAATGTGTTTTTGTTGATTAACAAATTAAATGTTTAATATAATGAACAAACATCTCCGCTCGATATTTTCTGCATTTGTCCACCATTTCGAAGTACATCAACATCCTCGTGGGTGTGCACCATACTTCTGAACCAAAATTAAAAGGCTATTAATTGAATTGTCCTATAAGTTTCAAACCTCAATTTTCGCTCCTGTTTTCGAATTTGATAAACATCCAAGCTGATGGACATCACGGACATGGCCACAATTATGGAGGCAAAATAGGCGTAATTGTCCAAATACCAAACAGTCACACTAAAATGGATAAAATCAAATCAATATAATTAGATTTGGGTGCATTTTACCTGAACACTTGAAAAATGTAAAATGGGGTGATGGCCTCTTTGAAAAGGAGCACAATCAACGGCTTCACTTTCACCTCAATCAGATTATGGCCATAGGTGAGCATTCTTTAAATTGATTTAAAGGTAAATTGCAAATTAATTTAAAGAAGTTTTTTATTGTGAAAAAATAATATCTTTTACCGATAAAATCGGATTCTTTTGCCGAAAGATCGGTTTTTTTGACTATAGTGTTAGTGCTTAATCCTAGAACATCTAACCTCATATGAATTTCTATTTTATAATCTCATATAGATGGATAAAGTATTAAACCGCTTAAACCCTATTTTGGTTTGATCTAAACCCCAATAATATATATAAGAGCAATCGATGCGACTTAATGAACTCTATCGATTGGTAATAGGTCTCTAGATTTTAAAATCAAACACTAACAAATTAATTTTGGGCAAAAGAATCCGATTTTATTCGTAAAAAGATCTTATTCTTTCGGCGAAAAACCACGTCCAATTAAAGTCGGTCAGTTTCTCGGATTAATTTTTGAATTAGTTTGTGTAACCTTTGGTGAACTGCTTGGTCAGTAAGTCCGGCCTGGGAACGGACGCAATCATGGAAATATTCAACAGGCAACTTAATAAAAATTTAATCACAAAAAAATGATAAAATTTATTTACATCGGCCTCCAGTTGGGAAATTGTGGCAAAACAATGATTTTGTGGATGCCAAAAATATTTGAGCTTCCGATAAGTGAAAAAACGGAGGCGGTCGGGTTGGAGGAGGCGGCCACCACCAGCGGGCAGCATTAATTGTTGATGAATTGTTTTGGCAGTGAGAATGGTCACCGGGCGATAGGCAATGTTTTGGTGATCATCTCTGAAAATACAAAATGGAATTTGGAAAAAGAAGTTAATTTTTACCCCAAATTTTATTTATTTTTTATCCCAAAAGTAGTTTTTTACTTTTAATAAATAAGAGCCGTTTTAGATCATTACAAATCTTATGTAAGACTGGCGCTTTTAGTATTAATGTTTTTTGGTCTAAATATTGTTTTTGGCTTAAATATGTTCAATAAAGTGTATAAAAATGGATAAAAGTGACAAATAAGTCCGAAAAATATTTGCCTCTAAGCGGGTTCGAACCCGAGACCTCATTTTTGAAAAAAAGCATCAACCCACTAAGCTAAAAATGGCTTATTTAGTTGCCAGATTAAATCTTCGTTATAAACCCTAACTTGCGTAAATCTATAGATGCGTTTGTTTAAATCAAAAATGAGCGAGTTAAACCGTTTAACCCTATTCCAATTTTTTGGTTTTAAACTCTAATTTTGGGCCAAAACTGGACATTTTATATATACCATTCGATGTGCCTCGATGAGATCTACAAATTGGTAATAGGTTTGAAAAGTCTAAAACCGGTTATTGATTTATTAGAAAAAACTTCTTTTGGGTAAAAATTAGAAAATGTTAATTCTATTAAACGAACTTGACTAGAACATGATCGCAATTGGCCAGTGAACATTTACGAGAGGTGAACCAAACAAGCCATTCCGGGTACCAATGGAGGAGGAGGCGGAAAATGCCACCAGTGAGGAGGCATAAAGTCAACATGGCCAGCTGCAGATTTAGCAATTCAATAAATTCAACGTTCAATCCTATTTTGTGGATAATCCTTCGGAATTGTGGTACCGAAAATTTTTAAAAAATTTACAAATTTTTTTCTGAAGATTTTCGAGGGCGTAATACACGAATCGGAAATCCATTTTGCCTTATCATGCAATCTTGGTAAGATTATTGCTGACTTTTTACCATAAAAATGCCAAGAAGATGGAATTTAAAATTTGCATATACAAATTTTTTAAAAAAATGTTTCCTGGTCTCCTCTTTGCATTATCATGACAAAAGTCAGAGATGTCCTACCAAGATTGCATCAGATTTGCGTTTTAGGCCTTAGAAAATTTCCAAAAAAATAATTTAAAAAATTTTTTCTGAACCTTTCGGAACAGCAATTCCAAGGAATTACACAAAATGGTAAAACAAACCGTTCGAGGCATAGACTTTTGGTAGCCATAAACATTCAGCGTTTCATCCTGGACGACTATTTCCGCGTGATGTTGATGGGTAACATTGGACATTCGTTCCTCGCCGGAGTCGTCCAAGGTGATGTCCCCAATATCCGGTGCCGAACTGCTCAAATGATGCTGGCGAGTAGTCAATCCGGGTGTGGACACTCCCCTGGACATCATTGGGCCACCATTCGTGTTATTATTGTCTCGGTCATTGGATGGGTTGTTGAGGAATTGTTGGGTTGCAGTGGCGGCCATTTGTGGATTGCTTCCATTGGCGTTTGGCCGCCGATTTGGATCAGCCGGATTGGATGGGGAAGGCACCATTGAGCCGTATTGTTCCAACTGCTCTGGGGACCAGTCTAAATGTTTTAAATTAAACCAAAAATTCAATTATTTTTTAATTTTCTTACCAGAAAATCTGACATTTCGTTTTGGACTTTTGTATAAATTTTTGTCCATTTTTAAATTGGCCAATTTTTTTATCCCAGTATTTTATATAAAATGAATGTTTTGAATGTAATCAATTTTTCTTCCCTTTCTTTCATAATAAATATACTTTTGATTTTTTATCAGTAAAATTGTATAGTCAAAAACTATTAAAAAACCTTCGGACTCTTCGAGCTCGGCCAACAACAAAGGGGTTGATTCGGACAGACGGTGCTTTTTGTTGAATTTGATGGTGGTGGAATTTGTTGCCGAAAGACGCCGGCCCAACACGGATGAACTGTTCGGCTGGTTGCGGTGATGGGTAGAGGAATGTGCCTGCATAATTGACGTGAATTGTTGAATTTAGGATGAATTGGAATGTTGAGTATTTTTGTGTTGATGGTTCAATCCAAATGGATGGACTTAAACCCAAGTTTGGTGGGCTCTATTTATGGCCTTATCATTTCTAAAGGTTTTTTGCAAGTTTAAGTTTTGTAATTATAATTAGATGGCGATGAAATGATTTTTGGGGCAAAAAATTGTGTGGAACAAAATGTAATCAGTCTTTGTTCGGTCTTATTTAATCATTTATTCATCATTATCAGCTACTTTCCTTCAAAAGAATAGTAGATAGGTAAAAATCGATTTGTCTGTAGAAGAAATGGGCCATTTTTTTTACTAAAGACATGGAATGGAATAATTTGGTTGACTTGTTCCATTTTCATGTTCATGGAAGAAAGGAGAAAATGAATTCGATCGATATTAGATATGAATAAGAATGGTCAGGGGCCTTTGGAGGAAAATACCAAAATTTTCTAAATGAACATAATAAATTGTAATATTTGCCTCAATCCCTCTCCCTCTATTAACCTATAATTAATGCTGTGGGAGAGGAGAAAGTAAAAAGTTGCCTCTAGCCTCTCTTATGCATAATAACGCAACTCCCAGCAGTTCATTCTTCATTTGTTCTAATTTCTAATTACCACAATTTTCCCATTGCAGATTTATTTATTACAATATTTCACCTTTAGTCAATGCTTCTGGGCTACTGCCTTCACTTTTTGATAATGATGGTATTTAATAAAATTTGAGGACGTTAGCCGATCGACGATTTGTTGATGGCCCCTTTGAGCAGCAATTCAAGTTGAGAACACATAATTATTATTGTTGCATTTATTCGTTTGTTTATAAATAATTGACATTCTATTATTTATTTCTGAAATTAATGAAATTAAAATAAAATAAAATCCGAAAATTTTACACTTAGTTTATTTTATTTGAACGATTGATCAGTGATTAATCTACACCCAGACAAAATGTACAAAAAAAGTGTATATTTAGTTTTTTGTTTGGATTGGAGCACTTTTGACTTCGAAATGGGGCTGGCTGTGGATGTAAGCTATAAAAAAATTAAAAATAAATAAAACCGGAGATTTTACACTTAAAATTTATTTGAACGATTGATCAGTGATTATTATCTTTACCAGACAAAAATACGCAAAAAACGGGGGATAGTTTATTGTTGGTGGAAGCACCTTTCATTTTGAAATGTGGCTGGCGGCTGGATGTAAGCTAGTTAGCTAGCCAGCAGTAATGTGAAGTGAATGGATAAAAATGGTACTTTGTGGTAGGGCAAATATATTGTGATCTTTGATTTGTCTAAATTAAAACTTGTAAATTATTGCTATTGCAGAGGAAGGAATAAAAAAAGGATACCTTCCTTAAATCCTCAATACGCCTACAAATGGGGGCAGTGCGCAGGTGTCAGTATCAGTTTCCGATCACGAAAACAAAACCTTGCCGCGGGCGCAAACCGAGACAGATAATCTTAAGAATTAAATAAAATCCTATAAAAATCTAAGAATTTTAATGAATAAACTTAAAATTGGATTTGTTTTTTGTTTTATTGAATGCAATGCTTTAGGTTTGCTTTTATGCTTACACTTTTTAGAGATATAAGAATGTAGATGTAGAATGATATGGCAATTTTTGTTTTATTCGCCGAATTATTGACATGAATATTCCTCGCCTCCGATAATTGGCGGTTGTTTGCCAATCGCGGTAAAAATGAAGGACATGACGTATTGGCAGGGTTAAACGGGAATTAAGGAATGAAATTATCAAAAAAAATGGAATTCATTTCGCTAATTTTGAGATAACATTTTTTCATCGATAAATATTAAACCGGGGATCCGGGTCAGATGGTGTCTTTTTTCCATTCATTTAATTCGCAATTCTAAAATTTTCTGGTAATGTTTACACAGGCCTAGCCTTATGATGAAATTGATATTCTTTGGGGACTTATTGGGTTTTTAAGCAAATTAAAATAAATTCTATAACCCTGGAATCACAATGTGCGGGAAAACGCGGCGATTTTTGTTACCTTCTATTGCCATTCTCTCCAAAGTTATGTACTGATTATGTATCTATCGCAGCGGGTTCCATAAAAACGCAGTGTTTTGTAGAGAAAAAGAGCAGTTCTAACGGGGAAGTAGAAGGGGGAGTAGAACTGCTCTTTTTCTCTATAAAACACTGCGTTTTTATGGAACCCGCTGAGCGGGTTAGTGATAGATACATAAGTCAGTACATAACATTGGAGAGAATGGCGATAGAAGGTAACAAAAATCGCCGCGTTTTCCCGCTCCATTGTGATTCCAGGGTAAAGGATGGATCGGGGATGATCTTCGCAATAAATTAAATAATACGGAAAAAATAAATGAAGCCGCCAGTATAATCCGATTATACATAGAAGAAACACACGTTGCGGAACTTAAATCGGACTGAATGGAAAATAAAATGATGAGGATTATCCTTCCTCGGCTAAAAGTAAAATGATAATAGGTGAAGTAAAAATGAAAAGGAAATTCTTTGACAAAATTAATGTAATAATTAATAAAATTTATTTAAGGCACTTTCAAATGAAAGATTAATTTAAAATTTGTTGTAAAATTCGGAAAATGTGAAAACGTAAGGTCCCATTTTCGGACTGTTCATTTCTTCTTATTTTTCTTCTCCTTAACACCCAATTCAAGGCCTCTGATGAATTTGCTGGGCAATCCAAATCGATCCAAAATTTTGGCCACTGAATTCACCTTTAAAAATTAAATATAAATGTATTAAAATTAATCAATAAAATGCTAAACCTCATTTCCTTGCACCAATAATTGAGGGCCTTCACAAGCTGCAGCCGTAGGCGAAATTGAAGTTCCAGTCCCTTTAATTTCTTTACCAACATTTTTGGCATCAATGCCAAATGAGATGAGATTATTGACCAATGTGACCACTTTGTTGCCTGCCCTCCTTTCGATCTTAGATAAATAATAAAATATTTAAATTATGGTAGTAATCAATTTGGCGAAAAGATTACAGTGGTTCAATGGTTTATTCCAAAACTCCCAAAACTATGCCTAATCGATAGATCTTGTTAAGGCGTGTCGATTGGTATATAATTTGTCATGGTTTTTGGTTCAAAAATTAGGAGTTTTAAACCGTTTAAACCATCTCATGGTTATTGGTTCAAGACTAAATTAAACTGATTAAACCTATAAACCATATCATTACCAAACGATGCGTCTCGAAGAGATCGATCGATAGGCAGCTATATGTTTCGTGTAACTACGATAAACCTCATAAGAATCGTTATAATTTTTCGTCAATTTAAATATTTTCTATTAAATTCTTCACAAAACCTTAATTTCAACGAAAGGCAATTTGGCCCGATGCACAAATTGTTGACCGTCCCTGGTCTGAACAACCATCGCTTTGGTCATTGCACCGCTTAGGCGTTGGACAATTGTGTTCAGTGGGAAAGTTTCGGGCAAAAAATGTTTCACCGCCATTTGCAGCTGATCGTCCAATTCAACGCATTTTCCGCCGTCTTTCAGTAAATTCTATCCAAAATTAATGGAAATATTTTCAAAAGTAAAAAAATACATGTTTTTGTGCATAATCCACCAAAATTTTTCGGATCCCATTCGAATCGACCAAATCCCCTTTGTGATGGCCCACTGGCCTAAATAATGGCATAACTTGTTCGGTGATGGAAAAAAGTTGTTCTCGAATTATGAGGAATTTGGATGAATTTTGGGCGACAGTTGATGTGCTCGCCGATGGCGCCATTCCGCTTTCTGAATCGAGTTTTGGTGCATTTTGGATCAATGGATGGTCGAAATTGACCTAAAAATTATGCAAATTATTTTAAAATTTTGATATAGGTATTTTTTTGGATAGAAATAATTATTTAAGGTAACATTAGCCCATTTAGTATTTCTTTTGCTCTGAACACTGTATTTCGGCTAGAAATATACAAAAAAAAAATGTAAAAATGACAAGGACGCCTTTAAAAAATTATTGTTCTCGGAGGATTCGAACCCACGACCAAAATTTTGCAAAATGAGAGAGTCATCCCACTAAGCCAAAGACATTTTTCTTAAATATTATTTTTAAATTTTACATTTTCGATGACATCAACGCCTTTGACCGTTTTGATTTGGACCACCGATTCTCCGCATTCATTGTTTATTTCGCGCAAAAATGTGCTGAATTTTTTATACCTAAAAATGCAAAATAAATTTGTTAATTGAATTAATTTTATTTTTTACTTTGTTTTCTTAATGTCCAATCGCTTTCCATTCGGCAAAGATTTTAAAATGAAATTTGCATAAAATTGGCCAACATCAATTGGCGACAATTTTGATTGGTCACCACCGCCTTCCGCAGCTCCTTGCAATTTCCATCGAAGAGCCGAGAAAAATGTGTTCTTCAACTTAAATATTATAAAAATTATTTAATTTTATTCAATTTTAATTTTTTACTAAATTTTCCATTTCTTCCATTGTATTTTCTGCTGAATTTGTTGGCTCCAATTCCTCCCCAATTTTTTTATCCTGTTGAAGCCATCCAATTTCGGCTGCTTCATTCGATGTTCCCGCCGCATTTTCGGCCTCTTCCAATTCAAAATCGGTTGGATCAACTTCTTCCAATGTAATTTTTGAATCAGCCATTTTCTTACGAGGAGCCTCCTTTTTAGATCCAAAAGCCCTTAAATAATTCCAATTATTTAATTATTTATTATTAAAATTTACCAAAGTGAATCACCAAAAATGTGCAAAATTTCAATGGCTAAAAATTCACTAAATTTAATCAAAAATTCAAATAAATTTTAACCTTTTCCCTTCTTTCCGCCCATTCTTCGTTCTTTCATTTCTCCAGAGCTCATTAGGGCCCTTCCAACAGCCATTGGGCCAAAACAAATTTGCTCATTTTCTTCTTCATCATCACAAAATGCGGAAATTCCGATGGGCTGTCCTTGTTCAAATTCAGGAAAATCGGTGAAGTTTGAGTCGATGTAAAGACCGGGAATCATCAAATCGGAACCGCGTTTAAGAAATTCAAAAACGGTGGCATGAATATAGAGAATTGGGAAATGCCCATTTTCGGGGAACATCCAAAGGAAATAGACTAAAAAATGTGAACTGATTTAAAATTATGAGAATAAAACCCTGACCTGAAGGAAATAAAGTGCTGACTCCTCCTTCGGTGTATTCAAAGAAGAGTGGTTCACCGTCATGGACGAACAATTTTTGGGTTGAGCCATTTGGAAAGGCTACTTTCACCAGCGAAAATTGTTGTTTTGAATTGAAAAGTGCATTGATGGAATCGGGAAAAAGTGTCTTCCTTAAAAGAAATTGAGTAATGAATTTAAAAATGGGAAAATGGATTTTAAGGGTTCGATGGTTTGTCCTAGACTCCAATACATTATACTCAATCGGTAAATCTGGTCAAGACGCATCGTTAGATAATAATTTGGCTCAAGTAGTTTAATCAAATTTAAATTGGTTTTAAACAAAAAACCGTAAGATGGTTAAAAGTTTAAACGGTTTAATACCCTTAATTTGTTATCAAACCATGACAAATTATATAGCAATCGACGTGTCTTGATGACATCATCGTATAGTTTAGTACAAACCACTGAACCGCTAAAACCTAAAACCCCTTCAAAATTTTTTCGACATATTTAATATCAAATTTAAAAATGCGATCATCAAACCTTTCGGAATGTCGAATATTTGTGCTACTTTTGACCACAAAATCATTTTTCTTGAACATAATATTTGCTGGAAGTTGAAACATTTTTTCCAATCAATCAATAATTTATGAATATTTAAATGTTTTGATAATAACTTTAAATGTAAAAAATAATTTTAAAAAAAATGTATGTCCAATTTATCAAATAAGTAAAATAACAAGATTTAAAATTAAATGTGGAATAAATGAATGTGATAAAATTGTGTTACAAGAAAATTTTTATTTTAAATTTGGTAAATCTTTGATTTGAATAAATCTTTCTCAATAACCCTCGCCAAGGGAAGCAATAAACCACATAAAGCCAGTCTTCTTGTCCTTTTTTCGCTCAACCACAACTGGCAAGGTAGCGCCAGCAAAATCCTGATTCAGCAAGGCTTTTGAGTCGATGACCTTAAAAACAAAAATTATTTGGCCAATTTCACAAAAAAAAACCAACTTCCTCAATATAATTCGTGTTGATGACAGGGAGAAAAGTGGACATTTGAGGTGTCCATTTCTTTGGTACCATTCCATCCAGTTTCAATTGCACCGTGTTTCGCACCACAATTGTTTCATAGGGCATTGTGGCGTCCAGCCTGGGGTTGAGGATTTCCACTCGGTCACCTTCTTCCTTTCTGCAGAATTCAAAATATTAATTATTAAAAATCAAATTTACTTACGTATCAAAGAATATCCAGGAACCGTGTTCACAGCCCGGACAAACTTTGGCATTTGGCAAAAACAATTCATTGGGATGATAATGAGGCGTATAACTAAAAAGTAAAATTAATCTAAAATTTTAATTTAAAATTAAAACATACACATAAAATCCCTCAGCCGTTTTGGACACGAGAACACCGCTGATATTTTTCTTGCCTTTGACTGGTTGGACTCTTGTGGCTCTTTGAGGACGAGATATGCCGTCCAGAAATTGATTAGAAGGCGAATTGTTGGCAAAGCGATTTTGGGGACCACGACGACGAGGAGCATTTCCACCATTTGGGAGACTATTCTAAAGAGAAAATTTTTTTGATAAATTAAAATATGTTTTTGATTATAATTTTGGTCTAATGCAATTTAAGGGCTGGAAGGGAAAAAGGATGATGAAGAAGATCATCTTCAACTTCATCTCTACTTTTTCATCATCAGTTTTTCTTCCAGCTTGTAAACTACATTAGGGTCAAAATTTGTAATATTTAATTTAAAATTATATCCAATAAATAAAAAAAATTCAAACCAATGGCATTGGTCGCGGGCGCCCATTTATTGTAGGATTTGTGGAAGTTGATTCGGTGGTGGTCGTATTGTCCAAATCCGTCCCTGTTTTGACTGCCTCTGCCAGTGTTGCCATTTCCTCATTATCACTGTCCCCGAATTCGGAACAAATTGAAGGTGGCGGTGAAGCTCGGTTTGCTCCCCCACTTCCATTGAGTTGTTGTGGCACCGACTGATCCGATGATGAAGGCGGTGAATCGTTGACACTTTCTTCGCTGTCGATGGGAATAGCTAAAAACATTTAAATTAGAATTTTATTTTAGAATTTTTGGTTCTATAACAGTTTAGTTGCTGGAAAAGAAAAAAGGATGCTGATTGCTGAATATGATGACCAGAAAATCATCCTCATCTTCTTCATCATTCTCATCTTCACCATTTTCATCATCATTACATTATTATTCTCATCTCTCTCATCCTTTTTCCCTTCCAACTTCTAAACTGCAATAGCACCGAATTTTTATTCAAACCTTTTGGAGAGCGATATTTCGTGAAAGCTGAACCACGGTTCGGAAATTGTGGAATTGCCTGGGAAGTTGATGGTCCTGGCGAAGGTGAACGATTTCTTCCATCAAAATGCACGGCCTTCCATTCATTGTCTTCTCCGTTGAATTCGATAAAAAGACGCGGTTGAAACCCTGGTTGACCTTGGCGAACACGCCGAAATTGCCGGATGAAGTCACGCGAGCAAGCGATTGGTCCAATTAAGTCACGAATGTGAACTTGTAGCGCATCAGGGTTTTGGTCGAGATGATATTGGTCGTGGGCAATCTTGAGCTGCAAAATTGAGAATTAATATTAAAAATATTGAATATTATTGTCAAAAACCTTCAATTTCGGTTCCTTTGATTCGACGTGATAGCCCGTTGGCCTTTCAATGGGGAATGGACTCACAGCCGTAAATTTATTTGCCCAATTTTTGCTGTTATTTCCATTTGAATTATTTATTTAGTTGTTTAACACTTACAAAATCACCAATTTGCAAAAAGTGCCAATTGTTCGCAGTTTCTTCATTTGTTCATCCTCCTCCAATTTTTCTTTTAGAATGCGATGTGTTGCTATTCCCGGTTTGCCACCCTCCAAATCGGCTGTCCAAATATGGAATGCGATATATGCGACGTCCGGTTCCACATGTCTCTGTTCTTCGCAGTGAACAACGATGCCGGTGCAAAATTTTTTCTGGTATTTCTTATTTTCTTCCCGCTTTAAATAGAAAATTTTGAAGTTTTAAAAATAGAAAAAACCATTACAATTTGTTCCGTTGTGAGCACATCTTCCAAGTTCGAAACCATCCAGTCCACATGAAAGACTTTCACCATTTTCCGCAAATCTATATTTCCTCGATAGAAATGCATGCTAAATTAAGAAAAATTAGCTAATAAATTTAATTGTAGCAGCTTACTAAGAAATCAAAGCATATCGCAGTTTGTCTGTGACTCGATCTTTGTGTTCGTAGAAGTGACCGATGCGCCCGAATTGCGGTGAATACGCGACAACTTTATTGTTGGGGTTTTCCGAAGGCTCCGAGTAGAAAACAAGTGGGACTTTCACCTAAAGTTCAAACTTATCAAAAAATCTTTTTAAATTAAAATAACCTTGACAAACACATAAGATGGTATTTCGTGATGGGTCGATTCATACGGACCAGAAGGTAATGCTTGGACGACTCTTTTTGTTAACATGTCGATGCGAAGCCATTGTCCTATTTGATAATTTCCCATCCCACTGTCGCAAGTAATTGCATCGCACAACTTTGGAATCCATACTTGCCCAATATCCTGGCTGCTTGCTCTGTGCACAAAAACACCTTCCATTTCTCCTGACATATATGTGCAAGCCATGTTTTTAATTAATGTCGCTAAAAACGTATATAAAATAGTAAATTTAACAATAGGTTGCGCGGTCTTTTTAAGTTTATATTTTATTTATTGGACTGAATTATTAGCAAAGAAGTGGGTGATTTTTGGAGTTTTGATGCTGATCGGGTCAGTTTTTAATCTTATTCAAACCGTGTCGCTGACTTAATTTTGTTGTTAACAAACCGGTTTTTGGTCTAGTAGTGTTTATATTTATTAAATAGAGTTTTGATAATGATTTTCGGCGTTGCGGGATGCAGAATATGATGATGATGATTGATAGATTATATAATTTTTGCTTTTTAGGTTTATTTGGGCAATGAAAAATATGCAGACGCTATCCCCAAATATGGGCTTTTTGAAAATTTTTTTCACACTTATGAAATCATATACCAATCGACTCGTCTCGACGAGCTGAGGACGAATCTGCTTTGGTTTCACCTAAAACTCAAAAATAAAAAAGTTATGAACCAAAGAAATTCAAAAAACGTTGCGCAAAGGAAATACGTGTTGAAACTGCTCCGGGGGCATTTCAGAGTGGACTCCTCCGTGTGCTCCGCCTCCGCGCGACCAGACGAGCTTGTGGCTCGCTTCGCTCGCCACAAGCTCGTCCAGTTCCCGCGCTTCGGCTACGCACACTCCGGAGTCCACTCTTACATTCCTCCGCAGTTCCAACACATTCCAGCGAGATTGAAAAAAAATTTTCAAAAAGCCCATATTTGGGGATAGTGCCAATATGCAAATTTTGATTTTATTTTGCAACTATATTATTGTTGAATAGTCCGCTTATTATAAAATGAAAAAAGAAATCTCAAAAATACAATGCGGACATTAATTTTGTTTGACATTGGCATGGGCAAGAAGCAAGCAAGACTGACCAGTGAAGAGACCACCCAGCAGCCAGCACCCACTCCACCAACGGCACGACGCACATTTTTCGTTCGACGATCGATCGATAATTGATATGAAAGTCAGAACACCAATTAAACAAATTTAAATTAAATCAAAATTTAAAGTATCGTATTTTTGGAATTGGATTCTTGGTTTATTGACCATGAATCCGGTTCCTTTTCCTTCATTCACTGATTGTTTATCATTAATAATATATTTTGAATGAGGTAATAAAGAATGTTTCTCAAATACAAATTTAAAAAAATCATACTCATCCCCAGGGTGACATAATGGTCTGACCAAAAATATGGCATAAGCACATAAAAATATGGAAAAAATATGGCAAAATTTTTCAAAAATATGGCAAAAAATATGGCATTTTTTAAAAAGCTTAAAATTCGATATAAAATTGATTTAAGAAATTTATTCTTCATATTTTTTCATTGTTTTAACTTTCTTTAAAAATTCTGGATTGAAATAAAGAGATAATATACTTGTTGTCAATCAAAATCAGAATTGAATTAAGAGAAAAGTGAATTAATAATTTCATTTTTATTCGGTTGCCCTCATCCGTTTTAACATTTTTGACCACTGCAAAGATAGATTCGCAAAAGGCGGTAGATGAAAAAATAGACAATAATTTAGAAACAAGAATTTTTAGATGGAAAAAATCGGATCTTTTAAAATTGTTTTCCATTTCTCATCCACATTTCTCTCATTAAAAGCCGTTTTGTTCAATCGCTCCAATTGAGATTTTGGCAAATTCGAGAAAATGGGCATGTATATCCTTGGGCTTTTCTGAGCAATATTTCTTGTAGGCTGCTGACTAAAAAATGGCCGCGCAGCAAAAAATTAGACCAAAAAATGGCCGCGAAGCGAAAAATTTTAGCTAAAAATAGCCTAACAAGGAGAAAATTTGTTTAATTTACTAAAATCTCAAAAATATGGCAAAATATGGCAAAAGTCAAAAATATGGAAAAAATATGGCGAGATGGTCAAAAATATGGCAAATGCCATATAAATATGGTAATTATGTCACCCTGCTCATCCCCCATAATCCTTTAGATAAACTTCAATTAAATCACAAAATGCACATTTCATTTTAATTTTCATCAAATAACAATGTCTCTTTTGCTGAATTCTTCTTCCATTATTTGTTCCTCCAAAAGCACTTCCGTAATATTCACCGGTTTACTAAGTGGTTCTGGCAATTTTGAATCCGCATCTAAACCAGCTTTTTGTAAAATTTTCAATGCCAGCTGCTTCTCATCCTCCCGCAATTTTGAATTGTTGAAAATCTTTTGATTAATCTGTAAGAATTATTTTATACGAATTCCCCCAAATTTTTCGGACCTCCCAAAATATATGGCCAAGGCCTCTGGCTGTGTCATTTACCCCTCGTTCAATTTTAATGGCCGTTAGATTGGAGAATTTTGACATTTCAAGCTCCATGCTGCGCACAACATCCTGCAGCACATCCTTCATCCGACTATCATTCACGGATTGAATTGCCGATTTCATATGGTTGAGCTCATTTCCGACAATTGCTATACAAAATTTTGAGATTAATTTCCTTCCATTATTATTTGCATACATTGAAGTGTCATATTTAATTTTGTTGCATTGTTATTATTACCAAAGAATCCATCAATTCCATGGAATATGAGGAAAAGGAAGAATGGGAGGAATACGGAATATTTGAACGATGAAAACATTTTTTGATTGAAAATTTTTATTATTGATGAGGGAAAATAAAATTTTACTCCATTTTTTCTCACTTCGAACATTTAAAAATGTAATCCGATTTTAATTGGCAATTGTAATATTTGTCCAAAAATGTACAAAATTATTTACCATTAAAGCATGAGGAAAAGGGAAATGGGCCCAAGAATGGCCAAATAATTTGAATTAAAGAAATAAAAAATACAGAATTTTTGAAGTTTCCAATACAGAATCATCGGTAATTTTGTCCTTGCCATTAAGAATCGCTTTAGATACCGAAATGAGGAATTGCGAAAACGATTTTTTCTGTCGAACTTCTTCATCTCGGCGCTTAAAGTTTCTCACTGGCCGAAAATATAAAATTGAATTGGTTAAATGTGAAGTGAAATAAGGGAGAAATTTGGTTTTGCCTTTTTTACTTTTAATTAAATATGAAATGAATGGATTAAATAATCCTATTTGATGAAAATGAAATGATGACTTGTTGATAGCTTTTTTAAAGCTTTAAACACGATTCCCAGTACTTTGTTAATGTGAATAAAATGATGAATTCAATTAAAATTGGTCGATGGAATTAAAAAGGGCTAATAGGCAGTCAAACAGGTGCAAAATTGATAGAAAAATGTCGAAAAAGGAAGAAAGTTCAAAAATGTTCAACAAATTAGAATGGATTTCAAGATTGGATGCCACTGCCAATGCCAATTATAAAGAGAGTGAATTTCTATGCCCCACTTATGATTCGATTCCTAAAAGGGCTTAATCTTTATGAGAAAAAGGAAGAGGGAAGGAAATACGAACATGTGGGATACGGTACTAATTTTGTCTCAAAAATTTTCCTTCCCATTTTTTGCAAACTTTTCCCAATGCTTTCTTTCGTAATTTGCCTTTTAGCAAAGATTCTTCGTAACTAATAAACGATAGCCGGGCTTCAATTCAAAAGTGGCCATTGGCCATTTCATTCATTTAGCCTGCCTCCATCCAAAATGGTGTCCACTGTCCATTCATTTATTCAATTCAATGCAAAGTCCAAACTAAATGGCGGCGGGTGGAAGAAAAGGGCAACAATTGAATTGGAAGGAAACGCAACAAATGTTAAATGGAAAAATGAACTTTTATTATTTCAATTCATCCCTTTCCCCTTTTCGATCGCAACTTTTCCCACTTTTCGTGCTTTTTAGTCGCCGTTTTTCCATTTAATCTTTTCAAATGTAAATTTGTCAAAATGTGTCCTCACTAAAGTGAAATGTTTATTTCGGGGGACAGAATAGTAAATCCCCATTAATTTTGTTTATCCATTTTCCAATTCCCCCTTTTTGTTCGTTGTTAAAATTAATTACCTTCTCTCCTCTCCCTCCCCCCTTTTCCGAATATTTTGATGTCCATTTTTTACTATCGGTCACAAATCACCGCATCAAACGAGAAATGCCATTTTCCTTTAGACTTTACATCGATATAGAGAATTTACATTTAATTTTGCATTATTTTGCCTAATTTTTACTTGGCTTTTTCTCTCATTTCTCGAGGAAATGATGGAAAGATAAAGGAAAAGGGGAATTAATTTAAATTTTTATGAGAGAAGGAGGAATAAATCCACCTGTTTTCCGGAAAGTTTTAATTTTCCGGTTAGAATAATTCCGCCTGTTTTCCGGAAAGTTTATTTAATTCTTTCCGGTTAGAATAATTCCGCCTGTTTTCCGGAAAGTTTATTTAATTCTTTCCGGTTAGAATAATTCCGCCCGTTTTTCCAGAAAGTTTTATTCTTTTCGGTTAGAATAAATCCGCCTGTTTTCCGGAAAGTTTATTTAATTCTTTCCGGTTAGAATAAATCCGCCTGTTTTCCGGAAAGTTTATTTAATCCTTTCCGGTTAGAATAAATCCGCCTTTTCTTCCGGAAAGTTTTATTCTTTCCGGTTAGAATAAATCCGCCTGTTTTCCAGAAAGTTTTAATCCATTCTGGTTAAAATAAATCCGCCTGTTTTCCGGAAAGTTTTAAGACTAATTTTCCATAGTTTAATTAATGATTGTTTTAATTCAATAATGTTCAAATTTTACAATTTTATGAAACGCACAACTACGGGAATGCGCATTTGCACAAAAATTGTTGTAACCAAAATTGTAAAATTGGTTGGAGGAAGGAGACGGTCCCCAACCAATGGGCCAAAGGCCATCATCACAACGCTTCCAGCTGTTGAAGTGGAGCCGGAGGTGGTTTATGAGATGGCGTTCCTCTCATTTTCCCCATTTTCAATGTGGACACCAATCGATGTTTGGTGGGAAGGGGAGAGCAGAGAACATCCCCGACGGCGACGGACAGCACCCCTTTCTCCCTTCTTTTCATTCCAACCAGCAGCCAAAGGGAGGAAAGGCCACAACGACGAGGCTATATGCAAATTGCCGGTCATCCCTTCCTTCCACTTCTCTTCAATTCTTTCCATCATTTTCCACCACTTCCAATTTTCCAAAAAGGTCGGTCTTCCCGCTGATGAAAAATGACCAATGGTCGAAAACATTGTCACGGTCATCCAACAAACGACAAACCTCAGAAATCCATGCATTTATGTTTTAATTTCTAACCATTTTTTAAAAATAACTTCGATTTTTCCAACATCCCAATCCCGTGGGATATTATTCGGAAAGAGAATTTAATTCATATCTTTGGATCCTTCAATTCATTGTTTTCAATTTTTATAGTTCACAACTATCTCTTTTTTTTATTATTGTTCAAGTTAAAATAGAGAGAATTCTTGTAGAAAATGAAATGAATTTTCACTTACCGTATTTCCTTTATTAGAAGCCTCTCCCCTCCTTGAATTGTCTCTGAAATTTATAAGCCCCAGGGCTTCTAATAGGGGAAATACGGTATTTAAATAATTAAAATCACGTACATTCAAATCATTTTCATCATTTTCGTCATTCAAATTCAAATCATCAAAACATTCCTTCACAGAAAATGTTGCCCGCCCTAAATTTACATATTCCCACATGTAAATTGAGCCATAGACAAAAATCTCGACCCCAAATGATTTGAATGATAAACAGACAATTCTTCCCTTTTTGTGAATTTTCATTGATAATAAAATATGGGTAGGAGGCAATAACATGTTTTTTATTGTTTGCCTCTCTTTAACATTCATTGCCCTTTTCCAAAATTATCGTTCCATTATTTTTTTGTTTTGTTTACGGACTCCGTCCAAATTTTAGGTCTTTCTCAGCCATTCTCGATTTTATGGTGAAGAAGGAAGGAAGGAAGGCTTTAAACTGCGCGTATTTCTTTCTCTTCCTTTTCCAAACCAAAATGACCTTTTCCTTCAAATTGGCCGGTGGCAACGAAGGGAAAAGGAAAAAGGAAAGGCGAATTAGAGAAAGGAATGGCCCATGGGAATGGGAATACTTTGGTGGAGTTTGGCCGGTCGGCGGGGATGACGCGCGTTTGTTGCTGAGAGGACCGACCGTAATTCTCCCCTTTCAAGCGATTTCCTTCATCGCCCAAAAAGATGGCCGCTAGGCTTCTGCTGCGCCAATCAACCATTCCTTCCTCATCAATTTTCGTAAAAATTAATTTTTAATCTTTGCCTCAAAATATATGGTAGATCATTTTATTTGATTCTTTATAAAGTTCAATAAAAGCCTTATCGAAAAATTGTTTAAATTATTTTGCCACTTTCTTAAGATGAAATGAATCCAAAAATGAGAGGCACTAAATTGTAAATTCCACCAATAAATCTACCGTATTTTACCCAAAATCGCCCCTTCGCCTTGCCATTCCCGACGATGCTTTTTTGGCCATTATTCTATGGCCAATTTTTTTGTTCAGGCCAATAGGCCATATATTCCATTTCAATCCAATCCAATCCCCTACCCTTCCAATCCCGTTGGTGGCCCACAATTTGGCCGAATGTGGAAGAGGGGAGGAAGTGAGGGAGGCTTCCCGACAGCAGCGCCACATAAAACGAGAATAGCCCCGGAGGGGAAAAGGAGGAAAAGCCGCCGCTGCTTTCGGCGCCACCAACCATCATCGCACCACCCGAAAAGGCCACCCATAAAGAAGGAGTGGCCGCTGTGGTCCCGCCACCGGCGGGGGCATCGACCGATGGTCATTTCCCACTCCAATTCCATTTCCTTTTTCCCATCCATATAGCCGGGAGCGGTGGTCCATCCATTCCTCCTTCCAATTGGTGGTTGGTGGTCTTTTCCTTCCTCCTTCCCTACAATTTTTCTCGTTCCGCTTCATCTGTGGACCTCTTTGGCTATTTGCTGACCATTCAGAGGACAACAAATAAGTCCCGCATATATGGACAGAAGGGGAGGAATGGGCACAAAAAGTGAAGAAGAATACACTAGGGAAAAGTAAATGATAATTTTTGCCTATAGGCGAATCAGATGGGATTTGAAGGGATAATTTTAAAATGGGAGTCTATTAATTTAGACAAACAAATTCATTTACCCAAATTACAAATTTTTCATGTCGAAAAAAAAATAATTTTTTTGAGGCCATATAACTTGGCCGAATCAGACTTCTTTAAGATTCCCTAAGCGGCTAACCCTTGGCCCCTAATCCCATCCTGCCCTGAACCTAACCCTGAGCCCTAATTCCTAGTTATGGCCAAGTTATATGGCCTCAAAAAAATTATTATTTTCCGACACGAAAGAATTTTGGTAAATTAATTCTTTTTTATCTTATCTTAAATTAATTTTTAAATTACCAAATATATTTGTTAATTGAAAAAATTTCAAATAAATTAAATTTATTTATCATTCCGCAATTATTTTTGTATCAAAAGGAGAAAATTCAAGGTCGCACATTACCATTTCCAAAGTTCAAAGTGAACAACACAGAAAAGAAACAGTCAAAATGCGATAAAAAACCGATCTCATTCAAATAAAAACCATAAAAAAGATTTATTTAGATATTTTCGAGTCATCTTCATTCGCCTTTTTAGAAGGGGGCTTCGGCAAAGGGGGTAAATTCAGCCAATAGGTGATTGGGGGAGGAGAAATCCGCCCAAATAAAACAAAACAAAAAATTAAACACCCAAAAACGTGAACAAAAGTGGGTGAAAGGAAATGGATAGTAGTTTTGGCCAATTCCTTCCTTTCCCCTTCTTTTTGTTGTTATTCGGCCCAATACCCCCTCATTTTCATTGAAACATTCTCGACAACCCCATCAGCCATCACTTTTGCCCCTTTTCCCATTCAAGACCATTTTCCCAGACCCTCCATTTCCATTCCTTTCCCCTCCAACCGAATCTGATTGGCCCACCAAAAATGAGTTCTTCTCCTCCAGCCACTTTAGGGTTTGGGGGTCGCTCCCTCATTAATCTCTTCCCCCCTCAACCACCTTGCCTTGGGAGGAGGAGGAGAAGGAGGAGGAGGGCACGGTCGCGTCCCTCCCTTCCAATTTCCATCCATTCTTCCTCATCTCATCTTCCTTCATCTTTTTTTTTCTTCCTTCGGTACCTTCCTCTTCCTTCCTTACTTCCTTCTTCCTCCCTGTCCTCATCTTCATCTTCAGCCACTTTGGTGAATTTTTCCCCTCATATTTGGAGGGCAATTCGACCCATAAATGAGGAACATTCGGCAATGGCGCCGCACCAACAAATTCAAAGGCATTGCTGGCGAGTAGTTCTTCTGCCGCCGGCGAACGCCGCGCGCCAATGCCGTCGATGGCCTCGGCACTTTCCCCTCCAATTTATCCATTCTTCCCCGATGATTTCCCAGAGAGTGGACAGCAAAAAAAGGAGGGGAAATGTTTTGTTGGCGAGCACAAAAAAAGCCATTTGTCCATCCCATTCCTCCTTCCATTTTTGCATCGCCCCCCCCCCCCCCGGCGTTCGTCCATTTCCTCCAGTTGCCACTTTTTTCCTTCCCTTCCCCTTTTTTAATCCCTTTAAATTTAAACCACCTTTTCCCCTTCTAATTTCAATGCCATATTTTCATGTTTCCCTAAAAAGGAAACATTTGATTAAATTGTTCCAAATTTTTGATCCAATATTCGAAAATTTATCCCCAAATTCAATTCGAATTTGTTGCCAATTCCCATCATTTTGATTGAAATGTCCTCAGGCAATTTTAAAGGCAAAAAGCCATTCATATATTTTCATCATTTTTATTTTGCTTTTCGTAAATAAACAAAGAAAAAATACCATAATCCACATCGGTCCACCAAAAAATTAACGGGAAAATTACTAATTTCTATCCTCTACGAATACGAAGCATAAATCCCCACACGATCGCTCATTTTCCAACAATTTTGGACTCCTACAAAAATTGACACAGTCCAAAAGATTCTCTTTATTCTCCTCCTTTTAACTTGCGGCTTGCCCCATTTTTGTAGTCCATCCGTTTTTCATCAATTTAATGCGCCTTTTTCTTTTAAGGCTTAAAAGAATGCAGACCAAAATGTTCTTTCTTATTTTGTAAATATTATTCTTTTTAGTATTCGATTTTAAATAAATATTTGGTCGATGACCAAATTTCACGTTTTTTTATTTTTATTTATTCAGAATTATGTAGCCAAGCCATCCTTTTCTAGCCGTCCATTTTATTGAAAATCTCCTCTCTCCGGTTCGTCCATTTCGTTTCTACCTCTTTTTTTTGGCTATCGCGCAACAAAAATTACCGCCGGCATTCTCGCGCCTCCCTCCCAATGAATGGATGTGAATATTCATTTTTGGGGGTTGCGCAGCGCAACCCAGCAACATTTCCCCCCGCCAAATCGATTTTTGCATTCATCGGCGAGCGGCGATGGATGGCCGGCCTTCCCCTTTGGCTTCCTTCCTTCTTCCCTTCAATTCAAACCCAAAATGTGCCTTCCTTGCTTCCACCCAAACAATCAGCTGCTCCCAAAATCTCGCGCAGGGAAAAAGGGGAGGGGAAAATCAGCTCATGATTTGGGTGAAATATCTCGAACAAATATGGATTGGATTGTGGGATTGCCGGCACAAACTATCATTTTTTTGGGTTAAAGGGCACAAAATCCTTGCCCAAGCATTTCCATGGTCAATGTTTGTGTTGGCCAATTCGCATTGAATTCCATCCTCCTCCGTTCCCATTAATTAAAAACATTTTAATTAAATAAATTTGGGCAATTATTTTATTTAATTTGCTTTATTTTCCGTTTAGTTCATTTATTTGATTAATTTACCTCTCCCAATGACCCAATAATTTGAATCAATTGATTAGAATTTGGGCCAAATTGAAAAATAAAAGCATGAGGCCGACGAAAAATTTTCCACTCTTTTCGTTTTTTTAATCGCTCCAATTTCCCGTCTGTCTTTTTTATTATATTTATCTTATCAAAATTCCAAAAGGAAGAAATAGAATAGAAAATATTAAAAAGGCAAATCAAAAAAAAGATTTTCGCTTTACCAAAATTTTTATTTTAAAAATGTCAGACGGAATAAAACAGGCGGAATTAATTCTTTCCGGTTAAAACTTTCCGGAAAGTAGGCGTAATTAATTCTTTCCGGTTAAAACTTTCCGGAAAGTAGGCGGAATTAATTCTTTCCGGTTAAAACTTTCCGGAAAGTAGGCGGAATTAATTCTTTCCGGTTAAAACTTTCCGGAAAGTAGGCGGAATTAATTCTTTCCGGTTAAAACTTTCCGGAAAGTAGGCGGAATTAATTCTTTCCGGTTAAAACTTTCCGGAAAATAAGCGGATTTATTTTTCAATAAAATATTCTTGATTCTTTTCTCCCATAATTTTTACCATTTATTATCAATTTTTTTTATTGACCAAACCATTGAATTTTTTAAGACCAATTTGATCTTTGCTCCTTGACTTTTTGTTTTACTTCACTCCTCCAATACAGTTAAATTAATTCAATTTTGTGGATCAAATCAATAAAATAAATTTTGAATAATTTATGAATAATTTTGCATATTTTAATATTAAATTTCCACTCGAATATTTTTTGTCTATATTCGCGAATATGTTTCTATCTTCATTCATTTCGAATTGAATTATTATTTTTTCACTCACATTCACATCATAAATCGGCACATTTTTTGTTTATTTGTCTTTGTCTCTCATTCTTTTTCACACAAAATGCCCACGCGAATACAAAAATTACTACATTGTATTTTGTTATTTCATTTTCAACCCATTCATCGCAAAAATATAAAATATATTTTTTAAATTTTGTCTACAAAAAAATTCCATATTCGAACATCTTTTCTGTAATTTTTGTCAAAATTCATCAATTGAAAAATTAATTCAATAAATAATAAATTTCAAACATTTGAAAATGGAATATTTTTAATAATTATTATTAGATTTTTTGCCATTAAATTATTAGCATTTTCTTGCCAATTTGCTGCCTTGCCCCCTTATTTTTGCCCTTTTCCTTCTTATATTACAGTATTCTCCCCCTTTTTCTCCTTTCCATCCAAATTCATTGGGCTAATTAGCCTAGGGAAGGGGAAAGGTGGAATTGAAGGAAGGCATCAATCCATCATCAAAAAAGGAGGTGGAGAGGATTTGCCGGCCGCAGAGCAAAAAACCATTTTTGTGATGGCGCCGGAAGCTCCCGACAGCAGGCTGCTGATGGCCGATTGGACTCGGAATTGGGATGGCCATATGCAAAAAAGGGGAAAAGGGATTAATGGGGGGAATGGCAGCCGGCCTTGGGACTTAGGAGAAGACCTGTACTCTGATTTGAAATGGGAAATATATGCGTAAATTGTTTGGGGACCAATTTTTGGTGAAAATGAAACAAGTAAAAAATGATTATTGTTTTAATTTTTTGTATGTTCAATGTCCCTTTATTCCAAAAAACGCTTCATATTCCTAAATTCTAAGGTTGGACAAAATCGATTTAAGAAAATCGATGAAATTTCAAACCAAAAATGAGAATTTTGCTCAAAATAACTGAAAATAGAGAAACCGAAACCGAAAACAACATTTTCATAAACCGAAAACTGGTTTTAAAACCGGTACCTTTGTTAAATCGACTTTGTACAACTCTACTAAATTCCATCCATCCATCCAAATCCAGTTGAACAATTTTGTACCAAATTATTGCCAATTTTTATCCATTTCCTTTTAATATTCTCTTCTCTTAATTATATATTTTCCCCTCAAAAATGCTAGCATTTCCTCTCATTTAATAAAAAGGGAATTCCTTTAATTTTTGCGACATTTTCACGGATTGAATGGCCAATGCGCGCCCGGAAATTGTTGTTCTATCAAAAATTGCCACAAAAAAGATCATTCCATCTTTTATTACATTATTTTTCCCACCCGATTAATTCATTTTTTTTTGTTGCCAAAAAGCACGTGTAAAAGTGCACAAAATGTGGTTCAACAAATTCATTTTCGTCTGTTTGCGGCAATTCTCAATGCATTTATTTGCCTTTTAAGAAATGCCGGCACAAATCCCATTCCCCCCTCACCATCACCGGCCACTAATCCCCCCAAATGCCCAGAATTGAACGAATGAATGTCTCGAAGGCAATCGACGCAGATTTTGTGCCAATGCCACTGACGGTTTACCGTCTTCCCCCTCTTTTTCCATTTATTTTTCTTCGTATGAACTTTTATCGCCGGAACAACAAAACACTGACTGACTGACTCTTTGTGTTATTTTCCCCAGAATGTTCCAATAAAATTAATTATAATTGCCACAAAAAAATGAGGGGATAGCGAAAAACATTCGTCCATTCATTAATTCCATTTATTGTTTATAATGTCACCGACGATTTATGGTCTAGTTTAGGCGGAGAGGGTTTTACGGTGTATTTTGTTTATAAATTAATTTTTTATATGAATGTTTGATTTTGTCCAGTTTTGTATATATTAATTACGGTTAAATGGGAAAAGCATTTTTTGGAGTGAACAAAAGGGGCAAAAAAGTGGACAAACCGGTTTGGTTTAATTGAGTCAAAATCGTTTAAATTAAATTGGCAAAAAAATATGTGGAAATGGGTTTTCGATATCAAGAATCCCGGATTTAAGTTTTATTTTTGGATTTAGTCCAACTAAAAGGTTTAAAACCGGCGGTTGTGCGCGAGTTGAATTTTAATAGTCAAAAAATAGAAAAAAATTTCTAATCTGGAATATTTATTATATACAGGAGCGCAATAGCGCTTTCATTCTACCTATCTTTTTTTTGTAAACAAATCCATGTATTTCTTCCAAAAACACTCAATGCCCTCCAAAGATCTGACCCGACTGGTTGATTTGTTTATAAATTAATTTATTAAATATTTTGTTTCAATGTTTGATCCCATTTTTGAGTTCATTTTTGCACATATTAATTGCGGTAAAATCCGCTTCATTATCATATTTTCTTGTTTTTTAATTCTTCATTCCCTCCTACAAATTCTAAAATGCCCAAATTTGTCCTCCAAATTAATTTAAAGAAGAAGCGTAAAAATACAATTTTTTTTAGAATTTATATTTTTGCTTAAGTAATTTGTAGAATTTTTCACATATTTTTGATAACAATGTAAATAATTAAATTTACCAAAAATGGCAATAGGCCCAAAGGGGTTCTTTTAAAGGGTAAAATTGTTGAAAAAAAGATTTATTTTTGGCCTCTGCTCTCAATTTTCAAGCCAATTCCCCTAAATTCTCCATTTTCATAACAAATTTTGCAATAAATTCCACAAATTTATTTTTGAACTTTTTGTGCCAAATTCAATTCTCTCCCTGCCCCTTTTTCTTTTTGTCTCATTTTTGGCCAACAGCTGGCCAAATTTTGCCCAAAAATCGAATATCACGCGCTTCCAATTCCAATATATTGGCTTTTGTGATTCCATTCCACAAACTCCAACAAATAAAAATCAAAAATTCTTTTCTCCTGCTTAAAAAAATTAGTCGAAACTATAAAAACACAAAAAAATATTTAAACATTTTTGTGGAATTAATTTTGTCTAAATTAGGTTTTGGCCAAATTTTAATTTTTTTTATAAAATCAAAAAATTTGAAGAAAAAATCAATAACCATCAATCGATTATTTAATAGTAAAATGAAATCATTCATAAAATATTAATTGGCCTAAGAAATTAATTTGAATACTCCCAAAAATGCAATAAAATCTCGCACGAATTTTTGTAATTTTTTGCTTCACGTTCATGCGCATTTTTTTGACGTAGTTTTCTCACAAGAAGGAGGGGAATTAATATTTGTTCAGCCCCACTTTTTTCCCTCATTTCCACCCACCCCAACCCTTTAGGAAGTTGCCCCCAACAAATTGATTTTTGCCAATATTCCTCCACTCCCCGCCAATAAGCCATAATGTTTCCCTTCTTTTTTTGTTATCAATTCCCCAAGGCAATATCATCCAATACCGTATTTCACCTCTTGTCCCCTCTCCAATAATTATTGAATTAACTCAATTTTAATGCCATTTTCCTAATAATTTTTTGTTTCATTCCCAAAAAAAATATTCGCAATGTGATTTTTGGCATTTTCCGAACATTCAATTTTCCTATTTTTCCATTCAAATTTATATTTTAAACGCAAAAAAGAAGTAAATAAACAAATTATAAATTTTAGGGAATGAACGAGTCATTTTAGTTGGGGGAAATTTTAGCGCACGAAAACATTCTCCCCTCGAATTTTTTTGGCATTTTTAAGGCGAATTTGTTTTTATGGGCAAATTCATTAATCAATCTCTGCTGATTAATTCGTTGACCAAGTACAAAAATTAGTAATTACTGTAATTCGGATTTAGGGTACGGTGTTGACCGAAAATGGAGAAAAATATAAAATACATGCACAAAAAATTGTGCTATCATCAAAATGGACTATTAATCCTCTTTCCAAATTTGTTATTTTCGACACATTTTTTTCTATTTTTTGGTTTCCTTTTATGGTTGCCATTTTTGGACATTGTAGTCATCTTGGCGATTGCCCCAATGCCAATGCCACCATAACATAAAGGTGTTCTTCTCCCATTTCCGTGGTCAACTGATTCACAGCCAAAGGCCAATAAAATACATCCGACCAAAACCATTCATTTTCCCTTCAATTTTTGCCCTTTCACTTTTCCCCCTATTATTTACTGTCGGCTTCGCCTCTCAATTCCTTTATTCTCCCACCATTTTTAATTAGCGAACCAAAAACAAAAATGTCACTAAAATGCTGCACAAAAAAAGCACAAAAGAATCCAACAAAAAATGGAATTATTTTATAATTTTTGGCCATAAAAATTGGAATTATTTTGTAATTTTAGCCATAAAAATTTGCGCCCAAAATTTGTTTTTTTTTTCTTCCAAAAATTCCAATTTCCTCGTGCCTTCCAAATTTCCTCGAAAGACGGGTGTTTTTGAGGAATTGGCCGAGAACAGGTGGAAAAAAGCAACAAAACAACAAAAATTGCAAATAAATTGATAAAAGGCATTGAAGAAATTATGGAAATTAGCTACAAAAATATTAGAAAATGGACAAGATGTTTTTGGCCATAATCTTCGACCCAAGAAATTTGCATAATAAATTTGTTCAATTTTGTACGGCAAAATCAAAAATTTACAAAATTTGCACAAAAACCAAACATCTGGCCAAATGGTGGAATTTGCTTTATAATTTTTTGTTCATTTTGAAATGAATATTTCTTTCGTTGATTGAACTCAAAAATCCATCCAATCTAAAATGTTCCATTTATTTTTCCATTAATTTTGATTCAAATTTGAGCAATCTAATTCATTTTGGGTTATATATTTTTAGTAATTTCGGTGCAAAATTTCGAAAAAATTTTTCAAGTTGGAGATTTCTTAAGTTGTTTCCAATACAATATACCACAAAAAATCCACTTTTTTCAAATTAACCCCCCCCCCCCTTCCCAAGTTTCTAGATTTAAGCAAAAAACTGGTTTAAAAAATGAACTGGTATATTTTTTTCTTTTAATTTTTCCTATATCTAATATTAATAAAATATATCAAAAAAAATTTTATTTATCAAAATATTAAAAACATTCAAAAAAATTTTAAAAACAAATTTTTCCCAAAAAAAATTTCGATGAGTAAATGGCCAACGGCGGATTAATTTGACGATGGGGACTACCATAATGTGTAGGGGGGATTATAGGGATTGGAGGGGATTATGGGATGGAGGAGGGGAGGCCAACGGCGACATTAAAAAATATTGACATAAAAATTGAAAAAATTTTTGAATTGCAAATTGGCCGGCAGCCCAATTCCCAATTAAACTTGTAGGGGAAATTGGTTGTGGTCAATTAAATGGCCGGAAGGAAGTCGGGGGCCCCAATTCCCCACATCCATTTGCAATTTATCATTTCCACGACAAATCGGCGACACCGACGGTGGACTCAATCAAAAGGGTCCGCGGCAAGGCGGGCGAACCAAAGGGGAAAAATGGGGGTTCACGGCAAGGCGTGTGAACCAAAGGGGAAAAAAATGGGGGTTCACGGCAAGGCGTGTGAACCAAAGGAGAGCAAAGGGGAGGGGTCACGGCACGGCAGGCGACCCAAAAGAATGTCCACAGCAAAAGGCGGCAGCAGACGAATCTGAAAGAGAAAACCCCAAAGCCAAGAACCGAAATTGAACCCAATAAACCAAATTTGAATTAACGGCGATCAAAATATTTATTGGGGCCAAAAATAGATGTTAAATGACAGCAGTGGGGGGAAGGAATAAACGGAATCCAACAAAAAATGGGTAATGGAGAGGTCATTTTATATCGCATAAAAGGGGCGTGGGCATTGGGCAACGGTCGAGATTCTTAATCGGGCAATGGGCCGGCCAACAAGCAAGAAGATCCGGAGCCAAGCCAGTGGGGAGTAAGCCAAATTGAGAAGGGGGGGGGGGGGGCCAATGTGCCATAGGATGGGCCAATGGGCAGCAAGCCAATTCCAAGCAATTGGGGATGGGATAAGCGGCCGGCACAACAACGGCAAGCAATAAAGGAAGGGGGCAAGCAGACGAGAACCAAGCCGATTCAAATAATGGGCCAAGCCAATTCGGCAATTGGGTGATCGGTCAAGTTGATTACTGCAAAAAAGGGGAGGGAATGGAACCCAACTCACCCGGATTAATATTGTTTTGGCCAAAATGCCCTTTATAAACTAAAGTGGGAAAAAGATGGGAGAATGGCTATTAAATTACATAATGGAATGATTTAAAATAATTAAAATTAAATGGACTAAAACTGTCGAAGACAGCCTGCCCACCAGGGCCGCCTCCGCTGTTTCCGGCACTATCAGTGGGTTAATTAGACCAATTTCAATTTTTTAATTTTAAACAAAAGGGATTTTCTTTTCCCAGATAAAATGGACCATAAAAGGCCAAAAGTAATGGTTTATAGATCAATTTCGCTTTAAAGCTTTGATCTGATTAAGATTGCTGATTTCAAACTGCAGAAATCATTGAATTATGATAGTTAAAGGGTCCGATTAAATGGGAACAAAAATTGATTTCAAAGAGCGGAAATCAATACAAAAATTAACCAAAAATTAAAGGCGGAAATCAATATAATAATTAACTTGACCAATTAAGATCCAAAGTGTTGATTTCTAAAGGCGGAAATCAGTCCAAAATAATTGATTCCTAAAGGCGGGAATCAAGCTAATATAATTGATTCCAAAATGCGGGAATCGAGCCAAAATAATTGATTCCAAAATGCGGGAATCAAGCCAAAATAATTGATTCCAAAATGCGGGAATCAAGCCAAAATAATTGATTCCAAAATGCGGGAATCAAGCCAAAATAATTGATTCCAAAATGCGGGAATCAAGCCAACATAATTGATTTCTAAGGGCGAAAATCAAACCAAAACAATTGATTTCAAAAGGAGGAAATCAAATACAATAATTGCCCATAAAGCTGATTTCAAAGGCGGAAATCAACATAATATTTAAGGGCCTGGAGCTCGATTCCAAAAGGCGGGAATCAAATCAAACTAATTGATTTCAAAAAGCGGAAATCAAGCTAAAATAATTGATTTCAAAAGGCGGAAATCATCATAATAATTGATTTCAAAAGGCGGAAATCATCATAATAATTGATTTCAAAAGGCGGAAATCATCATAATAATTGATTTCAAAAGGCGGAAATCATCATAATAATTGATTTCAAAAGGCGGAAATCATCATAATAATTGATTTCAAAAGGCGGAAATCATCATAATAATTGATTTCAAAAGGCGGAAATCATCATAATAATTGATTTCAAAAGGCGGAAATCATCATAATAATTGATTTCAAAAGGCGGAAATCATCATAATAATTGATTTCAAAAGGCGGAAATCACCAGAATAGTTTACCGATAAAATTGATTTCGAAAAGTGGAAATCGTAATAATAATTGTTTACCCTAAAACATTGATTTCAAATGGCAGAAACCAAATATTAATTAAAGGAGCCAAAAAAGGGGTGATTTAAGATGGAAGAAATCTTAAATAAAAGCCGCAGATTCCAAAGGGTAGAAATCTTAATAAAAATGCGGCAGAAGTCATGTGAAGAATTATATTAAATTTTGGTAAAAAATAATTAATAAGTTTGTTAATTGTTGCCCATATTTGTAATGGACGATTTTAGAAAATTTGATTAATATTTTTGATACAAAATGGCTCCGGTAATTGTATCATTTATTTTGCCATATAACGGCCCCTCATCTAAATTTTGGGTGTGATTAAAAATGGGATTTGAAATAGAATTTGAGTGGTTATTCTGTTTTCTAGCGGTGCAGATTAAAAAGTGATGACGCTCTTTATCTTTACATTGGCGGCACCTTTTTCTTGATGGACATTGTTCTATTAAGTGACCGGTGGTCAGACAATTGAGGCACCGGTTTTGTTGTTCCAGTCGCTCTCTTACAAGAGCGGGAGAATAATATTGGGGACAGGCGGAGGGTTTGTGTCCCATTTCTTCACAGAGCGAACAATCGGCTCTTTTTCCCTCATTTTCCCCATCCACTATTGGGAAGGCCCGCCGGATTATCTCATTCTTTGAGGGACCCATAAGTACGGTACTTGGGGTCGATTTGGGCTGAGAGGGTTCGTCAGTGGATGACCCAATTGCCTCCTTCAATTGGACAAAACGGCCGAGGGCTTCTCGCCACTCTTTGGGTGTCCATTTTTTATTGGATGTCATTTCCTTGTCAAATAATTGGACTTTTGCCTCAGTGGGCATTTTTTCCTTAAGGGCAATTGTCAAAAAAGGATTTGAGTTAATATCTACTCCCATCCCTTCTAATTGTCGGCAAATGCGTTCTACATTATCGTAAAAACTGCGTAAAGAATTATGGGAGTTGGATGGGCGCGGGAGATGAAACAATTCGCTTTGAAGCTGGGCGGAACGCCGCTCGTCATCTCCAAATCTTTTTAATAAAAGCTCAATGACACTTAAATAATTGGTTTCGGATATGGCATATCCCTCTATTAGTCCTTTTGCAGGACCTCTTAATTTGCCCATTAAATATGTGAATTTTTGAGCGCCGGTTAGCGATTTATTGTCGTGCACGGCATGCTCAAATGCGGCCCAAAAGGCTGGCCAATTGGACTCTTGTCCATCAAAAATAGGCAAATCTAGAATGGGAAGGCGCACATTTTGGACAAAATCATGAGCCGGCGGTTTTGGGTGCTCAGCCCTTTCTACCACTCTTAATTTATCAATTTTTATATCAATATTTGTTTGGGCTTGAAACGCCTCATGTAAAATTAGAGCCGGTGATTTATCCTTCACTTTAAATCCAGTAAAGGTATTTTCTTCGTTTGCTCGATCATCGGCTGACAAGGATATCATAACCTTAGTCCATTGATCGAGGAAGGCTTGGGCAACATTTATGCCCCGGGCTATTCCTTCACCAGAAACCCCTAAATCCGCTAGTGAGGGGGAATCAGCGGTATAAAGCGTTTTAGCCGTGGCAGTTTCTGCCAATAGGCTGTCCAAAGTCACCTCCAACTGATTACGAATGACTAGAGACATTTTTAATAATTTTTGCCCTCAAAGACAATTAAATAGATAATGGAAATTTAATTAATGGGCTTAACAAAAGAATGATGAAAATTTTGTCCAATTTTTGAGAATAATTGATTTGCCGAAATAGCCAAAAATTAGTATAAAATGAGGATTCTAAATGGCCAATAAATTTTTGACAAAATGAGAATTTGTCTAAATGGCAAGTAAATTATGAATAAATTTGAATTGGCCTCAATGGCTAATAAATGTGGAATTTAACTATAAGTCTATAAAATTTTTGGATGAAGGAATTTGCCTAAAGGCCGATAATTTTTGAATAAAATTAGATGAATTTATCAAAATGGCAAAAAGTGGGTTTGAAAGGTCCCTAGAAGTTTTTGCTTTTGGCCTATAAATAAAAGTTTGCCCTGATGGCTAATATAATAATAGGGTTTTGAAACGGTTAAACCCACCTGGAGAGCTTTTGCCCGATTAGCTCTCAGTCGGTAGAGTGACAGCTACTCTTAATCCATTTCCACGACAAATCGGCGACACCGACGGTGGACTCAATCAAAAGGGTCCGCGGCAAGGCGGGCGAACCAAAGGGGAAAAATGGGGGTTCACGGCAAGGCGTGTGAACCAAAGGGGAAAAAAATGGGGGTTCACGGCAAGGCGTGTGAACCAAAGGAGAGCAAAGGGGAGGGGTCACGGCACGGCAGGCGACCCAAAAGAATGTCCACAGCAAAAGGCGGCAGCAGACGAATCTGAAAGAGAAAACCCCAAAGCCAAGAACCGAAATTGAACCCAATAAACCAAATTTGAATTAACGGCGATCAAAATATTTATTGGGGCCAAAAATAGATGTTAAATGACAGCAGTGGGGGGAAGGAATAAACGGAATCCAACAAAAAATGGGTAATGGAGAGGTCATTTTATATCGCATAAAAGGGGCGTGGGCATTGGGCAACGGTCGAGATTCTTAATCGGGCAATGGGCCGGCCAACAAGCAAGAAGATCCGGAGCCAAGCCAGTGGGGAGTAAGCCAAATTGAGAAGGGGGGGGGGGGGCCAATGTGCCATAGGATGGGCCAATGGGCAGCAAGCCAATTCCAAGCAATTGGGGATGGGATAAGCGGCCGGCACAACAACGGCAAGCAATAAAGGAAGGGGGCAAGCAGACGAGAACCAAGCCGATTCAAATAATGGGCCAAGCCAATTCGGCAATTGGGTGATCGGTCAAGTTGATTACTGCAAAAAAGGGGAGGGAATGGAACCCAACTCACCCGGATTAATATTGTTTTGGCCAAAATGCCCTTTATAAACTAAAGTGGGAAAAAGATGGGAGAATGGCTATTAAATTACATAATGGAATGATTTAAAATAATTAAAATTAAATGGACTAAAACTGTCGAAGACATATCATTTCCATTCCAACTTCCTTAATTTCATAATTTGCAAAATTCATTTCCTTTAATTTGATATTTTGCTATTTTTTCCATAATTCTCGCCAAAAAATTTATAAAATTCGGAATTGACCACTAATATTCCTCCTTCTGGCCATAATTTTCCTTGGCCTTTTAATTTTCTACCAACAATTTAATCGAATTCCTATATATTTTTTATTTTGAATCTTTGGCTTCATTTATTTTTTTGAATTGCTCATCAAAATCAGATGCTTTTCCTTCCCTCCTATCTCTTTTTATTTTTTTTGCCACCCTCACTTCGAACGAAAACGGCAATTTCAAATGAAGGTGAAAATGCCAATTATAGCCGGCCACTTTTAAATGTCTTCCATCAATTTTTGGCCTAGAGCCACAATTTCTCCCTCTTATTTTTTTATTTTTAATTTGCCATTTTTCTTATCATTTAATTAAAAGGAAAAAATAAGGGCAAAAATCCCCAAGCAAGAAAATCCCCCAAAATAAAATCCGCTTTTATTGCCTTTCAATTTGTTCTTCGCCCATTCCCTTCCATTTTGGAAAATTAATAGAAAAAATTTTCAGAAAATTATTTCAAGAATTTTGGATTTTTATAATTAAATTTGATTATTTTTTCTATTTCATTTTATTTTATTTGCTTTTTTGCATTTGCAAATTTTTAATTTCATTCTCGGAATATAATTTTGGCCACGGGCGGCGAATATTGCCGTGAATTCGGTGTAAATTAATTGCGCGCCGGTCGGCCACCCTCCCACTCATTCAAATCAATGTGCACTTTGCAATGCTGAATTAATTGGCAAAATGTGGCCGATAATTGTGGCCAATTATTTGAGTGGAAATTAGGGTACAGACAAATTTGCATGCACTAATATTTACCAATTAATTTATTCATTTAATATGCCACCGACGGAATGGCGGATTAGTTAATTAATTTAATTCCACCACAAATCAGCACATATTCAAATATTTTATCAACAAAATTCTGCACTTTTTTTTTAATTTTTTGCTTTTACCAATTTAATCTTCTTCTTAAAAAGTAAATTTAGTCAGCAAAACAACATTTTAATCCCATCCAATTTACATTTTAATTAATTTTTTTTATTTTCAATGGGAAAAATATTATTAATTTACCCAAATTTTTCGTGTCAATAATTTTTTGAGGCCCTATAACTTGGCCATAACTAGGTATTAGGGCTCAGGGTTAGGTTTAGGGCAGGCAGGGGATTAGGGGCAAGGGGTTAGAGGTTAGGAATTCTTAAAGAAGTCTAATTTTGCCAATATATGGCCTTAAAAATATAATATTTTTCGACACTAATGAATTTGGGTAAATTAATTCTTTTTTGGCAAAATTCCCATTTTCCTTCCTTCAAATCAATTTTAATATTTAAATTAAATAATGCAATTTTCTTCCAAATCAATCAATCAAAAATCGATGATCAGTTGATTGATCTAATCGTACATCAAACTCTAATCGATATGAATTCCATTATTCCATCATTTTCTAATTTCCTTGCACCCATCCAATCCCTTCTTTCAATGGCTTCATCCAAAATTTAGAAATGAAATTTATTCTGCAAAATTCATTGAAATTGCAATGGAATTCATTTAATTTTCCTCAAAATTTTGGGCCAAAAATGTAAAAATATCGGTTCTTATCAGAGTTATCCGACCGCAGATTGTAATGAAATGAAGGGTCCTCCTACTTATGTATGATTAAGATGAGGGTTACGGTCTTACAGATACATGAGATGTTATCTAACCCAATCCCTGGATGACCCAAAACCCTATACCGGATGACCCACAGGGGTTACCGTAACCTTTACCCAGTTCCAGTTGACACAAAAAAAAAGTGCGGGCGCTGGGCGGATAACCGATAATCTGAATTTTATCCGAAATAAATATCAAAATTAAATTGCGCTTTCTTTAAATACCGTAGTTTTTGGTTCAAATTGAATTCATTTTCCATCCCATGCGCAATACCCTAACCCCAACATTGACGACAATTTTTCCCTTGGCCAAAGTCAGAGGAGGGAGGGGGACAGCTGCAAAAATGCGAAGGCAAAAAGAAATATAAAATATATTTATTTAAGGGAAAATGAGGCCAAAGTTTCCAACCATTCCTCGCACATTTCCCTCAATTTTGCCAATAAATTGGCCGCGCGAATGATTAATGCCAATGCCCAAAGAGAAATGTGTGATTTTGTTAATGGCATTCTAATAGAATATTTTATAGGTAAAATCCGAAAATTTAAGGAAATATAAAATATTTTATGCTTAATATTGGCAAATTTAAAGGAATATTTTGAGGTTTTTAGGGTTTCAAAAATTTTGATAAATAGTAAATTGGAGAGAGTCAATTTTCCGAATGTGTAGTTTTGAAAAACCCAGTTTTCGGTTTTTGAAAAATGTCGCTTTTCGGTTTCGTTTTCTCCTATTTCGGTTTGAAATTTCGTCGATTTTCTAAAACCAAACTGACTCTGTCCAACCTTAATAAATAGGCCGAAATTCTGTGGGTTCTTCAAAAATTTGAATCTATATTAACCTTCTCCCAATTGTCTTTTCCAATTCTTTTTGCAATAATTAAAGAAACAACAAACTATCACATTTATGTCTATAAGTCCATTAATAATGTCTCATCATTAAGGGGTACAAATTGTGCAAATTCGATGGGCCAATTCATTAGGAGAAGCGATGTATATCAGGGTTGACCGTTCTCAAACCCGTGACCCTAAAACCGGACTTTTTTTTCAGCCCGAACCCGAAAATTCGAAAATAAAATTTTGTGCCAAAAACTTGAAAATAAAATTTTGTATGAATCCCGACCCGAGACTCATGTTCAACCCGGGAAACCTTGATGTCTGAGTTGAATGGAAGGAAGTATGCCATCAAAAAAGGGAGAGGAATTGGAAGAAGTTGGAAGAGAAAGGATTATCCCCGCCGATAAAAATGCCCGTTCAATAAATAATCCGCCCAATGCCGAGACTGAGCGAATTTGCACTTTTGCAGAGCAAAAAAAGCGGACGGTTTTGTTCCATTTTCTTTTTGTGCCATTTTTGCAAAAATGCGTAATTTTATTGGGGTCCAATCCAAATCCATCCATTTTCTACGTAATCATTCATAAACTCCATTCCCCATTCCCTTTCCACCTGCATTCATTCATTCATTCATTCATTTCCATTCAAATCCACGCATTCACACACAATTTCCTTTGCCTTTTTCCATATTTAAATTTTGCCTATTTTGGCTCTTTTTTTAAATAAATTCTTTTTACGATTATTTCTGTGCATGGAATATGGAAATTCCGTTGAATTTTTTTTCCTCCGTTTACCGTATATATTCTGCCATATTTAAATTCTTCATTTTCGGGCTCCATCCTCTGTGAGATCTAAAGGCCTAGCCTCCTTAAGTCTTAAGATTAAGACCCCATTCTCTATAGATTAAATCTTAAATTTGGCCCTACATTTAACTCAGTTATTTTTGTTATTGTTTTTGGTATGGACCGCAAAATTTCGGGGACGCATGAAATAAAATTCTCATTATTTTTAAGAATCTTTTATCTTTACCCTTTTCCACCATTGACCAAATGCTCTCGTGCGTCCAATTGTTTTCTTTTTATGACGTCAATTTCCTTCCAATTCCAATCAAATTTTCGCGCTGCACAAATGCCACGGCAACATTCCATTCATATTCCCATAATATTGAGGAGAATATATGCAAATTCGCAAATAAATAAATAAATTGGCATTATGCCGGAAATTAATTTTATAGGGAAAAATGGGACATTTCTTTGGATACGGAGATGGGGCCCATTGTTACCTCCAAATGTCCAAAAATGCATTCATTACATTCAATCCTTCATTAAAATTAGGATTGGTCAAAGTCGCTTTTACAAAAATGTCGGTTTTAAAACTTACGGTTTTAAATTTCATAAATTTTTGAAACCCGACTTTTGACCAACTTTTAAAGTATAAAAAATGTCAAAATTCCAATGGCCCATTTAGGCCCCATTTTCAACCAATTTAAGACCACATTTTTGGCCTATCCCATCCCAACTTCGTCATTCTTCACTTCATTTTCTCCGCCAATTTCCCACATTCATTCGTCATTTCCACAATTTTCCGCTAACCGGCAAATTAATTGTGGCCATCTGGCCCATATGATTAATTATTATTACTATTAATTTATTTTTTGTATTTTTTCTTCCAATTTTTCTCCTACGTAATTTTGTCGCGAGCGCTCACAAATTCCCCCTCTTACCAATAAACAACAAAAATGCATTCTTTGCGCGGGCATGCCCAGCAGATGTTTGGCCAAAATTGCATAATTGCCGTATAAAATATAAATTCACACATTGCAAATTGCAAAAATATTTTCCAATCCAAATTGCCAATTTTTGATGCACGCAATTGCCCCGGGGCAAGTCCCATACGTACTTTTAAATTGATGATTTGACCTAGAAAATATGTCCAAAAATTGCACTTTTCCCTTCAATTTTTCCTTTGTCTAAAATTTTTGATGTCAATGGGAATTTGGCTTTAAGCAAATTACAAATCCATCATCATTTTATTCTTCATCATTTTGGTCATTTTTTTTCATATTTATATCATTTTACCTCTCCTAAAATCATCAAATCCCCCATACTCCTCAATTTGATTGTTGATGATTGGTTCGTTCATTTTAATTTCATTTTAAATTTTCCGCACAATATTTCAGGTAAAAAGCTCAAAAAATTCACCCATTTCTCTATTTAATAATTTGAAAACCTTTTGACAGTAAAATTTTTGATGTCAATGGGAATTTGCCTAAAGCAAATCGCAAATCCCTCATCATTTTGGATTATTTATTATTCATCATTATTTGGTCATTCCTTTTCCATATTTATTCATTTTTTTACTCTAATAAAATGGTCAATCCCACATACTCCCTTCCCGCCATTATGGTCGTTGATAGCTTATTTTCTAATTCATTTAAATTTTAAGCGAATTTTTCAGGTAAAAAAGCTCAAAGAATTCCCCCATTTCCCTTATTTTTTGACTTTGAAAAAAAAATAGCCGCCCAAAAATGAGTGGCACCAGCCTAATGGATTTGTGCATGAAGGAATTTGCAATGCAACAAAAATTGGGCATGGAATTTCATTTACAGCAACAACAACAAAATTTGATGCCATCTCCTTCACCATTTTCGCCATTCAATTTTGGGCCATATTCACCAGTAACGGATATTCCTTCATCCTCATCCGCTTCTTCATCATTTTTTCCTCCTCAACAATTCACAAAACTCAATCAACCACAACAATCCAACAAAAATCATTCATCAATTCTCTTTGACAAGAAATCCTCATTTGTTCAGGTGACAAAAATCAGGACTTAAAAATTTGGGTCCCGAAAAAATTATTTTTAAATTTATTTTTAATTCAAACTTTCCGGAAAAGAGGCGGAATTAAATCTTTCAGGTTAAAACTTTCCGGAATCCAACCGGAACAAACTTAGATTAAAACTTTCCGGAAACCAACCGGAACAAACTTAGATTAAAACTTACCGGAAACCAACCGGAACAAACTTATTAAAACTTTCCGGAATCCAACCGGAACAAACTTAGATTAAAACTTTCCGGAACAAACTTAGATTAAAACTTTCTGGAACAAACTTAGATTAAAACTTTCCGGAACAAACTTAGATTAAAACTTTCCGGAAACCAACCGGAACAAACTTAGATTGAAAACTTAGATTGAAACTTTCCGGAATCCAACCGGAACAAACTTAGATTAAAACTTTCCGGAAACCAACCGGAACAAACTTAGATTGAAAACAGATTGAAACTTTCCGGAATCCAACCGGAACAAACTTAGATTAAAACTTTCCGGAAACCAACCGGAACAAACTTAGATTAAAACTTTCCAGAAAATAGGCTGAATTAATTCTAGTCTATTTTAATGGGGAAAATGTTGATATTTTACTTATTTAAATATATTTCTAATTAATCTCATCAAAGGAATGTCCGCCACCCACTCTTTTCGACCCATATGCAGCTTCAGTGGCCGCCAATTTCATGCAACATTTTTCCAAACCAAAATTTGACCCGCAACAATCACAAATGATGCCCCAAATGTGGAATAATGGAATTGGAGTTGGAGGATGGCCAATGATGATGGGCGATGGGCCAATGACCAACAACAACATTCATTCTGCCTCGTTCCCTAATTCCGCATTTGGCTTCGGATTCCCGCAGGTGGGGAAAAAGGGAAAATGAAATAAAATTGAATCCTTCTTTTTTGCATTATTCCCATTCATTTGATTAATTTAATTAATTTTAAATGTTTTTTATTAAATTTTAGGCTTCATTTTTTTGTCGTCTAATTTTTCTTGGATAAAGTAATTATTCTATTTTTTAAATTTTGAGACAAGATTAAACTACTTTATACTTTGAATAAATAATTAAATTCTCCAAAAAAGATCATTGTTTTTTTTGAGTGAAAAAAGAGACAAAATAAACTCAAAAATTCCAATTAAAAATATTAATTTTTAAATAAAATTAAAAATGTTGTAGCTGCCCGATAGTCCATCCAATTGCTGTGCATCACTGAATTCCACGGGCTCCTGCGCCTCATTGGACAGTTTTGGCTCCTCATGTTTGCCATCTTCGCCCGATTCCTCCTCCAATTGCTCACTTCAAAATGGTGGCCCTCCATTCCCTTTGATTGGTGCCGCTGGCGCCTTTCGAAAATTGACATCCAATCAAAATCAAAATGGACTGATTTGTTGGCCATCAATGGAAAGTGCATCATCAACATTGATGGGAACAGCAGCACCTGGCAATGGGAATGGTCTACGGTTGGGCATGGGCAGCAATATGGCCACAGATTTCAGCGAATTGTTGGCCACAAATGCGTTCAAAAATGCACCACAAAAGGGCATTCCACAAAGTGGAGTGGAACAAAAACAATCACAAATTTTGCGGCACGAAAATGAGGTGGATGAAGGCAAAAAGACAACGAAGGTGGGTACAAAATGCACATTTTTGTGCCCTTTGCGCATTTCTGGGAAAATTCGGGTCCACCATAAAATGTGTTCTTTCACAATTTTAATTAAATTTTCATGGGAAAATGCTGCAAATTAGATAATTTCCATCATTTTTTGCAAATTTAAAATTCAAAAAATGGCCAAATTGAATTTTTATTTTACTATGTAAAATTACCCTGGAATCACAATGTGCGGGAAAACGCGGCGATTTTTGTTACCTTCTATTGCCATTCTCTCCAAAGTTATGTACTGACTTATGTATCTATCGCAGCGGGTTCCATAAAAACGCAGTGTTTTGTAGAGAAAAAGAGCAGTTCTAACGGGGAAGTAGAAGGGGGAGTAGAACTGCTCTTTTTCTCTATAAAACACTGCGTTTTTATGGAACCCGCTGAGCGGGTTAGTGATAGATACATAAGTCAGTACATAACATTGGAGAGAAGGGCGATAGAAGGTAACAAAAATCGCCGCGTTTTCCCGCTCCATTGTGATTCCAGGGTTAGACTAGATGCTAAAAATTTAATTTTCCTCAATTTAACACATTTTTGGTAATTTTTTGCGTATTCCCAAAGGCCTTTTTTATTCACATTTTTCCATCACACCTTTTTTGTCCACACCGATAATATTTAATAGGCCTTTTATTATTATTTTGGCATTGGCATCCATCCAAACAACCAAACAAAATGACAAAGTCATTAAATTCATCGTTCCTTTGCATCACATTTACAATTTTTCACCATTAATTTCAAAAATAATGAATGGAATTTTAGGTCATAAATATATTCTAAATTGGAATTGGTAGAATAAAAATTTTAACGGAAATTTGAGACCCTAAAAAATCATCCTTCGCGGTACTCTGTTTTGGTGATGGCCGTAAATTTCGTTTTGGTTAGTCGCAAAATTTAGGCCGAAAATTTTTACACTAAAATATAAATGAAAAAAAATTCAAAAATTTTGGAATAATCGAAACAAATCATTTCAAATCAAAATTTTTATGCGCATATTTTAGGCCCCAACCCCTTGGATGGGCTCCACCATAACTGTTCAACATGCTCAACAATTTATGCACAAAAATTCGGCAACCGCAAAGAAAAGACCATTGGCAAATGAGAAAAAACAACAGCAACCAAAAAAATCGACGGTGGAACATTTTGGCCAGAGGAAACCATCAATTTTGTTGACGGACAATGAAGAAGTGCCACCGAAGAAAATGGCCCGAAAATTGGGCACAACAATTTTTGTGCCTTTGGAAATGTCAAAGGGCAAAAAGGGAATAATGGTAGCACAAAAAGAATCAAAAAATGCGGTAAATTCATTGGGACAACCGCCAACATTGATCCCGGCAATGGAATTGGCCGAAATGGGCAAAAATGAGGCAAAGGAGACAGCGACAAAGGGAAATGGTAAATTGGAAAATGGCGACGAATGCATGAAACCATTTTGTGAACAACAACAAGAAGAAGCCCCATTACTTGAAGTGAGTTTAGAGTTTATAGAAAATTCAAAAATTACCAAATCTCTATTAGTATCCCGGGGCTATTATTTTTCAGAGAAGAGTGGCTAATAATAGAGAAATTACGGTATTCAAAAAGTGCATTAATTTATTTCAGAAATATAGGGAAAATTTACTTATTATCGGTTATCTACGTGTACATTTTTCCCCTTAAAATTACTCTATGTTACTTCCAAAATTGATCAACCTTAAAATCACCTAATATAACGTTTTTTCATTGTTTTACATTCAAATATCAATAATAAGAATCTCTAAAAATTTTTGAATCTGCGTAAAGATAACCGATAATAAGTACCAAGGAAAATTGTATCAAAAATTGAATTTTCAATCCATTTATCCTTTTACATAATCAATGCTTTATTCAAATCCAATTTCAATAAAAATTATTAAATAATATTAAAATTAATTATAATATTTTTTGAAGGTGAATTTGGGTCGATTGAAATGTGAATTCATTGAATTGGAAGAGGCAAAATTTTTACAACAAAATGGCCAAAACAATGCGGAGAATGAAGCGGCAATGGATGCCTCATTTTTGTTGGCCGATTCGCCGCCAATATTGACATTGGAAAAAGAAAATGGGGGAGAAAAAAGGGCGAAAAAGGAAGTCGGAAAAAAGCAAAAAAGGATGACAAATTTGGATGAGAAGAAAATAATAAGAAAATTGAAGAAGAGGACAATAAAAAAATTGACAAAAATTGACGAACAACGAATTGATGAATTGAATGAGAAAATTAAGGAGAAAATGAAGGATGAAAATGCCATGAAAAATGAGGAAATTGGAGTGAAAAATGATGGCGGAGAAGAGGCAGAAAAGAAAATGAAGGAGGTGGGTGAATTTGAATTACCATATTTTTTTATACCCCAAGGAAATATTTTTCACCCTTTAAAAATTGGAAAAAATTAGGGGTCTATTTTGTAGAGTCTTTGTGGGAACTAAATCGTAATCAAATTGAGGATGAGGAATTTAAAGTGGGAATAATAAGGTAATTAGGCTTGGTTGAATTAATCATTCTCAATGAGATGAGCTGGGTTTTGGGACAACATAAATGTCAATTTGATTTTTGGCTAAAAATTATAATTTTTTATTATATTTTTTCAAAAAAATCTCAGTTCATTAACCATTCTATTAATTAAGAATTTCATATTTTTAGCCGTTTAAATTGGAGGATTTGGAATCATCGTCGTCCTCGTCAATTTGCCCATTTGTTGGATTGGATGATGAACAACAAAATGAATCAGAAAGGAAGGCCGAGAATTGCGAAAAAATGGAAGAAAATGAGATGGAAGAGGAGGTGGAAGATGAAGAAGAAGGAGGAATAGTTGAGGATGAAGAGGAAGAAGAAAAGGAGAGGAAAGTGGCATGCCGATGGACAAATTGCAAAGAAAAATTCGAGGATGACGATCAACTTTACGACCATATGACAACGGTAATTAATAGGGGAGAAATGGGGAAATGGGGAGAAATTTGTGAAAAATTTTATTCATTTTTTACTTTCATCCTTTCTCTCTGTGAAATCTTAATTAAAACTTTCCGGAAACCAACCGGAACAAACTTAGACTAAAACTTTCCGGAATCCAACCGGAACAAACTTAGACTAAAACTTTCCGGAATCCAACCGGAACAAACTTAGATTAAAACTTTCCGGAATCCAACCGGAACAAACTTAGATTAAAACTTTCCGGAACAACCGGAACAAACTTAGATTAAAAATTTCCGGAACAACCGGAACAAACTTAGATTAAAAATTTCCGGAACAACCGGAACAAACTTAGATTAAAAATTTCCGGAACAACCGGAACAAACTTAGATTAAAAATTTCCGGAACAACCGGAACAAACTTAGATTAAAACTTTCCGGAATTCAACCGGGACAAACTTAGATTAAAACTTTCCGGAATCCAACCGGAACAAACTTAGATTAAAACTTTCCGGAACAACCGGAACAAACTTAGATTAAAAATTTCCGGAACAACCGGAACAAACTTAGATTAAAAATTTCCGGAACAACCGGAACAAACTTAGATTAAAACTTTCCGGAAACCAACCGGAACAAACTTAGATTAAAACTTTCCGGAATCCAACCGGAACAAACTTAGATTAAAACTTTCCGGAAACCAACCGGAACAAACTTAGATTAAAACTTTCCGGAACAACCGGAAACAAACTTAGATTAAAACTTTCAACCCTTATAATTACATCATCTTTTCAGGCACACGTAGAATTGTTGAAAAAATGGGTACTGGCCGAACAGCGAGAATTGGAACAACAAAAAAAGGCGGGATTGAAAAGGCGAAGGAGCAGTGGAGGAGGAAATGGGACAACATCAACGGCGAAGGAACGATTTCGATGCAGGTGGCGAAAATGTGAACAATTCCCGAGGAGAGGCGATGCCCAAAAGAAGGTAAGGGAATTTGAGAATATGGTTGAAAAATATTTAAATAGGCGAAATTATTTAGTCCAAAAATAGGCAGATTTAGTGAAATTTTTTCCTTAAAATAAGCGGATTTATTCCTTAACGACATTTTCAGTTGGACTGGCTTCTGAAGCATTTGGTGATACGGCATGCGCCCAAAGCTCGACCCTACTGTTGCATTTTTGCCGGATGCCCCCTTCGATTCCCAAAATTGGAAACATTGCGCGACCATCTTCGAACGGCCCACGATGACACCAATGGAAAGGGCAATGGCCGAAAAAGTGGTGGAACGGCAAATGGAGGAGGCGAAGATGGCAGAACAAAAATAAATTGCTTGGAATTTCGGCCACGCGTCCATTTGCCAATTGGTGAATTCACAATAAAATAAATTGGGAATAAAATTGATGGAAAATGGGGCAATTTAGAGGAATGAAAAATGAAAATTTAATTGAGAATTAATTAATTTTATTTATTAAATAATTAAAATTGTCATTTTAATTAATTTTATTTATTAAATAATTAAAATTGTCATTTTAATTAATTTTTTCAGTCCGTGATTGCATCGATGCCCGTACCGGAGAGTGGATTCGAAGTCGACTCAATGGAGAACAATTTGCTGCATTCAGCGATGAACCAGAATTATTGACAAATTTGGTTGTGAATTTGAATGGAAGGAACACAGTGGAACGGGCAAAATCCAGAAAAATGCGCAATCGAATCAGTTCACAACAAAACAATGAATTGAAATTGTGCAAAACAATGGAAATTGGCGATGGACGGATTTTGGGCGTAAAGGTGGGAAAATTGGACCATTTTTATGGATATATTTATGAACAGATTATTGGTGTAGAAAATTGATGCGGCCAATTTTCCACTTTGCAGTTCACTTCTCTGTGAATTGCCTTACAATTCAGCAATGTGAATTGCGAATTGCGATTTAGAATAAAATGAACAAGTGGGGATAAAATGAATACAATTTCCCAATCTTCCAAATTCCAATCCAAATCCCTAAATTCCTTCAATTATTCCTCAAATCCAATCCAATTCCCTTTAGGCTATCTTCAGCCTCTTTTCCAATCTCTCAATATTTTCCAAGGCCTCTTGGCCAAATTCCTAACACAAAAATGAGGGAGAAATTCAAGGGAAATAAAATAGGCCAGGGATGATTTTCTTTCTTTATTATTTCGATGGACGAAAAATGTTAAAAAAGATTGAATGAAGACGAAGACCGAGGAAAATTGGCTTTTCATCATGTTTAAATAATCAAAATGAATCATTCTTCAAATTCTTTCCACATTCCTATTTCTTCCCTTCTCAAATTCCTCTAGAATACATCTCGTCTTCGACAATTGGCTTCCCAAGGGTAAGCTACAAGTAGAATCTCTCTTTTGCTTTTTTAGGGCTGAATTTTGAGAGAAATGCTCAAAATTTGCATATGTGAAAAATGAAATATAATAGATTTATTTATCCTAAATCTAGGGCTAAAGTTGTTTGGGGCGAGAGTTGGGCTTAGGCTATCGTTCTGGGCCTTCGCCGGAGGCCTAATAATAATAATAAGCCCCCAGTGGCCCAATAAATTTGATAGGGATAAGAGGAAACTCGGCTAAATTTGTTAATTGTGCGGAAAATATTATAAAAATGTGGAGGGTTTGGCATTGACAATATAATTGTGGATAATTTGGTTAAATTGCCACAGGAAGAATAGGGGAAAATCCAAAGAAAATCGAGGAATCGCCCATATTCATAAGTCATAAAAATAAATATTAATAAAATATTTAATATTTTTTATTATTTTAGGTCGAATCCAATGACAATGCGGATCATTTGCTGTCTTCTCGAATGTCTTTGCATGACACCGTCAACCATCTCAAAGGAATTTTCCAAAAAATGTCGATGAGGCGATGATGTTTTGGACACTTTTGGCTTATCATCCATCCACTCCATCCATTCATTAAATTATCAGTGCAGTGACCATATTTCCCCTCATATCGTCCATTTTTTTGAGCTTTCATTCATAATTTTTTCCTCCGACCTCCAAAAAATACCAAATTTGCATAGGCCATTTATATAAAATGTTCCTTTCCATTTCTAATCAACACAATAAAGCTCAATATTTACTAGACAATTTCTTTCAATTTTTCATCTTTAATTTATTCACATATTTTGCAAAGATAAATTTGACTATTTTATTAGCACATCGTTTGAGGGATTTAAAGGCTATTTTGAGTAAAGATTTCCATCTAAAAATGAAGAAACCGGTTAGGGTAAAGCTCAAAATTGCCCCCGAAGGATGTGCACAAATTTCCCCTTCCAATTTCCTCAGCAGGATATCCTTTCAAATTCTTTTGTTCAATCTTCCATTTTATTCTTTCAATTCAATTTTGCCAATTGTGTTAATTTTGTTATTTTGTATCTTTCCGTCCCTTTTAAAATGTTGATATTCTTCACAAAATTTGCGGGCCATAAAATACTAAAAACATGACCAAAGCAAATTTACTCCTCATTTTGACCGCCCAATATACATTCCATTTTTATACTCACAAGAAAGTTCAGGCAGCCTAAAATGGCTCATTATCAGTATTCAGTAGAAGCTCAGTCAATCAGGGGAATCGCAATTTTATCTCAATTATCGGAATTTTTAATATCTCAATTCAACAAACATATTCAAATCAAATTGTTCAATTCAAATCATTTTTCCCACAAATTACTCATAATTTGTTAAAATGTCCATTGATCAAGTATTCCATCTTTTTAAGCTGGTCTTGTATATTTAATTCATTCATATAAATGTCACATGATTCTCAGGAACATTACCGAGGATTTATAAATTATATCAACCATTTTTATTCACAATTAATGTATTTTTATGTACATTTCGGACTTCTGACCTGCTGAAGGATATTGAAAAATCATTGATAATTTACCTCCGATTCTGATTTTATTTAATTTTATTCACCGGCTTGTTGAAAACTGTATTATGAATTTATAAATTTTTTTGTATTTATTCCATCATTTACCAATGAAAATGACCATTTAAATATTATTTTTCACTCATCAAAACACTGCCGAATAAATTTGCGAGATAAATAAGTATTTTCTCATTTGATTTTGAACCTTTATTTTATGGGAAAACAATACAATGATATGATGATGAGATAAATAGCTATGCACACATTTTAAGCATGATCATTGATGATCAAAAGTCTTAGAAATGTTAAACCATTTCCGACTAATTTTCCATCATTATGTAAAGCCGAGTTTTGGTTATTGAATGGTGTAATTCATAAAAAGATTAAGTCCCAGATTTTGCAATTACATTATGGTTTCGACATTCGAGAATAAGAATGAGAGTATTTTTCTTAACTTTTTCGACATTTTTCCATATATTGGTAAGCAAGACAATCCATTCCATATTTCCTTCATTTTAAGTTTTAATTAAGCTTCTCTACAATTTCAATTCACGTTTTCATGCAGGGCTGCCAGAAGGTCCCCCTACGGGGGGCATTTGCCCCCTTTTTGAGATTTTGCCCCCTTTTGTGCCCTCCAAGCTGAGATGCCCCCCAAATGCCCCCTTTTGATTTTTTGTTAAAATTTTCCTTAAATGGGTCATTTTTCTTCAAAATTTTTCGCTGCGCGGCAATTTTTTGGTCAAATTTTTCGCTGCGCGGCAATTTTTTGGTCTAATTTTTCGCTGCGCGACCATTATTGGCAAAAATTTTCGCATTTTTAGCACTTTTTAAAACTGCCCCCCAAAATGCCCCTTTTTTACCGAAAATGCCCCCCAAATGCCCCCTTTTTTTCACGAAATGCCCCCCAAACTGAAAAACCATCTGGCAGCCCTGTTTTCATGAGTTAAGCAGAAAATGCTCCTTTAATTAAAATTAACATTACTGTAATCAAGATTTATTAAATTTCATGACATGATCAATAAATGACATTAGATCCCAGTGCCAATTTCTCGGCAAACGTGCAGAATTGTGGTCTGCCTGGGATTTGATTGTAAAATTATGGTAAACACATTTTTAAAGGTAATTGGGGGCGTAGAAAACGATTCTGAGCTCGGATTTTTGATATCTTACCATCTTGGTAAGATAATGCCAACTTTTACTATGAAAAAGCAAAGGGGGGACCAAGGGCATTTTTGGTGAAATTTTTTACATAGCCAAATAATAGCTCAATCAACGCAGCTCATCGAGAGGAATCGAATGGTACTATTTTTATTAAATAATATTGCAATATAGGCAAGTTAGACGTCAAAATATCTTACCAAGACAAATATTTCATTTGGTCATAACTTGCCTATATTGCAATATTATTTAATAAAAATAGTACCATTCGATTCCTCTCGATGAGCTGCGTTGATTGAGCTATTATTTGACTATGTAAAAAATTTCACCAAAAATGCCCTTGGTCCCCCCTTTGCTTTTTCATGGTAAAAGTTGGCATTATCTTACCAAGATGGTAAGATATCAGAAATCCGAGTTCAGATTCGTGTTTAGCGCCTAAAATAACCCCTAAAAACGTGTTTCCCTTATTTTCAAAACCAAAACCCGGCCAGACCACAATTCTGCACGTTTGTCAATTTCTCTAATTAATCATTAATCTCTAAAATTCTCTAATCTCTATTCAATCAATCAATCAATCATTAATTCCATTGTATAAATTTCACTACATATTTGTATTTTTTTAAGGCCATAAAAAGAAGACTACCTTTTTATCAAGTTATTCATCTACTTTTTGGCACTGGTAAATAAATAAAAAAAAACTAGTGTGCGGCACGAGACGATATCTCGGCGAGAAAATCCGAGATATCGACCGAGAAATTTCTCGAAATATCGTTCTCGGTATCGTCTCGGTCAATTTTTCAGAAATCCGAGAAATTTCGAGACCGAGAATTTCTCGAAATATCGTTCTCGATATCGTCTCGGTCGACCTTCATTCTCGTCGAGAAATGTCGAGAAACGAGAAATTTTAAATCATGCATGAATCTTTAAATTTTTGGTACTTCTGTACATTGTGTGCACACTTTTTCTTCAAAATTTTTTTCTCAAAAATTTTTTTTCGGAAATGATTTACCAATCGAAGCGTCTTGACTAGCTGGTTACGAAAATTTTATTGGTTTCGCATAAAACTCAAAAATAAAAAAGTTATGACCTCATGAAAAAAGCAAAAGTGCTTGGTCCCCCCTATGTGTTGGAACTCGAAAAAATTTTTGGAAATTTTTTTGTGAAAATTATAGCTCATTCGATGCGTTTTCATGAGAGAAGCTCGAATCTGCCATCAATTTCGCATATAACCTAAAAATAAAAAAGTTATGGCCATTTAGTTTCGCTGAAATGTGTTGGAACTCCGCAGATTTGAATTTTTTTTCTTAATATTGTTCAATTTTATCTTTATTTATTAGATTTAAAATGTATAAAAAAATTAAATAATTTTTTTTTTGAATTTTAAACCATTTTTAAAGCTTTTTCAAAATTTCTCGTTTCTCGGCGATATATCGGTTTTTTTTGACGAGAAATTTCGAGACCGAGAAATTCTCGAAATATCGGTCTCGGTCTCGTCTCGGTCAATTTGCCGAGAAACCGAGAAATTTCTATTTCTCGATTTTCCGAGAATTCTCGTTCTCGTTCTCGAAAAAACCCATTTGCCGAACACTAAAAAAAACTCCCGTTTTACCTAAAATAAATTTATTAATTTGAGCTAGAAATGAGGAATTTTCTTTTTTTTTTTTCAAGTCGAGGCGAGGTCAAGAGTCAAGACTCGCATTCTCGTCGTTCCCATCCATATTCCATTCTTCTCTGCCACTCTCGTTTCTCACTCTCGCTTCTAAAAACCGCCAAATATTCCATTTGAAAATACAAGCCAATCGAGGGGAGATTATCCCCAAAAGAAAAGCCAAAATTGGGAATGGCATTGGCATTGGCACAATCTAATAATTGCTTATTATTGCTTTCAAAATTACATTCAATTAAATTCAGGCAAATAAGAAAGCAATAATTAATTATTCTCAATCTCCATCATCATCATAAAATAAATGAATAATCTACACTCATGGATTCCGGACAACCAGAACAACAACAGCGATGATGAAACGCCCCGCACACCACCTTCGGACGAAGAGGATGATGAGGAATATGATGAACGAACTTCCGACCTCTTTGCCAACACAATCGATAACAGATCAACCGCGGGATCACGGCATCAAAACCACCAAGAAGAAGAGGAGGAGGACAGGGCGGCGATCGAAACAGCTAATGAAAAATCCGAACGTGAAAATCGCCGTCCACCACCACCGCCACATTCATCAAATTCAAATCGTACTCAACTCTCGTCGGCCGCACCCAGCGTCATATCGGAGGACACTTTTGTGATGCACTTCCGGGAGAAGATTCAGCAGCATCCACAACCGGGCGATGCGGCCAAAAAACTCAACCGGCTTGTCAATATGCCATTTCGCGCACAATTCGGGTTTACCATTTTAAAATTATTACAAAATTAATTAAATTGTGTTTTAAGGACCGATAGCCGAGTGCAAAGTTCACGTGAGCGAGTGGTGGAACAGCAAAGGGCCGCTTCCTCGCTGAAACCGCCATTTACTCCATTGCTTAAAGGTTTGAATTAAATTAGGTACTTTTCGGTTATCCGGGTGTAAATGATGTTGAATTGAAGAGTCAGGGTATCCATTCCCCCATTGTGGCTGATTTAGGATTAGGTTAGGGTTACGGATACGTAAGATTATAACCTATCCCCTAAAGACCCTAACTTTAAGGGTTAAAGCTTAAACTGGATGACCCATTGGGTATTACTTTTATCTTTCCCCAGTCCCAGTAGTAGATCCAAAAAATTTGTACCCGTAACCCGGATAACCGAAAGCACCAAATTATAAATTTGAACAATTTTTGATGGTTTTTATTTTCTTCAGATAATGAACCGATCATTCTTGACGATGATTCGCCCCGTCAAACGACGCCAAATCCAACACGAAATGAACAACAGCAACAAAAGCAAACATCTTCGTCCATCCAACAAACCGCCAAACCAACTCAATTGAGGCAGCAATTTCACCAAAATGGAAATGAATGGTTGGAAAATGGGACGGGGACGGCATCAAGGCAGCCACCACAACGTTTCACCACAGATCGGTCCACGCAAACACAGGTTATCCGGATATAATTTTTAAAAAAATTTAAATTCCTTAATTTCAGCCGGAATCTTCCGGCCAATTCCGTGCACCATTCCCACCGCCGCAAAGTCAATTCATCCATCCGAGTCCACCGTCGCCAATTTTGGACCATCATCAACCGAGGAGGAATTCGGCAACCCAACATGAACAACGTGAGCATGATTGGCGTCCGCGCACTCGTTCACTTTCCATTGCCGACTATCCGCCTCTCTACGACCTGAACCGTCGCCCTCGGGTGCCACCGCCAATCAATGTGGACTCATGGGCACTGGGAGTTGGCCATTATCGAAGGTTATCAATTTGAAAAATAATTGAGATTAGGATAAGGATAATTATCATAGACAGGCTGGCGCCGGGATTTTTTGGAGTGGTGAGGGGTCGATAAGGGTCTTAGGGCCCTCGGCACTTTTTCCTATTTTTTTTTCTCCACTTTTCCAATTTTACTCTTTTCCCGTTTTTTGGGGAGGGGGTGTCCCGGTCCCGGGCCCCAAATTGCCACTTCGGGCGCCGGGCCTAATCATAGACTGACCATCGACCACCCAAAATTTTTTTAAGTTCTAAATTGGTTCCAATCAATCTTTCGTGGCTTCTAATGAACGAATTGAGGACTAGAAATGTCCGAAAATTTGTTTTTATCATTTGAAAAAATACCTTCCTCTAAGCTGGTTCGAACCCGAGACCTAAATTTTACAAGAGGACAGGGTCCCTTTCAAATCCGCATAAACTTTAATCAGGCCTAAACCGTAAGCCTAAATTTCAGGCTGAAATCCGATTAATTGCCTTAATATTAATTTAAATTTTAGGCAGTATTTGGACAATTTGGTCGGTCGCATTCGAGAACATGAGGAACGGCACGCGAAATTGAAGGCAAAATTGAGTCGTTTTGACAAGCAAAGCCAACAGGAATTGGATGAGGTTTTCATATTTTGGCCAATTCAATTAATTCCAAAGATATTTTTCAGTTAGAATTGCTGCGCCGGGAACAAGAGTTGGAATTGCGTCGAAGGCAGCATGATGAACGACTGCGAGAACAGGAAGAGTTGGAGAGGCGAATTGCGGCGACCACCGCCCGAACCAACAATTTTGCGGCCCATCCAACTTCAACAAATCAGTCGGCTCAAACTCATCGTCCACCGCCGCCTCCGCCACCGCTTCATTCCATTCTGAAGAAACCAATGGGAGGACCGCCGCCTCCTCTTCGCCACACTTCTTCATATTCAAATGCCAATATTCCCGCCAATCCCGCCGGTGGCCGCGGTGTTGCATTCAGTTCGCCAATTCGTTCGGTCAATCTTTACTCACCAAATCAATCCAGGTTTTACATTTTATTTTTAAATTAAAAATGGATAATATTTAATTTGGCCGGGAAAACCAGTGAAATTGCCATAAGATTATAAATCGGTTTAAATGGTTTTTTTGACCCATAAACCTATTCGATCGATAAAACTCGTCAAGTAGCATCATTCGATTATGTTTTGTTTTGGGTTAACCAACTTTTAAATTAAGTTTTGGAAGAGATCCAAACGGTTTAAAACCCGTTAATTTGCATCAAACATCAAACCATGCCAAAAAATATAATCAATTTTAATTGTTTTTTAAACCAAAAAAACGGTTTAAAGTTTTAATACCAATTTCGACTTCGACCAATCATGGAAATGAAATTATTTAAAAACCAATCGTGAGCTTAATCGATTATCGATCGGGTTTAAGGTTTGGAGGTATAGGATTAACCATTGAACCGGTTTTATATTCAGTTCGATGTCCACGATTTTCTATTTTCATCGTGTCTTTTACTTAAAAAATTAGTTTTTAATATTAAAAATGGAATATTTTTAAAGGGCCAATTCATCGTCAATGCTGGTACCCGAGGAAACGCAAACGCATCAATTGGAGAATGAGCCAACGTGCAGCCAAAATGTTGCGGCCGGCACCAATGAAAATCAACGATTGGCCCATTCAAATTCATCCGCGCTGAATCGCCACCGTTTGGTACTGACCAACAAAACCAACAATGGATATTCGCATAGCCGTCCATTTGTGCATCATAATCAGGCGGCGACGGGGATGAGAAATGTACAAAATGAACGTGAAAAGGTGAGTCGGAATAAATTTAAGAGGGAAAAGATTTAATTTGCCGAAAATCTTTTAATGGTTCAGCTGTTTAGACCCACAAACCCTATACCCTATATCCAATTGATAAATTTTGTCAAGATTCATCATTTGATTATATTTTGGTTTGGGTTAAACCGATTTTAAATTAGCATTGAACCAAAAAACCATGAGATGGTTTAAGTGGTTTAATAATCTTAATTTTTGATCGAACCAAAACTATGACAAGACAAATTATACCAATCGATGCTGCTTGATGAGATCTATCGATTTGGGTATATTGTCTGGGGGTTTAGGACAACCATTATCGTTTTTTTTGGTATTTCAATACATTTTTCGGCAAATTAAATACTAAACCATTTAAAAAGCAATTTGAATTTGATTATATATATTTAGTCATTCTTCAGGAGGGCCGGCGCATGGACTATTTGAACAAATGGCAACAGAACCGGAAACAGCTGGGCGAAGCAAAACGGCATAATGCGCGGATCCAGCTGAATTCAAATCCAACTTCCATATTCCAACATATTCCGGCCTCCCATTGATGATGGAATAGATATTAATAAATAAACCTCAAATTCATTCATCCATCATATTCACTTAATTTTCTTTTTTTTTCTTTGCCTTTACTCTTCCATTTACTCATTCCACAATTTTATGCCTTTAAAATACACAAATATTCATCATTAAAATTGTATAATCTCATTTTTTGCTTCATCGGATAAATATATTCAAATCAAATAATTTATGGAAGGCAATTACCCAAAGTAGTTTTTGATTTCTAATAAATCCGAAACCTGTTAGTTTCGGTTTAAACTAGGAAATTTTTATGTAAAAAGACTCTTCTTGATGATGCTTTATGCTAGTAAGGATTTATAAATAAGATTTTACCATGAACCCAAGTACGCTATTTTTAGCTTAGTAGGTTGATGTTTTTTTTTTTGCAAAATTGAGCTCTCGGGTTCGAACCCACTTAGAGGCAAATATTTTTTTCAAACTTTTTTTGTAATTTTTATTCATTTTTATACACTTTATTGAACATATCTAAGCCAAGAACAATATTTAGACCAAAAAAATCTTGTATAAGGTTTGTAGGGTTTAAAACCGGTTTCTGATTAATTAGAAGCCAAAAACTACTTTTTGGGGTAAAAAATGATATTTTTATCATAATTTATTTATGGTGGTTTAACAACAAAATTCAATCAAAATAAATAAAATGAAAGAGAGACGAGATTTTGGGTTTGGAAATGGAAGTCATTTTAAAGAGACAAAAACCGTTTTTGACAGGCTTTATTGACTGACTGAGACTGAATGGTGAGATGAAATTAAGTGTGTGATATGATAATATTGGGCAAAATAATGTAAAATGCATGGCCAAATTGCAACAAAAAATAAAACAAAAATAATTTAAAATTTCTTCTTATTCCGTTCCACCTCCTCCTCCCCTCACTTTTTTCAACATAATTCGCATACAAACCAGGGCATCCTCTTTACTGTCGTGACCACTCTCTAAATTAATAAATTAAAATTTAATAAATTTATAAATTAATACCGTCTTCCTGAATAATCAATTGGAGTATTTCGGTGGCCAGTGTTTTCAGCGCTCTTTTCTGTGGTGGACCCAGCCGATGGGGAAAAACAACACTAAAAATTGAAAGGATTAATTTTTGGAAATATAAATTAAGGATATTAAGTTTTTTTTTTGTTGGAAAAAAGAATAATGCCAAAATAATTATAATAGTTTTAAGGGTTTAATCAATTCGCATTGATGAATGGGATTTAATTTTTGAATTGTGTTGTGATGGTTTAATTAAAAATTTTATAGATATTAAATCGGTTTAAATAAACCCATTTTGATTTTCGGTTCAAAATCCATTTTAGTTTTCGGTTCAAAACCCATTTTGATTTTTAGTTCAAAACCCTTTTTTGGTTACTGGTTCAAAAACCCATTTTGATTTTAGTTCAAAACCCTTTTTTCGTTACTGGTTCAAGAACCCATTTTGATTTTTGGTTCAAAACCCATTTTTGGTTTTGTTCAAAACCAAGCTAGAATTGGTTAGACCCAAATTCCAAATCCCAAACCAAAATATATAATCAAATGACTTGACGAAATTTATTGATTGATATAAGGTTTATTGGTCTAGGATAAACCATTGAACCGTTTTAAAATTTTTTCGGAAAATTAAAAATTTCTCAATAAATTTGAATTTAACCTGGTATCGACGACCCGTTTGTGAACAATTCGAAGTGCCCGCAAATCACTTTCCAGCGAATGACCAATCAGAATTGTCTCCGAATTGACCAATTCAAAAAGACGCTCTTGAGCCTGAAAATTTAAAAAATGATTTATCGAATAAAATTATATTTTTGACCATTTTTAAATTATTCCGGGCATTGTTGATTTGATCCGCCGAAAGTCCACTGAATTTTGTGTTGCAATCAATCAGCGGATGCTCGGGTCGAACAAATTCATCCAAAACCAATTCGCCCAAAACGTCGACCATTGAAATTCTTTAAAAATTAATATTTAAACTTAATTTTATTTAAAAATAAATAAATAATTTCAAAATAATTTTATTGGTTTAAGGTGGGTTTGTCCTACTTTCACAACCCATATTCAATTGAAAATAGAGCTATTCTAGAGCTAGAGGCATTGAATGGATTTAAATTTAATTTACTAGGATTGTCTTTTATTCAAAACAAATTTAAAATTAGTTAAATCTAAATCAAATAAAACACATAATTAAAAGTCGCGTTTTGATTGCCGAAATCTTTCGATTGGATTTGGGCGGATATAAGGTTTGTGGGTTTAGGCAGAATAAACCATTAAATCGTTTAAAATTTTTTCGGCAATTTACATTTTTCTGGTAATTTCTGTGGATTTCCCGTCAAATTACATTTTCCCTTTTAAATTATTTATATTTATAAAAAATTGCGCCAACCTCGCAACTTCAGGACCCCAAACGCAATAGACCATCTCACAGTCGAGTGCATAAACTTTCTTTGAGCGGGGATCGCCCACACCAAATGGCCTCGGCGTTTCCACATATTTGGCCAGAGTGCTCATCCGTAGGGATTGGGTAATGTGCCGTCCGGCCACCACGCATCCCCGGTCGCTGATTGGCGAATCGCAACAAGTGTAACGGGTATCCACCACTCCGTGTGCTGTGAAAATGTGTCAATAAATATTATTTTGTTTTGAGTTTTGGTAATTATTACTCGTGAGAGGATTTTAGGTGGTTTGTGATTTAAATTATAATTATATTTTTGTTTAATTAACTTTAATCGAATTGGGTTCCCTTAAAGTTTTTGTTTAAAATCAGCAGGGAGGGTCTTTAGCATGTCCTTGTTATTCCATAGGTCTAGTCGGCTTATCAGAATAATTTTTGAGCTATTAGCTATTTGATGTGATTTTTTTGAACTATCAAATTATTTTTTGAGCTTTTTTCGGGAGAAATTTCATTAGAAAAATGCAATAAAAACTCAAAATTACATATGTTGAGGTACCCAAAATTATTTGTTTTGGCAAATTTCACAATAAAACCTAAATAGACACCATTTTTTGACCTAAAAACACGTCCCCTAAACCCGAATAATTATGCAAGCAAACCTCGCTTTTTCCATGCCCTTCCCCAGTGGTAAATGCAATCTTCGGAGGAAATGCCCGGTTTATAGTTTCCCTCTTTGGTCAGGAAATATTCAACACCGCAGCGAGAACAAATTCGTTTCAATTCTATGTAAAATTCAAGTTTAAATATATTTAAATTTGTTAAACCTGAATCGGGAACAAATTGCTTTTGGGCACGGCCTTTGCTTATTTCCAGCTCGGATTGACGAATTTCCACACATTTCCTCCGTTGTTGCTTCTTTTGCCGTTCCATTATTGAATAGCCGGTGTCCGGATTGATTTCATCCGCTTCCTAATAAAATATTGGATTAAATATTATTTTTGGGTAATTTTTTTTTATTTTTTTATAATTTTTTATTTTTTCGGTAATTTTATTATTATAATTTTTTTTGTAATTTTAATATTTTTTGTAATTTTTATTATTTTTATTTAATTTTAATTTAATTTCCCTTACAAATTCCTCTCCTTCTTCCTTCCCTTCTTCCTCTTCATCCATTGAGGTGATAGTCGTCATCGACTCAATTTCAACCCATCGAGGATATCCGTTCGTCCAAAGCTGTTCCGGTGAAAGCAAATATTCCTTTGCCAATGCCTCATAGAAACTGTGAGAAAATACATAATTGGTGAATTTTTGTTTTTCTCTTAAAATCACATTTTTAGAAGAATGTTTCTTAACTTTTTAATGCTAATCTTTAAATCTATAAACCTTATACCAAACAATTTGTTAATCTCATCCAGATGAATCCATAGATGTATAGTTTTGTTACGGTTTGTTCAAAATTAAAATTATTGAACCGTCCAAACCATATTTAGTTTTTGGTTTAAAACCTTTTTGGTTTTGATCTAAATCTCTAAAATCCATAGGTCAATTAACGCGGTTTGACGAACTCTATCGAATATTTTATTCGGTCAACTTTCGTTAAGTCTCCGCAAAAACCATAATAATTAATTTTGGTTTTCCCCACTTACTCCGATTCGCTGAGATGCGTTGCCTTATGCTCTGCCACTCGCTGGGCTCGATTCAAACCAAGGGTCACCGACTGGGAGTGCCGACCGAGGAGCACATTTTTGTGTGAAACTAAAAATCAATCAATTAATTAATTCTCAAATAATTTTAAAAATATCCAAAAAACTACAAAGTTTATAATTGTTTAAGGGTTTGCCCTAGACCACCCAACCTTTTACCCAAAAATCGCTAGATCTTGTCAAGACATACCGAACGGTTCAAATCGAAAATGGATGTTGGTTTTCGGTTCAAAACCACATTAGAATTAGCTTAATCTAAACCAAAACTTAATTCAGAATGATGCGTTTTAAAAAACGCAATCATCGATTATAAGGTTTGTTTATGGGTTTAGTATAAATCATTGAACCGTTAATAATATTTTTGGACATTTTTAATATTTTTTTATAATTAATTGATTAAAAAAATGAATGCAAAAAACAAACTTGAATCCTTTCGTCCCTTTCCATCGGAATTGTCGTTGTCCTTGGCTGCAGCAGCCGCAGCCGCCGCTTCCCTCAATCTTTTGACCACATTTGGAATTGCCGACAAATAGCCCATTCGAGTGGAACATTTATCCAGGATGGCTTTTTCCTCGAGTTGTGCCTTAAAAAATTGGTTTAAAAATTTTAATATTAAATAAATTAAAACGAACACTTTCAATGGCCATATCCGGTTGATTCCAACAAATTTTTGCATATTCCGCATGGATTATTGCCAAGCGGGCTTGTCGAATTTGCAGCGACACCTTCCGATTGCCTGGCTCCAACGGAATCAATTGACGTTTTAGAGTGTTTAGAATCTGCAAAAATTCATGTTTTTTTGGTTCATTATATTTTTGAATACTTTTTTTTTCATGAAATATTTGCACTAAAATTGCCTTCATTTTAAATATTTTTTCTATTTTTTGTTTAAAAATTGTAAATCAAAAATACACAAAAATTTGTTTAATTTAGGAAACTGCCATTCATTAAATTCACCCTAAAATAATTAATTTTTGAGTGTGTACCTCAAAATTTGGCACATGCGCTTTGCGTTGTTCCCCTTTCTTCAGGCTGGATGCCACCGTTAGTGGTTTTGGTTGAAGTAGGGATGGTTGCAATTTGGTGGTAGTGCTGGCGGAGACCACAGATTCACGTTTAATTGGAGTGCTGGTTGTGGGCATTGCGGGCAATGGTTCTGCAATAATTTGAATGTGTTTAACTTAGTGGATAGAAAAATTTGGTTTTTTAGGTTAAAAAATGTTTTTTTTATTTTTGGATATTAGGAATATTTAAAGGACATTTTTTATTTGTGATAAACTAAAAAGAGAGAAAAACCTGGCTTCAATGGAGTGCTGGTTTTAGGCATTGCGGCCGGTGGTTCTGAAAATAAAATGTAATTAAAGAGTACTATTGAATTTTTTTATGGAAATAGAAAATATTAAAAGAATCCTTAGAAAATGTTTCTAGGAACTAGGATAAGTGGCATATTAGTTTAGCTAATTGTGTTCTTTAGGAATTTTTAAATTAAATTCATTCTTATCAAATTTTATGATTGAAGGTTAAAAAACCTCGTTTCGGAGTGCTGGTTTTAGGCATTGTGGTCGGTGGTTCACGCTTCAATGGAATGCTGGTTGTGGTGGGCGTTGCGGGCAATTCTGAAAAATTATTGAACTGGATAACCTTCTAATCGAAGGAAAAAGAGAGCTAATGAAATTTAAAACTATAGAAATTATAAGAACTAAAAATGCTGTCTTCCTAGAATTTTTCCAAGAAAAAAGTGTTGGTTCTTATAGGTTTTATCCAGGACTAGATATATATATATATATATAAAATGAAGCCCCGTGCCCACCTAGGGATGATTAGGGTTACGACTACGTGAGATGATTTCCTATCCTTAAACTGATGATCCTAAACCTATACCGGAAACTTTTCGTCAATGGACCAAAAAATCTGCTGGTCTTGGAACTTAGATAACCCACAAGTACCAAAGTATCTTTGCTTTTTGCTGGACGTTCTTTAGCTTATTAGGATATTTAAAAATTAGAAAACCTCGCTTCATTGGAATTTTGGTTGTGGGCAATGGTTTTGTGGCCGAAGGCACACGAACTGGCATTTGGATGGCACTGGTAGAGGCGGCGGCGGACGATGTGGAAGCAGAATTTCGGGAAAATGTTGGAATCACCAATTGGGTTGGAAATTTCTGAATAAAATTATTTCAAATTAGATTAAAATTTACTTACTTTTTTGATTGGTTTCGGTTTCGCTGGAATTTGCTGTTTGTTTGTAGGCGGTTTCCATTCTTCCATTTCCACATATTTTGGTGCAGAATTCTTTCCATCTTCCTCCTTCTTGGTCTTTTGTTGCTGTTCATCAACAACTTTTTGCATTGCTTCCATAGTCCTTTTATGCAATTGTTCCTGAAAATTTTATATCTTTTTACCCCAAATTTTCATTTTTTACTCCAAAAAGTATTTTTTGCCATCTAATAAATCTAAAACCGATTTTAACTATTAATACAAGACTATCGCTTTTTATTAATATTTTTTTGGTCTAAATATTGTTTTTGGCCTAGATATGTTCAATAAAGTGTATAAAAATGGATAAAAGTGACAAACTAGGCTGAAAAAAATATTTGCCTTTAAGCGGGTTCGAACCCGCGACTTAAATTTTGCAAAAAAGCATCAACCCACTTTAAGCTAAAAATGGCGTTTTTTAATTGTCTGATTAAATCTTCTTTATAAACCCTAACTAGCGTAATTGTCTAAATTTCATCGAAATGCGGCTTTTGAGTTGACATGTAAATTTCTTAGTTTAAATCGAAACTGAGCGAGTTAAACCGTTTAAACCATATTTTCAGTTTTTGGTTCTAAAATCTAAACCACTTTAATTTTGGGCCAAAAAATGGCATTTTTATATACCATTCGATGCGTCTGGATGACATCTATAAATTTGAATAAGTTTTGTAGGTCTAAAACCGGTTTTTGATTTATAAGAAGTCAAAAAGCTATTTGTGGGATTATAAAATAAATTAAAACCTGAGCACTGGGAATTGTTTTGTTTTTCATTGATGAAATGGCCCCACTTTTCTTTTCATCCCCAATTTTTGTTGGTGAGCAAATTGGCGTTTCGGGCACAACAGAAACCGTAGAATGAATTGAATGAGCCGGCGATGGAGGAGGATGAAGAACATGGGCGTTGTTGTCATTGGTGGTGGCAGCGGAAATTGATAAAGGGGAATCGGGATCGGAAATTGTTGCCGATGATATTTTGGTGCTTAAAATTGAAGATTAATTAAAATTATATTTTTAAATAATTTTGAAAGGAATTATTTCTTCCTAATCCAAAAACCTTAAGATTACAGAAAAAGACCATCAAAACCTTAAGTTTAAAAATTGTCTTCAAAACCGGATGAAAATTTAAATCTTTATAAAATATTCATATGAACCAATGGCGGTTTCAGGGTGGTATGGCGGTGGCATCCCAGCACTCCGAGCGCCATGGTGGTAGAGAGAAAAATGAGGATTTCTTTTGTAAAATACATTAAAAAACTAAAAATATTTTACGCTCACCCCTACCAGTGCTCGTATTAAGTTTTTCCCTTGCTGACTATTCCCAGAAAATTTCGTAATTTTTCAAAATTTTCGGTTTAGCCCTAATAAATTTGGTTTAAAATTTCGCTTGCGCTTCAACCTCCCCCCTCCACTCTCTCGAAAAAATCTTGGAACCGCCAGTGAAATGAAACAATACTTTTTCCTCTTATTATCAAAGAAATAATATTAAAAAGAAAGCATTAAGCAGGGACCAACCAATTAAAGGAATTCAATTTTTAAAGATTTTAAGCAAACCTCTTTTTCATTTCCTCAACTATTGTAATTTCCTGTTGTTGATGTGCTGATGAGGATGATGTTGACGAATTTTTGCCAGCATTCTCCGTGGATTTCACAACATCCAAAACACAAATTTCATCATCATCGCCTTCGTCCGGGAGCAAATCGACCAGCGCCTGGCGCTCTCGGCGAATTGTTTCATCCTAAATATTTTTGACAATTTTATTAACAAATTTTGACTTAAAACCTCCTCTTCTTTGGCCTTTTTTGCCGCTTTTTTCCTCTCTTTTGTACTGCCAGAAGAAGAGCGCCGTCGTTTTTCCCTGCCATTTTCCACTTCCCATAATGGTTTTTCCTTCTTCTTTTTCAGTTTTTCCTATAAAAATTTATTTAATTGAGCTTTTACATTTTAAAGCTGACTGTTTCCGTTGTTTTTGCTTTGTTATCATCATTGCCAAAAAGTTTATCCAGCAAGTTTTCCCGGGATTTTCGATGAGCTTGATTGAATAAATTATCCTCCACATTTGTCAGCGAATTCCTGCACTTGTCTGGACGCTTAAATTCATAATTTTAATTAAACAATATAAAAGTAAATGTTATACCCTCCAAATTGGCAATTTTTCAAGTCCATTTTTCTCGGCTTTTCCCGACATTTTTGACGTAGAAGGCATTTTTTCCTGATCATTTTGCACCTTTTTCTCCGACGATTTTAATGAAGTGGTAATTGGCGGTTTGGTGTGCCAATATGGACAATAAGGCCGACTGCAATTCAGTTCTTTTGTCTCCATTGGACAATTGACATGAATAAATGGATTGCTAATATTCGTTCTTGGAATCATTTTTTTCTTATTAAATCTGAAAATATAGATAAGTAATAAAAATATGTATGCTCCAATGAAATGAACAAATAAAACATTTTAATCAAACTATTTTTAGCTACCTAATTTTAAACCTTTTTTGGAAATTGATTTTTGATAAGCTAATTGCTAATTCGAATTCTAAGGTTTTTAGACCATTTTGCGGATTAGCGATTTTAGAAAACATGAGAACGAGAGTCGAGAGCGCATTCAATATTTTTAATTTTTATTTCATCCCAACCTCTCCATTTTACGTACTATTTTCTTCTAGACATGTGCGTGGCGTGTTCATAAATGAAATCTCTAAATTTTTAGAGATTTTCAGTTCCATGTTCCAATCCAATTCCATTTCCAACTTCCATCCAATTCCAATTCCAATTTCCAACTTAAATTCTAAAGTTAAGTTCCAATTCCAACCAAAACCAAGCATCTATCCTCTTTGTTTTTTAAAGTTTTTCAAAAAATATGGTTCGGTGGTTTAGGTTTATTTGAGACAGCCACCCAATGCATCGCGATTTTATCTTTTATAGGATTTAACTTTGAACTTTTATTTCTTTGAATTAAAATCTCATCTCATCATCATCATTATCAAAAATATTCAGCAGAAATAACAAAACAAATAAATGCTAAGAATGTTGTTCAAAAATGTTGCCAGCATAAAAATTAATGAAATAATCAAGCTAGACATGTATCAATCTACCCGGACCAAATTGAGAGTAGCCGTTGCATCAGTGCCTGGTCCAATGGTTAGAGGCCATATTAGTTTTGGTAATTTATTCAATTATTTCAATTAAAATGTGTTCATTTACAGTAACTGAAACAAATACGGACGACGGTTTGCCGCATACACTCGAGCACTTGGTTTTCATGGGAAGCAAAAAATACCCGTACAAAGGGGTTTTGGATGTGATCGCGAATCGATGCTTGGTATTGATTTTAATTTTTTAAAATTCACTAATAACTTCTTATTAGGCATCCGGAACAAATGCGCATACGGACCAGGATCATACGGCCTACACATTAGCAACGGCGGGAGCCAATGGATTTTTGAAAGTTTTGCCGGTCTACATCGATCATCTTCTCGATCCAATGTTAACGGTTTCTTTAAATATTTTCATCATTTTAATTGAGAATTGACATTTTCAGCCATCTCAATATCTCACCGAAGTGCACCATATCGATGGAGAAGGCAATGATTCGGGTGTTGTTTATAGGTTTGTTAATAAAAGCAAAAATAAATGGAGATAAATTTACGCATTCCGCGTTTCAGTACTTTAAGTTAAGGCCTCCTTACGACGAAATTTTCAAAAAATAGTAAAATTGTTAAATTAAAATTTGTTTTATTTTACAGTGAAATGCAAGATCATGAATCAGAAATGGAGCGAATGATCGATCAGCAGCGCAAAAATTTATTCTACCCAAAAGGTTCAAGCTATGCGGCTGACACCGGTGGAAGGCTGAGAAATCTGCGGGAATCGTGTTCACTGGAGAAAGTTAGCCAATATCATCAACAATTTTATCACCCAAATAATATGGTTTTGGAAAAAAATAAATTTAAAATAAATTCAAAATTAAGTTTATAACTGTCAGTGGCATTGTCGATCATGGCCAATTGCTGGGCGCAATTGAGAAGGTGGAAGGCGAATACCTCGACCGAATACCAAAGAATTTCCAACGCCCTTTTCAATCGAGGCTACCCGAAATTGAACCGAAGATGAGCCGAATTGTTTGTCCAAGTGATGATGAAACAGTCGGTGAGTATTAAAACAAAATTTAATGAAAATTATACAATTCAATGCATCTTGAACAGCTCTATCCATTTTTTAAACCGCTAAAATTTTTTCCAATTTCATTGTTTTTTCGCCAAATAATTAATGTTATCCAAATTTAATTCTAATTTATATTTAAGGAATTGTTGAAATGTCTTGGCGAGGCCCTCCGGCAACCGATTTATACAAATTGAAGGCACTGATGGTATTGATTGATTATTTGACGGATACGGCTGGTGCCCCATTGAAAATTGATTTTGTCCAAGTGGAAGACCCATTCTGCTCTTCCGTCCATATTTCAATAATGGAACAGATGGATTGTGAAATTATTGCCAACTTTGGTGGTGTTCCCGTCAATAAGCTGGATAAAATTCAGGAAAGGTAGGCAATAATTAATAAAATTTAAATCATAATTTAATGTGTGATGAATAATTTAAGGTTTTTCTCAAAAACTGTTTTGGACCATAACAAGGCGAGTGCATTTGACATGGAACGAATCGGGTTCATCATTGAGCAACAGGCACGGACATTCCTTTCAAAATTGGAAAACAATGCCCATTCATTGATCAAAGATGGAATTGTTGGACATCAATTATACGGTGCCGAAGGCAATGGAGAATATCAACAATTGGAGGAGCGAATAAATGAAGTAAAATTATATTAATATTTAAATAAATTATTTTTAAAGTTGAAAGCATTGAATCAGCTGAAGAAAGAAGACAACGAATTTTGGTGCAAACTTTTCAATGAATTTTTCACCGACCGCTGCGTTTGCGTGATTGGCAAGCCAAGCGAAGAAGAAGTCGAGAAAATTATGGAAAAGGTAACATTCTTAAAATTTTTGATACAAAAAAAAGATAAAATCATAAAAATTCGTTCTCTAATTATAATTGCTTAATTTTATAGGAAGAGCAAAGAATAAATGAGCAAAAAACGAGACTTGGCGAGAGCGGTTTGAAGGCAAAACAGGAAGAATTGGAAGCGGCTATTGATGAGAATACGGTACATTTTATTTTAATTAGTTATTCCATAATTTAATTAAAATTTTTTTTCCAATTTAATTTTTTAAAAAATTTTCAGCGCAATAAACCTGACGAGAATTTGCTGAACGAACTAATTGTGAAAGAAATTGAGCAATTTGCACTGATCCCAGTGGAAACATTCCAACCTGGAAAGAGTAGCGGGAAATTGGCCAGCAATTTGTCACCGAATTTTCCATTCCACACATTTGTTCACAAAGTGTCCAGCGATTTTTTTGAGGTAAACTTCAATATCATTTTTTAAAAAAAATAAAATAATTTTAAATTTTAAGGCCACAATTCTGTTCGACACCCATTCGCTGTCAAGGGAGGATCGCAATTTTCTGACGCTTTGGTCCGAACTGATGTTCCAATCGCCCGCTTACGTTGATGGCAAATTACTCAGTTATGAAGAAGTTGCAAAATTGGCCACCCGTGACCTCGTTTCCAATGTCATTTCCGTTGGGGTTTCCGGCGTCTATGATCGATTCATGTCACTGAAATTGCGCGTCGACAATCAAAACTTCAAAATGTTGCCAAAATGGGCTGAAATCTATTTGAAGGGAATTAAATTTGATGCAAAACGAGTGATGATTTGTGCCAAAAAGATGGCGAATAAAACGGCGGAAAGCAAACGAGATGGAAACACAATGGCCCATTTTTTGAACACTTCGTCAACATACAATAAAAGTGAGTCAGTAAAAATTTTCATTGGGTATTTTTTTTTATCACAGTTAAAAAAATCAGAAATTAATTTGAATTAATAAATTTTGCAACTTGCAAAAATACTTTCTGAATTTGGTTTCGGCTAAAAAAATTGGAAAAAAATTAAAAAATAATCAAATCAAATAAAAAGATTTCCATATATTTTTCTTAGGATTATAAAATGTAGTAATTTTAAATCAATGCATTAACCATTAATCACATTTTTTTATTTAAAAAATTTATTATCATTCCAGATTCAAACACGCATCTATACAATTATTTGACGCAAGAGCAATTCCATCGGCACATTTCCGCCCAACTCGAAAATGCATCAGAAGAAGAAGCTGGCAAAATACTGAAGAAATTGCAAAATGTTCAGGCCGCAGTGCTCTCCTCAATTGTGAATGTCCATTTTTCGGGTGAACCGGCAAAATTGCAGGAAGGCGAATGGAATGAGCAAAATTGGAATTTTTTGGCCAATCAATCGGACAAAGTGGAATTGGAGTGCGCACCGGATTATGAACAAAATTGGGAACAAATGGGCAAATGTCGTGCAATTGCCGGTATTTTAATTATTAAAAAAATTTTTTTTGAATTTAATTTTAAATTAATTCTATTTAATATTTTTTAAATTATAGTTGGCGGCTCGGAGAGTGCCTTCCTTCTGCAAAAAACAAAATTTGATGGAACATGGCAGGAAGCACTTTCACCCGAAGGAAAAACAATGGAAACACTGCTTCTCACCCAGTATTTATGCCATTGCGAGGGAACACTTTGGAATGTAAGAATTATAATACAAAGAAATTACAATCGCAAATTACAATTAAAATCTTAAAATTATAATTCTCAAAAATAACGAATTAATTTTCTAGGCAATCCGAGGCGCTGGCCTCGCCTACGATGCGTCAATTTATTTGATGCCTGACCGAAAATCAATAATGCTCAGTTTGTATCGGTGCAGTCAACTCGTTTCGGCCTATGACAAAACCAAGGAAACTGTGGTAAGTAATTGAAAAATTCGTCCATAAACATTCTATTTAATTCAAAAATTTTTTCAGTTGAAAATTTTGGACTATGGAAAATTGGACGAGGCACAATTTGAAGCGGCAAAACGGTCGATGGTTTGCGAACTTGTCAGTGGGCAAAGCACCGTGAAAACAACAGCAATGTCGGCGATGTTGGCCACAATTCGAAATGTTGGACCAAATTTTACTCAGTTAAGAGAAAATTATTTCAATTTTTATTTTATAAAATTCAGAGCATTATGCAATCGAATTTGGATGGCCCGAATGGAGGATGTTTTGGGCAAAGGTTCGCCAGCAATTCGCCAACTCTTTGACGATACCAAATCCATTCGTTGCATTGCACTGAATCCATCGCGAATTGACGAAGTGAAGAAAAGCTTTGAAGGTGTTGAAATTTGCAAGCTGGAACAATTTCAAACACAGCCGGAATTTTGATTCAATTTTTTGATTTATTATTAGTTTTTTCATATTATTCATATTATTCCAGTTTTTTATGTTTTTTTTTCATATGTTGATAATAAATCGATTTTAATTAATTAGATATTTGTTTTTAAATAAAATGTCTTGAGCAGAATTACCTTATGATTTCCAATCCATCTTTCCTAGAAAAAAGGAATGAAAATGAATTATAAGAGAATAGGAAGTTTTTTGACTCGATTAATTAATTCATCACAGAATTAAAATTTATATAATTTTTGGTAGATCAATAAGAAATGATTACTCCAACATTTCAATTGGAACAAAATGATAAGCATTTAATTGTTAAAATCCGTGCCCCACATTGCAAATTATCGGATGCTGAGATCAATTATGGCGGCGATGTTTTCCTATTCCATGCAAGCCCCTATTTTCTTCGTCTATTCCTGACTGGGGAAGTTGTTGAGGACGATGGAACATGCAATTACAATTGTGATGAAGGTTTTATATTTTGCAATTTTAAATAAATCCTATTTAATTTTTAAGGCCAATTCACGATTTGCATGTTAAAGAAGCAACCGGGCGAATATTTTCCAAAACTTGAAATGCTTAGTGAACTTTTAAAACCTCAAAAACAAATGCCAAATGCCCAAAGATTGGTTGAAATTGTTGGATCGAACAAAGAAAAACGAGAGAATATGGAAGATAGACCAAAAATTGATGAGGATGAAGAGAGTGGCGAAGAGGCAGAATATTCAATAAATGATGGTTTATTTAATTTTAAAATTAAATTTATAAATCAATTTTTTAGAACTACTTTATGCAAAACAACACCTTTGCAAAAATGAGGAAGAATACTCAAATGAAAAATTTGGTTATGGATTTGGTTGGACAAGACATGGCATTTTGGGAAAATTTAGCGAAGAAATTGCCGAATTGATTGATTTGGACGATTATGAGAATGTGCCAATTGGAGAGAGGCTGGCCAAATTGGCCGAATTCGATGAGAAACATTTCCAAGAACAACATTATTTGTTTGTTTTTACTAATTATTTAAATGGCCATTATATTTTTAGAGCGGATCTTTTTACACCGGAACAATTACAATTGGATGCAATGCAATTTTCACTGGTCATAGAACAACATTTAATATTGGATGAAGAGGATCGAACAGAATTGAAAGATTTAAAAATTCGGCAGCTGGAAAAATTTTCAAAGGAAACAAACGAACAAATTTCGCTCTCTTTGATTGATTTACTCTTCGGTTTTCATTATGATTTGCGGACCACATTGGTTTGGAAATTAATTTTTGGGTTAATTATTCAAATTAAAATTTTAGACAGAACACAATGTTGAATCGGGATGGACAATCTCAAAATTGGCACCTTCTCTGACTTTCCTCATTCGTTGGCCAAATACGAGGGAGGCGGTCATTGGCACAGTCCGGCATTCGCTGATATTGCCACTCATTCGAAATTGGGATTTGTCCGTGAAGGTTCTCAACGATGTTTACAAAACACTAAAAATTGGTTTGTAATTAAAATAATTAAATTATTTTAAAAAGAACATTATAAATGGCCCAAAGTTTGTAGCCTGTAGCGATTTAATGGTTTGTCCCAGGCCCACGAATCTTATGTCCAATCGATAAATCTCATCATAATGCGTCGAATGGTATATAATTTGTATTTTTCATGGTTTGGTAAAAAAAATCAAGGGTATTAAACCATTTCTAAACCATCTAATGGTTTTTGGTTCAAAACTAATTTAAAATTGGTTAAATCTAAGCCAAATCATCAACTGATGCGTCTCCACGAGCTATCGTTTGGATATAAGGTTTGAAAGTCTAGAACAAACCATTGAACCACTATAATCTTTTCTATATTTTTAATGTTTTTAGCCAAATATTCCCATTAAAATAAGTTTTAACAAATTCATTTTTTTTATTTTAAGGTCGCACTGCAATTTTGCATTGTTTGCTGGTTTGCCGTCGAATTTTCAACAGAAGTGGCGATTTCCGCTATCTTTTTAATCAACTTTTTCTGGATGATCTCTGCCTTTGGATCCAATCAGTCCCGGAAGAATTTATCGCCAATTTGAAGGAAAACCTTAAGACCGAGATGTCTTCACTAAAAAAGTCCGATATGCTTGAGCTGGATTTGGAATTCATTGAGGCCCAAGCCCGGTTGGAAATGCTGAAACCAATAGATTCGGATGATGAAGATGAGTCCAGAGAATGAATAAAAATTTGTTACTTAATACTTATGTTCTCATTTTATTGATATTTTACTTTTTAAACAAGAAATTTTTAAAGCATAAAATTTATTATATTTTTTATTGTTTTCACATTTTTATTTTTCATTTAATTTAATATTTTTATAATTCATATTCATTTTATATTATTTTAATTTAATTTCCATTTAAGTAAATGCACATTATAAATTTCATTAGTGGTCAAACCGCTCCGGTCGAAATTACCACCAATGAAAATAATGAAAATGAAGAAGAAAAGGATGATGATGAAGATGGTTGGCTTGGCAAAGGAGTAATAATACAAATGCAACCGAGGCAATCAATTGAGGAAGAGGAGGAGAGTGGATGGTTGGGAAAAACAAGAACACCAAAGCAAACAGTAGAACTTAGGCCAGAACAACCGCAGCAACAAGAGGTTTGAAAATTAAAAATAATTTAATTTTAATTGACGAGAAAACCGCTGATTGTGAGAATGAATTAAAGATTAGAGCGGTTAGATGGTTTTGGTTTATCATAGATTCCTAAACCTTATAACATTCCATAGATCTCATCAACATGCGTCGATTGGTATATAATTTATCAAGGTTTGATCAAAAATTATGGGTATTAAACCGTTTAAACCATCTTACGGCTTTTGGTTCAAAACGTATTCAAAAATTTTAAACCCAAGCTAAATAATTATCAATCGATGCATCTCGACGAGATATCACTAAACCGTTAATAATCAATAATGGGGAAGAGCGATGAGGATAGAGGTAATTGGTTTTATGACAATTCAAAATAAGAAAAGAATTCTCAAATTAATACATTTTTGCAGGATTTGGGATCGCTGCCTTCAACCAGTGCCAACTTCAATAATTCCATCATCAGCCGTCAATCATGTCGAACGCATCGAACTGCTGGATTGGCCCGTTCATCCTCTTCAATGTCCCGTTGCAAAACGCCATTCACATTCAGCGATCGATTTTTGCTTGACCAACATCGTTTAATGTCCGAAGCAATCAATCGACCCGATGCCAAATGCAAAGAATTCAAAGCGTTGCTTCAATTCCGGACAAGACTTTGCATTGCTGGACTCATTCCCATTCAAGTGAGTAAGGGAATTTGTATTTATTTAATCAAAAAAATTATATTAATCGAAAACACATTTTATCGAAACGAAAACGCATTTTATTTAAACGAAAAACATTTTAATTAAACAAAAACACATTTTAATTAAACGAAAACACATTTTAATTAATCAAAAACACATTTTAATCGAAACGAAAACACATTTTAATCACGAAAACACATTTTAATTAAACGAAAACACATTTTAATTAAACGAAAACACATTTTAATTAAACGAAAACACATTTTAATTAATCAAAAACACATTTTAATCGAAACGAACACATTTTAATCTAAACGAAAACATATTTTAATTAATCAAAAACACATTTTAATCGAAACGAAAACACATTTTAATCGAAACGAAAACACATTTTAATCACGAAAACACATTTAAATCATAACGAATCGTTATGTAACGAAAACACATTTATCATTTAATCGCGAAAACACATTTTAATTAATCAAAAACACATTTTAATCGAACGAAAACACATTTTAATCGCAAAACACATTTTAATCATATCGAAAACACATTTAATCGCGAAAACACATTTTAATTAATCAAAAAAAAAAACATTTTATAGGCATTTATGGAAAATGTGCCGCAAAAAATTGCCAATAAAGTTGAACAATTCTACAAAGCACTGAAATGGGCACTTGATGATGAAGAAGAGGAAAAAGTGAAGGAAATGGAGCAGATTGACGAAGAAAAAGAAGAAGAAGAGAAAGAAGATGAAATAGTGAAGGAATCGGATGAAGAAGTGGAAGAGGAGCAAGAATCGGAAGAGAAGAGTGAATCATCATCATCATCAGAGGAAGAAGAAAGCGAAAAGGACTCAGAATATTCGGAAGAATATTAATTTCATTTTTTTGTGAATTTTGGATGAATAAATTTTTTTCAACTCTTAATTTTTATTTTATGGAAATTTGCACAAGCAATAAAATAGCCGGCACGAGGCTGATTAGCCTCGACGGATGTTCCAATTTGCATTTTTATTTGGGAAACAATTTATGCGGACTTTGCTAAAATGGATGGGAATTGGCAATTTGACAAATTATTTGCCAATAGAATTCGAATATTTTTACAAAATTGAATATTAAATTTGGCCCAATAAATAAAATGGCCAGATTCCCAATGGACACAGGGATTGAGTAAATCCATTCGCCCCCTTCAAAGTCAGTCCATTGTTCGCGCACTCAACCCACAATTCCTCTCTTTCCTTTCAAATAGTCATTTTTTTCATTTTGAAGTACATAGAGTTGGTATTTGTCTTTCCGATCGGGAATATTGTTCTCGCCCTCACCGTTTGTTCTTTTCATTGTATATTAAAAATAAAATTGGGCCAAAATATTTGACTTTAATAAATAAAATGGAATGAATTCAATCACAAATAAGTCCATTTTTGAATTGTTCGAATTTGGCCAAATACAATTACCGCAAATTCTCTATATTAGAATCCCCTCTCGATTTGGAGGCCCAGTATTTTTTGCCAAAATGAACTTTTTGAATTTTTATTTCTTAGTGCCATTGGACGCTATAAAAACGCTTTAGTTTGTTCAAAATTTCGACAAATAATAGGTTAGACCCTAAATTTTGCCCATTTTCGGACTTGAAACTTATAAGCCTTGGGGGCATTTAATAGAGAATTTACGGTATTTCAAATGCATTAATTAGCCCTTTTCTCCTTTCCGAATTATTCATCGCATTTACGCTTCAACCCTTTTTATTCCCTTTTTTATATTATTTTCGCGCCATGCCTTTGTCCACCACCTCCATCCGAAATTCCATCCAAATCCGCTAAAATTCGACCATCAACCCAATAGCACAGCACGAAATCCGTGTGTGCCCGGCGCAATTCCGCCTACTGATCCCTTCCAAAATCCACTTCACCCATCCATTCTCACTCCTTTCAATCGGCAAACACATTATGTGCTTTTGTGCTATGCGAAATTTCATACACCACACCACAGCTTGCTAACTCAACAAATCCCGCATCCCAAGCATTTGTGCATAATCTCAACAAAATTCAGCACATTGAGTGTACAATAATAATGTGCGGCTATATGCTTTTGGTTGGTGCAATGCAAAATAGGTGTGAATTGTGTGAACTGTGAATGGATGGATGGATTGAATGGACATACATTTTGAGGGGGAGAATATTCAAAATGAGGGAAAGGGTGGGATTAGCCAGCCACTCCTTCGTCCCAAAAATAAACCCTATAAACCCTTTTCGGTGAATTTTTATAAAGATGGAATTTATTTAAGCAAAATTTTGACCTTTTGATTCTTCAATCCTCACAATTCATCGTCATATTCAATTGTAAAAATTCCAATGATTTGGCTCACGAAAATATCGACATTAAAATGTTTAAGTTTTACATTATTTAAATTTATTCATAAAGTCCTTTGTTGGCTTTTTAAAATGTTAAAATCATTCAAAAGGGCGCTGACCATTCGCCCACGAATTTATTGGTGTTCATTCGGGACTGGGTATTCGGTGTTGCGTATGAAGTAAACATTCCTTTGTTGGGATTGTCCCGCACCCATTATTATTCCATTGAGGATTGAGCTGATCCACTCAACCAAAATTTGCGCATTTACCAAATTTGCATCATCCTCCTCCACTCATTCTTTTCCAATCATTCCGCTACTTTCACCCAAAAAAGAATCCATTGGAGCAAGCAAATCCACCTCCCCAATTTCCCTTTTTAATTTCGTTCATCTTCAATGCCACCCAAAAACATTCCGCCCAAAAGTTCGCGCAATTGTTTATCCCATCTTTTCCTTGCCCAATGCCCACCCATTTTAGCAGCACATCCCTCCTTTCTCCTCCATCATCCAATTTGCTTTAAAAAACAGCGCAAATGTTTTATTGAGGGAAAGCATATTGATGGGAAATGAATGATTTCAAAGAAATTGTTCCCCAATTTTCTTGCAAAGGAAATGGACATTTTTGAAATATAGGTAGGTAATTTAATCCACCAAATCCATTTGTGGATTATTGCATTCAAAAGGGGCCAATCATTTACTCCCTTTTATGTGTGCCCAATTGTTGGGTTCAATTTGATGTTCACAGTGGAGATTGCGCGCATAATGTTTACCATTAAAATAGAGGCAGGCAATTCCAACGGCCGCTGCTTTTGATGTTTTGTTTGGTCAGCGCAACATTCACGCGGTGCTGGAATATTAAGTCAATGATGGATATTGGGGATAAATGTGAGATATTCGAATGGGCGATTGAATAAATGGTTGGAGAATGGATCGGGATTATGATTGACCTCGCTTCAATTCGTTGCCCCAATATTTATTATGTTATTCATTCCCATTCAACCCAATCCCATGTCCCCATTCCCTCCTCCACTCTATGAATTTTTATCATTTAGCTTTATGTTCGGCATTTTTACAAAGAATTCTGTAATTATTTCATCTGATATTCGCTCATTTTTCCACAATTTACTTTCATCTGCCTTTTCTGTAAAAATGCATTCTTTTTATAATAATCCATTGCCTAATTTTCGATCAAATTCTCCAACAATTTCACCATTTTGGCCAAATTATCCCATTTTCTTGTTTTCCCTTCTGAATGTCTTGTCACCTCAATATATTCCCTCATGAAGCCATTATCACCAATTTCCGGCATAATTGTTGGTTATACTACACCCATTCCTTCATCAATCCTCATAATTTCCCACGAATTTGCCCTTTGGGCATTCTCCGGATTGGAAAATGATTGGAGGCGGCGACGAGCTCAACAACATAGAAAATTGTTGGGGCGGATGGATGGATGGATGGATGACTGCCCTCAATTCATCATCATCACCAAAAACATGATGCGAAAGTTTCCCCAAACTAAGCCGCCAATTTTTGTGAGGAAATTGCTTAAATTCTGTCTCCAATTAGGGATTTTTTAAGCGAAATATTTGCCTGTTTTCCGGAAAGTTTATTTAATTCTTTCCGGTTAGAATAATTCCGCCTGTTTTCCGGAAAGTTTATTTAATTCTTTCCGGTTAGAATAATTCCGCCTGTTTTCCGGAAAGTTTATTTAATTCTTTCCGGTTAGATTAAATTCCGCCTGTTTTCCGGAAAGTTTTATTTCCGGTTAGAATAAATCCGCCTGTTTTCCGGAAAGTTTTATTTCTTTCCGGTTAGAATAATCCGCCTGTTTTCCGGAAAGTTTTATTTCTTTCCGGTTAGAATAAATCGCCATATTTTTTATCTTGCACTAGATTCCAAAAATTATTTCTCTCAATATAATCATCAAATTTACTCAATTAATAGAGCCAATTTTTGCTAAATATTTAATTCTCCTTCTCCTCTCATCTAATTTTTTCAAAGCTTGAGGAAAAATTGCGTGCAGTGCGTAAGGATTTCCTGCCGCCAAAAAGGAATTGCCGTCATTGGGCATCATCCGATCCATCCAAATTCAATCCTTTTCCCAGTTTCCATTCAATTCAAAATTTCCCTCGAATTTGTTCACCAAACCAATTCGCAATTCGCCTCATTCAATTTCAATTCAATCGAAAGTGACCCAGATTAGCTCCAAAGGGAAGGGAGAGGAGCATTCGCGCATATAAAATCGCAGCCAACAATTTTATGCCTCGGGGGCATATCCCTCTCCCAAATTCATATATCCCTCGGGTGGATCTCACTTTTCCTTTCATTTTTCTTTTGACTTAGGCGATCCATCATTTCATCATTAATAATCTTGATGGAACGAAATTCGCAATTCGCAACCCGAATTTTGCGCATCAAATCAATCAATATTTTGATTAAAACACTAATTTTCTAAAATTCCCATTTTTAAAATAATTTTCTAAATTCTTGCATTGCATCGATCTCTTAAAATTTTTTGCCCCTGTTTATGTGTATTTAAAATCAAAACAAATCATCCATATATTTTGATTTACACTGGTCATTAAAACAAATCATCAATATATTTTGGCTTTCTTTACAAACCTAAATTTTTTATTTATTCTTGGCCTATTTCTGGGTTTCTTCTCCCTAAAAATAATAATTTTGTTTGTGCTAATCCAAAAAAGCTTCAATCAAAATTCAATCCAATTTTCTTTCTTTTCCTCTACAAATCTATCACACATTTTGGCCAGTATTTTTTTTGATTATTTTACATTATATTTCTTCGGTTTGACCACCCCCCTCCTTTCGGTGCCTATGGCTTCCAGAGAGAAAATAGTCCTAAATTTAGAATAAATTATATTTTTTAAATGTTTATTTTAATCAAATTTTCCCAATTCAAGCGAAAAAATGAAATAAAAATGCCGAAATTTATTCCCATTAAATGCATAAAGAGGACAAGGAGGTGGATGCCGATTATGCCAACAATTTTCTCATCAATTCCAAATTTTTTGTTCATCTTCGCCGTTTCCATTCAATTTTCCAATGGGGCAACTTTGCCGGCACCTCCAATATTCGAGGCAATCTCTCATTATCCTCCATTTTGTTATTTGCCTCCAGGTAGAAAAATTTTGAAGAAATAATTTCACAGATTAATAAAAATGTTTTACTTATTAGTATTATTCAAAGGAAAAATTAGGGAATCGATTTTTTAAAGTATATTCTTTTGAAAGCTAACGATCTGAGTAATTTTATCTTTCTTGTAAAAGCACTATTAGTCCTAATCTATGGCTAAAGTTATTTGGGGATAGAACTGAGCCTAGGCTCTTGCCACAGGCCTTCGCCGGAGGCCTAAAGCCCAATGGCCCAATTAACTGTATAAGGATAAAAGGAAACTCCACTTTAAATTATTCTTTTATTAATTATGCGGGAAAATATGATAAAATATGATTAAAGAGGCCTTATTAGAAGGGGAAAAAGGGTGGGTTTAAAAATGTAGATTGGGGCAATATTTGATTGATAGGGTGAGAGGGTGATTAGGCAAAAAAGTGAGGGTACAGTAGGATAAATAGGAAAGGCCCTTAGGCATTGTTGGCCATCGCCTTCGTAATTTCGCCCGATAGCATCCAAACTCTCCAAAATTCTAATCCAAATCTCATTATTTTTCCCTCTCGTCAGAATCCGGCATATGCCCAGAGAATAGGACTTCACCAAAGCCGACTAATAGCCAATTGGGAGAACAAAATGAAATTCGCGCAACAGTTACAGCTGAAGATGACGGCGACGGAGGAATGCCGGCAACCGGACCATTGCTCACTCGATTCTATTTTGACTCAATCACAGCACAATGCTATCCATTTGGGGCCCAAGAATGTGGAGGCAATGAAAATCGGTTCGAAACACAGGCCGAATGCTTGAACAAGTGCAAAACCTATTGACCAAAAGAAATATGTCGATTAAAATTGATTATGAATTCACTTGACTCTTCATTTTATTTTCGTATTCAAAATATGTTTGTACAATATTTTCATTTTTTCCAACAAATATCCCCAGCTATTTAAATGGGCTTTCAATTAACTTTAATTCAGCATTTTTTAATCATTCCATTTTTTATGCATTTACTTTTTTTTGACAATTCGATAAACAAAAACATTACATTTATTCTGTATTTATTTAAATAAATTAACAATAAAAGGGAATTATGATTTTCAGAAGGTATTAAAATAATGAAAAGAATATCAAAAATCCAAGCAATCCAATTGCATTCATTCAAACATAAATTCCGACCCAAAGCATCAGGAAAACGGTGCCAAAGCCAAGAAACAATGATGCCAATGCGCCAATAAACAATTCCTTGAAAATATTGCGCGTCTTCTTTGTGCTGGTCACCTGAAAAATTATAAATGAAAATAAATTAATATAAATAATTTGAAGTGGCTTAATGGTAATCCTTACTAGGTAATTGAGGACCCAAAAATTAAAAGTGATTTATGTTTTAGCCGGAAAGAATTAATTCCGCTTTTTTTCCGTAGTTTATTTAATTCTTTCCGGTTAGAATAAATCCGCCTGTTTTCCGGAAAGTTTTAATTCTTTCCGGTTAGAATAATTCCGCCTGTTTTCCGGAAAGTTTATTTAATTCTTTCCGGTTAGAATAAATCCGCCTGTTTTCCGGAAAGTTTTAATTCTTTCCGGTTAGAATAATTCCGCCTGTTCGGAAAGTTTATTTAATTCTTTTCGATTAGAATAAATCCGCCTGTTTTCCGGAAAGTTTATTTAATTCTTTCCGGTTAGAATAATTCCGCCTGTTTTCCGGAAAGTTTATTTAATTCTTTCCGGTTAGAATAATTCCGCCTGTTTTCCGGAAAGTTTATTTAATTCTTTCCGGTTAGAATAATTCCGCCTGTTTTCCGGAAAGTTTATTTAATTCTTTCCGGTTAGAATAAATCCGCCTGTTTTCCGGAAAGTTTATTTAATTCTTTCCGGTTAGAATAATTCCGCCTGTTTTCCGGAAAGTTTATTTAATTCTTTCCGGTTAGAATAATTCCGCCTGTTTTCCGGAAAGTTTATTTAATTCTTTCCGGTTAGAATAAATCCGCCTGTTTTCCGGAAAGTTTTAATTCTTTTCGGTTAGAATAAATCCGCCTGTTTTCCGGAAAGTTTTAAAAATAGATACCAAATTAGAAAAATTAATATACTCGAAAACCTCGCCAGAAAAAACAATTTATGAAAAATAATTTTTTGGACCCCCAATTCTTAAAGGAATGCCGGAATAATTAATAAAAAATAATTTGCCCACCCCATTAACGAAGAAATATGCGGTAAAGATGAGTCCAATGCCCAGAAGAATCAATGTCAAATGAGGGAACAAGGAATGAAAAATCTTTAAAAAAAAATTTTAATATTCCTTCATTTGTTTAATTGCTTACCGGAGGTTGATAGGGTTGCATTTTGCTGATGTCAACATTGACGGCCATTTTGGAAAATATTTTTAAATTTTAACCGTTTAAAATTCTAAATTAACAATTATTAAAAATAAAAAACAAAATTATTCTCCCTTTTTTTCTAAAATCCAACCAAGGCGTCCAAAAATCATCGATATTTGCTGCGTGCGTGGCTTAAAAATTTATTTTTGGATAAATAGTCATTTTCTAGAAATGCCATATAATTAAAATTTAAAATTTTCCCTCAAATCAAAAAGGGTAATTTTAATTTTTTCGGTTACTAATTGAAGTCGAGGGACAAGTATCTTGATTTTGGTGTCAAGAAGAGTAAATTTATTATTGTAGTCAGATTAATTTTAATGGTCATTCATTACATTAAAATTTGCTTATTAAAATGTCTCTTTAATTTTTCTAAATTTTGATAATTACGAATTGTTTGGTAGACTTTTCATTAGTTTATTCAATCCACTTGTTATAAAAAATATCGGCATTAAAATCATAAGAATATTATTTGATTCCTCAATTTTATTCAATTCTACTCTTTGGGACTGCATCTTTTGCCTTTGCCAAACTCAATTTTCCATTACCGTAGTCGAACATTGTGCAAAAACTGTCAAAGAAAATATCGCCAAGTACCCAATCCTGAAAACGTTTCTAAATATTCTAAATTCAATCATAATTTTACCGCATCAAATCCATTACTGTACATCCCGAAAAGGCCTAAAGCGCATTTTCCCTCGTGAAGTCCAACCTAAAAAATCACTAAATTATTTCCCTAAAATTGTTAAAAACATCCAAAACATATTCCTCCGGCGGAATTGCATATTCCGATCCATTGATGGTCAAAATTATTGGCGGCAATTCGGGCACTCGATCACACGGTACCGTCATAATGTCGTCCTCTTCCGAAAATACAGCGCCCGTTGCCTCCACTGAAAATTTTCTAATTGGTTATTTTGACAATTCTGGATCATTTTTGATTTTGATTACTATTTGACCACTTCTAATAAGGAAATATCATCAACATTTTCCATTAACTTTATCAATGCCTAAGGCCTTTCTTATTTGTCCTACTGTACCCTCAATTTTTTGCCCAATCATCCTGTTATCCTATCAATCAAATATTGCCTTAATCTGCCTTTTTAAACTCAGCCAGCCATTTTCCTCTTAAAATACTTTTATCCTTCAATTTTTTATCACATTTTCTAGCACAATTAATAAAGAATAATTTAAAAGTTTATTCGTCTCTAATCCCTATCCCATTCTTTGGGTCATTGGGGGTTTACAGGCACTCGGCGAAGACCCAGCTCTCGCTCCAAACAATTTTAGACCTAGATTAGGACTAATAAAATTTATTTCATGTCTTTGTGGCATAAAATTAATAATTGACCAATCATATTGAAATGTGGATGTGGGCATCCAATCAGCGCTGTCCCAGTGTCGGCAATGGCCAATTGGTGTCGATATGTTCGATAGGGGCCAACTTGGATTCTGTGGAATGAGTCAAGAGTTTGGCATCCATTTTGAGACCAAACCTTTGGATGGTGAATTGCCAAAATGCCCTGGATTTGAGGCTAACATCGTGCCATGGCCCTTCGCAATTCTCCTCATCTTTGCCACCAAAAGTGATTAAACCCCCGGGGCCTCCCATGCTCGCCGGTCTTCGCCTTAAATTAATATACCGTAAATTCTCTCTTAGAAGCCCATTCCCTAGTAAGAGCCCACTCACTCTCTAATAATAGCCAAAGCCAACCCAGTAGTACTACTTAATTGGGACGCAAAAATTTAATAGGGGAGGTACCTTAAAAGTAATTATTCTCTCTTCCTCATCAGTACTTTGATGAGTGTAAAACAATTTGAGGTTAAATTCCGGACCCTGTAAGCCTAACCTAAACCCTATCCGGCACCATCACCTAGCAAAAACTTTTTAGGGTAGGATTATTTTTAGGGTAGGGATGACTAGGTTAGGTTCAGGGTAGGACCGGATGGGTTTAGGGTAGTTTGGGATTAGATTTCGGAATACAATTTAAGGTACCGGTGAGGCGCGCTAATGATTTTTGGTTGCCTCCCCCATTAAATTTTTGTCTCCCCAATAAAATTTTGCCACCCATCACCAACATTAATTAAGTAATACCAACACTTTGCCCTAGGAGACTCTGAAAAAGAGCCCGAGGGCTTCTAAAGAAAAATACGGCAATATGGAATGGAATCCCAAAAATGGACCCAAAACAAACCAATCCACCCAAACAGTGAAAACGGGCCGATCCAATTGGTCCAAAATGTTCATCAAAGGTGGCCGCTCATTATAGGCAGAAAGGGCAGGCCAAGCTAGGCCAAAAATGCCATCCAAAGGTTGGTCCGAAACAACATTCGAAACAGATTCGGCCAATCCAAATATTTGTGAATTCCAATTGAATGGGCCCAACTTAATAGAATATTTGGTGGAATTATTTTTGGGTGGCACCTTGACTTTGTCACGGAAAAGATGGCCTCGGGTTGGTGAACGTTTCCATTGGTAATTGATGTCAAATGGTCGATGAATGGGAGTCAAAGTTGAAGAGTAACAAAAAATTCACAAAATTTGTATAAAATGGATTAAAATACTTTAAATTGAAATGTTTTCGACTGTGTTTGGACACTTCAGGACGGCCATAACATGATTTCCCCGTGCAATTGGGGTTTATCAACCAAAAATTAGGGGTAGCCGTTTGCATGGCCACCAAAAATTGTTGGCCTATAAAAATTGGATTACCATAATTTTCTTAATAGTGGCACAGAACTTTCTAAAGGAGGCTACAGGCTACTATAAGAAAGGTGATTTCTACTAGAGAGGGTTATACTAGGAGTATTCCCAGGTTGGAATTGATTTCGAATTAATTTGTTTTGGGTCAATTTGGACCTGGAGTTCCGACGGAAATGTTGGCCACATAATAGCCTTTGAAAAATTCCTGTTGGGTGCCAACCGTCAAATCGTGTCGCATTCGATCCAAAACCGTTCGCCATAGGCCAGCCTTAATGAGCCGAGTGCGAAGTGAACCGGTGGATTGGATTGGAATTTTGTGGATGAGGCAAAGGCAAATAGAGGGGAAAATGAGGAAAAAGGAAATGGCAAATTCAAATTTGGACATTCGAAAAATGGAAGGAAATTAATTGGATTTTAAGAAAGTTTTTTTGTTGTATTTCATTCCAGTTCCGGAAAGTTTATTTAATTTGTTCCGGAAAGTCTATTTAATTCGTTCCGGAAAGTTTATTTAATTTGTTTCGGAAAGTTTATTTAATTTGTTTCGGAAAGTTTATTTATTTGTTCCGGAAAGTTTATTTATTTCTTTCCGGAAAGTTTATTTATTTATTTCCGGAAAGTTTATTTATTTCTTTCCGGAAAGTTTATTTATTTCTTTCCGGAAAGTTTATTTATTTCTTTCCGGAAAGTTTATTTAATTCGTTCCGGAAAGTTTATTTAATTTGTTTCGGAAAGTTTATTTATTTGTTCCGGAAAGTTTATTTATTTCTTTCCGGAAAGTTTATTTATTTCTTTCCGGAAAGTTTATTTATTTCTTTCCGGAAAGTTTATTTATTTCTTTCCGGAAAGTTTATTTATTTCTTCCCGGAAAGTTTATTTATTTCTTTCCGGAAAGTTTATTTACTTCTTTCCGGAAAGTTTATTTATTTCTTTCCGGAAAGTTTATTTAATTTGTTCCGGAAAGTTTATTTATTTCTTTCCGGAAAGTTTATTTATTTCTTTCCGGAAAGTTTTTTTATTTCTTTCCGGAAAGTTTATTTAATTTGTTCCGGAAAGTTTATTTATTTCTTTCCGGAAAGTTTATTTAATTTGTTCCGGAAAGTTTATTTATTTCTTTCCGGAAAGTTTATTTAATTTGTTCCGGAAAGTTTATTTATTTCTTTCCGGAAAGTTTATTTAATTTGTTCCGAAAAGTTTATTTATTTCTTTCCGGAAAGTTTATTTAATTTGTTCCGGAAAGTTTAAGTGAATTTGTCTTCCAATTTTTTATTGAGATTATTTTAAAAATTGGTGAAAATATCAGACAAAAAATATTTATTATTTATTACATATTTGCCAAATGCGATTATTTAACATTTATGGAAAATTTAAGTGAAAATAAACAAAAAAAAAAAAAGAAAGAGAGGTCATCCATCAATTTTCCTTCATATTCCCTCATATCCATTTCTGGTATTTGTGGAACTTGCTGCCGAAAATGTGCTGCCTCTTCCAAAACCCTGATGATGTTGGGCCAAATCGATGCTTTTGGCCAAAAATTGGCGAAATTCATCGGTGGCAATGGCAAATGTCCGATCAACACAAAGATGGAGGGCACAGAGGAAAGGGATGGCAAATGAGGTGATCTGATGGAAATACGGGTTTTTAGGTTTAAAAATTAATAAAAATTTATTTAAAAAAAATTAATTCCCAAATTTAAGTTTAACTTTATCAATGCCAACATTGCCTATGAGGTATGAGCCTTTCCTTTTCGTCCTACGGTACCCCTCACTTTTTGCCTAATCGCCCCGTCACCCTCCTATCAATAAATATTGCCTCAATCTACCTTTTTAAATCCACTCTTTTTCCTCTCCTAATGTTTTTTTAACCTTCAAATTTTTATCATATTTTCCTGCACAATTAATAAAAAATAATTTAAAGTTTTTATAGCCTCTAATTATAATATCTCGTTCATAGGGCCATTGGGAACTCTCGCCCCGAACCATATTTTAGCCCTAAATTAGGACTAATGTCCTTATTTTCTCCATTAGAAACTCAATTGCCTATAAATTTCAAATCTCCAAAAATCGACAAAATTTATAGTCTAATTTTCTTATCTGTTGAAATTTCTGAACCAAAAATGTTAGAGCTAAGAAAATGCCTTAAAAATATTTTAAAAAAGCTTTTCTTGTCCAAGAGGTACAGTAAGTCAAAGTAGAGGGTCGGCTTCTAATTGAGAAAATACGGTATCAATTATGCCCTCTTTAATTAATGAAAAAAATCACCATTTCAAGAGAGGCCCAAAATATTGGCCATCCCATTGGCGTGAATTGGTCCAAAAATCGATAATCGCTCAACAAATTGGCCAAACAAATTCCATTGGTGAACATTGCAACGGAAAGGAATGGATAAAAAAGGAACATCTAAAATTGAATGGGAATTATGATTGAATTTGGCGTTTGACCACCTTCGTCCAAATTTGTCCATTTCGATGAATGTGCCAAACGGAATATGTGGATTCAATGAGTAAAAGACAAATCAAAGTGAGCAAAAAAATATGTTCGCCAACATTCAAATGGGAATCGATGAAAGTGCGAGCAAAACGGGCCAACAAAATATCGATGAGGAGAACCTGAGGGATGAAAGTGCAATGATGGATGATGGATTCGGATAAAATTAATTTATCATTTGGTACTAATTTATTTGAATGAGAGGGCCTAGAATAATTTTCGCATTTTTTGATGGTAATTTTATTGAGTAAAAAATAGAACTTTTCGGTACTTTATGGAGTTTTTAACACATTTTTGGGTCAATTAATAAGGAACAGATTCCCCCTCTCCTTCTTATGGGGTCTGATAAGAGGGTCTTGGGGAAATGGTTTATGGATACCTGATGAGATGATTTTGTCCCATCCTATCCCGGATGAATGACCCTAAACCAAATCCTCATGATCCAAATATAGACCCTTCTTTTTCTATCTTGACCCAATAAACTTCATACTGTCAATCAAAAAATTTAAAAATTTTGGCACAAATCCAATCGCCAACATTTGTATTTTGACCGATTTGACATCAAAATTTACCACCAATCTTATCACTCACCATTCGGCATGAGGTGAAAAGGCCATGTGGCCAAGTGAGCGGGGTCATTGGCCGGTCATAAATATTTGTTTCCAAAAGAGTTTCCATTTTAGTGGATGAATTATTTTAGTAATAGAAAATGTGGACAGCAGCCAAAAATGGGGTAAAAGATGAATTGAGGCGGTGACCGAAACGACGAAATTTCTGATGAATGAGCGGATGATAAAATAAAATGGATGGACGAATGAATGGAAGTTTTGGGGAACGGGCAAATTGAGTGGAGGAATGGAATTTGCTGGAAATATGGAGGAATGAAGGTCAATAGAGAGGTGGAGGCTTTGGATGAGGTCATTTTCAGTGCATAATTAATGCAAATGGCAATATTTTTGTGTGAATTTTTTGGTAATTTGCCAAGAGCAATAATTGGTAAAAATTGATGGAGATTATTTTTCAAAATTATCTGGGAAATTTTTAAAAAATATTTGGGCAAACATTTCGATGGCTCCTTATAATAAATTTGCATTACCGTATTTTTTCTTAATAGTGTAATTTACAGAGATCCTCCAATCCAAAGTCGCCAAAAAAATTACATTTTCACGCTTTTCTCCTTAAATTTTCAATAGAGAGCTATTAATGGAGAGGTGACTTCTACTATACTAGAACGAAGGCCATTATTGAGAAAATATGTTATAAATTTACATTTTGGATAATTCTCTTGGAAGGAATATTGAAATTCTGCTAAAATTCCTTAAGGGTATCGATGGAAAAAAGCCCAGCAGAAATTATAAAAATCCCAGGATTTTACTCATTTGATAAATCCAGGGGACAAAACCGAATTTGAATTTGAACGAAACATTCCATTTCCCATTCTTTTGGTTCCCCCGTCCGTTCCTAATAATTTACGATTTTACCCTCAAATCAATCAAAATCGACATTCGTCCATTTTTCTTTCATTTCATTCGAGAATCATAAAATTATATTAATTGGACAAAAATTGATGAGAATGGGCAATCGGCCAGCAAATTTATGGGGGAATGGGGCGAACCCAAAAATGGAAATTGATAGTGAAATAATGCAAAATGGGCGCCCAATGGAGATGGAGAATATTGTTGAAATTTGAGCCAATCGAACCAAATTCATGGTCGGATTGGCCGAGAAAGAGGAGGGAATTTTGGGGCAAAATTAAGAAAAAAAAAAACTAAAAAAAACCCAAATTATGAGGAAAAAGGTTGCAATTTATTGCATTCAAATTTTTGTGTCCTTGGAATATTCCCAATTTTGTGAGAATAACCCAAAAATTGCTTTGAATTCTACCTTTTTATTTTCACCAATTATTAATTAAAAAAATAGTTGAATATTTAATGAATCAAAATATTTGGGCAACGAGAAAATTCACAAAATCTAACATGAATGGAGACAAATAAAATAACCTAATTTGTAAATGGAATTGAATTGATGGGCAATAAAATAAAATAGTAATATCAATTAAAATTAATACAAAGATTAAAGGTTAAAAAGGAAAAGGGGGAAGGAAAATGGGCGAAGATTAAGCGAAAAGAAATAAAATATTCTTCATGGAATCATGCGTTTGTCCGAATGGCCGGTTGTCGACTGTCCCAAAGTTGTTGGATCACGGATTCGTCGATTAGGGTGGAAATGTCGCCCAAATCGGCCTTTTTGTCGCCTTCCGCTATTTTCCTCAAAATTCGTCGGGTCACTTTGCCGGAACGCGTTTTTGGCAAGCCTGGAGCCTCCTGCAAAAATTATTTAATTTATTTTCATTGGGATTTGAGGGTTTTTACTTGAACAATGTCCGGAATTGCAATGGCACCAATTTTATTGCGCACAATTTCCTTCATTTCTTTGATCAATTTGTCGTCCAATTTTTTCCCATTTGCAAGAATCACAAATGCATAGGGAAATTGGCCTGAAATTTACAAAGAATATATATAGAATTTTTGTATAGAATTAATTAAAAATTATTAATAATTTTAAAATTATTTTTTACCTTTGATTGGATGTGGCGCAGAGACGACGGCAGCCTCCACAATGTCCGGATGAAGAGCAAGGGCTGATTCAATTTCAGCAGTGGAAAGTAAATGACCGGAAACCTGCAAAAATTAAGTGAAAAATTTTAAATTTATGGAAGGAAAACCATCATTGGGGAAAGTTCATTTTGTTTGTGTTTCATTCCGGTTGGTTTCCGGAAAGTTTTAATCTAAGTTTGTTCCGGTTGGTTTCCGGAAAGTTTTAATCTAAGTTTGTTCCGGTTGGTTTCCGGAAAGTTTTAATCTAAGTTTGTTCCGGTTGGTTTCCGGAAAGTTTTAATCTAAGTTTGTTCCGGTTGGTTTCCGGAAAGTTTTAATCTAAGTTTGTTCCGGTTGGTTTCCGGAAAGTTTTAGTCTAAGTTTGTTCCGGTTGGATTCCGGAAAGTTTTAATCTAAGTTTGTTCCGGTTGGTTTCCGGAAAGTTTTAGTCTAAGTTTGTTCCGGTTGGATTCCGGAAAGTTTTAATCTAAGTTTGTTCCGGTTGGATTCCGGAAAGTTTTAATCTAAGTTTGTTCCGGTTGGATTCCGGAAAGTTTTATTACAAAGAACAAATGGAATAGAATTTAATTTTTAATTAAATTTTTAACAAATTATTTCCCCCAAAAAAACCCACATTCATGAGATCATCGACGCGTCCGGTAATCCAATAGTATCCGTCTTCGTCCCTTCTGGCGCCATCCCCAGTGAAGTAAAATCCATGGAATGCATTGAAATATGTGTTCACAAAACGTTGATGATCTCCCCAAATTGAACGCATCATTCCTGGCCATGGACGCGAAAAACATAAATTCCCCTCGAATGGACCGCCCTCAAGAATTCGGCCATCATTGTCCAAAAGTGCGGGGAGGACACCGAAAAATGGAAGTGTTGCGGAGCCAGGCTTGGTTGGAATGGCAGCAGGCATTGGTACAATCACATGACCTCCCTACAATTAAGGGGAATATTGAAATGAAAAATGAATTATTTTGCAAATGGTGATTAATCACAAAATTGTAATAATATTTAATTATTATTTTAAATTCAAAATAATTAAGGATTAATCCAATTTCCCTTGTTATAAGATCTCGGAATTCAAAGTAAATCCTCCCCATTCAAATTGCAAGCCATTTTTGATCATTATTTTTGTATATGGTAGCCAAACCCAATCTTTTTTACATCTTTTTAAAGAGCAGAAAATGCAAACCAAATGGTAGGATTAAATTAGTCAACTTAATAACAATTAAAAAAATCCTTTTACCAATCATTTTGACAATTACAATTTTTTCATGCTAATCAATTTAGCCAAAATAATCAAAAAAATTACTTTTGTAAGAAAATTTTTTTGTCATCATGTTAATCAATTTAACTAAAAGCATTAAATATATTTGTTTTCTATTTCTGCTGTTCTTTAAAATAAAAAATATATTAAAGGTTAATTATCGTCAGAATATTCAAAAATTATGACCCGAAAACTCTTTGAATTTTACTAATTATGTGGGAGTTTTCTCTTCGACTCACCGTCTCCGTTTGCCAATAAGTGTCCACAATTGCGCATCTCTTCTCGCCCACCACATTGTAAAGCCATTTCCATGCGGAAGGGTTGATTGGTTCACCGACGGTGCCAATCAATTGAAGGGAGGAGCGATCATGTTTTGTGACCATTTGATTGGGGAATGCCATCAATGCTCGAACTGAACAATTTAAAATTCGAATTAATATCAATTTAAAAATATTTAAAAAGTAATTAAAAATTAATATTTAAAATAATTAAAATTTATTTAAAAATGAATTAAAATTAATTTAAAAATTATTAAAAATAAATTAATATTAATTTAAAAATATTTAAAAAGTAATTAAAAATTAATTTAAATTAATTTAAAAACATTAATTAAAATAATTTAAAAAATAATTGAAAATAAATTAATATTAATAAAATAATTAATAATATTAGTTTACCTGCAGTTGGTGCAGTGTATAATTTGGTGACTTTGTATTTCTCGACAATTGCCCACATTCGAGAGGAGTCCGGATAGCTGGGAACACCCTCAAAAATGATTGAGCTCATTCCATTCAGCAGAGGGCCATAAACAACGTAGGAATGACCGGTGATCCAACCTGACGGAATTTTGAAAATTTATGGAAAATGGATAATATTTTATTAATTTGGTGGGTGAAAGCGAAAAGTTTTGAACCAAAACCAGCAGAAAGATGGTTTAAACGGTTTAATACCCTAACATTTTTGTACCGAAAACCAAAACCGGTTTAATCGGTTTAATAACCTTAATTTTTGAATCAAAATCGATCTTTTTTTTTACCTTTTTTTATGTATTTTTCGTCAAATTTCCTCGCAAAAATGACCAAAATAAATTAATTAATTTTGATGACTGACCACAATCGGCTGTGGCCCAATAAACATCTTTCTCGGGTTGTGCATCAAATGAGCATTTCATTGTCAAATATGTGTAAACCATATAGCCGGCTGTGGTGTGCAAAATGCCTTTGGGTGCGCCGGTTGAGCCGGAAGTGTACAAAATGAAGAGGGGGTCTTCGGATTGCATCCATTCCACCGGACTTTTGGATTGGCCCTGACATTTGGCCATTTCCTCGGCCCAACAGCAGTCACGGCCGGCCTTCATTTCCACCTCATTCGGTTTGGATGCTCCATTCGGGGTGCGAACTCGCTGAATACAAAAAATAATTGGGATGAATTTTAAGAAAAATTAAATTTGATTTTTTCATTTAAAATATATAAATAATAGATTTTGAGGTCGAAAAAACCCAAATTTAGTATTCGAATTGTTTTATTTCTGCGCCTATTCTATTAATCCAAATTTATAATTTTTGTTGAAATTAAATTTTAAATCGATTTTTTGATCATTTTTAGTATTAAGAGTTCAAAACCAACGCTATGTATACTCAATATTAAATATTTTAAGAAGAGAAAGTTGGTTGTTTCAGAAATTCAATGAATTTAAAAATCGAAATTGGGAATTTTTGCTCCTTAAAACTGAAAATAAAGGATAAACCGATATTTTTTCAAAAACTGAAAAAAGTAATTTATAACTTATAAATTTGTAAAATAAACTTTGGATTACTCTAATTTTAGGCAGGGTCAAAAAATTATAGTCAAATTTTATCGAAAAATGTGGATGTTATGAAATCTACTGATAAAATTTATTTAAAAAATGACACAAAAATAGATTAAATTTTGAATTATTTTTTTTCCATTTTTGTCTTGAAATTTAAATTTGAAAATTAAACCTTTAAATGTTCCACAACAATGCAATGCTCCAATGATTCACCGTGGAGTGTGCAAATTTGTGCGGCTTGATCGGCCAATGCCTTCAAATTGATTGGCTTATTCCCGCGAAAGCATCCATCCGCGGTGACCAAAACCCTGGCCCGGGCATGGCAAATTCGGGAGGCCAGGGAATCGGCGGAGAAACCGGCAAAAACGACGGAATGAATGGCACCAATTCGGGCACAAGCCAACATGGCGATTGGCAATTCCAAAATCATTGGCAAATAAATGGCCACCACATCGCCTTTTCGCACCCCCTTCGAGCGGAGAACAGCGGAGAATGTGGTCACCTTTAAAAAATGGATATTATTCGAGAGTTGATTTTTAGATTTTAGCCTATTTTTGTGTCAGATTTAATGAGAAAAGCAATGAAATAATGTTTTTCGTGCATTTATTTCATGTTTTTAACCTAAATTGTGAATATAATTTTGTGTTTTTTAGGGAAATTTTCATTAGAAAAATGCAATAAAAAACTAAAAAATCATCAATTAGGTTTTAATCTTTTTTCTATGCATTATATTTGATGAAGAAAGCATATAAAAAGTTTTTGAAGATTTATTTTATGTTTTTTGAATTTTTATGACCTAATTTATCAAATTTTGACAAATTTTTGGGGGAAATTCATTGGAAAACTGCAAATTTATTTTACCAATTTTTGCACTTTTAGGACCTACTAAATCTGCTTCTTAGTTATTGTTTTGATTAGTCAGAAAAGAGAAAACCAATAAAAAAAATTTATTTAAAATGAATAAATAAACCTGTTCAAGTAATTGTTCATAAGTGATTGATTGTTCATCGCCGGGCTCATTTCCCTCCCAGCGAAATGCAATCCTTTTGCCCAATCCTCTCTCCACATTCCGCTCCAAACAATTGAATGCAATGTTCGTTTTTGCACCATCCATAAATCGAATGAAAACCTTCAAATTGAATTTTAATTTATTCAAAAAATATTCAAAATTTTAATAGAAGGCAATTTTTTAACCCCAAAAAGTAGTTTTTGCCTTCTAATTAATCAGAAATCGGTTTTAAGCCATTAATACAAGACTAGTGCCTTAAGTATTAATATTTTTTGGTCTAAATATTGTTTTTGGCCTAGATATGTTCAATAAAGTGTATAAAAATGGATAAAAGTGACAAACTTCTAATTTTGCAAAAAAGCATCAACCCATTAAGCTAAAAATGGCGCTTTTAGTTTTGTGATTAATTATAAACCTTAACTAGCGTAATAAATCAATCATCAAGAAGTCTTTAAACCATTTTCTACTTTTTGGTTTTAAACATTTTAATTTTGTGCCAAAACCTGACATTTTATATACCATTCGATGCGTCTCGATGAGATCTACAAATTGGTATAAGGTTTTTAGGGTCTAAAATCGGTTACCGATTTATTAAAAATAAAAAACTACTTTTGGGGTAAAAAAAATAATGTCCATAACTTTAATTACCTCTCCTTTCCTTTCATCAAAATTCCATTCCAAGCCTTTGTCCGTGAATTGTTCAAAATGCAATTGTTTGGCAATGGACAGCCAAAATTGATCGGCATTATTGATTGATTTTGTGTACATTTCATGGTAAGAAGCCAGTCCGGGAACGTGGGCATTTTGTTGGAGGGATGCCGGTGGTTGGAAAATATCCTCCGCTTCTTCTTCTTTTGCCGTCCCATTCATTAAATCGAATTTGACCACTCGGTCGGACATTTGCGATGAAGAATTATGCGAGAAATGTGAATTATTGGTGGATGTTGGCGGCGAATTAACTTGTGATGATTGTTGCTGGGCGTCTGCTGGTGGAGGAGGAGTGAAGTTGTCTGAAAATGAAAAGGAAAATTAGATATTAAATTGTTTAATTAATTTAATTTTAATAATAAAGATTTTTCCTTCCCAATAATATAAAAACCTTAATCCCATATCCCATTAAATAATTAACAAATAAAAACAAGTTTTATTATTTTTGCGGTAAATTGTAAATTCCTAATTTTTCAATAAAGAATAGAGGAATGAATGGATGAGAAAAATTGATTTTATATTTTAGAGTGTGTTGTGTTTTAGGGAGGAGGGTAAAAGAATAAGTTGGATTATAAGTAGAGGGAGGAATGGGCGCGGACAAAAGGACAAAAATGGTAGGGAAATGGGGCAGTGTAATTTAAATTAATGGTGGTTGAATGCTTTTTCCTTTTTGCTACTAAATTTTGATAATTCTGCAGGAATCCATAAATCAAAATCAAACATAAAAAAGATGATAAAAAGACTACAAAATATAATACAAAGAATTAGGATTATTAAAAACGTGACATGATAATTGATAAAACATATTATAAAAATGTGAGCAATTTAATGATAAAAAAGAACCTGTGGGAGTTGTTGGTCCTTGCGAAGACATTTGTTTGATTGTTGAATGTTTATTGACAGCGGGAACGATGAATCGACCCAGCAAATTTGTTTGCGTTGAAGACAGAAAAATTGTACGTAATTGGATTGACCTTAGAATATTGGCCATATTATTTTGTACAGCTGATTTGAATGAGATGACTTTTTATTAATTTTTTTGAAGAAATAATAAACAATATTTAATAGCAAAATTGAAGGAATTGGAGTGGATTTGTATTAAGGAATTGGTTGGCTGTGTGTTCTCTTGGCAACCAAAAGTTTTAAAAGTGAAAAATAGATGATGGATTAATACAGCAAAAAAAAACAATTGTTTACTCAAATTTATTTAGTTGGGTAGAAAAATTGGGGAATTGAGACTTTTGCCTTTGATGTGAATGAAAAATGAGGAGAATTTTTTGATGGGTTCAAAAAATAACAATTCAAAAATTAAAAATACAATAATCAAAAATCAAAAATGAAATAAATTAAAAATTTTGATTTTTTAAGAGAAAAACAAAGAATTTTTTCAAGATTTTATTTTAAAAATTCCGCAGACAAAACAGGAAAAAAAAACAGAGACAGACGAATTAAAATTTATTTTGACAGTTCTCTATTGTGAGGGGCGCGTCCGAGGACAATTCCACAATCGATAAAGGACAGAAAAAATGTGGTCAATTCCACAAAAGTAAAAATGCTAATGTTAATTTTTTTGTGAAATTATTTGTTTGAGTTGGAAGAAAAAATTTGGACATAGGGGTTTTCTGATGTGAAGAATTCAAAAATGACATTAGTTTTTTGACCAGTTCATTGGGTGGTTTGTAAACGGGTTCAAAATGGCTAAAATGTAAATATTGTCAGAATGAAGTGAAAATTGGGATTTATATGCTTTTGAATATGGAGAATTTAAAAATGGAATTAGTTTTATGACTAGCGCAAAAGTCGTTTAACAAACCGGTTTAAAAATGAAAAATTTCCCCAATTAACGTGAAAATTTAAATTTTTGGTTTTTCAATTATGAGGAACTCAAAAATGAAATGAAAAAATAATTTCAAAAAAAATTAAATACTAATAAGTGTAGAAAATAAAATTACAAATTCTCTTGCCAATTTGAAAAACAGGAATACCCTTAACTAGTAATAATAAAATTAATTTTATATGTAAATGCCTAGCACGGCTGTCACCGCACAAAAAAATAATAATAAACAGATCGTCATTTCTATACAAAATATTAGGTGACTGGCTCTATTCATTTGGTTGACAATGGCCAAACTATTATAATTTCCCATGAATTTATTCTTCACTTTTTAATTAATTATATTTTTTTAAATGATTAATATTTGTATTTTTGATAATCGGGCACTTTCTTTTACCACATTTTTACTTTTGTGGAATTGACCACATTTTTACTTTTGTGGAATTGACCACATTTTTACTTTTGTGGAATTGACATAGCACCTGAGGGGCGTGCGTTTATTATTTAAAGTACAATAGACTTATAAGACAATTCACGATTGTTAACATTTATTACACATAATTAATTTATCATTTTTTCTTAATAAATTTTTTACAAAATAAACAATTTATATTGAAATTTGGAAAAAACATTCCATGCAGTTAATTAAAATGTAAAAATAAGGAGGGAAAAAGATAATTCCTTCAATTGTTCTCAATTAATCACATCTTCTTTCTTCTCCTCTATTTGTTGGGACACAAATTTTTGTCGATGCATTTTGCCCCCGGCCCATCATTTTCGCGAATATAGCCAAATTTGCAGCCACAACCTTGCACACAGGTGCATGCTTCCCCTTCTTTGTGGTCCAATAATTGGCCGGCCGGATGCTGGCACGAAGGTTCGGTGCGGCAATGGTCGAAAACGCATCCTTCGGGAATCTTTGATTGTTAAAAAGTTAGAATCTATCATCTTTGAGTCCGATACATTTTAGAGAGTCGATAAAGGTTTAAAGTTTAAGCTGACTTTTGCCTAATTCCCAAGGCTTTGCTTATCGACTACCGTAAACAATTTTATAAATAATTGTCAATGCCAACAAAGCCTAAGGGCCTTTCCTATTCTCCTAGTGTAGCCGCACTTTTTTACTTAATCACCCCCATCACCATATCAATCAAATATTGCCCTAATCTCCCTTTTTATACAGCCCTTTTTCCTTTCCTATTTTAACATTCACATTTTTATCACATTTTCCGCACAAATAATAGAGAATAATTTAAACTCGAGTTTCCCTTTTATCCCTATCCCGTTCATTGGGCCATAGGAGGCTTATTAGGCCTCCGGCGAAGGTCCGGGGCGAGAGCCTATAGGCCCAACTCTCGCCCCAAACTACTTTAGCCCTAGATTAGGACCAATAATAATTTTTATCAATAAATCAAATATGGAAAAAGCAATTCATAATCTAAAAAAATGCAACATAAATTTATTTGAGGAATGAATCTGAAGCACCTCGGTTTGACGATTGCAGCCCAATGGTTCCAAATTGGCATTCAGCAGAAAACGATGATTGGAAGGCAAAATAATGGCCAAAAGAATGAAAAGGAACATTTTTGGGAAATCAAAAAAGGAATAGAATGATTGAAGGGAAATTAAAGGAAAGGATTTGGCCATTTTGTTTTGAGCAATGCCAACTCATTAAAGCTAGTTTAGAATATTTTAATGTACTTAATTGCCAATGGAATACATTCAAAATTGGTTTATTTAATGGAATATATTTATTCCAAAAAAGTATTTAGTTTCATACCATTATAGCACTTCTCAAAATAATGCAAAAAGGAGATGAAAGATGATAGAAAAAAGGGAATAGATAGAAGTACGGTATCGAAAGATTTTATTTGTTCCATTCCGGAAAGTTTTATTTTTGTGCTTCTTTCCGGAAAGTTTATTTATTTTATGTTTCTTTCCGGTTGTTCCGGAAAGTTTATTTATTTTGTGTTTCCTTCCGGTTGTTCCGGAAAATTTATTTATTTTATGTTTCTTTCCGGTTGTTCCGGAGTTTATTTATTTTATGTTTCTTTCCGGTTGTTCCGGAAAGTTTATTTATTTTATGTTTCTTTCCGGTTGTTCCGGAAAGTTTATTTATTTTATGTTTCTTTCCGGTTGTTCCGGAAAGTTTATTTATTTTATGTTTCTTTCCGGTTGTTCCGGAAAGTTTATTAATTTTATGTTTCTTTCCGGTTGTTCCGGAAAGTTTATTTATTTTATGTTTCTTTCCGGTTGTTCCGGAAAGTTTATTTATTTTATGTTTCTTTCCGGTTGTTCCGGAAAGTTTATTTATTTTATGTTTCTTTCCGGTTGTTCCGGAAAGTTTATTTATTTTGTTTCCTTCCGGTTGTTCCGGACAGTTTATTTTTTATTTCTTTCAGAATTTGTGTTTCCTTCCGAAATTTTGACTGTTTCATTTTGTATTTTTTTTTGCTTCATTCAGAAAAGTCTTAATTCCCTTTTCCTACATATCTCTTGTTTTTTTTTTACATTTTAATTAACTGCATGGAATGTTTTTTCCAAATTTCAATATAAATTGTTTATTTTGTAAAAAATTTATTAAGAAAAAATGATAAATTAATTATGTGTAATAAATGTTAACAATCGTGAATTGTCTTATACATTTTCTTGTCAATAATTTCGGATAATTATTGGCTTTCTTTCTTCATCGGTTCCATAACCAGTAGCCTTCTTGCAAAGCCATACGAACAGTCCAATAGGAAGGAAAATAATCACAATTGGCCAATCAATTCGAAAAATGTGCACGAGAGCCACAGAGATAATTGAGAGGAGGAAACCTGAAAAAATAAAAAATTTTAATGTAGATTAATTGGATTTTACAAATTATTGCTGCAAAATGGAACCAGAAAATTTTGTTATTGAAGAAAGCCATTGATTGATTGATTATGAATGAATTACGATATGTCAAATTTAAAGTAGATCCTGAATTTAAAGTGTTCTAATATTCAGTTTAGTCAGTTAAACGCGAATAAATGCAACAATTTTGCATTATTTAAAAGAAATAAAACTCATAAATTTTCGTTGATCAAAAATATTTTTATTCACGAATAAAATGAAATTTATCAAAGTTGAAAAATAATTGTTAGTGAATTAATTTGATTGAAAATTGCAAATTTGAGTTCATTATCATTATATGTATATCAAAAATTTTAAGTAAGCCCATTCTCATATTCGGGATGTTCCAACTTCTTCCCCCTCTTTTGCCCTCTTCATTCTTTTATTCTGTTGAACCAATTGTTGCCGCTCTTTGATCTTTGCATTGATTTTATTCAAATTCGCTGATATTTTTTGGCGATCTTTCCCATCAAGTTCACATTTTCCAAATTCATTCTCATATTTTGCCTTCAATTTTCGCAAATTATCCAAATATGCCGGATTATTGCAAATATGGGCCAAATTTTCTTCCAATCTTCGGCGGACCACTTCCAAATGTTCGAAGCCTTCAATCTTAAAAACAAAAGGGAAAATATATTCATTCCTTCCTAATTTATTACAATCTTCAATCCATCTTGGCATTTTCTTTCGGCCTCAACAAATTTGCCCCTGCATGTCAGGAAATACGCCTGTTTGTTCATCACAGATGCCAATGATTGCCGATCGCCTTTTCCTTCATAATATTTTCGTAATTCTTCTAAACATTTCAAAACACTTTGGAAATTGTGCGTTTTCCTTAATTTTGGAATTAATAATATTAGTTAAATAAAAAACTGACTTATAAATTCGGACGAGTCTTTTGTGAAAAATGGCCAAATTTCTTTCATGTTTTTGTTCATTCCCAGTTGCTTTCATTTCGCAAATTGCTTTCTCACAAATAAATGCGGCAATTGTTGCGGCAATGGATGTTTTATTTTCGTTAATGGAATCATTGAACTATTATGGAAATATTTAAAGGACATTTGACCGATTTTGGACTGACCAATTTATTGCAGAAATTAATTTTTGCGGAGATTTCAATTTTGGCCATTAGTTCGGCATTGGAAATGACTGAATTGGCGGCACCGAATTCACTTTGAACTTCTACAAATATTTTATTTTTTCTGAAAATATTCTCGCCATCCCTCACCTTCATCCTCGGCCTCTTCCTCCGTGTCGAACAATGCATCCAAATCGTTGGCCACGGTCCCTTCAATTTCGCTCTGTGTTGCCAAAGATGAGGGTGGACGATTTTCCTTGAATTCTTCATCTTCTTCAACCACTTCTTCTTCGTCCTCCTCATTGTCTTCCATTTTGGCCATCAACTTCAAAAAATATGGGAAATTAATGAAAATTAAATATTCATCCGAACCCCGTCCATTTTCTCCTCGAAATTTGCAATTTGTTCGCGCATTTTGGCATTTTCCCATTCCAAAAGTTCATTTCTTTCCATTAATTGGCCAAAAAGTGAAATTAGTTGGCCAAATTCCTTTAAAAATGTCCAAAAATAAAGAAAAATAAATTCCACCTGGGCCTCTGCAATTCCCAATTCAATTCGTGCCAAATTCCGTGCCGAAATATCTTCAAATTCTCGTCTATATGCATTCTCCTCTTCCGAATCCGAACAATTGGTTGCATCGCATTCCTTCAAAAATGCGCATTTTGAGCGTAAATTTGCCAAATTTGTTGAAGTTTTTTCTAACATTTTATGTAGATTTTGTGCAGAGGACATTTTCGGGGAATAATTGAAAAATTACTTTACTGGATAAATGAGTTTTAGTAAGGTAAAATGAGAGGTGGAAGAATAAATTGATTTTTTTTATGGGTAGGTAGATTTGATTTTGAGGAGTTTTTTGTGGTAGAAGAATTTTAAAATGAGAGCAAATTGTGATGGAATGGTCCATTTTATAGAGGCAAATGAGGATTGAGGAAAGCGAGTCTTTTTGCCACGGGCAAAAATTGATTGTTTTATTCTTTTGATTTGAATTTGACTTATTGTATGGTGAAGGGGGTATGGTAGAATTGGAGTCCCGATAAAATTATTTTTCACAAATTGCTTTATGCAGTTTTCGAGTGAGTATATTGAGCATATCTATTTTTAATTAAAATTTTCCGGAAAGTAGGCGGAATTAATTCTTTCCGGTCAAAACTTTCCGGAAAACAGGCGGAATTAATTCTTTCCGGAAAATAGGCGGAATTAATTCTTTCCGGTTAAAACTTTCCGGAAAACAGGCGGAATTAATTCTTTCCGGTCAAAACTTTCCGGAAAGTAGGCGGAATTAATTCTTTCCGGAAAATAGGCGGAATTAATTCTTTCCGGAAAATAGGCGGAATTAATTCTTTCCAGAAAATAGGCGGAATTAATTCTTTCCGGAAAATAGGCGGAATTAATTCTTTTCGGTTAAAACTTTCCGGAAAACAAGCGAATTCCTTTCAATTAAAACTTTCCTTAAAATAGAGCAAATTGAGAATGGTCAATTTTAAAAGCACAAAGAAATGAGTAAGGTCTAATAAGGTGAAAGGAGCGCATTCCTCTGCCATGGGCAAAAATGGATTGTTTTATTCTTTTTCTTTTGAATTTGATTCTGTTCTGACCTTTTGAAAACGAAATAAATGAGCGAATAATTTAGAAAAAATTAAATTTTGAATTTTTTATTCAAAATATTCCAAAATATATTTATGCGGTACTTATCCAGTTTGTATCCCCTTTTTGGGTCAAAATTTTTTCCAAATTTTTGGCGAAATGATATACCAATCGACGCGTCTTGACGAGCTGATTGCAAAAATGTCAAAAATTTTGAGCACGCGAGCATTTTTGGCCAAGTTATGGCCATTTGAAAATCACAAAAGTGCTTGGTCCCCCCTATGTCTGAACACGAAAAATTTTTTGAAAATTTTTTCGGTCAAATTATAGTTCATTCGACGCGTCTCGATGAGTAGAGTGTGAATCTGGCATCGATTTCGAAGAAAACACAAAAATGAAAAAGTTACAGTCGCGCAAATCTGCGCAGTTCCAACATATTCCAGCGAAACTAAAATGGCCATAAATTTTTTAATTTTGAGTTTTACGAGAAATAGATGCCAGATTCAAGCTTAACTCATAAAAACGCATCGAATGAGCTATAACTTCAACAAAAAAATTCTAAAAATTTTTCGAGTTCCAACCCATAGGGGGGACCAAGCACTTTTGCGATTTTTATGAGGGCATAACTTTTTTAATTTTGAGTTTTATGCGAAACCGATAACATATTCGTTACCAGATCATCAAGACGCGTCGATTGATATATCATTTCCGAAAAAAATTTTTTTTCAAAAAAAATTCGACCCAAAAAGGGGATACAAACTGGATAACCTTTATGGCAATACATTAAAAACAGAAATGTAAACAATAAATTCATTCAAATATTCTCTTTCAAATTTATTTTCCCGCGCATTGAGTCCACAAAATGCATTTTGCACCAGGTTGTCCATTTTCCCGCACAAATCCGGGCAAACAAAGACAAGTGGGCTGACAAAAGCAGGCGGCACGGGGCCGGAATTTGTTGGCAAGTTGCATCCAATTGATGGCACAATTGTGAATCATAGCAACGTGTTTCGTACTCATTTTGACCGCATTGAAGGGATAAATGAGTGGATAGAAGGAAAATTATGGAAAATAATAGAAAATTTTCAATTTTGGTCATTTTTAAAAGGCAATTTTTTAAATAAAATATTCTTCAAATTTTAATTTAATTTGCTTGGAATTTTGTATGATTTATAATATGAATTGCCCTAAATTGCCCTCTCTTTATATATTCCAAGTTGGTTGAGAGGTGGATGGATGTGGAGAAAAGCTATAAAAATCCAACAATGGAATGGAATGTGGCCCAAATATTCAAACAAAATTTTTCCCTCAAATATGTCTTGGAGTTAAAAAATTTAAAAGAATTCCGATTGAAGTGTGGGTGTCATTTTTGATGAGATGATTAATCTTTTTAAAATTTGCAAATAATTGCAACAAATGGAATGTCAAAAATGTTGAAATTATATGGGGAAATTGTATTAATATTCCAATTATTGGTATTGATACAATGGCCTATAGTATTCTCTCGACGACAATGCACTTAATTAATAAAATGATGGGACCAAACATTTATTTTGCTTTGATTAATGCTTTGAGCTGTATTTCTTCTATTAGAAGCCGATGGGCTAATAAATTTCAAGCTTCTCTAGGGTGGGCTTCAAATAGAAGAAATTCCATATTTCAATTTCTAACAATGTTTCCCTATTTAGGCCTTGTTCTGCCTATGATTCACAAAAATATAGAACTTGTCTATTAATTTAATTTATTAAATGGCAAATTAAGGAAGATCTTCTGCCTATTGGCCAAATTGTATCTCCCAAAAACTTTTCGTTCTCTTTTTTCATTTTTCCATTGGCCCAATCATCATTTCTATCTATTTTGCTTCAAATATATTTTCTTTTCAATTTTCATCCATCCAAAAATCATCCACAATTGCGCACCAACCCCTTCGGCGATTTGGGTGGTATTTTTTATATTCACACATCGACGGCGTCGCGGCCTCCCCTTCACCCTGCTTTTGGCCCCGACCCCCGATAGAAGTGCGAATTTGGCCCAATGACGGGGAGGATGTGGTGTTTTGTAGGAAGGAAGAGAATTCATTTCCATTCCGTTGATTCTCCGACCAATTTTCTTCTTTCCACAGTCAACACCAAAGTAATGATGATGGCCTCTAGGGCCATCCGCGTCCGTGCCTTTTCTTTTTATTTAAAGCCATTATGGAAAAATAATTTTTAAACATTTATTTTTCATTAAGATTTTTATAAATTAAATTTGAACTAAGTGAATTAAAATGGAAATGAAAAAGTGCAAAACAGAGCAACTCGAAGATTGGAATGCCAATGCAGATGGCCAAATGCTAAATGCCGAGAATAATGATCAAGTGAAGAATGCCGCCGAAAATGATGTTAATCAAATGCCAAATGAGGCCCGAAATGTTGCTGACGAAATGCCAAATATTGAGGCAAATAATGATGGCCAAATGAACAATAACGAGAATACTGATGATGGCCAATTGCTGAATAATGCCGAAATTGCCGACAAAATGCCGAATGAGAATGAGGCCATTGCGCCGGACGAGGAAGAGGAGGTGGCAAATCCGCACAAAATATACACATGCAGGTTCATACGAGCAATTTTTGTATTTATAAAATAATTTCTATTGATTAGGCTTAATTTGCTTTCATTAGGAATAATTTGAAATATAAATAATGAAAAAGGAGTAATTCCATCTTTTCAAATTTCAGCAAATGCCCGGCATATCGCAGGAGCAAAGTCGATTTGAATGTACATGGGAAAATTCATAAACGCAGTAAGTTTGATACCATAAACTCCACAATCAAATTAAAATGATTCATCAGGTGGAAATCCTGCATATCCAATCAATTGCCAGCATTGTGATGCATTGTTTGCCGAACAGTGTGCTTTGGTGAGACACCAACAAGTGCATGGAGTCAAAACGCAACAGGTAAAAGTGGTGAATTTACATGGGAAATATTTAAAATAGCGAAATTAGCTATTCAATGTCTTTCTTATCCATCCTAGTTCCTAGAACCAATAACCGTAAGATGATTTAAACCGTTTAATATCCTAATTTTTGGACCAAAACCAGAAATATGTAAAAAACAGTTCAGTTTAATACCCTTCAAACAAAAGTAGCATTCAATTTCTTTTTTTTTGAAGAGAAACTTAGTAAAGGGTTTAGGAGTTTAGGACAAACTATTAAACCACTTTCGTAATTTCCAATGTTTTTTGCCAAATTAAACTTTGTATACTTAATTAATTCACATTCTCCTTTTCAAAGGCGAAAGTGGGTCGTGGTCGTGGCCGTCCCAGCACAAAACGCAATCGCCCTCAGGCAAACAATGATGGGGCAGAAGAGGATGATGAGTTGGAAATCATCGAGCCAATCAAAGTTAGTGGATCATATAATACCGTATATACTCTTTTAATTCCGCATTCATTTGTGGACATTTTTGAACAAATTAAGCGGATTATGTAGAGCTCTAAGGATAAAGAAAATGCAGTAAAAATTGTTTTAAAGTTTACCCTATCCGGAGCTATGGGTCCTCAAAATCGAGGGTGTTTAATGAGTGGGGTATTAAAAGAGTATTTAAGGTAAATGAATTTTGAATGAAATTTTTATCCAGCAGGAACCGGTTGGTCCACGTCGTGTTCGTTTTCCACGTGCCGCAAACAATGAATTGGCACAAAATGCTGTGGGCCCTTCGGTCGCCGCTGGTCCGTCGTCAATTTCCAGCATTTTGAAAGAATGTGCCAAATCCCATTCCGTATGTTTTAAAAAATATTTATAAACAAATAAAACATTCAAAAATAGTTCACCATCCACAATGTGAACGCCGTAGATGGCACCATGGGCAAAATTGAATTCCAATGCAAACCGGGGCCATCCTCTTCGCGTTGAATGTGTTGCGGACATACGGCGGAATTCAACGGCACAAAACAAAAGGGAATAAAGAAGAATGGATGAACAACTTTTGGGATAATAATGAAAACAAATTTCTCTTTCATTTGGATTTAAATTCCATTTAATATTTTGGGTTCATCCTCTCTTATATATCTGACTATTTTAAATAAATTCCATTTAAATTTTAATTTATCATCAATTTATAATGGATTTGGATTTAATTTGGATTAGACATTAAAGAAAATATTGGAATTTTGAGGCAAAATTTTGCGTTTGGGTCATTGGGCCAAACCCAAATGAAATGATGGGAATGGGATAAATTTTAAAGAGTTTTGAAAATGGCAAAAAGATTTTATTGGTTTAAAGATTTATCCTAAACCCCAAAGCCTATCCCCAATCGATAGATCTCATCAACACGCATCGAATGGTATATAATTTGGTTATGATTGATCAAATTTAAAGGGTTGGGTATTAAACCGTCCAAATCCATTTTGGTTTTTGGCTCAGACTAATTAGAATTTGTGTAAAATAAAAGTTAAACCAAAACATAATCAAATAATGCTTTTTGACGAGATTTATCGATTGAGTATAAGATATAGGATAAACTACTATGAACAGTTTAAGATTTTCGCCAATTTCAATACTCTTTTCGACAATCAATGTTTTTGCCGGCAAAATAAATATTTATCCAATTTTAGCGATTTCAAATTCAATATTCTTGCCAATTTTGCTAATTTTTCTCAGATTTCATTGTTCGCCGATGATTTCCACAAACTTTCGAAAGTGGCAAATGAACATTTTCTGTCTCCGTTGCCTAATCATCATTTCTTCCTTGCATTCAATCGTCCATTCGCAAGGTTCCCGGAAAACTGGTCAGCGAGGAAAGCTGGTCAGTGAGGAAAAATGGTCAGTGGAAGACTGGTCAGTACGGTAAACTGGTCAGTGGGGAAAACTGGTCAGTACGGTAAACTGGTCAGTGGAAAACTGGTCAGTAAATAAAAAATTGAACAGTATCATTTTTATTAATCAGCAAGCTCAGATTGAGCTTGATTTGATATGATATGTTATCCATGATCGATGATTAATATGGAATTATTTATTTAAAGACTTTCAAATGGTTTTTTTGGCAAAATTTTACAATTAAATGAGATCTTGGGCCTACATATAAATTTTATACCTCGCCCATCAACATATCTAACCATTTCATTAATCCTAAACCCAATCGTAAACCTAAAAATAAGCTTAAAACTCGAACTTATTAATGAGACTAAAAATGCACTAACTTGTTTATTTTCGCTCATTATACAAAACTAATGTTTGATTCATGCCTAGCTCATCAAGTAGCATCGATCTAAGTAAAATTCTTAAGGATTTTCTGCCTAAAATGAAATCCCCACTGACCAGTTTTCCACTGACCAGTTTACCGTACTGACCAGTTTTCCCCACTGACCAGTTTACCGTACTGACCAATCTTCCACTGACCATTTTTCCTCACTGACCAGCTTTCCCCGCTGACCAGTTTTCCGAACACGATTCGCAAAAACCCCTTTTGACCATTAGACAACACATCTGTGCTTACATCTTATTATTTTGGGATTGTCGATGGGATTGAGGGAATTGGCCCAAAAAGAGGGGAAGAGGATGGTGTTTTGTAGTCATTTACATAAACTTTTTGATTCCCCGATTTCCAGCATTCTGCCAAAAATGTGTGATGATGGCCTTTGGCGCCATCCGCGCGGATTTACTCTTCTATTTTTTTTTGCATTTTAAATTAAATAAAATTAAAAATTGCGAAGGCGAATGATGCTATGGGGATGATGAAAGCGTTGATGGTCAAGCAGACATTTTTATGGTATTTTTTAATTCACTTCCAACAGTGCCATCCATGTTTATCAATTTATATTCCCCGATTTCTTGCAAATTTTCATCCATTTGCTTCCAATAATATTTCCTCCCCTATATCATTACTTTTCACTTCCACCCATCAAATCCAATGAGCGTCCATTCCACATAACCCCTTTGGCGATTGTATCCTTTTTTATACACAATACAACATACATCGACGGCAGCAGACGTCCTCCTCCACATTGCTTTGGGTGGGCTCATCAAATACTCTTATTGGATGGGGGAAATTGGCCCAATGGATGGAGAAGGGGGGGGGGGGGGGGATGGGGAATGGTGTTTTGAATTCATTTCCATACGCTTTTTGGATTCTCCGATTTTCTCCATCAACCAAAGCGATGATGACCTCTGGGCCATTCGCGTCCTTCCTTTCCTAATTTTTGGCCCTTTTTGTTCCCCGCAAAATTTCCCAAATCAAATCATTTTTTTCCTCAAAACCGAATTTCAATGGCTAATAATATTGTGGTCTATCCAGTCTATATTATTTAAAAAAAAAGGCAAGCTACTTTAACTTTGAACTTTTTAAAAGTCAAAAGTCAAAGTTAAAAGCTAAAGTTAAAAGTAAAGCGTTTCTATTCATTTTTACAAGTTAAAATTTAAAGTTAAAGTTAAAGGCAAAATTTTCAAAGTTAAAAGTAATAATTTTAAAAGTTCAAATTAAAAGTTCAAAGTTAAAAGTAAAAGTGTTTCAATTAAATTTTCCTTACTTTTAAGATTTCACTTTTAACTCTAATTGAAACGCAATTTCCATTTATAATTTAAAAGTAAAAAAATGAATCGAAAAATGAAAGTATTTTAAATATATATCCAATATAAGATAATCATATTTCGAAAACAAGTCATTAAAAAATTCTGAAAATTTTAGAAAATATTTTTTACTCAATTTTATATAGTTCATAATTTTTTAAAATTTTTACTTCCATGTTTTTAATTAAAACATTTTTTTCCAAAAAGAAAAGAATTTCGTCAAATAATGCATGGTTAAAAAATAATAATATTGGAAACTGTTTTATATTTAGAGACTAAATAAATAGCTGCTGGTTTAGATCTATTTAACGATATGAAAAGAAAAATGTTTCGTTAAAAATTTTAAAAATTATAGACAAAAATGTCCAAAAATCAAAAATAATTCCAAAATTTATTCTAAAAATTATATTTCCGAAATTTCTAAACCAATCTATTAAAATAATAAATCCTTCGAAAGCCTAAATTTAACTCTTTTAAATGACTTAAAAGTTTTAGAAAATGCTTTAGTTTTTCATTAGTTATGGTATCTTAAATTCTGCCGTCCACGATTGCATGCGCCTAATAAATGGACTATGGACTAAAAAATTTTCAGAGTGATTGAAAAATTTTCAAAATTTTTTTAAAGATTCCATTATATTAGAAGATTTATCAGAAAAAATTTCAAACATTTACTTTGGAAAATTCTAAAGATTCTGAATTTTTCTTGAATGATAAATGTTGACCATTGCTACAATCAAAAATATTTTTTGTTCTCAACAAAAATATGATTAAAAATCCTAGAAAAATTATTTTATGTCTAATATAGTTAGTTTACTATTAAGGCAAAATTTAAGAATTTTTCTTCCACTTTTGGCTTAATTATGATTTTTTTATTACGGATTTATTGTAAATTTTTAGCTTTAAAAAAATATTTAAAATAGTTTTTGAAAAAAATTCATAATATTGAAATATGTCTTTTATATAATCCCTGAAATTTACAGACATTTTGGTTAGCATAAACACCAATTATGAATTTTTTCTAATAGTTAACATCCCATTTTAACCTATTAAGTCCTCTTTTTTCAAGACTTTATTTTAAAAATTCATATAAAATTCATAATTCAAATTTTTAAGTCAAATTTTATATCATTAGAAAGAGCAAAGTCTCTTCTATATATTATTTTTGATTTTATATTTTTAGAATTTTTTCTTAATTTTGTATGATTTTTTAAAAAAGTTCAAAGTGATGTTTTAGGGCCTTTTTGGACTTGTAAAATTTTCATTAAAAATTAAAAGTAAAAATTAAAAGTTAAGGGCAACTTTTAAAAGTAAAGGGATTTCAAGGCTTTTAACTTTTAACTTTGAATTTTTAATTTGAAAAATGCAATTGAAATGGAAAAATGTCGAACTTTTAACTTTTACTTTTAACTTTGAAAATGTTGCCTTTAACTTTTAATTTTAACTTTTAACTTTGAAAATTCAATTGAAACAGATTTACTTTCAACTTTTAAAAAGTTCAAAGTAAAAGTTCAAAGTTAAAAGTTAAAGTAGCTAATTGAAACGGGGCCCCGCGACATCATCACATACCGTGAGTCTCTACCAACTGAGCCACTGGTGCACATTCACCCAGCAGTCTTTGGATTTTTTCACTCTCCCATCCTTGGGACTTGGGGGGGGGGGGGGGGGGGAATTCACACACAGCCCTAAAAAATTCTTCCTATGCCAAATAGTTGATTGATTGGCGGCAGTACAGTATATCCACTTCCTTCATTTTGCCCGCCCAGTGAGAATTCATCATTCTTATCTTGAACCTCCTTTTTTGTAGTTAGTAAACCGCCATTTGGCAGGGAAGTTGTTTACGATTTTTATTTAGGCTGATATCAGCGTGCTGCGCCTAACCTAGACTGTTTTCATTATTATCTTAGCTTACCACCCCAATCTGCGAAAAATGCCCTGAAGGAACATCCTATTCATAGAAAAAAGACAAAAAGGCACTGAAGAATCCTCCAAATTCTGAATATTTTATCATTTATCTAGGTTTATATGAATTTGATGCAAAATTATTTTTTAAACATTTTTCATTAAGAATTTCTACAAATTTGATTAAATTAAATTAAAATGGAGAAGTGCAAAACCGAGCAATTCGGAGATGAAATTACTGCCGGAAATGCTGATGCCCAAATGCCGCCGAATGCCGCCGAAAATGCTGATGGCCAAATGAATGCTGGGAATGCTGATGCCCAAATGCCGAATGAGAATGAGGCCATTGCGCCGATCGAGGTGGTGGCAAATCGGCGGAAAATATACAAATGCAGGTTCATATAATCAATATTTGTATTTATTAAATAATTTTCTATTTATAAATTATAAGAAATCATTAGTTTATAATAAAAGTTATAATTAAGGAAAATAATTCTCCCTTTTTTTCAGCAAATGCCCGGCCGAACCTGGGGGCAAAATCCGGTTGAATGAGCATGAGGCAATTCACAACCGTCGTAAGTTTTGATTCCATTAATCTCCACAGTCTGATTAAAACAATTCAGGCGGAAATCCTTCATATCCAATCAATTGCCCGCATTGTGATGCCTCTTTTGACGATCATAGAGGTTTGGCGCAACATAATCTGGTCCATCAACGGATCCTTGGAGTCAAACCACAAACAAGGGTAAAAGGGGACAATTTACGTGACGAAAAGATTATAGCGTTTCAATGGTTTGTCCCCGACCCTCAAACCCTATGCCCAATCGATAAATCTGTTCGAGACGCATTGCTTATTTGGCTTCGGTAAATTGGTTTTGAACCAATAACCATAAGATGGTTTAAGCAGTTTAATACCTTTCAAATTTGACCAAACTATAAAAAATTATATATCAATCGATGAATCTGTCGATTGGGTATGGGGTTTAGGGGTAAAGGAGAAACCATTGAACCGCTACAATTTTTTTTGTCATTTTCAATATTTTCCAAATTAAATTTATATAAAAATTTTCTCATTTTGAAAGGTGGTGGGTCCAAATGCCGGCACAAAGCGCGCTCGCCCTCAGGCAAACAATGATGGAGCCGGAGCCGAAGAAGACAACGATGCGGAAGTGGAAATCATCGAGCCACCCAAGGTGAGTTCCAATAAATGAATTTTGAATGAATTATATTATTCCCATCAGAAGCGCGTTGGTCGCCCTCGCAAATTGGTCCCACGACGTGTCGCCGCCGCCCACAATGAATTGGTTGCAGATGTTGCCAATGCTCCCGGTCCTTCATCCGCCGGTCCTGCTGGCCCCTCGTCCATCTCGACCATTGTGAAAGAATGTGCCAAATCGAATGGAGTAAATTTTAAAATATTTAAAAAGCAAACAAAACACAAAAATAGGTCCTTCATAACATTGAACTGCGCGACAATGATGCCGTCTGCAAAATTGGCAAAATCGAATTCCCTTAAATGTTCGGACATCCATTGAAGCGGCACACATCAAAAGGGAATAAAAATGAATGGATGAACAATTTTTTGGGATGTTTTAAAAAAAAAACATTTTTTAAATAATATCGACACATTCCTCTTTCATTTGGACTAAAATTCCATTTAATATTTTGGGTTCATCCTCTCTTATATCTGGCTATTTTAAATAAATTCTATTTAAATTTTAATTCATCAATTTATAAATTGATTTGTGCATAACATAGGTGCTCAAGCTCTAATGAAATGATGGGATGTTTTAATGTTTTATTTTACTTTTTTTGATTAATGCCTTGAGCATTTCCATTTTTAAGATTAGCATTGAAATTATCAAGAAAAACATTGAAAATTGCGAAAAGATTTTAGTGGTTTAAAGGTTTGTCCTAGAAAACCCTATATCCCATCGATAGATCTTATCAAGACGCGGCGATTGGTATATAATTTGTCATGGTTTGATCAAATTTAAAGGGTATTAACCATTCAAATCCATTTTACTTTTTGGTTCAAAACTAATTAGAATTTGATAAAAGGTAAACTAAAATATAATCAAATAATGCTTCTTTGACGAGATCTTTCGAATGCTGTATAGGTTTTGGCAAGCTTTTCGGCATTTTCAAATTTTTTCGGAAATTTCAATGTTTTTGTCGGCAAATTAATTATTTTAAACAATTTCAAAAATTCCAATTATTGCCAATTTTTCTCCGATTTCATTGTTCGTCGATGATTCACACAACAAAACGTAACAAAATTGGCTCACATTCAATTGAATTTATTAAACAGCCAAACAAGGAGAGAGGATCTTCCTTTTGGCCAAGTCATATCCTTCATTTCCACTTTTCACTTCATTTCACTTTTTCCCCCATTGGCCCCATCATCGCATTTCCCCCGTCCATTTTTGCTTCCAATATTCTTTCCATTTACTTTTCACTTCCCATCCAATTCCAATTCAATCGTCGTCCATCCCAACACCCAACAACCCCTCTGGGGCCATTTGGCTAGCACCATTTTTTTATTCACAGGTCAACATCGATGATGGCGGACGGCCTCCCATCTCCACCTTTGCTTTTGGCCACGATTGTATTAGATGATGGGTGGAAATTGGCCAAATAGATGGAAGGGGGAAGGGAAGGGGGAAGGGATGGTGTTTTGTAAGTGTAGGAAGTGGAAGAAGTCATTTCCATACCCTTTTAATTCTCCGATCCCCGCCAACCAACCAACGCGATGTGATGATGGCCTATGGGCCCATCCGCCCGCCTTTCCTCTTTCAATTTTAAGGACAATGCTAATTTGCATTTCATTCGCACATTTTTTGACCGTTTTTGCCCGGTGCCAACTTTCCCAAAATCAAAATTGGCCATTTTCTGTGCCTTCTGGGTCATTCCTTACGAATTGGGGTCCCGCATTCGGCTCACAATAAAATTATTTTCATAAAATGCTGATGAGCATTAATTTGGCATATTTTTAAATAAAACTTTCCTTAGTTCTTACCGGTTAACATTTTCCGGAAATAGTCGGTTGCCTATATACTAAAATAAGATTAAAAAATAGATGACACATTCCTGAAACCCCAAAGCTCTTTTTCGATAACTTTTTCGAGACCTGGATTCGTAGAGATTGCCTTTTTAATTTAATCCATTTTAATTTAATCCAATTAAATCTCCCCTTTTTTTGTTTTAATAGCCATTTAAAAAATTATTAATTCCAATTTTCAATTGCACTTCAATTTCAATGGGCAGTTTATTTGGTGGATGTCCGGCCTGCGAAAAATGCCCTGAACGACCGTGCTATCCGCAAGTATTTGTATAAAAATGTATCATTCCACCAATTTCATTTAAGGTGACCGTCTACGTTTTGATTGGCATTTTGGCCTCCTCTTTCATCATTTTGTTGATTGCCTTTGCTTTTGGTTGCTACCGGCTTGGACGCTTTCGAGGCCACAAAAGAGGCGTGAAAAAGGGCGAAGATTTGGAAGTGGATATTATTTAATTTTTGGGGGGATACGATATATTTGGAGGAAACATGCCATTCCATATGAATTGAGGTCCCATAAATTTTTATTTTCTACGGTTTTCGAGTATGTAGAGCACTAATTTGGCATCTATAAATTTTCTTGAAACAGTCGGCATTAATTCTTTCATGTTAAGACTTTCCGGAAAGCAACCGGAAAGAAGTTAGATTAAAACTTTCCGGAAACCAACCGGAACAAACTTAGATTAAAACTTTCCGGAAAACAGGCGGAATTAATTCTTCCGGTTAAAACTTTCCGGAAAACAGGCGGAATTAATTCTTTCCGGTTAAAACTTTCCGGAAAACAGGCGGAATTAATTCTTTCCGGTTAAAACTTTCCGGAAAACATTCGGGACTGCCTGTATGCTAAATTATGATAAAAATAGATGATGTGTTTTTTGTCCCTTTAGATGGGAAAATTGCCCCAGGAAATATTTTGAATATTTTCTTTTAATGAAGGAGATTGAACAATGAAAATTGAGATAAATCAAAAATCATAAATTCCCCAATTTTTCAGCGTCAACGACACGTCGAAACGGAAAATCTGGCAAATCAACGGCTGGCAAATCAGAACAGCCTTTTGGCATTGACATTGGCACGTGGAAAAATGGAACAGGGATGTGGCATGGAAATTGAGGAACGACTGATTGGAGGAGGAGTCACCGGAGGCACAATCGACGGGAAAAATGGACAACCGGCTACGGGAATGCTTTTGTTCGATGGAACTCCACAGTCCCCTCAAACGCCACAACAGCAACGGCCATTCCATGGAATTCAACAGCAACAAATTGTGCCTCATCAGCAAGGAACCCCGCAATCTCGAATGAATCAAATTGGTCAGTCAAAAATTTTTTTAAAAAATTATACAATTAATTTTTGAATTAAATATTTTTAAATTATGCGATCATTTTTGAATTAAATATTTTTAAATTATGCGATCATTTTTGAATTAAATATTTTTAAATTATGCGATCATTTTTGAATTAAAATTTTTTGCAGTTTTAGTTATGAATTTTTAAAAATTTTTGCAAAAATACCAATAAAAAACTAAATTTCAAAAACCAATTTTTCAAAAACAGCTCGTGAGATAGGACTGAAACTTTTTGATTAAATAATTAATTATATTCTAAAAAAATCAAAAATTCAGGGCTGGATCTCTGACAGTTTTTTAGTTATGAATTTTAAAAATAATAAAGCAAAATCTTTGAATTAAATATTTTTTAAAATTATATTATAATTAATATTTGATTTAATTATTTTTTATAATTTTAGAGAATCCAATGGCCCAATTCCAATACCAGTCGATCAACCGCAGCAGCAAACGCTTCAACAATTCGTCGGAAGGAACATTCATCATTTGAAGTTGTGGAAAAATGAAATGGATGAAATGAATTGGGAAAATTGACATCTTTGAATTTGATCTTCATTTTGGAAATTTTGATGATCTTTTTTTCACTTAATTTCATTCCCCTTCCCCTAATTATCATTAATATTTTTTTGTGGGCAATTCTTTCCAATTTTAATTAAGCATTTTTCATTTATTATTCAATAAATAAAGCAATCGATTAAATTTAATTTGCCATTTTAATATTGTTAAAATAAAATTATTTCTTATTTATGGATTGATTTGAATTGAATTAGAAAATAAAATTAGCATATTTTTCATATTAGAAGCCCATGAATTTATGTTTCGAAGTTTCAAAAATGAGTAAAATTTAGAGTCTAACTCTCTAATCTGTGTTAAACTATGCGTTTTTTAGTACAATGGCACTAATAAATGCAATAAAAATTTATTCAAAAAGTTCATCATGCAGAGAGAGTACGGTACCATAAATCCGAGGAGGCTTTAAGATTGGTACTTATCGGTTATCTGTGACCAGATTTTGAAAAAATTTTTTCGAGATTCTTACTTTAATATTCATAATTGATTGTAAAACGATGAAAAAACATGATTTTAGGTGATTCTAAGATTTTCAATTTTTGGGGGTTACATACAGGGTGCGTAAAAAGTTCCCGGACACGGTTTTTTCATTATAAAAATTTTTTGGATGAATAAAATTTTTTCATTTTTGGTATAATAATAAATTATTATGCCCTTTATTGGAATTATTAAAAGATTTGGGAATTTGAAGACTCTCCTTTGGGAGGCGGACTTGAATACATGTCCTCCTCGGAGTACAAATGTCCGCGGCCCATTTTTACTCCATTTTAATTTTTATCAATGTTTAAAATGAGAATTAAAATTTTTTAAATATATTTTCTAATATCTCAGATGTAGTGTCAAATAATACCGAAAGGGAAAATCGAAATATTAAAAATTAACCAAGTTAGCCTAGACAAATTTTTTGATACCAAAATGCAAAAATCGATGATTTGAAAAATCAAAATTTTCAAATTCTGAATTTCTTTGACCATTTGTGTTATTTCTGCCTAAATATTACTCTTCTATCTATTTTTATGAAAAAGGCAAATTTTGAGACCAGCCATCGTATTTTGAGACTATTTTTGAAGGGGATTTTTAGGCCGATTTTTGGGTTTCCTCCAGTCCGCACGATTTTTTCAATATTTTTAAATGCCACTTTTTTATAATATGAGTGGATTTCAAGATTTTTAGCAATTTATGAAGCCAAAATGTGGATTTATTAATCCTGTAAATTTGATAAATTTTTATTTTCCCATTCTTGAGCTATGCCCTAAAGAATTTTTCATCAAAAAAGGGATTTTCAGATCAAAATGAATGGACCTTTTTTTTAAAAAATTATAAAATAATTTAGTTAATTATTAACATGCCTATCATAGTTGATATAAGGGTAAAAAAGATTGGAGAATTTGAATTTAAAAAGAAAATTTTAAAATCTTGAATGTAAAAAGGTAAAATTTCATATTAAAATCTGTCCGGGAACTTTTTACGCACCCTGTAAGATAATTTTGGGGGTGAAAAAAATCTGGTCACAGATAACCGATAAGTACCTTAAGATTTGGGATCTAACCTCTTATCTGTAATAAACTAAAAAAACTACGTTTTTAATAAAACCCAATAGCACCTAAATGCAGTAAAAATTTATTCAAAAAGTTCATCTTGCCAAGAAGTACGGTACCTCAAATTCGTGGGTGGGGGGCTTCCTATAAGAAAATACGGTAATAATCATTTATTTCTTCCCCATCAAAACAAAATTTTATTATAACAAATCAAAAATGGATAAAATTGAGTCAAACAATATTTTTTCGTGCCAATTTCAACAATATCATCGATGGGTAAAATAAATTCAAACAATTAAAAAACAAAAACAATTTGGGGTCCCCTCTCTTTATTTAAAGTATTTTCTTTCTCATTTTACGGGCACATTCCTCAGTGTCAATGCCTTCAATGTTGAATTCGTCCGTTGAACTCGAAGCAAATGGCCCTTGTAAACACATTCTCCTTCGGCGGATACAGACAAATCCTGGAAAAAATTTGATAAATTAATATTGTTTTAAATTATAAGCAAAAATCCCATTTTTGTGGATTATTTGACTTAGTTTTTCTTCTTTTGTTTTTCATTTCGAAAAGTTTTATTTTTTGTTCCGGTTGTTCCGGAAAGTTTATTTAATTTTTTTCCGGAAAGTTTATTTATTTGTTCCGGAAAGTTTATTTAATTTGTTCCGGAAAGTTTATTTAATTTGTTTCGGAAAGTTTATTTAATTTGTTCCGGAAAGTTTATTATTTTATTTCGGTTATTCCATAAAATAAGAATCAGAAAAATTTTAATTCCAATTCCAAAACATTTTCCACTTAATTTTTAATATAATTGTGCGCTTACCGGCGCAACAGTCTCCCAAATTTTCTTCTTCGGATTCATGAATGGTTGGTCAGGTCGACGGGTGAAAGGGTTGCATACAACAATGTCACCAGGTTGACAGGCCGGATCCAATCCAAGAATTTCCACCTTTTCCGGTGTGGATGCGCACATCACCATTGCCTGCGATTCCACTCCACGCATTTTGGCCGGTTTCAAATTGCAAAGACAAACCACAAGTCGATTTTGCATCTTCAAAAGTAAAATAATTTAAAATTTCCGATTTTCTTTTTGAACCTCTTCAATGGGCACAAAACGGACTAAGCCGGACACCACAGTTCGGGGTTTCTCCTCGCCCAAATCAATTTGTTCCACATAAAGTGCATCGGCGTCCGGATGCTTTTTGGCCTCCAAAATGCGCCCGACTCGAAGGTCCAGCCGGCCAATGTCGATGGGATCGCCGTCACCGCCACTCGTCGTTGTTTTTGATTCGCCGCCACTTTCCTTCGCCTCTCCCTTTCCTTTGCCCCCCTTTTTCATTTCCTTCTTACCAGCCGCCTTCTCTGCTGCTGGTTCTTGCTGGGCATTTGAAGAATTCGAATTGACCGCCTTTGCCTCATCATTGTTTTGTTTTGGTCGTTCAATTGGGGCGACTGAAAATGATTAAATGAATTATAATTTGCATTTAAGAGAACCATTATTAAGGGAATTTATTTGCCGAAAAGATTATAAAGCGGTTGTGGTTTATCTGTACCCACAAATCTTATTGTTAATCGATAAATTTCGCCCAAAGGTATTTGATTCGGCTAAAGGGTTAAACCATTCTAATTTAGTTTTGATTAAAAAACCAAAACCGGTTTAAATTGTTTAAAATTTAGACGCATGCATTCTTTTTTGGCAAATTAATATTATCCCATTTAAGGATTATTTTTCTATTTAATTTATCAAATATTTTTTAGCCTAGTCCTATTTAAAATATTAATTAACCTGTGGCCGTTGTTGTTGGCTTTGGCGGATTGTAGAGTGGACCAGTATAGCCAAGTTTCGTTTTGTATGCCTCAATTTGCTTCATCAATTCCGCATTTTCCGCGTCCAATCGGGCCATTTGTTTTGCCACAAATATTTCCTCTAAAAATAATAAATTGGAATTGATTTTGCCTTAAAATAACTGACTGGCTTTTTGGAATTTGGCCATCACTTCCGCGTGCAATTTGTCCGCATCCATCCTCGCAAAATCCTCATCATTTGGCATTTTTTCCAATGATTTGGCCATTTTTGGCGCTAAAATTATTTTTAAATTTATTTTTTAATTAAAAATTCAAACTTTTTTGCTGTTTTCCTTTTGTTGGCGATGCCTTTTGCTTTTGAATTCCGTTTGGCACTGTGGAAATTGTCGCTGCCGGAATTTGGGTTGGGCCACCAAATAAAGTTTTCCACTCAACAATTTTTGCTGGTTCCAATTTGGTGAATAGAGGGAAAGGCTGAAAATTGATTGGGGGAATAAATAATTTTGACAATGGATAATTTTGTAATTTAATCAAACATTTATAAAAATGAACAGTCGATTCAGGGTCATCGCATTGAAGGAGGCGGCGGATGGCAGCATTATCCCGGGGAATTTTTGAATTTGAATTTATTTTTGAATTTTTCAGAAATTTTCTGGAATACTTTTTTTGTATTTTTTGGATGCTTTGAATTTGGAATAAAAAAAATATTCTTGTTGAGACTGAATAAATTTAGTAGCGGCGCTCGCCATCCTCCCTCCCTAATATTTTGCTTGCAAAAAAGAACTAAAAGTGAAGGAATGGGAGAGAATCGATTGGAGAAATTGATGGAATGGGCAGCAGCAGCGTAGAGGAAGATGGGAAAGAGAAGATTAGGCTGTGGACGAAATCAACAAATACCCAAAAGAAAGGGAAATGGTTTGATGAGTTGCCCATCTTTTTTGATTTTGACCGATAAAAATGTTGGGGAATGTGAATTTGGGGGAAATTAATTAATTGGCGTTGAAAATGACTAAGATAAAGAGGAAAAAATGGACGAAAAATGGACTAAATGATTAATAAATGTGTAAAAATGGAATGAATTTTAATAAAAGGGAAAGTAATTAATATTAAACAGGCGAAAAACTGAAAGAAAGTTTGTTCTTAGAATTGGTTTTGAGGTTTTTAATTGGTTCTTTTTTATTTAAAAATTCCATTTTCCCACCTTATTGTGTTGATGGCCCGATTTGAGGAATAGAAGAAATTTGGAGGGAAGAGCGATTGGCAATGGCAAATTGCATTGTTCACGGATTTGGGCGCTCACGGTGGGCATAAATGGATAAATGAGGATGGAGAGAAGCATTGACAAATTGGCCGAAACTCCGATAATTGTTTTGGCCTGAGCCCTGAAATAGAATAATTTTATTTGGAATAAATTTTCAAAAAGTAATCAAATTTTGGCTTAAAAATTGAATAAACCAACTTTTCCTCTTCGCTGCCTTTGACCAACACCCAAGGCTCTCCCGCCTGCATATATTGGTTTCCTCTTCGCGAAATGGCCAATATCCTTTGGAGGGCATCGCGCATTCGAATTTCTTCCATCGCTTTGGAATATTCCGCCAAATCGGCATCCACGGCGGCGAATAATTCCTCCTCCGATGCACCAATGGTGGAAATTTCGGGTTGAATTCCGCCAAAATTGTTGGCCAAAAAACTGAGGGCGCGCAGAACAAAATTGCCCAAATTTGCCAGCAGCTCCGAATTGTTCTAAAATGAATTTTGATTGATATTTATTAGGTCAACCTAGTGTGTTATGTGTTTAATTCCAGTGTATTTTTTTTTGCTCAAATTAAAAGTTTTGCATAGATCTATGATCAAATTTAGGGTCAGTTTATAAAGAAGATTTAATCATTAAACTAAAAACGCCATTTTTAGCTTAGTGTGTTGATGCTTTTTTGCAAAATTTAGGTACTCGGGCTCGAACCCGCTCGGGAGAAGTTATTTTTTTTTGAGCTTGGTAACAACTTATAATCCATTTTATACATTCTAAACTCCAATCCTAGACCCCAATATTTTCATTGACCACAAAATACGTGGTAGTACCCCCAAAAATTAAATAAAAATGCACAAACCTTAAACATAAAATCATCCCAACAAAATGAGGTGTCCTGTCCCTCCGGGCGCATATAAAGCAAATAGAAACGGAACACATCGGCCGGAATGCCAATTTTGGCCACTGCATCCCCAAATATGCCCACTCCACGGGATTTGCTGAACTTTTGGTCCTCGTAATTCAAATATTCCGTTGCACAAATGTGCTTGGCCCGGGTGAATGGTTCGCCGGTGGCCAAAAGTGTTGCCGGAAAAATGATACTGTGGAAGGCCACGTTGTCTTTGCCCAAGAAATGGAACAGTTCCACATTGTTCGGATTCATCCACCAACGGGTCCATTCGTTGCCGAGCAGTGATTTTGTGATGGACAAGTAGCCAATGGGGGCGTCGAACCACACGTAGAAAACCTTAATTGGAATTTTTGGATTAAATGGTAGTTAAATTTGTATTTGAATTTGACATTTTGGACTTTTTTTGTGGGTTTGGACAATGGGCTTTGGAGATATTGGTCTCTTTTTCCTTCTTTTGGATATTTTTGGGTATGAGCCATTGGAAAAGGTTTTTTTGAAATCGAATAACTTTTTTAATGAATGATCTTAATTAGACACTATAAATCTTAAACCATTCGATAGAGATCCTCTAAATGCGTCGATTGATGTATTGGTTTGTCACAGAGAGTTACATAGCAAAAACTAAATATGGTTTGGACGATTTAATATTTTCAATTTTGAACAAATCCAATAAATTTAAACATTAATAGAGCATCAGGCATCTTCACTAGCACTATCGAATGGGATAAGATTCATGGGCTTTATGTAAAATTAAGCATTTAAAAGTTGACAAGTTTTTGGCTGAATCCAATCTTCCTGCAGTAAAATAGTACTCATTTAGTAATTAATCTACTTTATGTCCTTTATCTGACTAAATTTGACCAATTAACTGGTCAGCGGTCACTAATGGAAATTTAATTTACTTTTATTAATTAAATGCAAACCTTGGATGCAAATTCCTCCAGCGGGACGGGTGTTCCCCACTTCAGGTCCCGTGTGATGCACCTCTTCTCCAGCCCCATTTTCAGCCAACTCCGCGTGATCGAAATTGCACTGGTCGACCATTTTGAGTCGCCGGTTTCCATAATTTCATTCAAATATTCTTCGATTTTGGGCTAAAATTTGAATTCATTCAACTTAATACTAGGAGGATGTTGAATTTACCGAAAGTTGATCCAAATTCAAAAAAAGATGTTTTGATTCTTGAACAGTTGGTTTGCTGGAACAAATCATGCATTTTGGCTCCATCAAATCCACTCCATCCAATAACCGGCCACATCCATCGCATTGGTCGCCCCGGGCATCCACAAATTTGCAATGAGGGCAAAGCCCACTTACAAAACGATCGGCCAAAAATCTTTAAAATTACTAAATATTATTAAATTTATTATTTTTGAATACTTTTGACATTTTCCACAATGCAATTGTTTTTGGGTGTCAATTGAGGTGAAGCCATTTCGATGAATTTTGAGGAAAATATTTTGGGCAATTCTAATTTATCATTAAATTATTCAATAAAATGTTGAAAAATACTCTGTTTGATGTTCTGTGGTGGTCCGGCCAAAATGGTCAAAATCGATGCCAAACCATTCGTACACTTGTTTATGCAATGCAAAGAATTTATCGCAAATTTCTTTTGGCGTAACTCCCTCTTTAAAAATGTGTATAATTAAATTTATTAAATAATCCTCAAAAAACCTGTCAGAGCTTTCATCTCGGTCGCAGTCCCATATTCATCCGTTCCACAAACAAAAAGGGTTTGATGTCCCCGCATTCGACAATAACGCGAAAAAACGTCGGCACTGAGTACGGCACCGATGATATTGCCCAAATGTGGGACATTGTTGACGTAGGGAAGGGCGGAAGTGATCAAAATGTTTCGTTTTCCCTCAATTGGAAGTCTGAATGAATTAAAAATGGTTCAATTGGACATAAAATGGAACAAACTTTGCACCAGCTTTCCCCTCGAAAAAGTCCGGCTCTTTAAATCGGCTTTTATTGTCCATTTTTACTTAATAATTAATCAAATTATGAATCAAAAATCAATGGAAAAAATGTAAAAATAATTCACAAAATTAATGGCAAAAAGCATACAAAATTACATTTAAATTTTATCCAATTAAAAAATGATGGAATTAGGAAATAATTTAGAGCAAAAATAAAGGAAAGTATGCGTATATCCAAAAATCCCATATTAATTCAAAATAGCAAGAATAATCGGCCGGCTTCGTCTCATTAATTTATAATTGATTGCCCAGCCTCGTCTTTCATTCATTTACAATTGATTAGGTTCAACTCCAACCATGGCCAGCTCCTCTTTGACACGCTGCAAATATTGTGGATCCGGATATCCATAGCTGGAAATTTATTTATTCATTAATAATTAATTTAGTAAATTTACCATTGAGCCCCGCCATCTTTGTTGGTTTCTAAAATTTAATTAAAATGATTTTATTATGGAATTGAATAAACAAACTATGATGAATTCCATTCCAAACTGGCACATTCTTCCGTCCAGTCGTATTCGAATCACCAATCGTGAATACTGAATTAAATAATAAATTATTTGAAATATTATTTAAAATTACTTAAGCGTCTTTTGAAGGCAAGTTGCAGCAATTTGAGCACCTCAGTCCCCTCGGCATTGTTTGGCAAATATGCAATGCGATGACTGGACCGGTAGGGCACACCGGGGCGCATGTGATTTTCCTAAAAATTTAATTTGATTAATTTAATAAATTGGGAGAAACCGTTTGAATGCCAGATGGAACGTAGTAGGCAATTTCATGGAAGCCTTTCGCATCGGGATGACCAGGCACCGGCCCGGGAACAATTCGAACATTCATTGTTGCTAAATTTAAATATTAATTTAATTCTTAATTAAAATGAATACCATTCAAAGGTTGGCATCCAATCGGGTATCCGTAAAAGCACATGCACAATGGACATTGCTTTTTGACTTTGAAGGCAGCCTAAAATTTAAATTTTTAATGTGGAAAACTGGAAAATTAGGTCGTGTGTTCGAATCCGTCCATGGTCAAATAATTTAGGAAGTAATGGAGTTTGTCCCCTACGAGAGAATGAATGAGGACGAAGATGAAATTGAGGGTGATCTTCATCATCATCATTATATTCCCCATCCTCATCTTCTTCATCATCTCTTCTTCCCTCATCATTATCTTCTTCTTCTATCCTCTTCCATCATCTTCTTCTTTTTCTTCTTCTTCATCATCCTCATTCCCATGTAGGGGACCAATTCCATTGGTACCAATAATTTATTATTAGAATTTAGAAAAATAAAAATTTTTTGTTAACTTTTTCATCACTGATTGGACTTACCCGAATGCATTCCTCGTGAAAACGGTGATCACAAAGTGTCAGCTGGACAATTGCATCCGCATTTTCCTGATCTTCCCGCATATCGCTCAGGCAAATGGAACATGGCATTGTGGATTCGTCCAACTTTGATGACAATTTGCTGCTTGATGATGGCGCCCCTTTGTCTTCTTCCTCATCCTTTCCCGACAACAATTCTTCGGCAGTTATTCGCTTCCAAAAAGTCTTCTCTTCTTCAATTCGTATTTTCTTTTGGGTTGGCGATTCAGTCGAATTTGTTGCATCCATTCGTTCGGATTGGTCGGAATCGGTAAAAAAACCCTGAATAAATACAAAATTAGTTTTACTTTTACTGGTGAGTGCTGAGTGAGTCGCGTATCATTTTTTTAATTCCTTTTATTCAAAAAATACATACCCCCATAACATCTTCATCACTGCTGTCCTCCAAGTCCGAATCATCTTCATCATCATCATCATCGTCCGAATCCGAACTGTCCTCCTCATCCTCATCGTCCATGTCTTCGTCCTCCCCAGTCCCGGTCAAATCCATAACAGCTTCGTCGATCGTCTCCCCATCTGTTCCTGAGCCTATTTCGGGAAAATATTATTAATTAAATCATTAAAAACAAAAAAAATAATACTCATAATGCTGATATTGAAGTTAATCGATGAGCCGGGAGCAGACACCGAGAGCACCGCGGAATGCGAAGATGATGACGGCGAAAATGTTGAATCGGAAGATGAAGAAGTGCCTAAAATGAATTCAAATATAAAATACATTCTTTGCAGTGGCGGTTCTAGATTTGGTACTAATGCAGTTTAGGTTTAGGTTGGTGCTGGAATGTAAAAAGGATGAGGATGATGAAGAAGAGATGAAGCTGAGATGATCTTCTTCATCATCCCTCCATTCTCGTCATCATTTTTCTTCTTCTTCATCTTCATCATCCTTTTCCCGACCAGCATCTAAATTGCATTAATACCCAGGATTTTTCCAGAAGAGGGAGGGGTGGCGCCGCTGAAAACGCAGCAGCTCGGGGTGCTTTATCAAATTCAATTTTTGAGCGCCGATAGGCGCCAACGAAATTTTTAACAATTTTTAGACTTAAAGGCCAACAATTTTGAAAAATTACGAGGTTTTTTGGGAATTTGCAAAGGAAAAATCTTTATTTTTTCTCTCTATACCGAACCCATAGAACCCCGTTATGCCGCTTCCCCAGGGAGGGGCAAGGGGGTTCGCCCTCCAGCACCCTCTCTCCTAAAACCGCCTCTGATTTTTTGCGTTATATTAAAACCTTGTTGTAGTGGTTGTTGTGAAGTTGATGGCCCCTGCTGCTGCGAATTGGAATTTTGTTGTTGTAGACGGGCGGCCCAGTTCGTGACCAATTGATTTAAGCATCCCCCAATCAGCGATTGCATTGTATTTTCATGTTGGTCAATGAATTGGAGTTTCTAAATAAATTGAACAAATTATTCTAGTATTGTTTACAAGAAAACCTGTAAATGTCCAAAATTGCCCTGGTCCATCAGTGCATTGCGCAGATAATTAATTGCAACATCAACGGTCAATCCCAATTGTCCTTATGTAAAAAGATAAGTTGAAAATTTATTCGAATGAATTTACTTACCAGTCCCAAGAAGCGGAATTGTCAAATATGGAATTCGCAGTTCAAGCGCTTTGCCGAAAATCCCCCAATATGCCCGGTCCAGAACATTGCGATCCACACTTCGAATCGGATAAAATATGATGTAGTTTGAGCTGAGATTGGGCGTTGATTTGACGGCTATGGCAATTGTGTTCTGCTCCTGTCGCGCTTTTTGCAAATTTGCCTTAAAATATTTGCATTATAATCTAGTTTATAAACCAAAATGTTACCATGAACTCATTTCCTGCAATATCCTTGATTTGCTTGGCCAAACCTCCATTCAACGTGAAACGGGAATCGCAAATTATGCCAATTGTTGAATTGCATGCCAAAATATTACCCTAAAATTTGTTTAATTCATTAAAATTGATTTGAAATATGACAAACCACTAAGCAATTCAATTCGATGCCTTTGTATCGCCCAACAAAGATGTTATTAACACCGGCCATCGCCAAATTATCCGAATTTTGATGACCGCGGGATTTAGGCATTTAATTATTTGATAATAGATCTCTAAAATGAAAATTTATGCATAAAAACTTTAAGTATAGATTGTTGAAAATAGTATGAAATGAACAGGTATTATTTAGGTGTAGGTGTCAAAATATTTTACTACAATTTCTTATTTCAATTGACGAGAAGAAGAACAGGAAATAAAACGTGTATCGACGTGGATTGTGGGTGGAATGTGGATCAAATATTTTTGATGGCTGGAAAAGATTGTTTAAAATCTACCTATTACTTATTTTAAAAATGAATAATGTATGTTTTTGAGCATTATGCATTACTCATAATGCAAAAATCGATTGATGCAAGATTAATTAACCTTCCCTTCCTCTACCTATCAACAAGAAATTGGGGGAATTGTGTTTTGTCTTTTGTGATGAAGAAATGAATAAAAATGGTTGATGATGGATGATATTGATTGATGATGGATGATGTGGATGTGGATGTAGATGTTGGATGGATAGATGAAAAGATGATGATGTAATCGAAAATCGAAATGTTATGGTACGTTAGTACGGTATGGTTGGCGTCGATTATTGATTGATCGGTATACTTTTATAAAGGGAAGAGTCCATTACATAATTATTAAATTTGGCGTGATTCCATTCCATTTTCCATGCAGCAAATTTTATCCTTTAAACATTTTACAACCTACCTTTCTAGCTTTCTACAAAATCGATCCAGCAGCAATTTCAAAAAAAAAAAACGAAATTTAATTGAAGAGGGGCAAATTGTAGATGGGTTGGAAAGCAAAAAGGTCCTTTTCTAGCAAAGTGATAGTGATAGGCGAGAGACAAGTGTTGAGGGTGGAGAAGAAATGAGCAGAGCAGCAGAGAAATTTTGAGATGCTATATGCTATTCATCCTTTTCCTTTCATTATTATCCAATTGACATTTAATAAGAATGAATAAGCAGTTTTATTTATAGATTAATTAAAAGAATATTTATTCGACATGGCCAGATTAAGGGACTTGATGATGAACATGTACAATAGTGATGAGGAAGACGATTATGATGATGATGACCATGGGGATGAAGAAGGAAGAGTGGAAATAGGCGGAAGAGCTGCTGGACCAGCACCGCCACAACCAGCTGATCAACGAGGCGAAATCTATGATGATTTGTTGGAATCGGTTCAACTTGTTTCCAATTGCAGGTTTATTCATTAACTTAAATAAAATCAAAGTAAAGTAAATTGTATTTTAGTGTCAGGGTCATAGAATTATTGGAGAAATGCGGTGCCGTGGAGGACTGCGAACGAGTTGGAAATTTGGTGAATCGATTGGCCAAGCTGGACGAAGACTTGGACAAGGATAGACGAGCCGTTGACCAGACATGGCGTGAACATGGCACCGACCTTTCCGAGGAGCTGGCTCTTGAAAAATACTTCAAAAATATGTGAGAATAAATTATTTACAAAAATGTTATTTATTTCCAAATTTACAGTCGAAAAGATATCATTTTGGAGAGACCCGGCCGCAATCGAGAACTGTTCGATGGAATGAAAGAAAAATTGGCACAAATTCCCGAAAAAATCGCAGACAGAGAAAACAGCCAAAATGGGCAGCAAAACAGGAAAAGAGGAAGGGCAGGGAATGTGGCGGCCGATGACGAAGCAGATGAATCAATTGAAATGAAAATGTTGACCCAATTTATGTCAGATAAGGATCCGATCACGAAAACGCGAATTAATGAGCCCGTCAAAAATTCGGTAAAATTAAATTTGAATAACCAAATCTCATTAAATTTTGCAGATTTGTGGACACGTTTATGACCGAGACAGCATCCGAGAATATATCAGATTCAACAAAGAGCGCCGCCAACTTCAACAATGTCCGGTTGAAATGTGCAGGAATAAGCGGAATATCGAAATGGAGGTTTGCATTTTACATAATTTAGCCTAATAAACAATTCCCTCAAAATTTCCAGCATTTGCTTCCATTCCCCGAATTCTTCCAATTGGTTCGCCGCGCCCGCAGTCGATCCCGTTCTCGTCAGGGACGCAGCCGTTCTCGATCCCGTCCTCGAATTTCGACACCTCAACGCCGTTCAAACCATTTGGGCACTCCATCCAATAGTCAAGGCCCATCCACATCGTCGGCCGGAAATTGATGAGATGATATAATTCAGAAGAATAAAACATTTTCTGATCTCTGCCAATTTTCTTTATTTTAATTTTATTTGCCTTTCGACTTTTTTTTGAATAAATTAAATTTCAATACATCACATCATCATTCTTGTTTATAAGAAAAATTCGGCGAACATTTTTGACGTTTAGCTAACAATTTAGAATAATTCTCTTCTTGTAAATAAATTTAGATGGGACTAATTATATTTTTCAATAGTGCCAAATAATTTTTACTTGATGTTTTATGCAAAAATGACAAATACATAAATTGTATGAGAAGCGAGAAAAAAAATATAATCGAAATTAAATTGAAATAAACTTCTTTCCCCATCATATCCATCTTTTTCCTTCCATCGGTTAAAGCACCTCAAAATCGGTAACGACGGCGGCATGGTCCGATGGCCAATTATTTTCCTTGAAATTCGGTTTTTCATTGTTTTTCGCCTGCTGTTCTCCAACGTAAACGAAACTGAAGAGAGGACGAAGACGATGGGAACGATAAAAAATGAAGTCGATTCGGTCCTGCGGTTCATGGTCCCCTTCTTGCCAATTGTCGGGGTCAAAATGCTTTTGGATTGGGGACCAAGTGTTCCCTAAAAAAGGGGCCAATGGGATATGAGGTGATTAAGAAAGAATTTTGGGAATTGGTTATTATTAAATTAATTGGCATAGAATAAAGCTAAAAGGAAAGTTGCTAAAATTTAACGGAATTGGAAATTTTTATCTTAATTTTATTGAATTCTACAAGTTAGCCCGATTTTATTTATCCACCCGGTTCTTCCGCCTCGTCCGGATGCAATCGCCGGAATGAGTCAATCAGCCCCATTTCCGCCAGACGTTTTGTCACTGGCCATTCAAATTTGAAGCCGCCATGTTGATGGCTAAAAAATCCGGAGGAAATTCACAAATTTACAAATATTTGCCCCATTTACATTGTATCCTCAGTCCAGTCAAAATGGGATGGTTCGTTGAAATCCCCTCCCAGAATCAACGCCTCGCCTTCTGGACCAACAACGGTGGATTTCTGCATGGCTTCTTTTACGAAAGGATGTTCCAACAATTTGTTGATTCCAACCAATCGTCCTGGCCATCTCCCATTCTCCTCAAAATCACCTCTCAATGCCATTTTCTCCCTTTCCGATGTGGAACCTTTGCCGAACACAAATTCATGGGGACCATAAATAAAAGGGTTCAAATGCACTGAAATGGCATTCACCGTCATTTTCAAGTGGGGAATATGAATGCTGGCACCAATGCCAATTCCCGTCAAGGGAATGTTCTCTTTTGAGACAATCTGGCAATAAAATAATTGAAATTAATTTAATTCATTCAATGGCCAAGCCTGATGTTTGGTGATCAATGCCTCATCCGTGTCCACCTCAATCCCATCCCATCCTTGGCCCAATTCTTCAATCAAAGATTTCAGCCTTTCTTTGCGCATTTCCTAATAAATGGAAGTGAATTCAAGAATTATCTGGTAAAAGAGTGCGGCAATTTGACTTGAAGGAGTATAATATCGGCATCGACTTGGCGAATGTGTTTGGCAATTTTTTGCAACCCATTTTCCACCATTTGGCCAGCAATCCATGTGTTCAATGTCATCACTCGAAGAAGGCCGAATTCTCGGTTTTCTCCATTATTTTCTGATTCAATTTCCTCCTTAATTTTAACATTTTCTTGATTTTTGCCTCCAGGCAATTTTGACTGTTCCATATCGTATGGCTTCTCCTTTTCATCTGATTTACTTTTTTCCTTGTTAATGTTTTGTTTTTCTAACTTTTCTTTGCCATTTTCGGTTTGGATTTCCTCAATATTATTTAGTTTCAAAACTGGCTCCTTTACATAGTTTTCCAATTTTTCTCCATCAATTTTATTCGAATTCTCATTTGTTTCGGGGCAAAAATGTGAAGATAAAAAACAGAAAATTGATAAAAATGAAAAAATATTCATCAGAATAGAAAATCTCTGGAAAAAATTGAATAAATAAATTTTTTTATGAGCTTTTAGATTGCAATTTAAAATATTTTAAAGCATTTAAGAAAATTGTTGGCCTATTTTTTTCGAATTTTTATAAGTAAATGCTGGATTTGTGCTTGGAGATGGCAACTCTTACTCTATATGGTTTTTGGCTTCATTATGAATTATGAACGCATCATTCATTGATAAATTGCACGGTTGATTTTGGATGAATTCATACAAATCAGCCGTGCATTATATTGGCCCCATATAACCCAAACATACACATTCCTCTGAATTCCGAGACAAAACGATAATCTACCCTAAATAATTTATTAAAAAATAAAGTAGGGGCGGGTAATATAAAGGATAAATACCAAAATTAAAAGTGCATAATTTACTAGGACAACTAAAGGAAATTTCCTAATTAGCAATTTTGCCTGTTAATTTAATCCAAAATTAGAGATGGAGGATAAAAGAATAAACAATAGAGAACTGACAAATAAAAGATAAATTTCTCTCACGTCCGTGATCAACCGAAACCACTGCTTTTTCGCTCCCGGCTTAAGCGAGCGGCAATGCAAACATCCCCCTTAAAAAATGCCAGCATAGCATTCGTCATTTTAATTTGAATAATAAATTCATTGATTAATTAGTAATTGGTCCACAATAAATTTATTTAGAATGTACATCGAATTACTAATTAATTAAAATAAATTTCATCCGATACAAAACTATACTAAAATGTATTATATTCCTCGACATTTTTGTAATTTTTGTCATAAATATTCGCTCCTAATATTGATACTCTCTTCGTAAATTCCACACTAGCACTTTATAATGATATTGGAAAATCCATGAATTCCAGCATCTTGCTTCCTGAATTTGTGCCCGATGCTCCTCGGCAATGGCCCTTCGTTTTGGTTCATCTTCTTGATGTCTTTCAAGCGTCCAATTTTCTACACGCGAAAGCATTTCCTCCGTTTTTGACAAATATTCATTCAAATTGGAGATAGTTTTTAGAAGAAGTTCCTAGTTTTGAACAAATTAAATTTCCATTAAAAATACGACAAAACCTTCTTTTTTCTGAAAGGTTGACTGCCAAATTTATAGGCACATTTAGACAGAGTCAAAAGTTCTATAGATTGATGCCATTCTTCAGGGGAATTATAGGTCGATTTAAGGTGGATTGCGCCAAAAATATCGGCCAATAATTCCACAGGCAGTGGCCGATGATTTTTCATTTTTTGGAAATGTTAATGAATGGAGAGGGACTTAGGTGGTCTATTTTGGGTATTTATATAATGGGGAAGGAACCGGTTTTTGCCCATAAATGGTGCAAAATATGATTTCAATGAAATCGGTAGACACTTGAATGAATCGTTTTTGGAAATATTTTGGAGAAAATATTAAAAAGAAAGTCGACCAATTATTCATTATACTCCGTTCTTTCCCTTGCCTTGGCCATGTAAAATGGATTTATAGCAAATTAACAATAATCAAAAGTAAAAACTGCATAAATTTATTATTTTTGGATAAAAACAAATGTTGTTGGCAGAATCATGGGCAAAAATTGATCCTTCCCCTCCCCCATTCGTCCGATATGGCCGTGCCCGTCGTCTTGTTTACCATTCCCAGAGTCCATCATTTTCGTTCACCTTCCTTCGATCTTCTCTTTCTTCAATGATATTCTGTTCGAAATGGGCCGGGCCATAAAAAGGTCCATTTGTCTGGCATAAGCCACGGCGAAAAGTTCTGATCTGCTCTCCATTTTCATTGCTCATCGATGCTAATCAAACTCAACAATAATAAAATAAAAAAATATTCGCCCAACTCTGTCTACATATTAGAATTAATATAAAATTAAGAATAATTCATTAAATTTAATTAGAAAATCTATCGAACTTAAAATATTCATTTAATATTAATTCCGCTTTTTTTCCGGAAAGTTTTAACCGGAAATAATTAATTCCGCCTACTTTCCGGAAAGTTTTAACCGGAAAGAATTAATTCCGCCTATTTTCTGGAAAGTTTTAAGCGGAAAGAAATAAATCCGCCTATTTCCGGGAAAAAATAAATCGCCTTTAATTTAATTCTCTGCCAATTAGTACATTTTATATTAATTTCACAAAAGATGAATTCAAAATATTTATTCCTGATAATTTTTATTATTTCCTTGAAAATTGGTCAAATTGAGTCGACCAGAATCAATCAAATATTGCTAGCGGGTCGGAATCTGAATCGGAATGCCTTCAACGCAGAGAGGATTTTGGCGGCAAAGCAATCATTAACGGTGGATAATAATAATAAAGTAAATTCTTAAAATTATATGAGAGAAACATTTGGTTAAATCTAATTTCTGCAAAAAAGTAGCCAATAAATAAAAATTAAGGTGGAACAAATATCGCATTTGTCATCAACATCAAAGTTGGCCGACTATTCCAGACCATCATTTGGCCAAAAATTAGTCAATGGAAATTTGCTCTTTGCCCGAACTAAAACTAGCCCTCTTCCATCACTGTCCACGCAAATTGCCAAATTTTCAACTGCACATTCAATGCCTAAATTGCCAATGGAATACACAGAAAAAGATGGTTTTGGCTTTTTGGGCAATGAATACTAAATTGGTGTATTTTCATTCCAGTTGAACGTTATTATTTGAGAAATAATTTGAAAACGGAAATGGATGCATTGAAAAAGATGAATGATGAAAATGAATATAAGAAATTTAGAGATATTTTTGGGACAATTAATGAAATTAAAATGTGGGATTTAGAGGATAAATACGGACCACCTCCTAATGATCATGAAGCCAATATTTGGTGTAATTTAAAACAAATAGAATGGACAGAAGAAAAGTTGAAGGAACATTTGGAAAAAGTTGCTCGTTTCGACGAGGAAAGACCGAAAAGATTGTCAAGATGGGCAATGGAGGTGGAAATTAATGAACCTAAATTGCAACAAATTCGCGAAAATCGGAAAGAAATATTCAAAAAAGCGAATGAATTTGCCTTTGAACAATTTTACAAATTGGATGAATTATATTGGTCTGAGAAATCGAGGGTAATTTTATTGGGAATTAATTATCGAATAATTTAAATGGATGGGTTAGCCACAGAGTTTGGAGATGTGGATTAAATAATAATGGATTTGATTGGGTAAAATTGTAGTCCGATAGAGTCCACTGACCGTTATTTTGGCCAAAGTTCAACGAGAAATGAATTCGGGAAGGCGATATGCCATTTTAAAGCCATATAAGTCCATTAGAAAGTGGCTTTGCCATTTTTGGCCATAGCTCAACAAAGAAGAAACTATTCATGAAGAATGCCATTTGAAATTCCCAAATTTCCTCTAAAAGTGGCTTTGATAATTTTATGAAATGTTGAAATAATTTGTAAAATATAAACAGCTTTTCCTCAAAATGTTAATAAAATTTATTAATTTAAAGATATATGATTTTTTAAAAATCTGGATAAGCCACTTTCTAGAGAGGACAATTTGGAATTTAAATGGTTTATTGCTTTTACGAATACATTTATTCCTTGCTGAATTCTGTTCTGAGCCAAAAACTAAAGCAGGTATTCAACTGTCCTCTACCGTGGCAGTATGTAAGAGTACAGTCATCTTAATTTACGGTGGTATTGTATGGTGAATAAAAAAGTCGAAATGAATACCTAAATATCGCTTAACTAATATTGGTCAACACAAAAGAATATTTGCCTGATAAAAATATTACTTTTTTAAGATTAAATTGGGTGAATTTCCAATGCCAGATGACAAACATTTGGACCAAATATTATCAAAATTTATGCAACAATATTTGACATTGGATGAAAATACTAAACTTTTTGATGATTCATTTTATGAGAAATGTTTTCAAAAAAATGATGATGCCGAAAGGAAAATTGATTTGACTTTTTGTCATGAATATTTAAGGGAACGTGAGGGAAAAGTTGATGCAAAAATGTCATTATTCCACAAAGAATTACAATCACTTTTAATCAAACAAGAATTTCACTTCAATGTAATGTCAAAAATAAAAAGGAAGGAAGCGATCCAAGCAACATTGATTGACTTGGAATCATTTAAATTGCATTTTGAAATGGCCGAATTGGCTTTAAATGCGGCAATATTGGCACAAGATGCCAGAATAGACGAGTCAAATTTGGAGGAATTGGCAAAGGTTGGATATTTTGTTGACAATTCGTGGTAAAACTATTAATGAAATTAGAATCTTTATTAGTTAAGAGATTTATTCAAAAACTCATTGCTACATTTTTGTTGTTTTGACAAATATTATTGGTTGATATGACCGGGGGAGGGGAGGAGAAGGGAAAGAGGAGGATTCTGAATTATTTTTTAAAGTATTAGTCCTAATCTGGGCTAAAATGGTTCGGGATAAGAGTGGGTCTTATTAGACTCTCACTCCATCAAGTCTTCATCGGAGTCCTATAAGACCCCAGTGGCCCGATGAACAAGTGAATAAACATTTAAATTATTCTTTATTAATTGTTCGAGAAAATGTGATAAAAATGTGAATGTGTTAAAAAGGCATTATAGGAGAGAAAAAAGGGGTGGATTTAAAAAAGGCAGATTGGGGCAATATTTGATTGATAGGGTGACGGGGTGATTAAGCAAAAAAGTAGGGGTACTGTAGGACGAATAAGAAAGATCCTATAGGCATTGTTGGCATTGACAATTGACACACAGCACATAAATGCAAAATTTTTCGCCGTTCTATTTTTTTGATTCTTTCACGCATTTCTAGATGAAATTCCACGCCAAAAAACTTCGAATTCAACAATTGATAATGGAAAATTTTGCTCATGGTGGTTTACTGGCATTTGGCTATAAAGAAAATGAAAAAGAAGAAAATAAAAATTTAACGGCAAAATTTGGAGATGAGGAGGCACAAAAGAAAGCCTTAAGGGAAATTCATGCGCAAATGGAAATTATGGGATTCAAAAATAAATTGGACAGTAATTGGACATTGAAAATGGAAAAAGGGAATATTGAGGAAATTGAGAAATTCATTGGGCGCGAAATTTTGACAAAAAGTGAAGCAAAAATGCTTGGATATATCGCACAAATTTATTTGTTAATTGATCCAAAATTAACGGAAGAAGAATTCGAATGATTGGAGGGACACTTTTGAGATGAATTCAACATTTTCTTTATTTTTCTTATTTTTTCTATGAATTTGTGGTTTTATAAAACTGTGTTAAAATTCATTCCTAAGAATTAATTCCGCCTGTTTTCCGGAAAGTTTTAACCGGAAAGAATTAAGTCCGCCTTCTTTTCCGAAAGTTGGAAATAAATCCGCCTGGATGCGGGCTCGAAATCTATTGTACAATATTTCTTTAATGCTGGTGCTGTGGCTTTACCTTATATTTTGTGCCATATTTTGTGTTTCACTAATTCTGATTTTGTGTTTCACTAATTCTGATTTTGTGTTTCACTAATTCTGATTTTGTGTTTCACTAATTCTGATTTTGTGTTTCACTAATTCTGATTTTGTGTTTCACGTAAGAATCAGTATTCAATATTCACCTAGCTCCGTCGTCTTACTTATTTGCAATTCCAAAATCCTATGGTTGTATCGATCTTTTTCCATGGCCATTCAATTCTCAATATGCCTTATGCAAAAATTGGCCAATGATTCGGCCTTATAGACGCCATTTTTCACTCTCCATTCAATTTTGCATTTCACTCAATTCCCTCAAATACTCAAAGGTAACCGCTGGCATTTTCATTCACTTCATCGGTGAAATCGAATCAATTGCCAGCAATAAAAAATTCTAAAATGATGGGATGCCTTCTATCAAACTCCTTAAAGAAAATTAGGCAAAACGGAGAGAGCCAACAGCCAAGGAAATATTTAGGAGGATAATTAATTTAATAAATTTAATTTGAAACGAAAATCCATCTAAATCCGCCAATTTAAATCATTTTTAGCAGAAAGATGAATTTTAAATATTTTCCTTTGATAATTTTGATAATTTCTTTGAAAATTGGCCAAATTGAATTGACCAAAAATTTAAAACATTTATTGCAAGTAAGTCGGAATTTAAATGCCCTCAACGGAAAGAGAATTTTGCCGGCAGCAAATCAACCATTAATGATGGGCAATAAAAAAGTAATAATAATTTCCAAATTTTTTTAATAAGAAAATTAAAATTGGCTTTTTACATAAAAAAGTAATCAAATTAATTATTGCTAATTTAAGATGGAACAAAGATCGCCTTTATCTACATTGTCCACTTATTCCAAATCAAAACAATCATTTGGCCACAAATTTGCCAATAAAAATTTGTCTTTTCCCCGAAATAAAACAAGCCCATTTCTTCCATCAATGTACACACAATCAGCCAAATTTTCAACTGCAAATTCAAAGTTGGATGGATACACGGAAAAAGATGGTTGGGACATGAATTTAGATATTTGTCGGTTATCCGGGTTCAGATGGTTTAGAAATGAAGGTTCCGTTCCTCCTTACGGGTGATTAGGATAGGGGTTACGGATATGTGAGATGATAATCTATCCCTATATGACCCTAAGCCAATATTGGATGAGTCAATGGGATTACTGTAGAGGTTCCCCAGTTGACTCAAAAAATCTGCTTGGGAATAATCGATAAGTACTTGAATTTATAAAAAAAAAAATATAATAATTGGACTAATTTCCAGTTGAACGGTATTATTTGCGAAATAATTTGAAAACGGAAATGGATGCATTGAAAAAGATGAATGATGAAAATGAATATAAAAAATTTCGAGATATTTTTGGGACAAAAAATGAAATTAAAATGTGGGAGATGGAGGATAATTATGGGCAACCTTCCAATCGACTTGAGAACTTATTGATACCGCCGCAACTAATACAAAAATGGACAAATGAAAAAGTGGCGGAATATTTTGACAAAAACCAATTGGATGAGGAACGGTTGAAAAGATGGAGGATGGAATCGAAAATTGATAAATCTAAATTGCAACAAATTCGCGAAAATCGGAAAGAAATATTCAAAAAAGCGAATAAATTTGCCATTGAACAATTGGACAAATTGGATGACATTTATTGGTCTGAGGAATCGAAGGTAAAATAAATAGAAATAAAATTATTAAATAAGTATAGGTAATTAATTAACGAATACTTTCCGGTTAGTTTCCGGAAAGTTTTAATCTAAGTTTGTTCCGCTTGGTTTCCGGAGTTTTAATTTCATTCCAGTTGGAATTCGAACAAATTTTCGAGGACATCCAAATAGTGAAATGACGGCATAAATATAATACGAATATTCAAAAACTTTAAATAATATTTGTTTGATAAAAATATTTCATTTTGCAAAGGTGGATTTTAATGATTTTCCAATGCCAGCCATTATAAATTTGCACAATATATTATGGAAATTTATGCCATGGAATTTTGCGTTGGATGAGAATACTGCACTGTTTGATGATTCATTTTATGAGCAATGTTTTCCAAAAGATGATGATGCCGAAAGGAAAATTAATTTGACTTATTGTCTTGAATATTTAAGAACAATTAAAGAATTTGTTGAATTGAAAATATCATTTTGCAATGAGAAATTGCAATCCATTTTAATCCATCACGAAAAGTCGTTCATTGAAAATACGAAAATATTGTTAAATGGGAGGAAAGCGATCCAAGCAACAATGATTGACCTGGAATCATTTAAATTGCATTTTGAAATGGCTGAATTGGCTTTAAATGCGGCAATATTGGCAAGAGATGCCGAAATAGAAATACACGAGTCAAAATTGGAGGAATTGGCCAAGGTTTGGCTTTGATTTAAAATTTCATACAAATTTTTCTAATTTTTACAGATGAAATTTTACGCCAAAAAACTCCAAATTGTTCAATTAATTATGAAAAATTTTGCCCATGGTGGTTTACTGGCATTTGGCTATAAGGAAAATGAAAAAGAAGAAAATAAAAATTTTACGGCAAAATTTGGAGATGAGGAGGCACAAAAGAAAGCCTTAAGGGAAATTCATGCGCAAATGGAAATTATGGGATACAAAAATAAATTGGACAGTAATTGGGCATTGAAAATGGAAAAAGGGAATATTGAAGAAATTGAGAAATTCATTGGGCGCGAAATTATAACAAAAAGTGAAGCAAAAATGCTTGGATATATCGCACAAATTTATTTGCTAATTGATCCAAAATTAACAGAAGAAAAATTCCAATGAAAATGGATAAGGACACTTTTGAAATGAAATTCATCATTTTCATTTTATTATTTTTCATTGAATTTATTTATGTTGTTTTCATAAAAATGCGTTAAAATTCATTCGTAAGATTTAATTCCGCCTCTTTTCCGGATAGTTTTAACCGGAAAGAATTAATTCCGCCTTTTTCCGGAAAGTTTTAACCGGAAAGAATAAATCCGCCTCTTTTCCGGAAAGTTTTAACCGGAAAGAATAAATCCGCCTGTTTTCCGGAAAGTTTTAACCGGAAAGAATAAATCCGCTTGTTTTCCAGAGAGTTTTAAACGGAAAGAATTAATTCCGCCTGTTTTCCGGAAAGTTTTAACCGGAAAGAATTAATTCCGCCTACTTTCCGGAAAGTTTTAACCGGAAAGAATTAATTCCGCCTACTTTCCGGAAAGTTTTAACCGGAAAGAATTAATTCCGCCTACTTTCCGGAAAGTTTTAACCGGAAAGAATTAATTCCGCCTACTTTCCGGAAAGTTTTAACCGGAAAGAATTAATTCCGCCTGTTTTCCGGAAAGTTTTAACCGAAAAGATTTAATTCCGCCTGTTTTCCGGAAAGTTTTAACCGAAAAGATTTAATTCCGCCTGTTTTCCGGAAAGTTTCCGGAAAGATTTAATTCCGCCTGTTTTCCGGAAAGTTTTAACCGGAAAGAATTAATTCAGTAAGTATCCAAAAAAGACATTTATAAATCAAAAAATTGGGCGAATATTTTAAGCTTTTATTATTTCTTCTCTCTGCTACTTGTCAAGTTTTAATACTATTAAATCATTTTCAATCCCTAAATTTATTTAAACACAATATTTTCATATGATTATTTTTATATTATTTTCCCAGCTGCCTTCTCTCCTCTCGACTCTCGACCGGCGGGTTCCCCACCCCCAAATTTGCATAAAAAGGATCAAACAATTTTAGAGCCAAAAGTCGAGTATAGAATCAAAATATTTTTGTTATTTTTGTGGTTATTGCATTATTGAGATTGGTTGAAAATTGCAACGTGGATTGGAAAATGGGAAGGGCACACTGAATGGAATGAGCCATAAATAGGGAGGGGACAATGGAGTAGCATGAATCAATCCGCTGCTGAACAAATAAAAATTTAATTTCTTGTAATATTTCGCTCATATAAAAGTTGAAAATTATAATAAAAATTGTCATAATTTTATATTCAAACGGTTAAAAAGCTATATTCCCAATGACCAGATATTTATTTAATCAAAGAAATTATCAAAATATAATTTTATAATTCAGTTGGAGAACAACGATCCATTTTATTTTTGATCCCAAAATGCAATTTATTCCCTAAAATAAGTCAGAGTTAATTGTCAAATCGATCAGTTGAGTCAATTGGCCAAAATGATAAAATTTAATGTTTAAAACCGCCATGCAATCCATCGAATAATAATTTAAATAAATAAATAATTCAATCTTTTCCATATTTATATTCCACAACCTATATTCCAAATATGATTTTTATTGGTTCGCCGATTTCAATTCTTTTAATCGCCGCCGCCCTTTTATTCGCCGGAATGTTGGCGGCACCAAATGAGAATGAAGAAGCTGATGAGGAGGATGATTTGAAATGCCCGCCGGGATGGTTGGAAGCAAATGGCCTTTGTTGTCGCCATGGATGCATTCGTTGTTGTAAACCGACGGAAGTGGTTGATGGCACATGTTGTGGAGACAATTCGACAACAACACAATCACCAACAGGTGAATGGATTTTAATAATACATTTAATATAATATATTAAAAATAATTTTATGGACTATTTCCTTATAATTTTTACAAAATTTATCAACATTTATATTTCACGTTTAATTTTGGAAATTGATTAATTCCGAAAAATCCCAGTGCTTTTCTTGTTTAATTTTGTAAATTTCGGCTTCTATAAAACTCATAGAACTCGATAATAAGCTCATTCGACTCGGCAGGATTGATTTACTACAAATTTCGATTTTAGATCGGTTTAGGAGTTAGGGTTAAGGCTATGGGTAGGGCACTGTAGGCAGGATAGATAATGTTTCTAAACAAGCTCACAAGGTCTGAAATTGCAATTTCATATACTAAATTAACGCTGCTGAATCTATGAGCTTATTCTTTAATCTTTATAATACCCTAAAGCTGAAATTTCCAAAAATAACTAACCAAAGCACTTGGATAATTCTGGAATTAACCAATTTCCAATAATCGCTGCAACATATATTAAAAATAAATTTTTTATTTCTTAATTTTGAAATGAAAATCTCAGTTTTTCGTGTGCTTTTTTCTCTTTAAAATAATAATTTTTTACCATTTTTAAGGTATTCCATGCGCAAATGTAAACGAAATTTGTGGCGGTTTTGCTGGCGTCCAATGCTGTTCTGGTGAACAGTGCGAATTCGTACCAATGACCGATTATGGATATTGCCGAAAATAGTGGGAAAGGAGAGAAAGACCGATGAACGAAAATAAAACGGAATTGAATAATTAAAAATTATTATCAAGTGATAAATGGCAAAATAAATCCAGCAATAAATCCATTAAAAAAAGCAATTTGATTGTTCTATGTTACTCTGGGTTTACTGTGTCAATGTCAATGCCAATAATGCCTAAAGGCCCTTTGTATTCGTCCTTTTGCGTAATCAACCTATCAATCAAATATTGCTCTAATCTGTCTTAATTTTTCTGTCTTTTTTTGTCTTTTTAATTGAAATTTTATTTTGGTTTTCTTTTAAAAATTTGGTAGTTTTTGCTCCTCTCTCAAATGATTTGCCCCAAGGTCCAAGGATCAAGGAACTTTCTTTTCTAATAATCCGAATCGAATTTTTTATAAAACGATATTTTGGCGCGATAAAAACACTTTCAAATTTTTCACTGCCAAACAAATCAAATCAAATTTGTCCAATTTATAAAGTGGAAAATTTCGGTACTTGTTAAGTTTACATCCCCTTTTTGGGTCACCTTGGAAAAGTGAGGAAAAAGTGAAGGGTCCCCACTTTGGTGTTAGGGTTAGGGTTTGGGTTTAGGATACTTTTGAGATGATTTTTACATCATCCTAATCCAATCCCTAACATATCCCTGAATGTCCCCAACCCTAAACCTGATGAGATGACCCATAGGGGGGACCAAGCACTTTTCAAAAAGGGGATGTAAACTTAACAAGTACCAAAATTTCAGCAAATTAATTCCAAATTTAAAACGCTTTTTAATCTTAAAAAATGCCACGGTCAATGCCACTCGAATTGCATTGTGAAATGTTCAAATTTTTGCCAATCCAAAAGGCAATTCAAATGCTCAAAATCTCAAAAGCGATTTACGCATTGAATAAGGAAGAAGTGAAACGAAAATGGGAAAAGGTAGAATAAATTAACAATTTTTTAGGGTATTCGTTATTCAATCCTTTTTATTATCAGACAAAGCCATTGACGGCAGAGGAGAAGAAAAAGTTGATTGGATTGATCAAAACAAAATGCCGCACTGATCGCAACAAAATGATGAAGTTAGTTTTTGGCATATTTTGGTTTAAATAATTCCAAATTGGTCATTGACGAAAATTTCTTTTAAAGCTAATTTTGAACTAAAAAACTACAAATTCTAACCGAAATATTAAGGCATTTTTAGTTATCCGAGTACAGATTATTTTTTTGGGGTCTATTGAGGAAAGATAACCGCAACCCCCTTGGTCATCCGGTATAGGATTATTGTCAGTCAGGATTAGATTATTTCACATATCCGTAACCCTAATCGTAGTCGCCTATAAGGAGACCCTCCATTTCAAAACCATCTGCACCCGGATAACCGAAAAATACCAGTGTTAATTATATAATTGTTAACATTAAAAATACCCAAAAAGAATAATTATAAAAAATGAATTTTCACAGGGTCATCCAATTGATTGAGCAGAATGAACAATTGGCCCATATTCGGATCTTCTTCAAGGATTATTCGTTAGTATTATTTTGTTTTTGGCTTAAAATTTCGAAAATTGTTTAGAATAAAAATTGTTGGGCAACGGGAACATCCAGTGACGAAGGAACCACGTCAAATCATTTCATACCATTTGAAACCAACCACTGGACGAATTCTTTTCGCCTATTTTGACAGTTTGGCCGAATGAGTGGGCATATAATCAGAAGATTGATTTGATGGATGATTGAAAATCATATTTTCTTGATTTATTTACAACTTTGTAATGTCTAATTTTGTATACTTATATTTTTATTTGTCAACATTCATGCAATAAATTTTGCTAATTTCCAATAATTTTTTGGACTATCTAATATTAAGCATCTGATTGGCAAAAGATAAATGGTCATTTACAAATATTCATAACAAAAAGTAATTAGATAAAATTATTAAATTTGGTTGAAAAACTCGTTCAAAATTGGAATTAAAGAGGATTAAATTTAAGGATACTAATTATATGTAATTTAATTTAAAATTCAATAGAATTTGGATAGGATAATTTGCAAAATTTCCTTTGATAATATTGGAAAATAATGTAAAATGAAAAATAATTCTATCTAACAAATTAAAAACTGTTTTTATTTTTTTATAAATTTAAATTTCACATATAATTTAATGATTATATAAATATAAAATTCAGTGGAATTTATGTTTGCAAACCAAAATAATAAATGAATGAGATCATTGAGTGGAATATTTATTCATAATTTTGTTCCTTTTTCCATCGCCTCTTTACCAATGCCAACATTGTCAATTTGTGCCATTCTTCATTGGCCAATTGTTCTCGCAAAAATTCCTAAAAATGATTATTCATTTTGCCTTTTTAATTGAATATTTTAATGAATTTTTTCGACACAACGCAAATCGTATAATCTAAAGTCTCATAATCTAAACTCATTCACCATTCAGGGAAAAATGTAATTTTTGACAATTGGTGTCCTACTATTGTTAAAATTTGAGTTCGAAAACCACTATTTTACAAGTAAATGATATATTGAACATTTCTCATAAATTTCCATCCAATTGAATTCTCTTAGCATTTATATCTTACTAAAATATTAAATTATCAAAAATCAAAGGTCGAATTCATGTTCAGATGTGCACTAAATTATCCCTAAAATAATGCGTTTTCGAACTCATATTTTATAATAAGACTCCAATTGTTAAAAATTACCTTTCTCCCTATAGAGTTACTAGAATTATGCGAGTGATGTCCGACTCAATTTAAATAAAATTCGGTACTTATCGGTTATCTACCTGCAGATTTGCAAAAAAAATTTTTGTGAGATTCTATTTTATTTTCCATTTTTGATTTGAAAAACATGATTTTAGGTATCTAATGTAATGTAATTTTGGGAGTGGAAAAAATGTGCAGATAGATAGTACCCAAAATTCAATCCATTTTGCATTGGGAAAAACCTGTCTGGCCCGAAAGAAGGGCCCAGCAATTTCAAAGGCACATCTCGATGTGAGCAACAATGCCGCGGATCGAGGTGGCCAATTCGACCAGGAAGAACAGGAACGTAACCTTTCCTCCCTTCCATTTGGGCATTTTGCTGGTTGAATAGTGGGAACTGCGCGAAAAATGTCAGCTATCAATTTGGCCGGCAATTTTAGGCGATTTTGGCAAGTGGAAGTTATGGCTGTTGCCATTTGGCAATAAATTTATTTAATTAAAGAAAAAATCTATTAATAAATTTAAATTGGAATGAAATCATAAAAAAATGTATAAATTTGCCTTAAGGGGATGTCAAAATTATTTTGTTTACTACAATTCGTATTATGGCCAAATAATTATTATGGCATTAATCTTAATCTATTATACTCCTTTCTATTATTTTCCCATTTAGGCCTTATGTTTAAATAATAACTAAGGCCTAGTAATAAATTCAGTAAAAAAACACGAAACAGAATGCTTGGGTAATTGGTACCCATTATTCGGTACCTTGACCATTATTTTGGCCATAGCTCACAATCAGTCAACAATGAAGAAACCAATCACTGAAAATGTTATATCATTCGAAAGCCTATAATGTTCTTTATAAAATAATTTTTTAGTAATTTTAATTAATTTTCTGAAAAAGTAAAACACACCTTGTAGAAAAACTGCTGGCTTTTCCTTCAAAATTTTGAGTCAATTGCATTCAAATTCAAAGGCACTTAATCTATTTTTCATTCAAAATTATAAATCAAAAAATTTAATGGAGACCCCAGTTAACTCAAAGAAATCAGACAACCTGAAATGTGCTCCAATTGTTCCATTCCAACCGAAAAACAAATGAATGAGCTTATTTTTTATTGCAATTTATAGAAAAATATTTCAAAAAAATGTGGAATTCATCAATAATTGATCATCAATTATTTTGCCATGTTTTCGACCAATTTGAGCCCATTTCCTGTCCATCCTTTGCTAAAACATTTTCAATATTGGGCCCAATTTGTAGTCCATTTTTGTGGTAATGTGAAAGCAATTGAATGCCGGACCAATGCCAATAGGCCATTGCGGCCAAAATCAACAAATGCCACCATTGGTGGGAGCAGCCAATCAAATCGAATTTGCCTGAATTTTAATATTTCGTATTTTTTCTATTATTAACCCACTCTAATGAGGCACACTACTAATAGTGGCCCACCCCATTATAGATTTTTTTTAAATTGACCTATTTTTGAGTGAATTATAAGCATTTTTAGCACTTATTATCGGTTATCCGGTTTACGATTGTTTTGAAATGAAGAGTCCCTCCTTAAAGGTTATTAAGATTATATAGTTACAGAAATGTATGTGAGATGATAACACATCCCTAGATGACCCTCCCTAACCCTCTACCGGATCGCCCATGGGCGTTACCGTAACCTTTCCTATTTTGACCCAAAAATCTGCAAACGGATAACTGATAATTTTAATTACCCGGACAAATTCGTTCAGGGAACATTGAGGCATAAAATGCAAAAGCGGCGCCAAGTAACAAAAACAATGAAAATAAATTGGGCAGCCATTTCTAAATTAATTATGCATTTTTGCATAAATTTAATAAGCGAATTGACTTGAACATGCGGATTTGAGAAGCCACCATGGAGCTGGAAAAGGGAATATTTATTAGTGTTGGCTCTTGGGAATATGATAATTTGGGTTGATAATTAATTCAGAAAATTTGGAATAAATAATCTCTGCTGGAACATTCAATAAAATCCTCAGAAATTGTAAGAATTATTTTATATTCACAAATACTTACCGTAAATCCTCTATTTAATAGTCCCCGGGTCTAGTTCAATATCAAAAAATGCTCAAAATTTGGAGGTATAAAATTCTGTTTTTTTCGACATTTTTGAACAAACTATACGTTTTTTTTATAGAATGGCACTAAAAAATGCAATATAAATTTTGTCAAAAGTTTTTCTTACTTACCAGCAGCAGGAGGTACTCTAGGAGGAACTAGAGGAAATATGGCATTTGGAGAAAAATTAAAAAGAAAATACAAGCTTATAAAACTATCAAAAAGCCATTATATAAAGAACAATTTTCTTGCAAAATTATATAATCTTATAGTATAATCCATTAATGGAATGGCAATTTATGATGCCATCTTTATGAAGAAAAAAAATGATTGGCTCACCTGAATCCAATGGCATGTTGGGGCCAATGCGACCAATGCCATGGCCACATAAAGCAATTGGAGAGGACCAATTCGATGCACTTCAGGCCCTCCCTTGATTGTGAAGCGTCGAAATGGAACATAAATTGAAATGGAAATGGCCATTGCCCCAATCAAAGTGCCATAAAATCGTTGCACATTCTTCAGAGGGAATTTTTGAATGAATTTAGTGAACGGAATTGGACCGGGAATTGGTAGAAAGAAGTGTAAAGGCCGGACAAATAGAGGCCAATGAGGCCGGCGGAAACACCGAATAAATCGGCGCGAAGCCTAAAATGAGGAATGAATTGGGAAGGGGGAAATTGAGGGGCCAACCATCCTTTCCGACGGGTCGGCGAATGGCAGCCAAAAATGTGATAAGCGGAGGACAGGAGCATGCAAACCTGGAATTGAAATGGAATTAAAATTAAAAATTGAGAATATTATGATTGGAATAGTTATAAAAATATTAAATTTTTGACAATTTTTAATTAATTAAATTTTTGGAGGTTTGAATTGAATTCCAAATTAAAATTATGACTAATTTAATTTATATAATTGTGTCAATGCCTAGGCCCAAGGGCCTTTCTTTTTCATCCTACTGTACCCCTTACTTTTTTTTCCTTATCGCCCCAATCTGCCTTTTTAAACCCACCCCTTTTTACTCTCCAAGATCTTTTTTTCCCTTCATATTATTATCAAATTTTTCCGCCCAATAAATAAAGAATAATTCTGCTGCACAATTAATAAAGAGTAATTTAAAGTCGAGTTTCTTATTATCCCTATTCCGTTCATTGGGTCGGCAATTGGGAGCTGCATCAGGCGAAGACTCGGGGTGTGAACCTAGGTCCGGTTCTCACTCCAAATTCAAATTAAAATTATAGTTAATTAGATTAAGTTTATTTGACCCAAATTTTAGACAAAAATAAATCAGAACTCCAAATAAGCCCAAAATTACTTGGCAACAAAACATTGCAGAGCACATGACCAAATAATCGGCTAAAGGAGCATTCATTGAGGGAAGGGCCACAAAAATTGACCAACATTGCAAATAGGTGAGCAAAAAGAATCCAATCAAATGACTCCAAACATTCAACGTTTCATTGTTCCATTGGAAAATGCTTCACAAAAAATAAATAATTAAATTAGGCTATTATTTGCCTGCTTAAGCAAAGAGTCCACGGCATTTCCATTGGCCTATAATATGATTGGATGTGTTGATTAAGCCTTGGAAATGTTCAATTAAATTTGTTTTATAATTAATTTTGCCGACCACATGCATGGATCCAATGTGTCCCGATGGACCAGCCGAATGTGGCCATGAATTTGGCAATAATTCGCCTTTCGGCATGGACGGCATTTTTGGCGACCATTTTGTTGAGGACGAGGGAAAATGCCCATCGATTTAGATTAGGCTAATAAAATATTGATTTTTATACAGTAAAATATTGATTTTTTTATACCGTAAATGCTCTTTTAATTCCCCCACTCTCTAATAATCCTCCACCCCACCCTGAACTTTGAGGATCCATGGCTCTTAGAAGAGGGAAATTTAAAAATTACTATACAAAATCCACTATAATTTCTTCAAAAATGTCCACAAAATAGAAATTAAACCCCAAATTTTCATAATTTTTGAGAGGCTGAAAAATAATTCCCCACGGGGTTTTAAAAGATTATTTACGGTATTTGCAAAATTTATTTCAAATTTTTTGATTGAAATCGGAAATCTAATGTTAATTTTGTGTCAGAAAATGACGAGAAAATTAGAGTAAAAAAGCAACAAAGATTTGTGGGCAAATGGATGCGCGAATGGGCGCCGATTCACCAGACGATCGATGGGGTGGAAATAAAGTGGGAAGATGGCTGGCTGGCTGGATTGAATGAGATGACCAACCACCAAATAGCCCAAAAGAAGATTTGTGCCTTTAAGAAGGGAATGGAAGGTGGTGGAAACGGATTCGCCTGGGGCAAAAAGGAATTCGGCGGGAATGATGACGCCAAAAAATTGGGATTGGATCGGAAAATTTTGGTTATTTTCATTAAATTTGAATTTGAATGAATTGGAATAAAAATTCGTCATAAATTTGGATGATTGGAACTGGAATACATGCAAAAATGAATGGAGGGAAAATTATTAGTATTAAAATATAAAATTCACACGAATAAAATTGTTGAATCAGAGGAGATCAAATCCCCAAATAGGCCAATATTGAATGGCCAATTAGATAAAAAGACGAAAATTTTAAAGATATTGAATGCGAGAATGGCAAATGTAGTATTTTTTTATCTCTATGAATGAATTTGAATTGGAAAGAATGAGAATGAAAAGTCATCATAAATTATGATTATGATGATTCGATTTAGGACAAAATGAATTGACGGGAAATTAATTAAAAATCACGCGAATAAAATTCTTGATTCAGAGAAAACACCCAAATAAGCCCATATTAAATGGTCAATAAGATAAATAGCCGAAAATTTTAATTATTTGAAGCAAATATTTTTCGTCTATGAATGAATTAAATTGGCAAGAATAAAAAATCGTCATAAATTTGGATGATTGGAACATAGGCCGAAATGAATGGACGGGAAATTAATTAATTACACGTTACAGCGAATAAAATTGTTGAATCAGATGATTAAAAATACCCAAATTCACAATGTTAAATGAGATAAATAGACAAAAAGGTATCAAATTGGAGAATGGTCAATGAAGGGTTGATTTAATTTTATTAATTTTATCATTTTTATTAATAGAATTTATGCATTATAAAAATAATTGAAATATATTTCTAAATATTGGAGCTTTCAAAGTTAAATGAGATCATTCTTTTAAAAAAATTGATAAATTTGATCATAATATTCGCTCAATATCCATTCAGCAAATCAAATTGTTCCTCTTGCGTTCCAAAAATGGCCATTTGATGGGAATATCCATTCAACTTTAATTTATTATTTAATTTATTCAAATAAATTTATATGGAATATTGGCTGACCACAATTTCCCTTTGTTGACCAGGAATTTGGCTCACAAATTGGCCATCGCATCCAACATTCCCAACAATTTGATCACTTTCGGAACGAATGACCAATATTCTGGCACTGGCCTCGTAACCAATTCTGTGGAAAAATTCATTGAATTTAATGTGTCGAAAAAAAAGCAGTGAAAATTCTATAAAACTATCTGGCCTAATCTTGCCTAAACTAACTAAGACTAAAGTTTTTGGGGCGAAAGCTGGGCCTAAAGCCTAGACTCTTACTCTGGCTTCGTTGGGGTCTAAGCCCCCAATGGGCCAAGGAATAGGACAGAGATTAGAAGCGAATAAACTAAATTATTCTTTATTAATTTTGGGGAAAATATGATAAAAAAAAATGTGAAAGAGAAAAGAACATATGAGAAAAGAATGGATTTAAAAAGATAGATTGAGGCATTATTTGATTGATAGGGTGACAGGGCGATTAGGCGAAAAAGTGGGGGTACAGTAGGACGAATAGGAAAGGCCCTTTTATAATTAGACATTAATGGCATTGACAGAAACATTGGATATTCTTTATAAATTAATGTAAATATTAGATTTATGTTAAGCATTTCTTTTTGAGCATTGAAATTAAGTACCATATTTTTTTCAAATTAATAAATTTTGTCACCTGGAATTGATTTCTTCAAGAAATGTTGAACGGCACGAAATGCCATTCAGTCGGTTGCATGGTTGGGCCCAGAAGAAAAGTTGGCAAAGATGGACGGCATCGTGATTGGCACCGGCCACTCCCATGAAAGTATGCACCAAATGGGTTAATGGCGGGCCCACAAATTCGCCTGTATCGACGCATTGACCGCCCATAATGGCCTAAAATTGAAGATGAATGGGAAAATGATGGGTAAATGACACCTTTCTGGCCATTGGAGAACCCATACTGTGGGCAATCACATCCACCTGGGAATGGGCATACCGTGAAACAGCCTTGATTAGGAGGCGAATCTGTGCAAATTTGGAGGAAATTATTATGAATATATTATTGGACTTGAATGGATTAAAACTCGAAAATAGTTCCAATTTATATACTTCCATATAAAAATGACCAAAATTTTTAATTTAATTTTTTAATGCCAAAGTGCCTAATAAGGGCCTTTCCTATTCGTCCTACTGTACTCCCACTTTTTGCCTAATCGATAATCACACCGATATCCTATCAATCAAATATTGCCTCAATCTGCCTTTTTTAACCCACCCTTTTTCCTCTCCAAATTCGCTTTTACCCTTCACATATTTATCATTTTTCTCGCACAATTAATAAAGAATAATTTAAAATCGAGTTTCCCTCTTATCCCTAACCCGTTCATTGAGCCATTGGGGCTTAGAATTGCGGCGAAATCCCTGGGTGAGAGCCTAGGCCCAGGGCCCAGCTCTTGCCCTAAACAACTTTAGCCCTAGGTTAGGGTTAAAATATATTATTGGATATGAATTAATTAAAAACAATAAAAAATTTTCAATTTGGATATATTTAAAATGAAAATTTAGTCAGAATATGTTAAATTTTTGTTCACAATTTTGATAATCATTTTTTATTTAATTTATCTGATGAGTGAGGAATGAACTTAATTAATTAAGAATTCATATTATGAATAAATAATTAATTGATTGAATGAATTGAATTTGCCTGTTTAATATGACGGCATTCCATCCGGTCCATTAACCATCTTTGTAGACCACATGACCAAGTTGTGGCAAACAATTCCGACTCTTTGTAGCCTCGACAGAGAAAATATTTCCTCGTGGATTCGTGCATTCCTGCCCAATTACTAAGTCCATGCACAAAAATGATCGGCCTTCGCCTGCAAAATTTAGCAATGAATGAGAAAAATGGATTTGAAATGCAAAGCCAACTTTCCGGAAAACAGGCGGACCAACTTTCCGGAACAACCGGAACAAAAATAAAACTTTCCGGAAAACAAGCGGATTTATTCCCAACTTTCCGGAACAACCGGAACAAAAATAAAACTTTCCGGAAAACAGGCGGATTTATTTCCAACTTTCCGGAAGAACCGGAACAAAAATAAAACTTTCCGGAAAACAGGCGGATTTATTTCCAACTTTCCGGAACAACCGGAACAAAATAAAACTTTCCGGAAAACAGGCGGATTTATTTTCAACTTTCCGGAACAACCGGAACAAAAATAAAAATTTTTCCGGAAAACAGGCGGATTTATTTCCAACTTTCCGGAACAACCGGAACAAAAATAATAAACTTTCCGGAAAGCAGGCGGATTTATTTCCAACTTTCCGGAACAACCGGAACAAAAATAATAAACTTTCCGGAAAACAGGCGGATTTATTTTTTGATAAATAGGAGGAATTATTTCATAACTAATAAGCTGTAGCTTCATTAAATTTTTTTATAATCCCACTTCCCACATCAAATAAAATATTTGCTATATTTTATGTCTAACTTTCCGAATTCTAAAGGACATAAACCGCAATATCAGGAAGAAACCTATTCCTTCATTCTTTGTCTGATTAAAATATTTTCGAATCCCGATAAATATAAATTGAATTAAAAACGTTTTAATTTATTTTTAATTTTTGGAAATGAATTTTTAGACACCTGTTTGACGTCGTTTTGCCCATTCGCCTTGTTCCCCCGCCGAAACTGCCCTCTGGGCCCATATCTCTCCTGGCAATAATTCGCTCGGCATCAGGTCCATATGTTCTCGAGAGGAATTGAGAAAAATGTCGGGATATTGTGCATTCCAATGGACCAATTATGATCGAGATGAGGAAGAGGAGCAAAAGAAAGGGCAGAAATGGGAGTTTCGGGCGGATCATTTAAGGGGAAACAAAGGACGGGGAAAAAAGGACAATCACCGAGAATTGGGGGAAATTGGCGAGAATTGTCGGGCGAAGTTGACGTAATATAGAATAATGGGAGGAAGGGAATAATTGATAACGGGACAAAAATGGGGGTCAAGGGAATTTGTAAAGAGAGGAATTGACAATGAGAAGAACAATGGATGGAGTGTAAAAAATTAATGAATTAAATTATATTTAAAGGAAATGGAATGGGCGAAGAAAATAAATATTTAAAAATTATAAAATTAAAAATGATTGGGAAAATATAATTGAATCAAAATAAGCAAACAAATTTTTTGATGGCCAAAACATCGATAAAAATATGAATGTGGCCAAAGGAAAAAAGAACATAACAATGGAAATTTTTGGGAGATGGAATAATGCCTTTTTTTAATATTGGCCAGAATCATTCATGCAAACGAACTTTTTGGCCAAAATGATTAAAAGTAGAAAAACATTTTATTTATTAGAGAGGGAATTGCAATTTCGGATTATGCCCAAAAATGAGAATGGAATTGGAAGAATGGGGGGAGGGGGATTATGGAAGGTGGGAAATGCAAAAATGCGAAATCAGGTTCAGGAAAAAGAGGGAGGAATATGGGTTGATTATGAATTTGGGTGAGGCCGGTGAAAATACAAAATTGGGTCATTTTCCTTTTTAGGTCAATCGCCTCACAATTAATTGGGCAAAATGGACATTCATGAATATTTACTGTGATTTGCCTAATGGCATGATTGATGCCATTTTTGATTGATCAATGATTGATGGATATGGGAAAATTGTAGAAGATTAAATTATGCTTAAAAAGACAGTAAATTCTAAATTTAGCAATTCATTCTTCATTTTCATTCATTAATTCATCCAGTAAAATTCATAATTCCATTTTACGAATATTTCAAAATGTCTTCAATTCCTCGCCGTCCTTTGCCAATGGAATTATTGGCTGAAATATTCCACAACATTCGTTTGCCAAAATCAAATACAGCAACAATTGAAGATTGCGATCAAATTGTTCAAATTTTTTCGACTTCTAAATGTGCATTGCAATTTGCTGGGCGGCCAATGTTCAAACAGCAATTGGTAATTTTATTTATTTATGGTATTTTTTGATTATGCCACTCCTAATTAAAAGGTATTTTTCAGTGCTAAATACAATTTATATGTGCTATGTAAATGCGAAAATTGAAATAGTAAAGGATCCTACTTTTGTGTCGGAATTTTTCCGGGGAGGGATAACAGAATATTATATAATTTATATTTATAATAATATTAATTAAAAATATAATATTATTTTTTAATTCAGAAACATTTGCTTATTCGATTGATTAGCCGGAAAATTGATCAATTGATTTGCCAAGAAGTTCAAATTGGATGGGATATTAGCGACATAGAGGATTTGATTGAGGAAAGTCAAATTTCAGAGGAGGAAAAAGCCATCAAGCTGAAAAGCGAAATAATAGAATTGGAGGAAATGAAACAACAAATTGGACATCAAATTCAAGAATTGTCCGCCCGAAAACGTCGGCTGCTTTTTGGAATCAAAGGCGAGAAGGTGGAGGAAAAAATGTTTGAGGATGATGATGATGAATGAATAAAAAATAAATAATCAGGAATTGTGCTTAACATTTTATTGGCTTTGTTAATTTTATAATTTGTTTATGGTTTTTATAATTATAATTTGTTAACTAAATAAAACGAGTAGCGGAAACGAATATTTTGGTTATAAATTCGATTTTGATAAAACATTATTTTATTACGAATTTTTGAAAATCCATACCTTTAATTGATTTATCAGAAATTTCTAAGAATTAATATAGTTTATTTGATCTTCAGATCAAGGATATAACCTCGAGCACAACTAATCTTTTTTTTGATGAGCGAATTTCTCGAAGCTGAAAAATTTCTGCCAATTTTTTGAATGAAATTAGATAATGAAAAAAGGTTAAAATTAATTATGATTGCATTCCAAGAATTTGATCTTGAGAAGCATTGACTAAAATGGAATTGTTTGCAGCAAATTTCTATTATAAATTTTTTAATAAGCCGCAGAACATTGAGCCTCGAAGTCAAAGGTCCACAAATGGCCGAGGAGCGAATACCGGATTGGGAAATTATGCGGCATTTTTGGGTGGTGGCCAAAATGATTCGAAGGATCGAGTCAAAATTCATTCGATCCGTCAACAGAGTGAAAAAATTGTTAAAATTGGCGAAGAAGGGGGGCAAACAAAACAACAACAATTCTTTCGCTCTTTAATTTAATGCCATTTATGGTCATTTAAATTAGTAATTTAGAAATGCCATTTGCTTCTCTTTATGCAAAACTAACCAAATAAATATCAATAAATATCGAAAAAAAATGAGAAATGGACAGAAAAAGTGTCAAATATAAATCCGAATAAAGTCATTCAGCAAAGGATGATTTTGGCTTTTGATGCCCAAATTGTGTCGTTCGTTCATAATTCATATGTTGGTTTATATTTAGAGTTGGTCAAGACCATGTGCAAGATGATGACTTCCAGAGTCAACTGCTCCATGTTCGCCTTTGAATGCAGCCAAGAAAAGTTCTTTGGCTTTGAATGCATTTTGGTGCAATTCCCCTTGCAATTTATGGGCCGCGTCCAAATAACTGAAGTAAAAACATTTTATTATTTTCAATTGTTGCTTTTAAAAAGTCTTTTTACTTTTTAGAAATTGAATTCTGAATTTATATATTTTTGTGAATTTATTCTCTACTTTCTTTTAAATATTTTTGAGTTTGAAAACCCGCTTTGCATCGGAATTAATAGTTTATGAAAAAAATTTATATATTGTCTTCATTTCCCTTCTAAAAGGAGATTTAATTAAATAAGTACTGTACTAATGTTAAACGAAGATGAGCTCAATAAAAAATTATTCCTCTGGGCACATCAATACACTCTTCCTTTGGTTGACATCGACACCATAGTCTTTTCTCCTTTCCCTATTGCAATGAAACTGCACTAACCCAAATTATAATTTATTAATTAATTCACGTTTTCGCGTCTGTGACCAAAATTGTTTCTAATGCGTTTTTAATGGCATCCTTTGGTTCCATCAGGGTTTCATTAATTTTCCCATCAATTTGAAGCGCCGATTTCTCGCCCTTCATTATTTTATTCGTGTCCAATGTAATTGACACTTTTCCATGATGTTCGCCCTTCAATTGCAATGCTTGGCTAATATAATATTGGTCGACCATCAATGGCACACAAATCAACGGCACTCCGGCACCAAGGGCGTCGATCACTGGTCCCCCACTGCAAGTGCTGATTAACAGACGGGTTTCGGTATTGACTGAAGAAGTGAATTGATTTTAAAATGAATAAAATTTTTTTCATCAAAAAATCCTTTTTTTAAATTAAAAGTAGTTTTTGACATCTAATAATTCATAAATCAGTTTTAAACTCTACATACTTTATACCAATTTGTAGAACTCATCGAGACTTGTCTTTTGACATATAAATTTCTTAGTTTAAATCGAAAATTGTGAGTTAAACTGTTTAAGCAATTTTTTCCAATTTTTGGTTTAAACACTTTAATTTTGGGCCAAAACCTGGCATTTTATATACCATTCGATACGTCTCGATGAGATCTACAAATTGGTATAAGTTTGTAGGGTATAAAACTAATTTCTGATTTATTAGAAGTAAAAAACTACTTTAGATACTAAAAAAAATTTGTCAAGCAAATAATTAATATCCTTTAAAAATTTAGTTATAATTGATTTACTGACAAATTGCATCCTGAAGATTTTTCTCATGTTTCACAAAAATTTTTTCTTTATCAAAGGCCTCAACCATCTCTCCCATCACTTTTTCCATCTTCCCATTTTTGTCTTCACAATTAATTTGGAATTTTATTCCTTTCTCAAAATTACCACTTCCAAATTCCTTGAATGCATCCAATAAAGCTTTGAAACCTTTGTGATTTTCCCCCTTTTCCACCAATTGTTCGCAAAGTTCCAAACTGACAATCACCAATTTGGAATTAGTTCTTGGATTTTCCTACAAATAATATACAATGATTTAGGTATTTATGTTCTCGGATTTCCCTTTTTATGTAATCTTATTTTGTTTATTATTAACTTAATAAAAAATTTTTCAAAAATTTGGAACAATTTTTCATCCAATATTTTTATATCCAGAACCAGAATCCTTAAAAATATATTAAAGCGGCTTTTTTATAATAGATGGAATTAATTCTTTCCGGTTAAAACTTTCCGGAAAAGAGGCGGAATTAATTCTTTCCGGTTAAAACTTTCCGGAAAGTAGGCGGAATTAATTCTTTCCGGTTAAAACTTTCCGGAAAGTAGGCGGAATTAATTCTTTCCGGTTAAAACTTTCCGGAAAGTAGGCGGAATTAATTCTTTCCGGTTAAAACTTTCCGGAAAGTAGGCGGAATTAATTCTTTCCGGTTAAAACTTTCCGGAAATAGGCGGAATTAATTCTTTCCGGTTAAAACTTTCCGGAAAAGAGGCGGAATTAATTCTTTCCGGTTAAAACTTTCCGGAAAGTAGGCGGAATTAATTCTTTCCGGTTAAAACTTTCCGGAAAGTAGGCGGAATTAATTCTTTCCGGTTAAAACTTTCCGGAAAGTAGGCGGAATTAATTCTTTCCGGTTAAAACTTTCCGGAAATAGGCGGAATTAATTCTTTCCGGTTAAAACTTTCCGGAAAGTAGGCGGAATTAATTCTTTCCGGTTAAAACTTTCCGGAAAGTAGGCGGAATTAATTCTTTCCGGTTAAAACTTTCCGGAAAAGAGGCGGAATTAATTCTTTCCGGTTAAAACTTTCCGGAAATAGGCGGAATTAATTCTTTCAGGTTAAAATTTTCCGGAGTAGGCGGAATTTTACTTTAGCATCCTTTCTCTTACCTTTTCCACTCCTTTTCCATGCTTTTCCTCCGACTTCTTTTCTAGTTGTTCCACCAATGTTATTCCACCAATATAATGTGCATTTGCTGGTTTTGCTGTGCTCAATTCAAAGTCCAATGCCGGGTGGCTGTCCATGAAAATATTTTTTACTCCAGCATAAAGATTCCGAATTGATGAGAATTTCGCTTGGTCTCGCAATGTCTTTTGCCTGGTATTTAACCATTCATCCTATAACGATGATTAAATTATTCAAAATCAAATGAATTGTTTTGTACCATTTCGCGATGCACTTTTGTGAATACTTCCATATTCTTTTGGTGTTCCGCTTCAAAATTTCGTTTTGTTGTTGCGTCACCAATTTGGGCCGCATAAACTTCTGCACCACAAAACGAAAAAGAATTATATTTAAATTTGCCATTCTCACCTGGCACATTTTTTGGCAAATGTTTGAATGTTCCTGCATATTCCATTTGATAGGAAAGTAAAGAAATTTTATTGAATGCCACCACATTCTCTTTCGGAATGCCCAAAAGGAAGAAAATATATTGGGCACCAAAATCCCAGGTATCAAAAAGTCCATAATTGAATTTCTTTTCCATCTTTTTTATCCATTCTTTGCCTTTCTTGGACTCCAAAAATTCTGTAAAAAAATCCCAAATATTAGAAATCGTTCCTTCTAAAATACCCCGATAAACGTTAAATGCCTCATTTCTGAGGATTTCTTCATTTTGTGTTGTGCCCCGTGTCTGCCATTTATTCCCAACCAATTCCACCGGTTTTCTGCCTCGTTTCATTTTGTCCACAAACAATGGCAATTCCACAATTTCATATGTTAATTTGCCTTCCGTCATAGGCTTTGGATGCTTGCCTCTAGGAGATTTTGGGTCACTGCCACTGGCCTCTCCCTTACCCTTAAAATTTCCTGCCATTTTCGAATTTTCATGTTCAACTCTCTCTTTAAGAACTTCTGCCTTCACATTGCCCGAATTCATGAATAGAAGATGCTGAAAGAATTTTTATTTTTGGGTATCATTTTCATCACAAAAATGACTGACCACTTGATGGCCATTTTCAGCCAAAATTCTGGCCAACAAAATGGACTCATCCAAATGTGGTCCCAAAAATGTTGGAGCATTGACGAGCACATTTTCGGCATTTGTTACCGAGAAGGATTGGAGGGTGAGAAGTAGGAAAATTGGAAGGAAAATCCACAACATTTTGGGCAAATTCAAATAGAAGGATTTGAGTTGGGGATTTGGCTAATTTTGAATGGAAATGGGAGCTCAATGCCAGAATTTATATGCGCCAATTTAGGGCCAATTTGTGACCATTTCCGTGCGAACACAATTCCTTAAATTGAGGGAGGGTAACATAAGCATATGGCCATGATGGCCCATGGGTTCGATCAATTGCGGCCTAAATCTTTTCACCACTCCCAAAATTCGCTGTATTCCCTGTTTTCTTTCATCCTTTCCATTCTTTCATTCATTTCTCTTCCAATTCCAATCCAATTGGATTTCCAAAAATCACATTTAATTAGCAATTCACTGATTTAGGGAATGGTAAAAGGTGGCTAAATCTTACTTCCTTTCTCCCCAACAATCCCCCCTCTTCCATCAATCTCTTTCCATCCATTCCCTCCATTTCCCATCAATTCCGCGCAATTCCATAATATGTGTAGAATAGGGACAATAAGCTGGGCTTATGACCATGGCCATTGGCGACGCATCCAATCAATTAATTTTGGCCAATTCCTTCTTCCCTCTTCGCTCCCATCCCTCTATTCCCCCTCTTTTCATCCATCCTTTTTCCTCCATTTCCTTTTAATTCCTACTTTTTGCAATCCAATTGGATTACCAAAAATCCACATAGGCAAAATCCATTGATTCGGGAGAGGAAAGAATGGGTCGGCATCGGCATTGGATTTTAAATGAATGGAAAGGGGGCATCGGCATCCATATCCCATATTTTGATTGGATGGTTGAGTGGATAGGCTTACAAGAGTGGAATAGGGGAGGGAAGAGGCAATTCACCTCTGTATTGGACCGATCAAGCCACAAAAAAGCATCCAGAAAAAGCATGAGGGATTTCCACTCCCCCTCCTTTTTTGATAGCATAAGCTGTAAGCTCTGCCCAAAGAGGGAATTCCCAAATTATGGCCAAATCCACACAAAAAAAACATCCACCGGTGGAGAGTGTGCGGATGGAATGGAAAGGGGACATTAACATTTCCAATGGATATTGGATTGAAGGTGGCGAGGGGGGGGGGGGGTGATGGCTGAGGGATAGGGGAGGGATGAGGCAATTTCTAATTTTTGGGCCAAACAAGTTACTAAAAACATTCAGCAGGAGGGAGCTTGCGCGATCGCTCGATTCGATCCATTTCCACTTCCCCTCCTTTTCTGTAGCATAAGTTGCCCAAAACTGAAAAGCAAAATGATGGAATTGAAAGAGAAAAATCGGATCCGAATTGGAGAATTGTCCACGCGACAAATGGAATTATTAGAATGCGAGAAAGAAAAGGAAAAGATGATTGAGGATGAATGAATAAATGAAAATAATCGGAAAGATTTTTGTGAATTTTTTAAATTTTTTGATATGAGTGGGGTAAATAATTATTTAATTAATTGTATAATTGTTATTTTGCAATTTGTAAAAATTAACGAATTCATTCCCTTCCATGAAGAAAAGTAAAAAATTAATTTAATAAATCCACAAAAATCAATAATAAAAATTATTAGATTAATTTATATATAAGATTCATTCATTTTGGCCATTTCCATGAGGAAATATTTCCATTCATTTGTATCAATCGAATGCGGTTAATTATTTAAAAAAAATAAACAAAAAAGGTACTATTTGTTATCTCATCAGATTTTTTGAGTGAGTCACCAGGGAAAGGTAAAGGTAACATCTACAGTCATTTGTTATAGGGTTAGGGTCATAAAGAAATAGGTTATTATAACTCAGATCTCACATATCCGTAACCCTAATCCTAGTCTCATTCCCCCTCTATCTATTAAAAGTGAAAACATTTAATTTTTTATAATTCCATAAAAATTAAAATCAAATCAATAACAATAGAATGAGTGCCATTTCCGATGTAAAATATAATTAATAATTCCATTCACCATTGATGCTTCAATCGAGTGGGGTCAATTTACTAAAATGAACAGAAAATTAATTCCCCTCCAACGCCAATTGTTGAAATTACCCTTCTCTGAGGCTAATGCTTCTAATTTGCCTCTGTTTTTGTTGTTCCGGCCCAACAATTTGTGTCCATCCATTGATGGGACCAACAATGGCAATGCTCGCCGAACGTCCTCCTTCCAATCGTTTTGTTGCCGGACCATTTTGTGCTATTAAAGTTGGCTGCGTTTGTGGTGGAAAAATTGTTGGTGCATCAATTTTGGAATTCATCAAATGCCATTTGGAAAGGCCAATCCATTTGAAAAAGCGATTCAGTTGGACATTGTAGGCGGCTCGATAATCTTTGCTAAATTTTTGCGCAATTTATTAAATTTTTTTTTGCATCAAATAAGAAAAAGGTTTATAACCTATAAATTTTATACTAATTTGTAGATCTCATCGAGACACATCGAAAGGTATATAAAATGTTAGGTTTTGGACCAAAATTAAAGTGTTTAAAACCAAAATTGGGAATATGGTTTAAACGGTTTAATTTCGCTCAGTTTCGATTTAAACTAAGAAATTTATATGTCAAAGCAAGCGTCTCGGTGTGAGTTACAAATTGGTTTCTAGGATCTAAAACTGATTTATTTGAAATCAAAAGCTACTTTTAAAAATAATATTCTAATTTATTTAAAATGATATTAAATTGTGAGTACCTGAATGTGTAAAGAATTGGAGCATTTGAGCCGGCCGCAATGAATGAACAATTTGAGAGGCAATTTGTGAGGACCAATTGGGCAATTGAGGATAAATGCATGAAAGGCAGGGAGAGGCGCAGGACAATGTCCAAAACCCATCCAAAAAACATCAGACAAATTATCACAACCAACGATTTGAACATTCGGCGAGTGGCCTGATTGGCTACTGAAAATTGATTGGTACAAATGGAATTAGATTTGAGCAAAACCTTTGGCCTTCTTTTTGGCCAATGAACGACGCATTTGCACCCAAATGATGGCATAGCAGCACATTGTGAGCAAAATTGTGGCCAATCCATAGCGATAGATTGTTTGGCCGGATTCACCACGATAACAGTCCGGCAATGAGCACATCACCATTCTAAAGAGGAAAAAATGAACCAAATCAATGCCAACAATGTCCTTTCCTATTTGTCTTACTGTACCCATACTTTTTTGCCTATCATCCCGTCACCCTATCAATCAAATATTGCCCCAATCTGCCTTTTAATACCCACTTCATTTTCTAATCCCTTTTTTATTACTGTGTCAATGCCAACATTGTCTAAGGTCATCGTCAAGCAAACTGGTAATAGTTCAAAAAAATGCTTGGCCTTTTCTATGTGTCCTAATGTACCCCCACTTTTGCCTAATCGCCCCATCAACCTCCTATCAATCAAATATTGCCCCAATTCTGCTTTTAAGCCCGGCCTTTTTCCTCTCCTAATGTTTTTTTTAAACATTCATTTAATTATTCTCATTTTTCTAGCGCTGATCAATGTTAATAAACATTTTATTAAAAATTATGAACATTTCTTATAAAAAAAATACTAAAATTTTCTATTAAAATTCCCAATTATTATTCTCAATAAATTTATAAAAAAAAACGAACATATCATCGGTTTGGACGGTAGAAAGAAGGAACAAATTGAAGGCAGCCACAATGGCGGAGAATGCGACAATCGCAGGCAAATAGAATTTTGGATTTCGTCGATTGAACCAAACCGGGAATAAAATGCTGATCATCCTTTCCAGCGAAATGAACAAAATCATGCCCACTGCCATACTGACACCGAAAATGGGCACAAATTGGAGAAGAAAACATTTGGAGAGTGGAATGAAATTATGGCCGTGGAATGTTAGCCAAAGGCTGGAGAATGGACTCAACAAATAGAGAATGGAGCTGAGAGAGTCAAGGGCCAAAAGCAAATTGCATGAACCGTGTAGGGTTCTGAATAATTAAATTATTCCTCCTTTTTAATTAATAAATAATTTTTTTACGCTAAAATTACCATAAATTCTCTTTTAATTCCCTATAAGGGGAATTATTTTTCAACCTCTCAAAAATTGGTAATTTATTGATATTTTTGAACAAATTATAGCGGATTTTAATAGTTTTTTGGGAATTAAGAAAATACCTTTCCATGAATTATGGGTCCTCAAAGTCTCGAGTGGGGGAGAGTTTTTGGAGAATGGTTAATTTAAAGAGTACGTTATATTAAAATTGGATTTCATTGGTGAAAATATTTGGAATTTTATGGACCATTTAAATTGACAAATTCCAAATTTATTTAATTTACTATTTTAATTGAAAAATATGATAAAAAAAATTCCATAGAATATTGTCAATTTTATGTTTAATAGCTTAAATTCATTTTATTAATTTGTCAAATTTTTTAATTTGAATATTTTCTGATAAACTCACTTGGATAAAGCAGTGACCAAAAGGAGGGAAAAGTTGAATAAAATGCCGGTGCCGGCCACAAATGATTTGATGGCATTTAGGCTAATGAAAATTGGTGAAATTCCTAATGTTTTCAATTCCGGATAAAACTGAAAATATTAAATAAAAATTCAATAAATAAATTGTTAAAATAAAAATTACCAATGCTGAAGAGGAATTGTCAAAGGAGGAGGAAAAGCCAATGGCCATTTTTTATTTGAATGGGTTTTTTAAAGAATGAAATGGAATTATTTGGAGTGGCTTTAAAAATGGAAATGATCTAAAAATGAAATTATATTAATTTAGAAGGAATTAAATTTATGGGAGAGAAAATGGCTGTGATTCAATGAAAACGACATTTAATAGGCTATATTTATTTATGAATATGCAAATTTATTTTGCCTTCTCAGATAATTAAATTTTTAATTTTTGAAGGCAAACCATTTTTCTTCCGCTAATAAATATTGGAAATGCATTTTAATTTAATTGATATTAAAAAGGGATAATATAATCTTAAAATAATGGTGCATGCCAAAAACATAATGGTGGTACTTATTTTATACTCAATAGATTTTGACAGTTTTTTCTTGAAATCATTCATTCCACAGATTTTCTATTTCCTAAAAAGAATGACCTCTTAGTGTTCTACAAATTACATAATGATTTTGAGGCCATATGATGGCGAAGTCTAAAATGGTCGATGTCGCTTATAGATCATTACTAAAGACAAAGACAAAACCAATTTAGATTATTTTGGTGTAAAATTAGCTCACTTTTTGCTAGCATTTAGCAGAGTTGTACCTATTTGAAAATTAATAAAAAGACTATTATAAATTTTGTAAAATTTTCATTTTTTTTATGTACAACTCTGCTAATTCTGAACCAAATCAAATAAATTTCATATCTATCGAGAGTCAGAAGTGAGCTTTTCAATTTTTTACCGAAATCATCAATATCGATTTCGTCCTTAATGAGCTACCTACACTACAAGTGATGTCGCCCACTTAAACGGGTCTGGATTGTGAGCATTAATCAATCCTATGATTAATTTATATAGCATAAATTGGAATTTTTGCACTAAAAGTAATTTTGTAATTTTAATTATTTTATGAAATTAATGCCAACTGCTTATGGAATGTGTTATCAGATAGGGTAGAATGGCCCTTTATATTGGGACAAATAATAGGAAATGGCCACGTAAAGCCCAAAATTGCAAAGCGAAATTTTTGATTATTAGAAACATTTGCATTTGCGTGCGGCTATTTGGATTTTCGGAAATATTTTTGACTTCTTTTGCGCTCTAGGGAAGTACCTCACCTTAAGGTGGCCCTTTTTGATGAAACTTGGCATGTCTTTTGGCCATAGGATGCCTACACATAATCCGCTATTTTTATCTGCGGAATGAGCTCGCCTACTGTTTTATGGCCAATAAAAATTTTTAATTTGACGATTTATTGGATTGGAAATAGGAAGAGGCAGATGCCTGGATGGTGTATGGGGTAAGTATGTAGAATACTTTTTATGGTCATGTGTTCAATTCCTCTCATCGGCAAGTATTTTTTTAATTTCTTAAACACATTTTTAATACAAATTTAGAGTTTTATTATTAAAAATTAAATAAAAGAATTAAAATTATGTAAACCGCAATATAATTATCTGCCCAATGAGCTTATCTCGGATTTTATTACCATAAAACCTATTTTTTCAGCCATTTTGGCCATAGCCCATATCTCCGTATAGGGATGTCCTAAAATTATGAACTAAACGTCATATTATAGAGAATTTTATTGGCTATAATATTGGTAAATGTTTTCTAGGCCTAAAAATTTTTTGAAATTTTTTATCGATTTTTTTTCGAAAAATCCCGAATTTGGCCAATTTTCAATGGGCCATAACTCGGGTATATGGCTACATTGGAACATGGCCCAATTATGTTTTTTGATCACAATATCATAAAGTATTTTTATGTAAATTTTCAGATTTTTTCGTCAACCTGAAAATTTTTGCAAATTTACAATGCCTAGGCCTGTATGGGCAAAATACCTAGAATTTTCAGGTTAAGGGAAAAATCTGAAAATTTACATAAAAATACTTTATGATATTGTGATCAAAAAACATAATTGGGCCATGTTCCAATGTAGCCATATACCCGAGTTATGGCCCATTGAAAATTGGCCAAATTCGGGATTTTTCGAAAAAAAATCGATAAAAAATTTCAAAAAATTTTTAGGCCTAGAAAACATTTACCAATATTATAGCCCATAAAATTCTCTATAATATGACGTTTAGTTCATAATTTTAGGACATCCCTATACGGAGATATGGGCTATGGCCTAAATGGCTGAAAAAATAGGTTTTATGGCCATAAAATCCGAGGCGTGGGCATTCCGCAGATAAAAATAGCGGATTATGTGTAGGCATCCTATGGCCAAAAGACATGCCAAGTTTCATCAAAAAGGGCCACCTTAAGGTGAGGTACTTCCCTTAGGGCAGAATATGATCATTGTTAGGTTCGAATTGGTTCGAATTGATGCTAATAAGATCAAAACAAAAAATACAAAACATTTGTTTGGCCCAAACTAGAATGGCCGAATTTCCATTGTTTCCACATTTAGCTTGAAAATATTTTTGGTAAATATTTTTATTACATAGAAACAGAAATAGATTTTAAAATGGAATTTTTGAATAGAATTATTTTTGATAAAATGACGAAAAATGAACAAATCATTTCCGGAAAATAGTTGAAAATTTTGAATGAATTGGACTGCAGGAGAGAGAAAAATGTTTTGGGAATTATTTTGTGCTTTTTTATTCGAATATTCTGATTCAATTGTCGAAATAGAATGAAAATGAAGATGCCCAATAGGCATATTAATCATAATCATCAGATAACTTTATGGAAATAATCTACAAAAAGCAATAATTAATTAATATTTTATTAATTAAATGAATATAATGATCCGACGGAATTGGACACAATAAAATTTGTTCCGGGAAATATAAAATATTCATTCATAAAATTGGGATTTTTAGCCATTTGAAAGCCTCGATAAACGGCATATATATTTAGTAATTTATTTTTAATGTGCTTCGATTCATTTCTGAGTACTAAAAATGACATTTACATTAGATTTTGGATGTTTTAATTAATATAATTTCATTGAAAATTTTTAAATTATGGCAAATAGAAAAAAATGGAATACAATATAAGTTATTCACTTTAACCATTTAATTTAAGCCACAAAAAGCAGACATAAAATTGCCTATTGGAGGATAAACTCTAAAATTGCCAAGTTTAATTTTCCAAGAATTTTAATAAAGTACAAAATAAATTCCTACTAAATTGCCTATACATTTTTTCATTTTAATGAATACAAATTTTCTTTTTGTACTCGGCCAGTAACAAAATTTCATGCCAAATTTTGGCTTTGGTTTAACCAAATATTTTGATTAAAATTTGCAAACATTGAGAAAAATTTTAGCAAATAAAATTGGACTGAGTAAAATTGATAAAATTGCAATTAATAATTTAAATAATTGACAAAATTATGATTTGTTTTTTGGATAAAAAAATTAAAAAGGCAATGCCAATTTTTAGCAATGAAAATATAGTAGGTTTTATATTCAAGCTTTAAACATACATATAATTATAGACTTTTATAAACCTAAAATTATTCTCAAAAATAGAATTTGTTAACAAAAATTTTATTAATTTTACATTTATCAAATAAAATTGAATACAATTGGACAAAATTACAACTAAAAATTTAATCGCTTTATTGGCAGAAAAAATGAAATAGTAGGCAATTCCTCTCTTTGGCAACAATAATTATGGACCAAGCTTATAATTATAGAAGTAAAATTTTTTTCAAAAAAAAAACAAAATTTTTTTCAAAATAACATTTGTTCCAAAAAATTTCAATATCCAAAATTATAGGCAATAAAAATTATAAGCCTTTATATTCAATTCAAGATTAATTATAGTCTTTTGTGAATCTAAAATTATTTAACAAAAATTTTAATTCTCAGTTCAATTTTCCATGATTCATCATATTAAAAAGGAATTAGAAATTGAATAGAGAAAACCCGTAGTTTCATGGATAAAATAAAATATTTGATAAATTGACCCAAATTTGTGTGGTGCGCCAATCTTTTTGTCACAATTCCAATATAAATTAATTCCTCCTACTTTGCTTTTTGTTGCGCAAAAGGCGTGGTCATGTGGCGGCTGGCGGCGGGATATTGGCGCCATTTTGACTGCTACTTTTTTTTTTTGTGTAATTGGCGTTCACAATTTACCGCAACAAATCCTAAAATTCCCCAAACCAAAAAATCACATTGCCTCTTTCGCTTTATTTTTTCCGGATGATTTTAATTTTTCAAATTATTTTTTTGCTTCTTTTTTGTCCATTTCTCGGCCAATCCATGGAAATATTCCAAATCCCTGGCAGAACTGTTGGAAGACTGCTCAAATCATTGAGTGAATTAATTTATGGGAATGGGAAATATTTAAAATTAGTGGAAAAAACTATTGAAAATTTTGAAAAGATTATAGCGGTTTAATGTTAGATTATACTAGATCCACAAACCATAATCGATAGAATTCTTCGAAACGCATAGTTTTATAATAATTTTGCTTAAATACATATAATCAATTTTGAAATTTTTGAACCAAAATCGGAAAGGTGGTTTGAACGGTTTAATACCCTTAATTTTTGCATTAACCAAAACAAATTATATACCAAGCGACGCATCTTGGTGAGATTTATCGATTGGGTTTACAGTTTTGAGGTCTATGACAAACCATTAAACCATTATAATCTTTTCGCCATTTTCAAGACTTTTTTTTTGCCATTTTCAATGTTTTTTCTTCAAATTAAATACTACCCTTGGGAATAATAATCCCAAAATAATTGTTGGAATAAATTAAGAAAATGCGGAACGAGATGAAATTGGCGGTGTCATAATAACTGGGTTGACCAAGGAGGAGGCGGAAAAAATGCCGGAAGCAGTGCAAAAAACAATGGAAGAAATTGAGGGTAAAATTGGGGAGGAAATAAAATATTCATTAAAATATTCCCCAAAAAAGAACGAAAACATTTCCCAATAAAAGTGATTGGACAGCATGGAAATTTGAAATTCGAATTCAGCCATGAAGAATACAAAGTTGGGACGGGATATTTCTTTGAACGAGTGGAAAGGGCCGAAGGCGTCAAATTGAATGGGATTTGCTATCCAGGTGATTGGGATGGGACACCAAAACAGGGTGATTCAATGCCAAGGGACCATAGTTCAAAAATGAAATAAATAATTTGGGGCGATGAAATGCCTTTTGAGGTCTTAAATGTCTTCTAAAATTGGCTTTGTTATTTTCTTGAAAACTTAAAAAGGGTTGTCCAAAATTGGTTTCGGTTTGAGAAAATCGATATAATTTAAAACCGAAATTGGGAATTTTTGCTCTTTATTACAGAAATTAGTAGAAGACATTTTTCACTGGGTTTTAAAACTGACATCTTTGTAAAACCGATTTGGAATGGACTTCACTAGGAACAAGGAGATGGTTCAATGCCAATGCATTCTTTTGATCACAATTCAAAAATGAAACAAATAATTTGGGAAAGGAAGCAATATGCCACTTGAAAGCAATATAAATGTATTAAAAAGTGGCTAATTTTTCGAAAAACCTAAAATTAAAATAAGTTTTCATCAGAAAAACCCAAAGCTATATATTAATTTTTAAAGCTAGATTAATTAAAATTGAAATAAGCCAATTTTGTAGAGGGCATTTTGGACTTTCCAAATGATTTTATCACTTTCCCAAGATGCCATTTATACTCATTTTTAATAGCCTATGGAGAATTATTTTTTAACCTTATCAAAGTGTCGGGAATTATTAGATAGCGGAGTTAAAAGTACAGTAAATTTTTGGTTACTATAAGCTAAAGACAAAAAAGAAGAGCCCTGAGGCATTGAATTGTCATTCGTCATCCAAAGAGGAATAGAAGAATTTATTTTTAAAGATTATTTATTTTTGCACAGATGAATCGGGCACATATTCAAATTATTTTGACCGAAACATTCCAATGTGGGTCATTTTGAAGGAGGCAAACAAAGAGAATAAATTGTTTCGATATAGACGATGCTAATTAATTGTATTAATATTTATTTTATTCCATTCATATTTTAATAAATATTTCCATCTTTTCTGTTGGAAAAGCAACACATCCATTCATCCGCTTTTCATTCGCCATTATTTTCAATCTCCCCAAAAATCATTCTCGATTAGGTGATATGCCTTCCAGAAACCCTAGATTTTCTTTAAAAATGTGGAATTTCAAATTTTGGAAATCTTAAAAAACAATTTTAAATAAACCAAATTTTAAACTGTAGCCTTTCTAAAATGATTAATAATTTCCAAGATAAATTATCTTTTCGCTGATGAAGAATCCAAACCCAAGTATATTGAATCATTGATCACCGATCCCCACAAACAAGAACCAAATGCATAGAATTTATTCTTAACAATGAATTATTTATTTGCGCACATAAATTGGACACATATTCAATTTATTCAAATGAAGGATCACATTTTAAAGGAGGCAAATAAAGTGAATAAATTGTTCCGTTAATTCTGTTAATATTTATTTTAATTCATATTTCCATCTTTTCTGTGTTCTGCCATTGCCTATCCATTTAACGACGTCCTCTACTCATCATCTAAAAATGAATTAAACAAAATTAATTTGATTATTTCAATATTTTTCTTGCCATATTTGAGAGCATATCCCGCTCAACGCGGGCATTATTAGTGGTCACTGTAGACTTAAAAATATTTTTATTTATTAAATATGATCAAATTTGGTTAATTGGTACCTTCTTTTCGCATTTTGATTTGTGTACCATTTCCAGCATTGGGAATGGTCCTTCATTGTTGCATAAATTCTCGGGGTCATCCATATCCAATGAATTCAGCATTATTCCACCCATTTGATGTTGAATTGCAAATTGGGTCTTAAAAAATTTAGGGAAAATTGTTAATGAGTATTTTTAAATTAAATTTTGAAAAATTTTTGTTATATAATGTTGGTGGAATTGGCAGAGAAATTTAATGATTTTTTATAAGGAAAAGTGCCAAAATTCTATCAAAAATACCATATTTATATTTAATAGCCTCGGGCTAATATTTTTTAGCTTCTGAATTTTTCAGAATTCCCAATATCGCAGTAAAAAATGTAATTCCCGGGTTTAGCTAATTTTTAGAAGAGTATTTTAATGCAAAAATGGTGGAATAAAAAATATAATTTGCTTAAAATTATGGCCTAATAATTAAAAATGCCTGATTTATACTAATTTAGCTGCTTTTTAAAAATTTTCTCTCAAATCAACTAATTATTTTTCGCATTTAATAGTAGAAAATTTGCTAGTAAATTTAAAAGTTATATTTAATTAAATATTTCATTGAGGCAAAATTCTTCTTTTATTTTTCGATAATTCACAAAATAGGACAGGAAATTGCTTCAAATAATATAATTAGGGAATACTAATTTATAATTTAGTTGATTTTGATTCCATTGAAATAATCCACCCCACCTTGTATGCCATTGTTTGCCCATTTTCGGCACTCAACCATTCTCCTTGTGTTTTCCAGAATGCGGCCACCGCATCATATCGAATTGTTTGACGGACGTCGGATTGCTTCATAAATTCACAAATCTATTGAAAAAAATAAAATTATAATAATTTTGGGACCAATAATATTTTGACCTCATTCCGAGGAACAATTGTCGGTTCGGCAGTTCCATTTTCGCGGATTTGTTTAATCCCAAATGTTGGCAATTCCATCACAATTTTGTCCGAATTCAATTGTTCATTCATCCAATTAAAGAATGTCCCATTCTTCATAAATTAATTAAAATTAATCTAATTTAGCCCAATTAATTTACCTGTGTATTAATCATATCCTCATTTTGGCTGTTAATTCCCTTCGTGTAAAGTGGATTCAGAATTTTTGCCTTCGTTATGAAGACGGCAAAGCCAGATGGGAGCAAAATGAAACGTAGCTGAAAAATAAGCAATTTCGGAATTTAATAGGCCAAATTTTCGACTTTTTATCATATTTTTCTGAATATTTTTTTCCAATTAAAAAATCATTTTTATTGGGAATTTATTTATTAAATTAGCCAAATAGCCAAATTTTCAATTTTTTCAATTAATAAATTTGAATTTGAATATTAATTAAGAATTTAGGCTCGATTATGTTTAATTTATGCCAATTTTGGTTAAGTAAATGTCAACATTTACTATGAATTAATTAAACATTTGTAAATTTTGGCATATTCAAATCAAAATGGCCAAGCATGACTGAATTAGGCCAAATTCGTGGTTCAAAATTACCCTAGAAAATAATCATTTTTTCAAATATATAATATTTATAATATTTTGTATGTAAATTTTATAATAAATCCCATTAAATTAATTAATCAATTTAAAGATTAACCAACCAATTTGTTCAATTGTTCCGGCTCATAAACCTTATTGATGTCTGTTCGACTCAATTGAATTCTAATAAAAAAAAATAATTTAATTTTAGCAAATTTGCCAGCCAACTTTAATGCCAATTTGGAAATGCAATTTTGCCCATCGCCTTCTGATTCTTTCTCAAATTCATCGTTGATTTCATTCAAAAATTGGCTGAAACTTGTGCGCATCGATCCTCTCATTTGGGCATCGCAGTCCAAAAGCAGCTGAATTAATTTATAAATTATATTTTTTTTTGCAAAAATAAAATATTAATATGTCCCATATTTTTCGAATAAAGATTTGATATTAGTAAGGGAGTAAATTTTAAATATAATATTTTATAAATGATGTTGCTTAATTTACTCTTAAAAACATTGAATTTACATGAATTTTCGGGCCAAAAAATACCCATTTTTGAGATAATAAAATGTGGCCAAATTAGCCTTAATTTAAAGCCAAGCCTAACTACTTAAGCAATAGCTTTACCTAATTTAGCTTAATTAAACTCTAATATTGCCCGATGGCCATGTTTTATGGCCACAAAAAATGCAAAATTTGTTTGCCACAAAAATGTTTGCCTAATTATCCACTGAATTTTGCTCATTATAAATCCGTGTTTAATGCCTATCAAAAATAATTCCCCTAACCAATCCATTCCATTGCTCACCCCATTCAGCTGTTTTTCCTTGATCAATGAGGCCAATGTGCTCGCAAATTGTTCCCTTTTGGCCGAATCCCCAATCATCTTTCCCCAATCTTCTAGGCCCATTTCACAACTCATTTCCGCCCAAATTTCCGTCCCATTTTCTTTGCCAATTTCCACAATTTTCTTCAACATTTCTGCCTCCGTTTCGTCAATTTCAACTCCATCCACGGCTAATTTGGCCCATCCACTCAAAATCATCGAATTGCATCGGTCAAATGGCAAATTTTCAATCGACTAAATTTTAGGGAATATTTTAACCATTTCTCATTGAATTTTAACCAAATTTCTGCCAATGGCTTCGATTGGAATTCCGCAGGAAATTTCGAATTTTTTCTGTCCGTCTTTTTGAGCCGGACAATTTCCGGATGATTTTCCTGAAGGGTCCATTGTGGTGGAATCGGAAGGCAATGCCTCTGCACGCCTAAATAATAAATAATATTTATTTAATTCAAAAAATAGAAAATTAGATCCAATTAATAATTTTATTCATTGGAAGATTTAAATTTAATTGGAGAAAATTTAATGAATTTAATTCAAATTCAAAATGCCTAGAAGCTCACAGAGTAAAACAGACAGAATTAATTCTTTCTTGTTACATTTTTTCTGAAAAACGCAGAATTAATTCTTTCCGGTTAAAACTTTCCGGAAAATAGGCGGAATTAATTATTTCCGGTTAAAACTTTCCGGAAAACAGGCGGATTTAATTCTTTCCGGTTAAAACTTTCCGGAAAATAGGCGCAATTAATTCTTTCCGGTTAAAACTTTCCGGAAAACAGGCGGATTTAATTCTTTCCGTTAAAACTTTCCGGAAAATAGGCGCAATTAATTCTTTCCGGTTAAAACTTTCCGGAAAACAGGCGGATTTAATTCTTTCCGGTTAAAACTTTCCGGAAACAAGGCGGAATTAATTCTTTCCGGTTAATACTTTCCGGAAAATAGGCGCAATTAATTCTTTCCGGTTAAAACTTTCCGGAAAATAGGCGGAATTAATTCTTTCCGGTTAAAACTTTCATGAAACAAGGCGGAATTAATTCTTTCCGGTTAATACTTTCCGGAAAATAGGCGCAATTAATTCTTTCCGGTTAAAACTTTCCGGAAAATAGGCGCAATTAATTCTTTCCGGTTAAAACTTTCCGGAAAATAGGCGGAATTAATTCTTTCCGGTTAAAACTTTCATGAAACAAGGCGGAATTAATTCTTTCCGGTTAATACTTTCCGGAAAATAGGCGCAATTAATTCTTTCCGGTTAATACTTTCCGGAAAATAGGCGCAATTAATTCTTTCCGGTTAATACTTTCCGGAAAATAGGCGCAATTAATTCTTTCCGGTTAATACTTTCCGGAAAATAGGCGCAATTAATTCTTTCCGGTTAATACTTTCCGGAAAATAGGCGCAATTAATTCTTTCCGGTTAAAACTTTCCGGAAAATAGGCGCAATTAATTCTTTCCGGTTAAAACTTTCCGGAAAATAGGCGCAATTAATTCTTTCCGGTTAAAACTTTCCGGAAAATAGGCGCAATTAATTCTTTCCGGTTAATACTTTCCGGAAAATAGGCGCAATTAATTCTTTCCGGTTAAAACTTTCCGGAAACAAGGCGGAATTAATTCTTTCCGGTTAATACTTTCCGGAAAATAGGCGCAATTAATTCTTTCCGGTTAAAACTTTCCGGAAAACAGGCGGATTTAATTCTTTCCGGTTAAAACTTTCCGGAAACAAGGCGGAATTAATTCTTTCCGGTTAATACTTTCCGGAAAATAGGCGCAATTAATTCTTTCCGGTTAAAACTTTCCGGAAAACAGGCGGATTTAATTCTTTCCGGTTAAAACTTTCCGGAAACAAGGCGGAATTAATTCTTTCCGGTTAATACTTTCCGGAAAATAGGCGCAATTAATTCTTTCCGGTTAAAACTTTCCGGAAAATAGGCGCAATTAATTCTTTCCGGTTAAAACTTTCCGGAAAATAGGGGGAATTAATTCTTTCCGGTTAAAACTTTCCGGAAAACAGGCGGATTTAATTCTTTCCGTTAAAACTTTCCGGAAAATAGGCGCAATTAATTCTTTCCGGTTAAAACTTTCCGGAAAATAGGCGGAATTAATTCTTTCCGGTTAATACTTTCCGGAAAATAGGCGCAATTAATTCTTTCCGGTTAAAACTTTCCGGAAAATAGGCGGAATTAATTCTTTCCGGTTAAAACTTTCCGGAAAATAGGCGCAATTAATTCTTTCCGGTTAAAACTTTCCGGAAAATAGGCGCAATTAATTCTTTCCGGTTAAAACTTTCCGGAAAATAGGCGGAATTAATTCTTTCCGGTTAAAACTTTCCGGAAAATAGGCGGAATTAATTCTTTCCGGTTAATACTTTCCGGAAAATAGGCGGAATTATTTCTTTCCGGTTAAAACTTTCCGGAAACTAGGCGGAATTAATTCTTTCCTGTTAATACTTTCCGGAAAATAGGCGCAATTAATTCTTTCCGGTTAAAACTTTCATGAAACAAGGCGGAATTATTTCTTTCCGGTTAAAACTTTCCGGAAAATAGGCGCAATTAATTCTTTCCGGTTAATACTTTCCGGAAAATAGGCGCAATTAATTCTTTCCGGTTAATACTTTCCGGAAAATAGGCGCAATTAATTCTTTCCGGTTAATACTTTCCGGAAAATAGGCGCAATTAATTCTTTCCGGTTAATACTTTCCGGAAAATAGGCGCAATTAATTCTTACCGGTTAAAACTTTCCTTCCTGAAACAAGGCGGAATTATTTCTTTCCGGTTAAAACTTTCCGGAAAAAGGGTCGAATTATTTAATTTAAATTAATCGAGTTCAGCGTAAATACATCAAAATTCAGCATATTAAACTCCAATCGTGAGAATGCGCAAATTCCACTCACCAATTTGGGTCATCCTCCTCCTCAATTGATCCATTTTCCTCATCATCATCGGCATCTCCCGCTCCCCATCTTTTGTATGAAACTGCTTCTGATGAACCGTCGGCTTTTTCCTCTCCAATGGCTGGAATTTCAGTGGCCGATTCAGCCTCATTTTTGCTGCTAATATTGCAATTCAAACAAATCTATATTGGCGTAAATTTAATATAAATAAATTAGCCAAAATATTTTGTGCCTGGCTTTCAGCAATTGTCCGAAGCAATGGGAATGGTTCACCTTCGGGGCATTCCCCTCCAATATTGTCCATTTCCAATCCATGTAAGGCAATTCCGGCCAAACCTTGCAGCGAAATCCAAACAGACTAAATTGAATTCAAATTTGGGTAATTCAGAGGCTTCTTGCCTTGATTTGAATGGATCGTTCATTGTCAAATGCGATGAATTCATCGTCCTCATTAATCAAATATGGGACATCCAAAACGCTCATGAAATATGTTTGCGTTTTGTCGCTTTTCATCAATTCACAGACCTATTAATAAATTGTTTTGGTTTTAAGCTCATTTCATTTTAGGGTTGCGCCCCCGTCCACGCGGGGGTCACCCCCGACGGGGGCCCCCGCGGGGGTTTGAGTCTCACCCCCGTCCCACCCCCGAAGGTCCACCCCCGATCACACCCGCCCCCGAACCTCCACCCCCGCGGGGGTACGGGGGTGAACATACACCCCATATTATTGGATTTTTCAGGGAAAATGGTGCTCGATAGGGAAACTTTGACCAAATTTTTGTAGGATATTAAAATTTTCTATTAAAATTTTTCTCTGCGAGGCTATTTTTAGGTAAAATTTTTCGCTGCGCGGCCATTTTTGGATGAAATTTTTCTTCAAAAAAATTTTTTATTTGAAAAATTTGGCTTTTTAAAAAATTTACGCTACCCCCGCCCCCGCGGGGATCCCCGCGGTGGTCCCCGTCAAGGTCACCCCCGTCCCCGCCCCCGAAGGTGCCACCCCCGATCACCCCCGTCCCCGTCCAACTCGCCCCCGACCCTCGGGAGCGCAACCCTATTCATTTCATGATCAACGGTCGCAAAAATCGCAAAATAGGTGCCTATTTTAGGTTTTTTTCAGGATATTTGCCAAAAAATAGATTTCAAAACCCCAAAATAGGTAATTTTTGGCCTTTTATTGCATTTTTACAATGTGAAAATTGGTAAAATATGTCAAAATTCGTCAAAAAATGAAATAAATGCATAAAAACATCATTTATGCAAATCTAGTGCAAACAAAAATAGATCAAAACCTAAAAATCCACTCCCTAATAACCAAGGACATTTATTGCCATATACTAATTTAGCCAAATTGTTTTCTTTTTAATTTTAATTAATTATTTATAAAATGATTTAATTATAAAAATCAATTATTTGGCCATAATCCAAGCTAATAATCCCTTATTTTTATTCAATTAATTAAAATAACAGAAAAATTATCTCAACAAGTTCATCTAACACTAAATTGCCTAGTTCTAATATGAGTTCAGATATTCAAAGGCTTGAAATAATCAAATAAATTTACATTTGAATAGGAAACAATGCCAGGCCCATGTGTTCGATTGCGGGGATAAATGCGCGAGGCTGGCTGCCCAATTCGACGTTTTTCCCAGGATCGATGATTGTGCAAATCATCGGCAAAATGTTGGGACATTGCCTGGGCCGACAACGCAACAATGATCTTTTTAATTGAATTGAATTAATTTGCTTAATTAAAAGACTAAACTTTCTCTTTTGGCGCCTGTCTGGCCACCATTGTTTCCACCATTCCTTGAATGGTCATTTTTGGTTGATTCATCATTGAGGCAGGGAAAAGTGGAGAATGATGGCCTGTCGTCGTACTTTGATGATGGTGGAAACGGTAACTTAAATTGATGATGAGGGAATTGGACATAATTAATTTTTATTGGCAATTTTGACTACTTGCTTCGACTTATTAGATAGTTGAAAGAGAAAAATTATTATTTTAAATGAATTCATTTTTAGAAAAATGCAAAAAATTTTGATCAAAAATTATAAAAAGAAAAATATTTATTTGAAGAAAACCCATTGAAAATATCGAATAGTGATTATCATAGAATCAAAAAGCTTATGCTCAATCGATAGATACCATCATCATACGCATAGCTTAACAAATTATCAACTTAATTTGAACCGAAAATAGAATCGGTTTAAACTATTTAATACCCTTTAATTTAAAAAAACATGGAAATTTTTATACCATTCAATGCTTTTTGGCCATCTTTATACATCGGTATAAGGTATGAGAAAGTATAAATCCCTTAAACATTATTGATTTGGTTTTATTTACTATTTTTTCAGCAATTTCAATATGAAAAAATATTATCCAAATATATTCCAAATTAAATTTCTTTACCCAATTGCAATGAAATAATCCACCGATTTGGCCATTGCAGGAAAATCATAATTTTTGTCCTCGATAAAAATGTTTGGATGCAGGCTCACCTTTTTTTATAGAATTATATTTAAATAATTCTCATTTATTTTCACCATAATTTGTTTAGTTTTCCCCAACATTCTTCGCAAATCGGAAAGGAATTCATGAAAGTGGAAGGCATGGTCCCGGCCTTCTGGTCCTCCATTCGCACAATTCAAATCCACTCCATCCGCATTGTGCTCGTCCAAAAGTCTTCGAATATGATCGACCAAAGTGTATTTTGCTGGCTTTGATGCGGTTGCCGCTTGCCATTGTTCCGCAGTGCCGGTGAAGGACAGAATTCTATACGGCAAAATTTATACAAAACCCAAAATTTTGCCTTACAAAAATGGTTTCCTCGCTCGTTCCCAATCATTGTACATTGTCAATGCCCGGCGCATTCCTTGATTTGGCACCAATGCCATCATTGGATTCACGATGGATTTACCCAGCACAATATGGGAACACCATCCCGGGTCAAGTTGGTCAAAATCGAATTGTGCGGATTCATCCAAATTCAGAATGCAAACACGTGTGCAATCTTCTAAATACATGGAGCAAAAAAAGAATTTACTAAGATATGGCCAATTATTATTGGTCGTTTTCGATTTTTTTCCCAATAAATTCATCGGAATCTCGAAAATGGACGATTCTGTATGAAGATTCTTTCTTTTTGCTCATTTTTTAATCATTTTTAAGGAGGATCCAATATCAATAGCAAGAGGCCATTTTTTGGCCATAACTCAGTCAATAAGGAAACAACAAATTTAGAAGGTAAAATTAAAAATGTCGCTGTGGTATTTCAAATTTTTGGGGAATCAAAAAAAATTGTAAAATAAGTGGCTTTTCCTCTAAAAATTCGGATTTATTATGCTCAAAAATATTTAATTTTTCTAAAAGTTTTTAAATGTGGATTTAGAGAAAGCTTCGGACTTTAAAATTGTATATCCCAGATTGGTTAACTCCCCTCTCTGAGCTTTACAAAAAGAATAGCCCAGAAGCTAATGAATTGTTCCATACCTCTGAATTTATGATAACTTAATTAATAATTTGTAAAGTAATATCCCAAAACTTGCCATTTTCCGCATTGCCCCTTTTCGTTCCCCGTCGGCATTTGAATCGATTTGCCAAACTTTGGTGCAAAGGAAGAGCCATATTTTGACTACAATTTCCATATGGATCATCCGCCTAAAATTTGCATAAATTCATTAGAAAATGATTAAATTGTTACCTGTAAATTATAAATGCCAACACCGCCAAATTCATGGTTGGAGACCCAATCCAATTTTTGGATGAATGATTGATGGTCTGGCGGATTAAATGAAATCCAAAGGCCTTCCTCATCCTTCATGCTAATTGTTTCGGAAATGTTGTCATAGTCGAGAAATGCATTATTTGTGATTGAACAAATCTGACAAAATTAAAATTAAATAATTTGGATTAAAAATGTGTTTAGAATGATCAAAATTAATTGAATTGAACGAGATGGAAGGTGGAACACCCAAACTTGGCGCCATTTATTATAATTCATCAAAGACTGGACTAATTTTGATTATTTATATATTATATTAGAGAATAAAGAGTAGTGTATTAGATATCTAATTTTATATAAATGAAATCAGAATTGATGAGATTGTCCCCAAATAATCGCTGAAAATGCTAAACCATAATAATGGACATTTTAAAAGTTTCCCTAAATTCAACCGATTTAAATAAAATTATTATTATTAAATAGCAAATAGTTTGATCTTTAATCTGATTACTAAAATCACCAAAATTGGTTCAGTCCTTGATGAGTTATCAGGATCGGTGCCAAGTTGGGTGTATCCAAAAATAGGAAAGAATAATTCCATCTGTTTTACGAAAAGTTTTAACCGGAAAGATTTAGGATTGGGATCAAAAAGAAAGTGAACAGTAGAATATAGCAATAATAAAATTCTATTAAAATATTATATTTTGGCAAAATTATTGATAAATGTACCTCTTGGAATGCCAATTTTCCATCCTCCCTCTTTGTCTCATCGCCGGTATAGCCAAAATCGACGACCGCCGGTGGCACCATCGTGTCCGTGGCATTTTGGAGCAAATAGCTTCGAGCCCAGGCACTGAAGCCGATAATGATTTTTTTGCGTGAAATGCCAGTGCCAGCCAAACGTTCTTCATTGAAAGGGAAAATATTAAAAGAAAAATTCATAATAAAATAATTTGCCTGCATTTTCAGACAATGAATCTTTGTGGGGCACTCGAGGGGAGGGATGGAGTGGATCAACGGGCACCGCTTTCCTATAAAATTAATGGATTGAATGGTAGAATTTTAGGTGGATGAAAATTTAGACATTCGAATTTAAAATATTAAATTAAGAATTAAATTCAATTTCTCAGATAAATATGTATTAAATTTAAATTTAGTAAATTTGGCGACAATTTATAGCTGACAATTGATTAGGGAAATAATAATTGATAGAAAAATGGCAAAAATTATGACCAACAAAAAAAAACAAAATCGGCAAAAATGTTGGCAGTTTTTCTCATTTTTTGGCCATAAAATTGTGGTCAATAATGAACAGTAAAAGCTCTTTTTATTCCTCTACCCTTTAGGGACCCATATAGTTCCTACCTAGTAGAGTGAACTTTAAAATATTTTTTATTGCATTTTTAGTTCCCCTTTTATATAAAATCCATTATAATTTGTTCATCTCTACTAATTAATGAGTTGACTCCCAATTTTTCCTATTTTTGAGGGTGGTGAAAATAATTCCCCTCAGGGTATTAAATTACATATACCGTATATTTTATCAAATTATTTTGTTATAGGAATGCACTACGGAAAAATCCTTAACTAAAAATTATTAAAAGCTCTGCCCAAATATTGGCAGCTAATTCCCAAAATATAAATTTTGCCAATTAAATTAATAAATTCTAATGTCATACGGAGGAATTGGCAATTGTTCGGCTGAATCAATTTCATCGGCCCACAAATAGAATGCATCAAAATGGGCATCGAATTTTGGCATTCGCCGATACACGTAACGAACCCAATTTGAGCTGAAATTTGGCTTTTTCTTTTAATCCCAAAATACCATTTTTTGACCTTATTGAGAGGACCAATGACAATTTTCGCAATTTGGATTGTTGTTCGTCATTTTTGATTTCATCGCTCAAAATTTGGATGAATTGCTCAAAACCGTGCGTCAACAGAACACTGGGCTCAAATTTGAGAACTTTAAAGGGAAAGAAATTTAATTAAATTCTCCAAAATTTAACCAACAAATTCCGCTGAATGAATATTGACGGGCATGGAAAACCATCATTTGTGAGACATTGGCCGCCAATTCCGCATTTTCCAATTCCATGTAATTCACACCTTTTGCCTGCAAAATTTTCAAAATTTAACGATTTTGGATAAAAATTTATGTAAATTAAATTTTTTTTTTTCAAAATTTGAAGAAAAAATCCGATAAGTTGGATCCCAGAGGAAGAGAATTTTTTTCGGTACCTTCAAAAATATTTTATAGTTGACGAAAATTTGATTTTTATACAAAGATAGAGACTAGATTTTTTTGCTTAGAATAGTCTAATTTTTAACTTTTTTTTTATTAAATTTTAAATTTAAAGTATAATGGATGCCGCTGACGATGCAAATAAATTTAATCATCAGAGTAATTGTCGTCGGAGTTTTGTAACACCAGTCGGCGCCTGCTTATAAAAATATTTTTAAATTAGGCTATCCAAAGCAGAAAAATCTCCACTCTATTTTTGGTATAAAAATTCATTTTTTTGGTCAATTACGAAAAATATTTTGAAGGTAGTCAAAAATCATATTCCAATTGGATCCAACCTCTATCGGATCTATTTTTGTGGACATAGCTTAAATCAAATAACCAACCATTTTCATGCCCAACAATACGCGCGGTTTTGTGTCCATTGATTGAAGGGATGTGATCCGCTTGAAATTGCCATAGGCTGAATGCGGCTCCAAATCCCTTTCCGTCGGCAATTTCAAATCCCGATTGCCAACTTCCGCAAAACCTTCAAAGAAAGGGAAATGACAAATGAATTTATATTTTATGATGCCAAAAAATACCGTAAACAATGTCTGAGCAGCTCAAATTTTCATAATATGTCAAATTAATGAGTTTTTCCCTCTGCAAAAATTAAATTTAATTATTTTTTATTTTATTTAATTAAATTTAAGTACTAAATATTTTTTAACACAAAAATAATTTTTGACTTCTATAATAAATCATAAACCGGTTTTAGACTCTATAACCTCTATACCAATTTGCATCTCGTCGAGACGCGTCTTTTAACCGATTCAATTCTTAGTTTAAATCGAAATTATTTTAATTAAACCGTTTAAACCATATTCCCAAATTTTGGTTTTAAACACTTTAATTTTGGTCCAAAACCTGACATTTTATATACCAATCGATGTGTCTCGATGAGATCTACAAATTGGTAAAAGTTTTGTGGGATTTAAAATCGGTTTCTGATTTATTAGAAGTCAAAAACGGCTTTTGGTGGAAAAAATAATATCCTTTAAATTTATTCTCACATCCATTGGCATTGGCACAAAAAAGCAATAAAATGCGCATTTGCCCTCCGAAAATTTGGCCGCATTTTGTTCGACCATCTTTTGAGCATTTCCATTTCGAAGTGGCTTTTGGGCATCGGATTGGATTGGAAGCAGGGAAAGGAAAATGAATGGCCAAATTAATTGAAATATTAACATATTTTCAATTGGGGCTTAAATAATGGGTAAATTAATAATAAATTTATTAGTTCTAATCTAGGGATAAAGTTGTTTAGGGCGAGAATTTTCAATGGCCAAGGAATGGGATAGGAATTAGAGGTGAATAAACTTGAAATTATTTTTTTATTAATTTTGTGGAAAAATGTAATAATAATAATTAAGGGGAAAAAGACATTTATTAGGAGAGAAGGATAGCTTTAAAAAATGTAGATTGGGGCAATATTAAATATTTGATTGATAGGGTGACGGGATGATTAGGCAAAAAGTGGGGGTACAGTAGGACAAATAAGAAAGGCACTTATTAGGAATAGGAATAGGAATTAATTATTGGCATTGAAAAAATTCTACTAATTTCATTGCTAATCTTTTGAAATTCTTAAGATATTCTTGGAATGAATTTTTTCTTGAAAATGAAAAAATTATTCCCCCGAAGACACAATGTCCATCCATTTCCAATCATTCTCCAACAAAAAGGCTTTTAATTTTAATGGACTTGATCATCATCTCCAATTTCCTTCATTTTCCATTCATTTTCTCACCATTTTCATCCGGAAAACATAGAAAAACGAGCAGCATTGAGAAAGCCATAAATGTAGAATGTTGATCACCTTTTGATCCTTATCGTGGAATTCAATCATTGTCAGTCAATTTATTTTAAATGGCTATCATTTTGTTGATTAAAGAATTGGAATGAATTAATTAATAAAAATTATGGAAACGATTTGAATATAAAATTAATAAATTCAAAATAGTTTAACTTGAACAAAATTCTTGAATTTGGTGAAGAAACGAACGGAACAAAAAAAGTCAGTCAAATCAAAACTATAAATAAAAAATCAACAATTTCAAATATTATTTAATAAGGTTAATCGATTGTAAAATTTCTTGAAAAAACAAAAACCTGCCTCATTTTGGCCAATTTTGGCCAATTTTTTAAACATAATTTTTAGTCATTGCTATCAAATGGCCCAATTCATTATTTAATTATAGTTGAACTCATTCAAGGCTGTCTATACTCAAAAGTTTCGTGTTCATTTTAACATGAAAATTAATTTGGTGAGAATGATTGAAAGGATAAAGAATTAATAAATCAAAGTAATTTATTTTTCTAATTTTTAAAATTTGTCAAATTGAAATATTTTTCACTGTAAATTCAAATTTAAATCCTAATTTTGATATTTATTTTTATTATTTCAAACTATTTATGTAAAATATTTATTACTATATTTTGTGATTAATTTTTGTAACAAATTACTCTCGACAATCGTTTTATCCCTGAACGAATCACCAAAATCCATTCTTTCACTCATAAATTTACTCTTTTTTCCGCCAAAGAAAGCCGACCAATACAATTCCGGAAGATTTATGCAAATTTTGCCTTCTTCCCATTTCTTCCACTCATTATTTGGTACCCTTCCTCTCCCTTGCCCTCTTTCCGCCATTTTTGCATTTTTTTGTTGTTGAAAAATGTGGGCCAACTTTTAGACCATCTTTTTTGCCCCCCCCCCCCTCCATATTTCCTCATTGCCCTTTCCCCATTAAATAGGACAACATAACGAAGATTAGGCTGTGGCCAAAGGGAAACGCCTCCAAAGAGGCAAAAATGAATGAGGAGGAGGAAAAATGGCCAAAAGGGAATGAAGGGCGGGCATTTTTGGGGGCGGGAAAATGAAGGGAGGAGGAATTCCAATGGGTCCCAAAATGTTGGTGGGGAATGGATTGGCATTTTTGTGGCCGGATAAATTCCACCCCACACAAAAATGTTGGCCTTCCCTCGGCCAAAATCGTGTAAAAGCCGCAATCAGCGAATGCCATCGTTTTGGCCCAGCCAAAATGGGGAAAATGGCAATGGCACTCAATTCAAATGGAAATGGATTCCCTCTTTGCTTCCATTTTGGCCGGAAGCCCACTCCCAAATCCACCCACCCTCTTCCCCTCCATCCAAACAAAAACATGCCAAAATGCCAATTGGCCAATCTCCTCCTCGAAAAAGGATAAATTCCATTGCCATTCATTCAAATAATGGACAAATGAAATTGCCTCCGGCGGATTTTGAGGAGTTCAATTTCATTCATTTCCCATTCAACAAAAATAATTGCCCTAAAATTTTATGAATTTTATTATAAAATTATATTTTCTGTCTACCAAAAAGTGCATTTTTTTCTTTTACCCAAAAATTTTGTTGTTTTTTGAACGCATTTTTTCCTGGCCATTGTTCGTCGCCGAAGTCCAAACTCAAGAATTCTCCCACACTTCCTCTCCCCATTCTCTTTTTGACTTCCTTTGTGAGAAGAAGGGTCATCCTTGAACCTTGAGGAATGCTTGGAGGTTGAAATGTAAAATGAATCAAATTCCATCCCACTTTTTGTGGTGGTCATTTTCAAATTTTATTGGCCATTCCTTGTTGACCATTTTTCCTCCTTTTTTTGTTGCCTCACAAAAATTTGACCTTACTTTACCCAAAAATTTTGTTATTGTTTTTTTGAAGGCATTTTTTCCTGGCCATTGTTCGTCGCCGAAGGCCAAACTCGAGAATTCGCCCTTCCAAATTCTCTCTTTTTATTTTTGACTTCCTACTCTGTGTGAAGGGCCATTCTTGAGGAATGCTTAAGGTTGAAGTACAAAATTCCATCCCATTTTTTGTGGTCATTTCCCGCAATTTTATTGGCCACTTTTGGTCATTCCTTGTTGACCATTTTTCCTCCTTTTTTTCTTCACAAAAATTTGACCCGAGTGGATGGTGGAGTCATTTTCCTTAAAATTTACTGAACGAAACCACACAACCCCACTCGACCCCCTCTTTCAAAGATGGGCCAAAAAATTCCCAAAGATATCCAAATTTAGTCGAGTCCCCATTTTGGGCACAAAAATCGATGATCCTAGCCAAAAAGCTCACTCAGACAACAAATGTTTATGGATTAAATGTACAAAAGAGAAGGGTGGAAATGAATTCTTTGTTCTTGTTTAAACTTCTTTAAAAAATAAATAATAAATTGATGCTGAATTTATTTTTATAAAGAAATTATCCAATTTTATTATTGCCAAAAATGAGCATTTTTAGCCAATTTTGAAATGGGAAAATTTTTGTGTTGAGTGTGGGAATTCTGGTTGCAGTCCAAAATGGCACACAAAATTGGCCAAGTCAATTGATACCCACATTTGGCCAATTCCCTTTGCCAATGTGGCCACTGGAATTCGCGCACAAATTTAGTGTAAACATTAAAAAAGGGCCATATTATATGATGAAGTATTCAATTTACATTGAAAATATTCACAAAAATGCCATCATCTTTGAATGGTATTGCGAGGAATTTTAGAATTTTTATTGATTTTTAATGAATTCCTATTTACAAAATCCTAATTTTTAACTAAAAATAATTCAAAAATTTTTAGTTCCTCATTTTTATTTGTCAAATTCATGCCAATAAATGTACCAAAAAAATGCCGCGCGCACTTTTGCCTAGATTTACAATGAATGTTGATGATAGCTTCCATCCCATTTTGGCCAATTTCCCATTGGCATAAGAAGGATAGTAAATGGACAGTGATTGAGAAAATGGAAAAATGGAAGTCACGGAATTGGGTGTGGCATGAATTAATTATTTTTTGAGACGGCACAAAAATTTTGGATTGGACTAGTAAAGTAGACCTTCCAATTGAGAATACAAATTTTTGAAATTCTTAAAACCTTTTTCAATAAAGTGCAAAATAGAATAGAAAGGATTCAAAATAAATATTTGATAATTTTGGGAAGTAATTTATCCTATTTATTCTATTAGAAGCTCCCTCTAGAAAGTATCTGAAAAGTATAAGTCCCGGGGTTTATTGAATAAATACGGTAGTTTAAGTTAAATTTACAAAAATGAAGAAGGTATTCTTAGTTTTGCAGCCTAACCTTAAGATTAAGCTTATTAGTTTAGGATAAAGCTGACTAAAGATTTTACTAAAAAAATTTTTGTAAACTAAATAATGTTTAAATAATTTGGCATCATTTTTAGGGGGAATAATCATCTGAAATGATTTGAAATGATTTGAACATAATTTGGACAAAGGAATGAACGACCTCCCGTAGTTTGACGCAAATTTTTCACGCAAATATAATTCACCCCTCAACCTCAATTCCACACATTCCTTTTCCAACACTTCTTTTGTGTCCCATTCCCAAAGTCAGTCTTCTTCAGGTGTGCCTTGGCCCTCCTCGTCAAAACAAAACAAAAATGTGCATTCCCCCTTTGCCCTGTCCAATTCACATGGTTACCCCCCTTCGATTCCAATGGTGCCCTAAACCCGTTAGCATCATCCCATCCTCCCCATTTCCGAATGAATTATTCCCGCTCACCTGTGGCCAATTCCCTCCCGAAATGTTGTCGTCCCCTTTCCCCATTCCATACTCTGGCCAAATTGCCAATTTGACCCCTCGCAATTCCATAAATTTTCTCGTTCATTTTTGATTTTCTCTGATGGATTTATTTTATTATGTCATTTGCGCATCAATTTATTCTAATTCAATTCTAAATATCTTATTTAGACTATAAATTTAATAAACAATTTGCAATTCTGCCAAATTTTTCACATTTTTGGCTTTTTTCCATAAAATTAGTTTAAAACAAATGCCTTTCTTAATTAATTAAAATTTCAGTATTTAATTGCCATCATTTTCGCAGCTCAATGCCCCATTCGGCCTCATTCTCCGCTCAATTTGCCCCTCACCGCCATCTAATATTTTCCTCTCCAAAATTTTCCAAAATCCATTCTTTATTTTTGCCATCCTTTTTCTTTTTGTCAATGATGGCCCAAATTGGCCAATCCTTGATTTTGTCCGGTGGCACAGATTCATTTGCCCGGTAAATTTACCTCCAATTATTAATTTTTTAAGAATTTAAAAGGACAAATATAGCAAATTGCCTGTAGATCCAAAAAAAAAATGTTTAAAATTTTATAAAATTAGTTATCAGAAAAGCAAATATGGGATTTTGGCATTTATTCCAAATAATAGATTTTCCATTTCATTTCATTGGCCACACATTTTTTAGGTATCCAAAATGGGCTCAAACATTCGAAAATGAACTCAGTTTGGAGTTCAAAACCCGTTCATCCAATGCATTGCTCCTCTATGCCGATGATGGTCAATTTAAAAAAATGCCAAAAATAATTCATTTTCAGGTGCCATTCAACATAATTTCTTCTCAATTTCTCTGCTCGATGGCCGTGTCCAATTTGAATTTCGACTTGGCGAACAACAAATGGACCCGGCGGAGAGGAGGGCACTCATCCAAATTGGAATGCCCGAAACCCGAATTGACGATGGCCGATGGCATCGACTCACATTTTTTCAGGTGTCATTTCCACAATTTTAATATTTATTTTATTTTAAGGCATGGGAGAATGTGAAGGTCCAATTGGATGAGGAAATTGTTTTTCTTGTTTTGGATCAACGAAGTTTTTCACTGGGCAATATTCGAACAAATTCCGACATGTTCATTGGTGGCATTCCAAAAGTGAGTCCATCAAAAAATGTTAAATTTTACTAAAAAATTTAATTAAAAAATTTTGAAAATTTAAAAAAAAAACAAAAAATTTTAAAAATTTTATTTAAAAAATTTTGAAATTTTATACTTAAAAAATTTTGAAAATTTTATTAAAAAATATTCAAAATTTTACAAAAACTTTTAGTAAAAAATTTTAAAAATTTTACTAAAAACAAAATTAAAATTTTTATCAAAAAATTTTGAATGAAATTTTCAAAAAAAATTTCAAATTTTGGACAAAGTTTTGAACATTTTTTGGAAAAAAATAGTTTCCAAATTTAGCGTTTCCTCCTTTTCCAAATTCGCATCCATTTTCCCTCATATTTTTGGCCAAAAAGTTGTTATTTTGTGTGTTTAACGCCTTGTCAAATATAAGAAGGAAGGGAAGGGAAGATAGTGTTGAATGACGGATTTTCCCCGGGGAATTTATTGAGGAGTGGGACACTAAATGATCGACAAAGTGGCAATGCCAACAAGAAATGAAAGCCATTTGGGCCATACTCAAAAACAATTCGCCAGGGAAAATGGCCAAAAAAGAGTTGGAAATGAAGGAAGAAAATGACGGGGAGCTTTTTGACCATTTTTGAATGAAACAAAGAGGGGAAAATGTTGTAAAAATGCGAACTGACAAATGGTTGGGGAATTTATGTCAAAAATGGGATATTTTTAATGCTGATTTATAATGGAGATAAAAATATGATTGAAGAAGAATAAGGAATAAAAAAAATAAAGAAACATGAGATCGGGGGAAATTCTTGAAAAAACGAATGAAAAATAAAATAAATGACTAATAAGGATTTTTTTAATGAGAATATTATTTTGCACATTATAACAATTTTTCAATTGTATATCAGTTTTAAGTACAGTAAATTTGTTACTATGATGAATTGATTAAAGAAAGAATTAGAAATTTGGTAGAAATTGGTAAAAAGTTATGGACCAAAAAACGAAAAAAATCGGACAATTTTAATTTGTCTGGCCTTAATTTTCCAACAAATAGAATTTGATCCAATCATCTTGATATAAATTGTTCTACAAAAAGAGATTAAGATTAAATGTTATTAAATAAAATTGGACAAAATTCGGTTAGCCGATTAGATTAAATAATGTTTAATTTAAATCCATTGTTTATTCAATTTTATGATTTTCAGGAGTTGGAAAAAATGAGTTCACCATTGCGTCGACATTCACGCAGATTCGCCGGTTCCATTCGAAATTTATTCTATCGGATATATCCCCAGGGAATGGCCAATCCACTTTTAATGGATTCGCTTGGCACCCGAAAAACGGACGAAGATTATTGCCAAACTGGGGGAAAATCCCCAAATGATGGTGAACAATCATATTGCCAAAATGATGGCCGATGCTTTAGTGCAAATAATGGGCCAAGATGCGATTGCAGTTTCAGCGATTTTGAGTAGGGTTGGAGGCGGTCGGTCAACCGAACCGAAACCGAACCGAACCGAGGCGATTTTTGGCAAAAAAACCGAACCGAAAACCGAGGTCCGAAAACCGGGAAAACCGAAAACCGAGGGTCCAAACCGACCGGTTTTTCGGTTTTTCCCTTTCAACATAAAAAGCAATTTTCGATAAAAATTTACTTTGTGCAGCTATTTTTAGCTAAAATTTTTTCCTTGCGGGCCTTTTTTTAATCAAAATTTTATATTTCGAGATCATTTTGGCTTAAAATTTCTCATAAAACGATATTATTATTCCAATTTTATTACTGAACTATATTTTTATTCAAATAGATGAGGCTCTTATTAAAATTAAATTTAATAAGATTTTTCATTATTATTTGGTTGATATTAGATATTAAAAATATGCCTATTTAAATACAAATAAATAGTTTACAATGCTATGAATATTTAATATTTGAGGGTTTAAGACTTAAATCTTTGCACGAAGTACAGGCGGGCTTAAGATAGAAGGATGAAATAGACTAATTTTTATTTCTGTAGAGCAATTTTTGACTAAAATTTCCCCTATCGGGCCCATTTTTGATTAAAATTTTTCAATCGGGCCCATTTTTGATTAAAATATTCCCCTATCAGGCCCATTTTTGACTAAAATTTTCCCTTAATCAGGACCATTTTTTGCCTTAAAATTTTAACCTCCTACGAGTCGATTTTTGTTCGAATTTTCCCTTCCAGAACCAATTTGGTCTTGATTTTCCCTGGCGGGGCCATTTTGGCTTAAGTTTTCTCGCTGCGAGGCTATTTTTGGTTAAAAATTTCTCTCAATATAGTAAGAATATTTAGAAATTGTTGAAAGAAAAAGTATTGGGAATCTTATTTAAATTATTTTGTTCGATTTTTTTCTTTATTATATGAAAAATTAAATTTTTAAAAATTTTATGACCATTTTTCAAAAAAACGAAAAACCGGAAAACCGAACCGAAAACCGAGGATTTTTTTCAAACCGAACCGAAAACCGAGGTCGGCAAACCGGGCCAACCGAAAACCGAAGACCCCGGTTTAAAACCGACTCTCTCCAACCCTAATTTTGAGGGCAGAAGATGCGAAATTAGTAAGGAATGGATGTGGGGAAGGCTTTTTTACTCCCTAACTTGTTGCCAGGCAAATTTGGCACCATTTATAATAATTCATCTAGGATCTAACCAATATCGATAATTTTTATATCAATTTAAAGAGCAGACTGTTGGCTATTTAATAATATTTATTCTTATTTGGATTGGTTCAGAATTCAATTCAGAAATGGTGGAGTTAGATAAAAAAAACCGCTGTAAAATTCGCTAATCCATAGTAAAAAGAATTTTTAAAGGTTTTAACTACACAACTTAAAACTGAAATAATTCAAATAAAATTATCAGTATAGATAGTAGCCAACAATCTGATCTTTCTTTATCTACTATTATCATTAATACTGATTTAGTCCTTAGTTAATGAGATATTAGAATCGGCGCCATTTCCCGGTGCTAAATTGGGCACCCCTTTGATAGAGAAATTTGATGAATATTAATTAAAAAATGAAATTAATGGAATTTTTTCATTCTCAAATTCAATCACCCAAATGCAAATGCCAAAATTCATGTCATCCTATTCAGAAAAGCCGAGCACTGAAGTGTCCTTTTTCGGGAATGAATGGTTGGGTTACGATCTCAGTGGTATTCCCGCATCAGATTCTACAATGGAGGAACCCAATAGAACAAAGATTACAGCCCAAAATGATGGCATCGATGATTTGTTGGCCGTTTGGAGTCGACGTGAACTCTACAACATCACATTCCGCACAAATTTGTCTAGTTCAATCATTTTCATTGCTGGCGATTCAAGGGTGTGTGCCAAATTTGAAAATTTTTAGGGAAATTTATTTGTAAGGGAACAGAATTATATTAAAGATAGTAAAACATAGTCAAATATTATGATAATTTTTTAAAAAAAATTATATTTATCAAATATTTCGAAAAAATGTTTTTACATTATTCGCAATGACCAATTACAAATTATTTACATTTCGAATTTTTAAATTCAGAATTGTGAAATTCATTTTTAAAATATTTATTTTTTATAAACATCAATTATTTTCTAGACTGTAAAATTTAGTAAAACTGTTAAAAATTGGTGAACATAGCCTAATATTTCGGAAATATTGACATAATATTGACGGCAAAAAATGTCAAAATATTGGAAAATATTGACACAAAAGTAGATGAATGCAAATCTACAAAAAATTTACAGAAATACCAATTTTTCGCTGATTTAAAACTATTTTCATTTACAAACAAAATATTGGAAGCAATATAAATTTGCTCCCTATTTACTATTTGATTTTCATTTGTAAATGAATTTTCAATCATTCAGAACCATGTGAAATTATTGCTGGAAAAAGGTGTCATTTTGGCACAATCCCAATTGGCCGATACGGAAATGAGGCAAATCCGTGTGCAGGATCGTGCCCGCCGGAGGGTGCATTTGGACGATGGATTGTGGCACAGTGTTTGCCTCATTCGGGAACTCAATTCAGTCAGTCAACTTTATTTTATTTATTTTTTATTTATTTTATTAGGGTTTTTCCGATAAATTAAAGTAAAAATCAAAAATGTCCAAAATTCATATAATAGTTTAATCCGATTATTTAAAAAGAATTAACGATGGAATATGCCAAATTACAATCTCATTCTCGATCATTTTCACATTTTCCCATCTAAAATTCCTAATTCTTTTTATGGCAAATTCAATAATAAAAAATTCATTTCTAGCCGGGTTTGAAAAACGCTGTCTTCTCGGTAGGTCCTCAAGAATGATTGAATGAATGAATGAATTACTTTCTTTTAATCCTAACACTTTATTTTCTGGATTGAAGTGCACAATTCTTTTTTAATCCACCACCTAAATTATTATAGAAGAATTATTTTCTTTTTTGCCGTGTACACTTTCTTTTGTTTCCAATCTTAGCGATAAAATTAGCACAATAAATTCTTTCAAATATGGGAATAATTTATTTTTTTACATTGATTTTAAGAAAATATTTATTTTATCATTTGTTGAATTAAATTTTAATTTCAAATGCACTGGGGGAACATTTATAATAGGGTTGTTCAAAGCCGGTTTTACAAAGGTATCAGTTTTAAAATCTGTTTCTCTTATTTTCGGTTTTAAATTGCATCAATTTTCTCAAACCGAAACCGATTTGAACAACCATAATTTTAGGGAAAATTTTATTATTTTTTTGTGCTTTCTTTTTGCCGTGTCCTTTGCTGTTTTCACTTTTTCCATTTCCTCATATTTTTGCCAAAATGTCCCCAATTCTCACAGATGCGCCTAATTGTGGACGACTTTTTCGACCAAGATGTCCGCCAATTTGCGCACCATCCTTGGCTGGGCAATTCATTTTTCTTCATTGGCGGTGCCCCAAACCCTCTGGCCCACCTCATTCCCGAACATCTTTTCCCCTTCCGGGGATGCATCAAAAAAGTTAGCTTAAAATTAATAAAATAAATTCCTTCATTTCTGTGAAGGCCTTCTTCCAATCGGGTCCAATCCAGCTCAACATGATCCAATTGGCCGACCAGGGTTTTGGCCAATCCAATGGTGGGTTTAAATTCATTTGATTGAATTAGGGGAAAAATACAATATTTTGTCCTAATCTAGTGCTAAAGTGCTCTGGGTGAGTACTAGGACAAGCCCGGGAATTCGCCGGTGGCCTAATAAGCCCAAGGCCCAGTGAACTGGATAGGAATTAGAGACGAATAAACTTTAAATTATTCCTTATTAATTTTGTGGAAAAACGTGATAATAATAATAATGTGAAGGAAAAAAGCATTTGAAGAGGAAAAGGGCTGTTTAAAAAGGGAGATTGAGGCAATTTTTATTGATAGAGTGACAGGGCGATTAGGCAAAAAAGTGGGGGCACAGTAGTACAAATAGGAAAATCCTTATTAGACATTATTGACAATGCTATGCTATTTGACAATACATAGTATAATGAATTAAATTATTGTAAATAATAATTGGGAAAATATATGCAGTTGTTAATTTGAAGCGAACAGGTTATTAATTAATTGTCCATATTTTTGGCATTTTTGCTTTCTTAACTTGGAATTGGATTTAACATTTTTAAATTCTTTTATATGTGGGAATTGTTTGATCGGTATCTGCTGTATATTGCGTTAATATTTACATCATAAAATTTATGAATAATTTTGCAGTTTTCATAAAGGAAAAAATATAATTTATAGAAGTAGGAAAAATGCACTTTAATAAATATTCATGTTTATTGAATTAATTTGAGAATAGTTTTTACAAATTCTTTTTTTGTTCAGTTTTGTTCCTTCATCGAAATTTTCATTTTTGTCTACTCAAAATTTCAATTAACCTTCTTTTCATTTTCTCAGTTCAAACTTTCGGTGATCTCTCCTATTCCTGCTCACCGAATGCCCAAATTCCCGAAGTGTTTTCCTTCAACAGTGGCCTGACTTACACAAAATTGCCGGCATGGCGTTCGCCTGCCAGAGGCACTTTAGGTCCATTTTTGGCAATTATTTAATCATATTATCCTCATCTCTTTCAGCCTTCCAATTTCGGACTTTACTTTCGGAAGGCTTGATCCTCTACCATGGAATGGCCAATTGCAAGAATTTTACAATTTGTGATTATTTGGCCTTTGAATTGGTGGATGGCCATTTGATGGTTTTTTAAATATTATTTTTTAAATGTAATTTGTTTTTTCTCTCAAGATGATCATCAATTTGGGCTCAGGGAATATTCGCCTTCAGGTGAACTCTTTTATCATATTTCTACTTCTTTATAATTTTTGGGAATTTATAGAATAAATTAGCATTTAATTTGACAAATTTTTAAAGAAGCTGAAAAAGCGAATATTTCTTCAATAATTTTGGGCATATTTTTCCATTCATTTCATTAATTTTATACAATTATTAGTCTTAATTTAGGGCTAAAGTGGTTTGACCCCGAGCCTTTCGACTTTTTTAAATTATTCTTTATAATTGTACGGGAAAATATGAAAATAATGCAAAAGGCTAGAGACATGTAGGAGGGAAAAAGGGCTGGTTTAAAAAAGGTAGATTGAGGCAATATTTGATTGACAGGTTGACAGGGCGATTAGGAAAAAATGGAGGTACAGTAGGACAAATAGGAAAGACACTGTAACTATAAACATTATTGGCATTGACAACTTCGCCTAAAAATAATTATTTTCATCAAAATTTATGATAATTTTAAATTCATTTTTCCCAATAATTTTTTGTAGGCATCGGCAAAAACATTGAATGATGGTCATTGGCACAGTGTGGTGATGGAGAGAAGTGGCAGAAGAGGCAAAAAAGAAGCATGAAATTTTTTAATAAGAAATATTTTGTAGGTTTTATCACAGCCGATTCCCTGAGGACTGATTTTGCCTGCCCTGGAATATCCGCCAATTTGAATATTGGTTCAAATAAACATTTTAAAAAATTATTTAAAATATCAAATATAAGTGAAAAATTTTAAAAATTTTATGCACAATTTTATCAAAAATTCAAACATTTTTGGATATTTAATTCGCATATTCAAATGCCATCATTTTTAATTAATTTCCCTTTCACAGAGGAGCCAATCTATTTGGGCGGCGTCCCTTGGCCAAATCCATTCATTCCCAGGGATCAGCAAGGGGAAATTGAGTCGGTTACGGTCATTGAATTGGTGCAAAAAGAAGTGGAACAAGAGGAGGCCAACATCAATATCAATTTCCCTTCAGCTGTAAATATTTGGGGTTAAAGTTAAAATATGGTTATTAAATTATGTGTTTCTTTGACATCTAAATTATTTAAAATATTCATTTAATTTCACATTTAGGCTATAAACGAGATTTATTCTTTGGAAACCAACCGGAATAAAAAATAAACAGAACAAAAATAAATAAACTTTCCGGAACAAATTAAATAAACTTTCCGGAACAAATTAAATAAACTTTCCGGAATAAATTAAATAAACTTTCCGGAACAAATAAATAAACTTTCCGGAACAAATAAATAAACTTTCCGGAACAAATTAAATAAACTTTCCGGAACAAAATAAATAAACTTCCCGGAACAAATTAAATAAACTTTCCGGAACAAATTAAATAAACTTTCCGGAACAAATTAAATAAACTTTCCGGAACAAAATAAATAAACTTCCCGGAACAAATTAAATAAACTTTCCGGAACAAATTAAATAAACTTTCCGGAACAAATTAAATAAACTTTCCGGAACAAATTAAATAAACTTCCCGGAACAAATTAAATAAACTTTCCGGAACAAAATAAATAAACTTCCCGGAAAAAATTAAATAAACTTTCCGGAACAAATTAAATAAACTTCCCGGAACAAATTAAATAAACTTTCCGGAACAAATTAAATAAACTTTCCGTAACAAAATAAATAAACTTTCCGGAACAATTTAAAAAACTTTCCGGAACAATTTAAAAAACTTTCCCGGTAATAATTAATTTATTTTTTTTCCAGAAAATAGGCGTATTTATTTCCAATTTTACGGAAAATAAGGGGATTGATCTTTGCGGAAAATAGGCTGATTTATTTCAACTAAATTGGTCATCTCATCAATAATTTATTGAATTCAGAAATCCCACATTTTATTCCAATAGAATATAAATGATGCCAAACGAGTATTTTATAAGATAAGGAATCCAAATATTTATAATTCGCAGATTTGGACAATTGGCTTGCGCCAAGGTTTCATTGGGTGCCTAAAAAATATACGGGTGAATGGAATAAATGCCGAAATTGCGGCTGCATTCCTCAATCAAACTGCCTCAGAAAAAAGTCGAAATATTCTTGGGAAAGGAGGTCACCTAAAAAATATGCATTTTATTCATTTTTCGGAATATTTTAGCAACAATATCGCCCATTTCCGCCGGATGCCCTTTCTCATTTGCTGCCAATTTTTGTGCCAAATCCACGAATGGGGGGAAATATCCATGCAAAAATGATGGCCAATGTCATTCTCTTCATAATTCATTCAAATGTGATTGTTCAAATTCCCTCTTTGATGGGCCAATTTGCCAACAAAGTGAACCATCACAATTCAATTCAATAATTTAATTATCAATCATAGAACCTCGCCTCGTCCAATTCCCTTTGCCATTTCCATTTATGGCTCGATTTGTTCTTTCGGCTCAATGGCAAATTGAAAGTGAAAATATTGACTTCAAATTTCGACCACGAATTGGAGGTCAAGGAGGCCAAACTCAACAAGAAGGATTATTCGTTTTGATGGACACCAAAGTGGCAGGAGGGCCACAAAGGTTGATGGTGGCTATGATGGCCGATGGCGGGCTTTTGGCCGATTGGGTGTTCGCCAGTGGGGAGGAGAGGGTGAGGAATGGGATATGGGAATTAAGAAGTGGAGTGCTTATTAGATCTATTTAAGTTTGGTTTCAATTTAAAAAAATAGGGAAATTAAAAACCGAAATCAAAAAATTTAATTCAACAGGCAATCAAATTAATTGGTTTGAGTTTCAAAAATTGAGGAAATTGGCTAAAAAGAATCGGAAAATTGGTGAAACCAAATTGAAAAACCAAAAATTGAATTTTGCGAAATTCCCAGTTTAAAAACAAATTTAAACGACTCTAGATTTGATCACTTTTAAAGGCGTTTTAAAATTAAAACAATTCAAAAACTGCATTTGATTGAAACCTAGTTTAAAAATAATTTTAAACAACTATAGATTGAATTTTGGTTACAATTATATATGTATGAGCTTATTCGCTCATTAAAATTTATTCAATATTGGACTTGGCCCTAGGAAAATGGAATTAATAAATATTTCCCTTAATTTTACTTGAATCGAAGAAAAATGAATTTCGAAAATGATTCAAATTCCATTGCGCCAAATTTGAATAAAAATCTTTCATTTCATTCACATTCACAGATATTCCAATGGGCAAATGGTAGTAGCATTGGCATTGGCCTGGAGGAACAATGGCATTCGGCAAAAATTCGAAGAAGAGGCCGCAATTTGGGCCTTTTCTTCGATGGAGAATGGACAAATTGTAAGAAGAGGGCCCAATTAAGTGCATTTTAAATAATTATACCAAATAAATAGACACATTGCAAGCACAAAATCCATCAATTGGCATTGAGGAATTGGCCATTGGCCAACCAATTGGATTGCATCGAATTAGAGGCATTTTATTATATGGGATGATTAAAAAATAATAAAATTATAAATAGATAAACCGGAACATTTATTTCGATTCCACGGTGATTTCCGGCAATTTTCGGTGAATGGCCATGATTTATTGAAATCAATGAGAATGAGGAATGGTGGAAACAAAAGACAACAACAACAATGTAAGGGAACAATTTTTGTAAATATCATTTTAAGGCTAATTAGATTCCATAGACTTAGTTATTAATTAGACTAATAAATCTGACAATGCCAATAATGCCAAAGGGCCTTTTCTATTCATCCTACTATAGACTATACCCTAATTTTTTGCCTAATCACTCTGTCACTCTATCAATCAAATTGCTCCAATCCACCTTGTTTAAACCCACCCTTTTTCCTTCTTCCCGAATAATTTATAAAGAATAATTTAAAGTTGAGTTCCCCATATATGTGTCCCATACATTAGGCCACTGAGGGCCATATGCCTACGGCGAAGGCCTGGAGTGAGAGCCTAGGCCCAGCTCTAGATTAGGACTAATAAATCTAATCAGGAATTATATTAAAAAAATATTTAAAATTTTATTCCTAATTTAATTATTTAAATTGCCAAATGCGGCCGATTATTATGCGAAAAATATGTTTTAATAAGAAATATGCTAGCATTATTCCTCTTTTCTATTTGCTTCCCAATTCTTTCCGGATTATAACAAAAATATGAACCTTTGGGGGATTTTCTTTTCTTATAAAGGGAATATAGCGAATCGATGCAAAAGGCATTGACATTGGCACATTTGGAGGAGGAGATAAAGTGAGAAAGCACATGAAAAATGGGGCAGGAATGCTGGAATGGTGTCCTTTTTTCACGGCATTCCACCCCCTCCCCCATCTTGTCCCTTTATTATTGGACATATCTCCCTTGGCCATTCCTTCCTTTTCCCTTTTCCTTGTGCCAATCCACATTAGCATCCTTTCCGGCCGTTGATGAAAAACTTCAAGCAACCATTTTCCTTCCGGGACGGTTTAAAGCTAATAACTCACCGCAATTTTTTAGAATATATTTATATAATTAAGAGTTAAAATTTTCTCTTAACCCAAAATAGAAATTAATATATAAAATATATTTATGCATTTTTTACTAGTTAGATTTGTCCAAAATCAGTTTTTCGAACGTGTCAGTTTATTAAAACCTCGTTTTCGGTTTTTAAAATGTCATTTTCGGTTTCGGTTTCTCCTATTTTCGGTTATTTAGAACAAAATATCCAAATTTCTGTTTGAAATTCATCGATTTATCCCAAATCGAAACCGACTTTCGATAGCCCTAATTTTAATATTTAAAACTCTTCAATTCTGTCAACTTTTTCCCACTTTTATTCAAAATCTATTAAAAAAACATTCAAAATGGTTCTGAGTTTTGGATGAGTTAATATAAGCAAAAATTAGTTCTCCATTCGCCACTAACTGGTCCATACCCTTTTCAGGGAATTTTGGCAAAAGAAAATGGAAAGAATTAATAAATAAGGATTCCCCCACATTATATTTAACTTTGCTTTTTCGATTCCAATTATTGCCATTCCATCCCCAATTATACTTCCATCAATTTATGTGGCAAAATGACCAGCGGAAATGGCAAATTTGCTTGCAACACCAACCAAATCCCCGCATTTGTGTCCACTTTTCCTCCCTCATTATTGTCCTTTTGCTTCCATTTTGCTGTGTGGCAAAATTTTCGATTTCCTCTCCAATGTCAGCCCCCTTCACAATTGTGTGGCCCCGCCAGCATCCTTCCATTCATTCATTCATTCATTCATTTCTGGCCAAGGAAGGAAGGAATCCCCGCTGCTTGGCCACATTTCTTCCCCTCCGGCGCTACACAAAGCTGCCCACCTCATTTCCCTTTTAAAATCCTTCTTTGCTTTTTGAGGGCCACCAACCACCCCACAAAAAGTGGCAGCCATGCGCCCATTGAATTTTGATGATGGCCCCCTTCCCCTCCAATTCCAATTGATGATGAGGGCCAAAATGGGGGGATTTTGCGTATTTCCCTTTTTTCGGCTCATCTTTTTTCGCCAATATTTTTTGCCAAAATCCACTAAAATGGCTTCAAAGTTAAACCCAAAAATTTTTCGTAAAAATAAACTGGTCCAGGAAAATTTTCTTGTCCAAAAAGCGCAATTTATCAAAAAATGGACGGCCAAAAACCCCTAAAAAGTGGCGGCAAATAGAGAAAAGCCCATTTTCTCCATATAAGGCCGGGAAAAGTCATTTCTCATCAACCTCCCCTTTCGGGATGGACTATCAGTGCCGGCTCATCTTTCCCCAAATGTCAATGGCCAATGGGCCCCAACTCATCATAATCCTCCTTCCCCTATAGCTTTTCCCCACTCATTTTCGCTTCCCCCCCCCTCAAAGTAGGCCAAGGATGTGCCCATTTCCCGTGCATTTCCCTTCGGGGGAGAATATGAGCCAAAAGTCGAGTCTTCTCCTCTATATATTTTTAATATTTGGCCATTTCCGCAGATTTGTTTTCACTCTCTTTTAGGGTTTCTCAGAGGCTAAAATTCTAAGGCCAATAAATTCTCTCAAAGCCAAAAATTATTTTAGGGCCAAGTGCATATTGGCATTTTTTAATATGAATTTTGATCCATTTTTGGCCTCTCTAAAATCTCTGGAGTAATTATAATTATTTGGCCCTTTTGGAAAAATAAAAGTGCATCCAAAAAGGTGATGCCTTCGCTCACTTTTGGGGTTTCTCTGTAATGGCTATAATTCTAGGGCCAATATAATTCAAATTCTCTCAAGGCCACCCAAAATCATATCTACGCCTTTTATTTGAATTTTAATTCAGTTTAATCCATTTTTGTATAATAATTTCTCCCTTTTAGAATAATAGTGCAAGTGCAATCCAAAAGTGGAATGGCCATTGGCCATCGGATAGCATAAAAAATATGTAAAATGGAATGGAATTCCCATGCCAATACTTTCCATCCATCCAATTCCACCAATTTATTTTTATTCCCCTCTTTCAATGATGAAAATGTTTGTGGCATTTTCGCGCACTGCCCATTTTTTCCTCACAATTCTCTCAAAAATGCTGTAAAGTGCCAAGTTTCCCAGGGAATTGGCAACACAAAAATGGAATATTTTATTGGAATGGCCAATTGGGAAAACTTACAAATTTAATCATTCTTCATCCAATTTCCATTCTATCCTTCCTTTGAATCCATTTAGTGCCTAAATAACCCATTTTCGACCTAATTTTTATAATATTTTATTTTAAATCATTCCTCAATTTTCAGCCAATTTTCGACCCATCGAAGAACAACTTCGATTCCATTGGAAAACAACAAAAGCACCAAAAATGTTGGCATCATCTAAGATGGAGGAAAAACAATTTTTGGCCATAAATGAGGTGAATAAATTTAAATTCAATTTGAATTTATAAAAATAAAAATAGCACAATGTTCGGTCAAATTTATTAGCCAATTTTTGACAATTAGCCACCAAATATTTATTGATGAATTTTGGAAGGGAATTGAGGCAGAAATGTCCAAATGAAATAAATAAATAAATAAATATTGACCAAGGATTGGTGGGGGAAAATGCCAAATGCATTTGGGGAAGGAATGGCCAACAGGAAATTGCGTTCATTCATTCGAAAAATTGTTTTTGCAACTTTAATCCCCGCCCTAAACTTTATGTGCCATTTTCCCTCCTTTGCTTTTGGTGCCAATTGGATTAGCCACTAATTCCAATTTCCTCTCTTCCATTGGTTTTGACGCTAAAATGGATGGATGGATGGTTGGGTTTGGCCACCACCAACTCCTCGCACCCAAAACTAATTAGGCGGCCAATGCTGCCAGCTTAGAGGCGGCACATCCTCTTTTTCCGCCTTTTTTGCCATTCATTTTGTGTGCTAAACTCAGCTTTTCCCCTTTAAATTCCTCCGCATTGAGACTAAAATATCCAATTTTGGAGTTCATTTTTTAAAAATTCAATGAAAAAAAATTTAAAAAATATTCAATTTTTGAGGAATCACTTATTAATAAAATAAATGGCCTAATGTAAATATTAAAGCCAAAAGAGAGGAAGAAAATACAACAAAATTAGACATAAATTGAGCTAATTTTAAAAGGCATAAACAACTTGGAAAAATGGCCAACATAAATGCGCTCCCCCCCCCCTTTTTTCCCATTCCCTGACCAAAACTCATTATTTTCTTTCCAAGGCTAAAAACATTTTTATTCCAAAATATTATAAATGGTTTTTCCCTCAATTTAGTCCTTTAAACTCTTTTTCCCCCTCAACCACTTAAATCTTTTCCCGCTGTGACCAATACAAAAATGCAATTTTGTTGGCCAAAATTTGCAAATTATGGCCAAAAAAAATGTCATTTCAACGACGGCATTTCCCCTTTTCACCCCTGGCCATTTCCGAATTTTCGGCACTAAAATTGACCAGAATTCCCAGTGAAATATTTTTGTTGCCATTTTTCTGATTTTTTATTCCTTTTAAAATTGTCTAGATTTGTGAATAAAATAAAATTAATTCCCAAAATTATTTCAGCCATTTGCCACGGCCAATCCATTGTCATTGTTTTCACCTTCTTTGCCTCCTCTTTCTGCCCAACAATTTGCCTACAACGATTCATTCTTCACAAAAGCCCCATTGGGTTGTTTTAATAATAGGCAAAGTGCCATTTCCCCGCATTCTTGTGAGCCAGAACCAACTCCAGAAGACAGTGAGTTTTGTAAAATTAATTGTTTTATTTAAATTTTAAAATATTAAACAATGAAAATTGATATTTTTAATTGAAAATAGGGGATTCTTTTTCTTTGCATACATTTTGCAAATTTAAATCAAATGAAATGCATATTAATTTACCGAAAATTTTTCGTACCTAGAATTAATGTATTTTTTAGGCCATTTTACTTGTCCATAACATAATGTTAGGGCCTAGGATTTAGTTTAGGTTTAGGTTAGGATTAGGACTTAGGCCTCGGTTCATTGGAATAAACAATAAAGAAGCATGATTTGGCCATCGGGGCCATCATATCGGGCTATATCTGGACCATATCGGAGAGATATTTAGCCAGGCCATATCTAGGCCGTAAATTAGATGGCCTCAAATTTATCATTATTCGATGCGAAAAAGTTTTCGTATTTAAGTAAATTACGCTTCCCAAATTAAATTAATCATAGCAATGTGTTTTGTATTTGTATATAAAAAAATATTTCGCGTAATTGCGCCAATAAAATCCTTCACCATTTTTAAGTATCATAGGTCTTTAAATTGAATTAAATTCTTGATATACATATTTAAATCAATTTTGAGTCGAATTTTTGTCAAATGCCTTGACTTAAGAAATTATTTTTAGATTTTTTTTATATTTTCTTAATATTAATATTTATTATAATGAATTTTTTAAAATAAAATATATTCCCTCTCCATCTAAAACAATTTGGTCGAAGTTAATTGAATTGTTGAGGAATATTCCATATTGAATTAAATTTGACAAAAATGGAAATAGACCACTCCTCCCTCCATTTTACTTCTCAGAATTTGGGCCCTTTGCAGCCAATTATGGCCATAAATTCAGAGCCAAATTTGCCATCCAATTAATGTGTCTCCCCCATTAATCTGTTGCCCTCCCCCTCACATTTGCTGGCTTTTTTGCCAATTTTTGGCTTTATTATATTTGGATGGAGGTCTCGCCCCATTCCCAATAAACAATTCGGCACAATATGGCATTATGGACTGGTGGCATATATTGGCCATAAAAGAAGGGACGTAAGGGTTTGGCATTGGCCACCCTCCATTCTTTCCTTCCAATCCAGTTTCCTTCATCCAATTCACCCATCCCCTTACATTGTACCTTTTTGGTGTCCAATGTCCCAATCCAATAAGCCAAAAGCCACATTTTCCAACCATTAAGTTTTTAAGCCATCATTATTCCCGATTGAATTTGGATATGGAATTCGTTTTCATTTTCCCAAAAATTCCCTCCATTTAACTAATAATCCCAGTTGGGACATTTTTAATATTTTTAATTCGAAATGATCCATTTTGTACATTTTAATAATCTTTTGTGATTCTATTCATTCAAATAAAGGCACATTAATCAATTCCTTTCGAATGCCTTTGTTGAATATTTCACCGGAAATTATTTTCCATTTATTCATGAAAATTGGCTTCCCCAAAGGGAATATTCACTCCCATTCTTAATATTCATTAAAAATGCCAAAACTTTATTTTTCAATGACTAATTTATTCACCAATTTTTATGCATTTATTTATTCCCTCCAATTCTTCCATTTATTTATTCGTCCAATTCATTTAATCCTCATTTATTCCAAAATGCTCCTTCCAAATCCAAATCCCCCTTTTGCGCCCATTTCCGGCATTTGGCCCAACCTTAAGCCCATTTGTGCCCTCCCTCACTCATTCAATCCAATCCATAGGATGTTGCCATGGCCGCCCCAAAAAGAAGGCCAAGAAGCGGAAAACTCAACGCGCCATGGGCCAAGACCAACAAGACGGGGTTTCCTTTTCCACCCACCAAAACACCGCATATTCCCCTCCCAACAAATGGATTCGGGATAGCGTTTTGTTTGTTGGCCTCTTTTTCTTTTCTTCCACCTTTTTCCTTCCCACCTTCCCAGATGCCCACCTTCTTCTTAGATGGCTAATGGCTAGGATTGTCAATAAATACTTTTAAAATTTGAATTGATTAAATCCAATAACCAATTTTTCAATACTATCACAATTCTTGCTGTCAAATTTCTATTTTTTGCCACTTTCTTCCTTTTTTGCTTTCTAATAAATCATATCGTCCCAATCCCAAACAGTGAGGAATCCATTCTTTCACTTAATTTATAGCCCAATTCAAAATATAAATTTGTTACATATTAATATCGAAGGATAAGCCATCCTCCCATCCCAATAGTAACCCAGCAGATAAATAAATCATTTCCCCCATTTAAATAAAAAAGTCAACCATCTTTTCTCCATTTTGCCTTTCACAGTAAATTCAAATGTTGCATTTCCAACCATTTCTTCTTCTATTCCACATTCAACAATTCCCAAAGGACAAATTCAAGCAGCTTCCTCCTTTTTCCCCTCTCAATGGTCTCCTAATTTGTGTGCCTCTCCCTTCAAGTTGTTTGGTGGCACTTGAATGAGGCGATGGTCGCCGATTTGCATAAATTTCCCATTTCGCGCGTCCTTCCTCCACTAGCCTTTCAATTTTACATTTTTGCCTTCCAAAAAGTCAAATTCTGCGCATAATTTGTCCACCAACAATTTTATGTGACCTTTTTCATGTTTTTGGCGTGGCAAAATGGCAATGGATTTCTAGAAGTGGAAAGAAGCGGAATTATTTTTTCCAGAAAATAGGCGGAATTAAAACTTTCCAAAGCAACCGGAACAAAAAAATTTCCGGAAAACAGGCAGAATCAAAATAAAACTTTCCGGAACAAAAAAATAAACTTTCCGGAAAACAGGCGGAATTAAAATAAAACTTTCCGGAACAAAAAAAATAAACTTTCCGGAAAACAGGCGGAATTAAAATAAAACTTTCCGGAACAAAAAAAATAAACTTTCCGGAAAACAGGCGGAATTAAAATAAAACTTTCCGGAACAAAAAAAATAAACTTTCCGGAAAACAGGCGGAATTAAAATAAAACTTTCCGGAACAAAAAAATAAACTTTCCGGAAAACAGGCGGAATTAAAATAAAACTTTCCGGAACAAAAAAATAAACTTTCCGGAAAACAGGCGGAATTAAAATAAAACTTTCCGGAACAAAAAAATAAACTTTCCGGAAAACAGGCGGATTTATTTAGCATATTCGCCATTGTCACGGGAAATAAAGCATATGAAATAGTATCAAAATAAATTTAAATTCAATTAATTAAAATAAATGTTTTACTAGAATGAGGATAGAAGAATATCTTTTTGGTTGGTCCTTAATCCCAGGAGGGAATTTTATTCTGCCCTCTCCCATTCAACCTCACATTTTCCCCTCAAGGGAGGTGGCTCCCAAAAATGCGGGTTAAAAAGTATAAATGAAAGTAAGGACCACCCGCTGGGGCCCAACAAAAAATGGCGGTTAGAAAAAATGTTGTTGGCCAAAAAGTCGAAATGGATGGTTTTATAGGGGGAAAAAATGGCCGGAAGGAAGCTGCAATTTCGCTTTCCCCTTCACCCCCTAAATGGGCGGCCATTAAAGCAAACAAAAAAAAAGTCGGTGGCTTCCAACTTTCCCTACCTTCCTTCATTCACTCGAATTCCCTTTACTCATTTTTTGCCCTTTTTTGGCCTATTTCCTTTCGAATATTGGCTAAAATGCCGATCTTCTAAATTTGTTCGCCTCATTTTTGTCAATGGCCAATTTGGCCAGAAAAACAACATCCTCTTCCCAATTTCCATCCCTTTCTCTTTTCTTAACCTTTGTGCCATTTTTGCCGCCTTCAACAATGGCACAAAGGCGACAATTCCCCTTGGCATTTCTGACTCAAAAAGTCAAAATAGAATGGGCGCAAAAGTGTGAATTGGCCTATTGGAATGAATCCCCCCGGCGGGCATTTTTCCCATCCAATCCAGCCAAATTTCCTTGGCCAATGCCTCTTTGACTTTGAGCCGCATTGATTCCCTCTCGCCACTTTTCCTTTTCTCGCCACTTTGCCCAAAAAAGGCCTTCTTGAAAGCGCGCGGTCAAAGTGGGTAAGGAGAAGGATGGATGAGGTCAAGAAGGCAAGAAAAGAAGGCACTTTTGGCCATTGAGTTTGGCCTACGCTCGCCATCTACGGCCTTTTTTGACTTTTCATGCGCTTTCTTCCCTCTTCTTATCAAAGGGCGCAGGCTATTGCCTCGGAGGGCAAAATGGCCAAGTGCGTCCGGGCGGGTACACGTCCCACGGGAATATTTCCCACTCCTCCGTATCCTTATACTTCGTTTTATTCCATGGCTTCTTCGCCCCTCTACTCTGCTGGTGAACATCTTTAAGCCCATTGAAGGGGAAAGGGCACAAAGTGTGCCAGTCAACCATCAACCCCCATTTTTGGGCCAAATGTGGCCAATGGGAGGGGGAAAGGGCACATTTGGGGGTGTCATCCTCATCTCAATATTCGCCTTAAATCCATCCATTTCCCCCACTTCCTTTCCTTTTTGTGCCAATCTCGGTGCTCCATCTTCATCCGGGGCCCTCGGCACCAAATATTCGATGAGGATTAACTCTTCGATGGCGCAAAGATTTTTATCTTCTTGGCCATCGCTTCTAATTCACAATGTCATATCTAATTTAATATTCGGCCCCTCCTTTTTGCTCTTTATCTTTGCGGCAAAGGAAATATTTAATTTTTGATGAATAAATCGCCTATGGCCTAAATTTGAGAGATTTATTCTTTTATTATATAATTTAGATTTTTTATTCTCGATTAGTAATTTCCCCTCCCTACTTTTCTTAAGCTTCATAGTTCAAACCATTCACTAATTTTTCACCCCCATGTCTTATCTAATTTAATATTCGGCTTATTCCCTTTTTCCCCCTTTATCTTTAATTTTTGACGAATAAATCGCAAATAACCCAATGAGGGATTTGATCCTTTCCATTCATTTATTGGCAATCCTTAAGAATTGAGTCCCCAAAGTTTTATTTTTTAGAGCTTTCTTGGGTTTCATGGGTGTTGTACATGAATCTGGTATTTATTTAATCAATTAACATTTATCGTCTCTGTAACCGACTGTCGGAAAATTTTAATAGAATTTTATTTTATTGGTAAAAGTCAGTGCTGTCTATCTAATCCAGATGATATGATAATATCTACAATTCGCAATGATCTCCATTTATTTAATTTTCCACAATTTTTGACAATTCATTCGCGCATAATTTCCCCATATTCTTCTTAAGCTTCAAACCATTTTCACCCCTCAAAAATATTTAAAAAATATTTGAATGACCGGGGACTCGACTTCTTCTTCCCCAAATTTGTTGGCCTCCTCATCATCCACTGCCTTGCCAATTCTTTGCCTCATCGACTGGAATGCCCCAAAATGCCGAGAACAATTCGTTCAAATTCCGGCTCCAAAATTTGCTTCCAATTTTTTGGCAAATTCCGCCGAGGAATACAATTTTGAGGAGGAGGAGGAAAATGAGGGGAAAAAGGGTCAATCGACCACTCAAAAAAGTGAAAATTAAATTCTGGAAATAAAAATTTTTAAAAATATCAATTTTCATTATAACAAATTGGATAAAAATATAAAATTAATTTTTATTTAATTTTTTACATTAAATTTCTAGGCTTCTTCACGCCAATTGTCTCCAAACCATTCCAACGTCCTTTGGCCCTTTCATCGACCACAAATCTGCCCAGTACCACCCAAACATCTCCGTCAACTCAGCCAACATCCAAATCAACTTTCTCCATCACCACCAAATTCATTAGCAGTGCCAAACCATCTTCAACCACCCAAAAAGGCTCAAATATTCCAAAAAGTGGTCGGTTCAAAATTTTAAATTATTATTAAATTATTTAGGCCAATTTTGGCCATTTCCCCCTCAATATTCTTTTTTTTCCAATAATAAAATATTTTCCCATCTTTTTCACATTTTTTGCTGCTTTTCAATTCCAATTTCATAAAAATGTGTCCGTCAATTTGATGTTTTGTTTTTTATTCCGGCGCTTTTTGTGTGTCTCCAAAATGCCATTTTTGCCCAATTTCATATTTTTTGCTTACATTTTTGGCCTCCTCTTTCTTTCGCCCATTTTTTTGCACTTTTTGCACGCTTCAATTGTCCATAAATTCGGCAAACCATTTTTATTATTTTTTGGGTGGAACAAATATTCCAATATTTTTGATGCCATTTTTTCTCCAATAAATTTACCTTCCAAATAAATTTTTCGATCCGTCTCAATTGCCCAATTTTATGGATTTAATTCACTTTTTTGGAAGCCGAAGGGCACATAAACCTATTTTACCGCCACAAAAAAAGGTGTCAATTTTCATACACAAAAAAAAGAAGGGGAACTCTAAAAATGCCACCTCTCTTTTCCGAATGGCCAACCCAAAATTATTTTGTTTTTGGGCCTCACAATATTTCTCCAACAAATTGCCAACTTCCAAAGGATGGAAATGGAAATGCCAATAATAATAATAAATAATAATCATTTTCATCACGCTATATTACCCCTCCTCCTCCCCACAAAAGTTTTACTCAAAATTGGCTCTTTTTCTTCTCAAAACTTTCTCCGATTTCCTTTTAGGCAGCACTGGCACGGCAATGGCACCCATCCACCCACCCATCACCAAAAAAAGTTTGAAGTCCATTTTGAATCCAAAAAGCATATCCCCCCCCCCCCCCCAAAATGTGCCCATCCCACTATGAAAAGAGCACTCCAGCTTCCAGCACGCACTTTTTCTTCTACTCAAATTCATTCACACTAAAATTTATTTATCCTCTCATCAAATTCTCACAAAAATGCACCAAATAAATTCAAATCATAATTTTTTTCACCGTTATTTTCTAATATTTTTTGTAAATATTTCAACGTTCTTTTATATACTTTTATGCGCCAATTTCGGAGGGTCAAATTTTTCGAAAATCGAAATTTCGGAGAGTCAAATTTTTCGAAAGTCGATGTCATCTCCTGATGTTTTTTAATATTAAAAAGTCGAAATTGAAATTATTTTGCTTTTAAAATTTTGAATAATCCAAATAATTTACAACAATAAAATATTTTTTAAAATTCTTTCAAATTTTCAAATCATTTTGGCACATTTTACATTTACACTCATCACACTGCACAATTCACTCTAATTTATTAACCACTCACATTTTCCATCCAACTTCCTCGAATAATCCAAAAAATTTATTAAAAAGTTTCTCAAAAAATACCAAAAATTATTTACAAAAAACTCATCTATTGGGCGACGAATGGGCAATTAAATTTAATTAGATGGCGGCATTTTTCATTGAAAAGAAGGAAAAGGAGTTAGGCACAGGAGAGAAAAGTTGAATGTGCCGGCGGCAAATAATTTGATTTTTTTTGACGCGGCAAATGCAAATCGAACAAAAAAAGTGGCACGAGAAAAAGCCACCCATTTCAGCCACCCTCCTTTCTCCTTTTTAGGGAATATCCATTATCCAACCCCCCGCTAGAATTGTAGATATATTAAATCCAAAATTAATAAATAATATAGTATAAAATTTAGATGAATTCAGTCACCCAAAAATTTTATTAATAATGGATTACGAAACCAATAAACAATAATAATAAAAAAAACTATGTCCATTTTAAAGAGGTTAGAATTAGAACTTAGAGATTAAAAGTAATTTCTAATTTTCCAGTACTAATTAAATTTCTTTTAAAAATTGAGAATAGGAAAATATTCTTTTAATAACAAATGAATTATTGAATTTAATTCTACAATAAATTTTAATTTTTTTATCATATTTTCGATTGACTCAAAGGTTCCTTAATTAGAGAAAATTATTTTCTAAAAGTTATATTTTGATGAATTTATTCCCGTAATTATGAGAAATAAGCCGCAAATCTCGACATTAAGTGTTTAAATTTTAAATTAAATAAATTAGAAAATTAAACCTGAAATAAACATGGAATCCGTCCATTAAATTTGGCATCCCTGAAACCTCCAAATAGTAATCCCCAAACATTTTTTTATTGGCCATATTTGCAGCGGCCAATTCCTCATTCTCCTCCAAATCCTCTGATTCCTCCTCCCGGCGATCTTCTTCATCATCCTCCGCCGTCAACTCCTCCATCAACCGGTCCAACCAAATGCCAGGTAGCCGTGAACAACTCGAATTATTGGCCGCCCAACGCCAACGATTCCAACAAAATTCGGCCACCGGGGACAAAAGCCAGGGAGGATATTATGAGCCAGTGGGCGGATGGCCACTGCGCACCAGGACTTGGCCAAATGGCCGAAGATTGGGCCAAGATGGAGTGAGGAAATGGCAGAAATTGAGGCCACCGAAAATAGTGGGCGAATCTGGCCAACAAAGGAATTGGCCAAAGGAAAGGGAGGAAAAGAAGACAACAATGACGAAAAGTTCGAGCAGTACCCAAAAAGTGACCAAAACAATAGCGAAATCAACAGAGGCCACAACAACGACGACCACAGCGAAAACAACAAAAATGACGACGGTAAAAACAACGACAATGATGCTAAAACAAACCGAACGGGTCACGGTCGATCCAAACATGAAACCTGGCGTCCATTTCACTTTTGGTAGAGGGCAAAAAAATATAAAAATTTAAAATAAAAAAATAAAAATTTTATAAAAAAAATATTGCCCAAAATTTGGCTTTCTTTCCTCCATTCTCGCCCACTGTCAAACAAAATTTGTTCTAATTCACCTGCTGTCCAAAATTTCCATTTTCCCTAAAAATCTTTCACTTTCAATTTTCCTTAAATTCTTTTCTATCACTTTTATTTTTTTTCTTATTTTTGGAATTTTTTTTTCCTACATAAAAATGCGTGCTGGAAGTAAATAAATAAATTAGAGGGCATTTTTTGGCATTTTTGAATCCAAATTTGCATTTTATTGAGGAATAAAAGGAAATAAAAATTTTAGATTAATTTTTATTTTAAAAACTCAAAAAATTGATTCCCAAATATCTGCCAATATTTTTTGCTAATTTGCCGTGTGATTTGGCTTTTTTTCCTCTCCTTTCTTGATGAAATGAATTGCTTTTTCCAATTTATAATTGATCTTTTTTCCTTCCCCAATTTCCCCTTTATTTCCCTCACAGCACATCCAAAATATTACCCCAAAATAATTTCACAAATTCCTTTCACCGAGTGCCCTTCGCCATTTTGCACATTTTGCAGGCCAAAAATGTAAATAAATAGGAATATTTATTTATTTTATTGAAATTCATTGAAATAATGCAAAAAAAGGGAATCCTCTACAGTATTTCAGTGTCTAATTTGCCTGGGGGGCTTTAAATTTCTGCTGACTGACTATTTATTATTTTCGCTCAAAAAGGAAATTTAAAAATGCTTTCCGAATTTTGCGCATTAACAATATTTAAATAAATTAATTAGTTTCATTGGTTTATTAGTCTCCATCCATTAGCATTTTGATATCAAAATGATTGATCGAAAATATAATTGATTAGAAAATATTTTCGTCGAATAGTGAAAACTCCCTGATTTTTTGGCCTATTTTTTCAGAGTTTTTTGATCAGAAATTTTGCCAATTTAATCCATTATTTATTTTATTTGATCGATTATGGGCTATTATAGATAATCGTATAAATTTGCTAAATTTAAAGCAAATATTCACTAGAAAAATTGATTAATGAGCAAAATTCACACAGATGATCAAATTTTGTTGCTCCAAATAAGGCACCAGTATTTTTGGATAATTTTCTAAATAAATATTTTTAGTATTTCTTCATTTAAACATTCCATATTTTCATTTTCCATTGTTTCCAAATTTTTCTTTTTTTGAACTTTTCTTTGCTTCCTTTTCATTCTTTGCTGGGGAAAAGAAAGCCAAAAATTGGCTGTCAAATTTTAATAAAAAATTCAAATAAAAATAATTTAAAAATGTGAATCACACGAACAAAAATTCAGCGCCCACGGCATCAACCACCGCTGTACAGCGAAAATTGTCACCATCAACGCCCACCACATTGGCACATCGATTTCCGGTCGGACCGGATGATCCAACACTTTACGCCGTTCGTCCAACCACTCCAATGAACGGAGCGGCATCCGCTTTTGGGACGCAGAATACGGCGCCAACGGTGAGTGAAAATGGAAAATATTTTTAGTTTATTTATTTTTTACAGTCAATTGGGCCACCGACTTCAACAAATCAATTGGGCTTTGACAAAAAAATTTTGATTGGCGGTCAGTAAAACGGACAATTTGGAAAAATTGAACCGAATTTTGAATTAGGAAATAAATTTACATTATAAATTTAAATTATATTTATGGGTTCTATAAATTTTTAGGGAATTTAAATCCGGGCAAATTTTATTGAAAAAAAAAGTTTAATATTCTAATTCTAAGTCATCCTAAATACTTAATCAATAATAGAAAGAAGAAAGTGATAATGCCGATGGCATTTATTACCGTATACTTATTACTTATCGGTTAACTAGCACAGCAGAGTCAGATTTTTCAACCTTCATAAAATCACATTATATTGCCCCCAAAATTTGCCATAATATTCTAAATCCTAAAATAGTATTTTTAAGTTTTGTTTCCATCATTTATGGAAAATAAAATCAAAATTTCAAAAAAAATTTCCACTGATGGTAGATCAGCAGATGGCATTTCTCCCTCAATTTTATTAGATAATTTCATACTATTCAAGTGAATTCAATTATATTTTTTGCAGTTGGCTCTATGAGCATCATTTTCATGCTTGGGGCCATTCTTTTCTGCGTATTCGGGTAAGTCTAAAATATCCAACATTCCTCGTTGTAATCCCAAATATTATTTATTAGATGTGGCAAACGGTGTAGTAATATTTATTCGCAAATTGCTGCTGCTGCCGGCGTCAGTTCCACCTCAAATCAAGTGCCTCCAGGCTTCAAGGCCGGCTACACTCCAATTCCGCCAAATGAATTTGCATCGCCTCAAATGCAACATCAAATGGCCAGTTTCGAGAACAATGGAACGACGGCTCGCAATGCCGTGGCAGCAGGTGGCACAGCTACGGTGACGACAAGTTTACTGAGGAATGGTGGCGGAGGAGGTGGCCAAATTGGGAATGGAATTGGGGCGACGGAGAGAGGTCAACCGACTCGAGTGATTTTAGCCAATGGCAATGGACGCCTTCGAGAAACCACTTCATTGGTAAATGCCGGCACAGGTGGCCAACAACAACAAAGAAAAAGGGAATTCAAGGAGTGGTATGTGTGAACTGAATAACAAGAAGGAAGGTTAAATGAAGAATTTTGTCAAGTGAAATAATCAGTGCCAATTTGCCAACCCATTTTATATAATATATTTGAGAAATAAGTCAAATTATGAATTTATTCATTCCATTCATCACATTCCCTTTCCTCAAATGTTTTTCATATAAATTCATTACAATATTTTTTATAATTTTAATAATCAAATTAATTTACCCACATTCCATAATATTTGAATTCATTTAAACATTGCCATTTCTTGTCTTTGCTCAACCTCCCCAACAAACCACAACCAATTTACTCATTTTTGTAAATTTTAATTTTCATGAATTTGCAATAAAATTTTAAACAAATTGATTGAAAAAGGAATAAATTTAATAAAATTATATGATTTTTTTTTCATTTCAAGTGGTAGCAAATTGAAGGAAGAATAGGCTATAAAATTTGAAAAGTCCGGATTTTCTCTCCCCTTTGTTTTGTTAATTGTTCTTTTGATTTACGCCTTTCTGTTGTCGATCTCATACATAATGTGCTCTTTTAGAGAGCGTCCACTCCACAGCATATGTTTCGTCCAGAAAATTTTAAATTTATTTAATTTGTTCCGGAAAGTTTATTTAATTTGTTCCGGAAAGTTTATTTATTGTTCCGGAAAGTTTATTTAATTTGTTCCGGAAAGTTTATTTATTGTTCCGGAAAGTTTATTTAATTTGTTCCGGAAAGTTTATTTATTGTTCCGAAAAGTTTATTTAATTTGTTCCGGAAAGTTTATTTAATTTATTCCGGAAAGTTTATTTAATTTGTTCCGGAAAGTTTATTTAATTTGTTCCGGAAAGTTTATTTAATTTGTTCCGGAAAGTTTATTTATTTTTATTTGTTCCGGAAAGTTTATTTAATTTGTTCCGGAAAGTTTATTTAATTTCTTCCGGAAAGTTTATTTAATTTCTTCCGGAAAGTTTATTTATTTGTTCCGGAAAGTTTATTTAATTTGTTCCGGTTGATCCGGAAAGTTTATTTTATTTGTTCCGGAAAGTTTATTTAATTTCTTCCGGAAAGTTTATTTATTTATTCCGGAAAGTTTATTTATTTTTATTTGTTCCGGAAAGTTTATTTAATTTGTTCCGGAAAGTTTATTTAATTTGTTCCGGTTGATCCGGAAAGTTTATTTAATTTGTTCCGGTTGATCCGGAAAGTTAATTTATTCCGGAAAGTTTATTTATTTGTTCCGGTTGATCCGGAAGGTTTATTTATTTGTTCCGGTTGTCCAAAAAATTTATTTTCATTACGGAAGGTTTATTTATTTTGTTCCGAAGTTTATTTTTTTGTTCAGAAAAGTTTATTTTTTTGTTCAGAAAAGTTTATTTTTAGTTCCGGATTTATTTAATTTGTTCCGGAAATTTTATTTATTTCATTCACAATTTATTGTGCACAAAGTAATTTTTTTCATTTTTAAGTTTTAATTTATGTTTCTTTCCGGTAAATAATTCAACTATATCAATAAATCGCACCAATTCTCATTTTTTTTATTCATTTAAAATGATAGATGTAAACATTTGTTAAAAAAGGAGCAAATTTATCACAATAAGTTTTATTCATTATTAATTGTCACATTCAAATTATTGTTCATCAATTGGTTCACCCGCATTCTCTCAATAAAGTTGTCCCATTGGCTTCAAATGTTCAGAAATCTTAAATATCAAAATTTTAAATGATAAATGAGGTGGAAAAAGCAAAAAGCGAACCTTTCCCGGCGGCATGATCACCAAATTTCCCCAGTTTCTCGCCCACCTTGAATTGACAACCGGTGGCTTGCACAACATCCTCAACCGAACAATCCGTATAAACTTCCACGAGGGTTAATCCTTCGACAGGATCAACATCGAAAACCGCCTTAAAATGGGAATATATAAATTTAATGGAGAATTTAAAATTGTTTGGCCTACCATTTCTGTGATTATCCTCGACACAACATTCTTCCCCGTCAATGGCAATGTGCATTTGTCCAAAATTTTATGTGCTCCTCCCTTTGCCGTATGCTCCATTGTGACAACCACACGAGAGCCGGGTGCCGAAACCTATAAATTGGAAGACCATTTTTAAATTTAAATTAATTTCATACCAAATCCATTGCTCCGCCCATTCCTTTGACCATTTTGCCGGGAATCATCCAATTCGCCAAATCGCCTTTCTTTGACACTTGCAAACCGCCCAAAAGCGTTAAATCGATGTGACCGCCCCGAATCATGCCAAACGACTCGTCCGATCCAAAAATGGCGGCACCCGGTAGAAAAGTGATCGATTCTTTGCCGGCGTTGATTTTGTCCGGGTCCTCTTCGCCCTTTCGAGGATATGGGCCCTGGCAGTGAATTTATTCGGATTAAAAGAATGGAAATTGGAGGAACGAACCACGCCGAGCACACCATTCTCGGATTGGAGATGGACACGAACATTGGGCCGCAAATAGTTGGGACAGAGTGTAGGAATGCCAATGCCCAAATTCACTGAAATAATTTTATTAAATTAAAGTTAATTTGAGCTTTACTAACCGTACATCCCATCTTGAAATTCCAAAGCCGCTCGCCGGGCAATAATCTCGCGGACTCTTTCAGCCTGATCCATCCCTTCATCTGCTGAGCTCTTCTTCTTCTCATTGTCCCGAAAAATGAGTTTCTCAAATGGTTTTTTGTAATTTTTGCCCGCCTCAATCAGTCGATGGCAATAAATTGAAGGCACGTGAATCTGAGTAAGTAATTAAATTTTGCCTTTTTTATTAGGTAAATTACTTGTTCCGGCGGAATTTGGCCAACTTCAACCAGCTCTTCCACCTCAACAATTGTACATTTACTCGCTTTACACATTGGAATATTGAAATTGGCCGCTGTTGACCTAAAATTTACTAATAAATTAATTGAATTTATTTCTTCTCGTATTTAACCTGAATACCAAATTCCCCAATTTGTCTGCTTTCCATGCTTTAATCAGCGAAAAATCGCCTCGAATTGCTTCCTCCAGCACATAATTAATTCCGTTGAATTGTCTCGTCTAAAATCAATTTTAATTTTACTAATTATTGGATAAAACCTCTCTCGGACTGCTGGCCATTTCCATTTTTCCCTTCTCTGTTTGGCTGTATTTGATTGGTGCACCGCCTTCCTGGATTAAAGTGCCAAAACCGGTTGGAGTGTAGAAAGCCGGGATGCCTGCTCCACCGGCACGGATTCGTTCGGCCAAAGTGCCTAAAATTTATTCAATAAATAATTTATTTATTTTTTCAATACCTTGTGGTGTAAATTCCAATTCCAATTCGCCGGCCAAATATTTTCGTGCAAATTCAGCATTTTCGCCCACATATGAGGAAATCATTTTGCGAACTTGACCGGATTTGAGCAATAAACCGAGGCCAAAATTGTCGACGCCAGCATTGTTTGAAACACAGGTCAAATCGCGAACATCGCTTTGGACGAGAGCGGAAATCAAATTTTCGGGAATGCCGCAGAGACCAAAACCTGAAGATGAAAATATTTATTGAATATTTTTTTTCGGAAATGAACCTCCAACAAGAAGTGTGGCCCCGCTGGGTATATCTCTGATTGCGTCGGCAACGTTGGCATAAATTTGTGCATTTCGCCGGGTACTTGTGGAAAATCCGCTGATAAAATCGATTTTCTAAATATATATATTTTTAATATTAAGTGAAGTACTAAATTTACTTTTGACAATGAAAACAGCAAAATATGTGATCTCCGAATCATTATTAGCAAATTTATAATTTAACAATTAAATAATCTAAAAGAATAAAACATTGGGAATGGAAGAATTGGGGAAGGAAGGGAAGGGGTGGGCAAACAAAAAATTGTCACGTGGTGGTGGTGTAAAATGTGAAAATTTTTGAAGAGACAAACGAAAACAAAAATAACTAAAACCAGAAACCACGCATTGACTTCTTATTTAATTTTAATTTAATTAAATTTTTTTATTGTTGAAGAATTCATTTTCATGACTTTGAAAAATTTTCACAAAGCCGTTTTTGCAAGACCCTACATTTTTCTTAAGCTAATTCAGCCTTCCTCCTCATTCAAAACATTAAGTAAAAGTATCAATAGTAAAAATCTACATGGATCATCATAATTCATAAACATAAAATAATTTTATCGATCGATTAATTTAATCCATAATAAATTAGGAAAATAAACAACTAGCAAAATGTAAATATGTCTCAAATTCATATATCTTCTTTAAAATTGATTTTTCATGTCGCGCAATTTCTGCATTGTGGTAATTTCTCCATCGGTGCCAAGTTTTTGCTGTATTTCCGGATTTCTATTAAATGTCAAAATTAATTAAAGAGAATTCTTATTTAATCATTTACCCAACTCGCATAAATGGATTGTACATTTTCTCATCGGCCACCGTCGACGGAATTGTATAATGGCCGGCTTTTCGTTCTGCTTGCGCCCATGCCAATTTCTTCTTCACATTTTCATTTTGCGGTTCAACGGAAAGTGCAAATTGTAAATTCTTGACCGTGTATTCATGTCCACAATAGACCAGCTAAATATTAAAATTTGAACTCAACAATTGCGAAGAGAATGACTCACCGTGTCATCCGGGAGTTTTGCAATTTTCTTGTTTAGTGCCGTGTGCATTTGGGTGGCATCACCTTCGAAAAAACGACCGCATCCTCCGATGAACAGGGTGTCGCCAGTGAACACTGCCCTTTGATTGCTTGCCTCATCTTCCACATAATAGCAAATGTGGGTATTTGTGTGACACGGTGTGGCCAATGCGGTGACTTTCAGTGAGCCCAGCTCAAATTTTTGTCCATCCTTGAGAACGGTGTCAATGGCTTCAATCCTGTTTGCATCGCCCCCGTAAATTTCAATGTCATTTTGGGCCATTTTTAATGCGCCTGTTCCGCCAGCATGATCCTGTGTATGTGCAAAATATTATATTAATTTAATTCATTATAATAAATGATCAAACCCAATGATGATGAGTAACAAAAGCCGCTTTTAATTTGGCATCATTTGTATTCACTTCTTTGAGAATCTTAAATTATTGAATTAGTAAACAAAATAAATAATTGTTTTGGCTCACGGATTTGACGTCAACAGGGTCCACAATTGCTGCCGTCCGACTTTGTTCGTCCAAAATCAAATACATGTAATTATCCTCATTTGCTGGAATTGGTGTAATCCGCATTGATCTTTTCGTTATTATTGAGTTTTGCTGTTTAATTGCTTTAATATTATTTAAAATTAATTTAAATAACATTTAATTATTCAGTAACTGGAAAAATTAGATTGAATGAAAAGCGATTAAATAAATCCAATGTCTTTGCCTACAATAATGAAATATCAGTGTTAGCTGATAAATGATAAAGCGGATAAAGGGTGGGGTCGATTTGATTTTTATCTGTGTATTCGGAATGCGGAACGTAAACGTCTCTGATTCGATTTTCAGAATTTCAATGTTCATGTTCATGAATTGTGAATTCTTTATTTCTCTTCTCTCATATCTCTCCGAAAAATGCACTATTTCCCCAATTTGGGACAATAAGTCGACAAGATTATTTGTTTAAAAAATTTCAAAATTTCAACTAGTACCTCTTTTCTTTACAGAATGAAATTTAGGAGACAATTTATGAAAAATGATTAATGGGAGAAAGTGAGCAAATTAATCCTATTTCCTATTGTTGCTCCTAGCCAATTATGTACTGTTGGTCCATTGTTGATGCTTGTGGTTGTGGGATTCGTTTGAATCGAAATATAATGGTTTAAGATATTTTCGCTAGCAAACCATTTAACATTTTTGTAAAACTCATTGAGATGCGTCGAAATATATATGGTTGGTCTGATTTGGCCTGAAACTAAACTAGTTTTAAACCAAAAACTTGAAACGGTTTAAGTGGTTTAAACTCATACATGTTTAGACCAAAACAAACAAATTAATATATGAATCAACGCGTCTCAATAAGCTCTCTAAAAATGTTAAAATGGTTTGCCTGGGCCTAAATAAGTTTTTGCATCAAAATAGGTGCTTTTGTCCACAAAAATGTGGCACTCTACTATAAAAATTAAAAATGGACTGAATAGATACTGTAGGCTTAATTATGCACAACATAATTTCCAAATTTACAAACAAACAAAAACATTTTATATGGGATTTTCTCCACTTGAATATTTTCCTTTAAAATACTCATCCTCCGTGGGAATGCATTTTAACATTAAAAGGACTTTTTTGGCAATTTACTTTCATTTCGAACCAAAGGAAAACAATTTAAAAACTTTATATTTTTTACAAATTTCTGTATTTAAAAATGATGCGAATAAAGGAGGCCATTCAACGTCGAAAATTGATTCAGCAACTCAATGATGAATATTTGGCCACCCAAATCGACACAGAACCGCATCCTTATGGCCATAGTCAGTCATAAATATGTGGAAATTTAATATAAAAAATAATCTATATGGAAAATCTATTAAATTGTGAAAATCCCAAAATTTTCAAGAACGTTTTTCTGGTTTTTCTTGTGCCAAACTTTCCTATAGCACTCAATCCGCTACCGGAGATGATGTGGGCGATGGGAGCAGCAAAAAGAGTGCCGATTTTGTGGGGATTGCCGAAAACCATGAAGCATACATTTCGTTGGCCCAATTTGTGGGGGAATTTAATGGGAGATTGACGGATGGACATGTAATGTGAAATGAATGGGGGGTGGAAATTATTCGATGGGATATTAGAAAAGATTAAAATGAGTAGTATTCAAAATGGAGAAAAGGTTATAAAGGTTCAATGGTTTGTCCTAAAGTACCAAATCCTATTCCAATCGATAGATCTCATCAAAATGTGTTGATTTATATATAATTTGTCGTGGTTTGATCAAAAATTAATGGTTTTAAACCGCTTAAACCATTTTTCTGTTTTGGTTTCAAAACTTGTTTAAAATTTGTTAAACCTAAGCCAAATCATTAATAAACGATATATTGATTGGGTATATGGTTTGTGTGGGTCAACATCAAAACCATTATAATCTTTTCGCCTTTTTCAATACCGTATAACCTCCATCAGAAGAACCCTTTCTCTACTAATTCCCCCGTCTCGATCGATTTTGAGGACCCATAACTCCCGGTAGGGCAAACCTTAAAGAAAATTTTTATTGCATTTTCTTAATTCCCTAAAGCTCTACAAAATCCACTATAATTTTTTTCAAAAATGTCCACAATTTAAGGAATTTAGACCTCTATTTTCCTAATTTTTGAGAGATTTCCTCGTGAGGAATTAAAAGAGATAAACCGTGATTATATTTTCTGCATGTTTTTTAACCATTTTAAATATTTACTAAATAAAATTAAAATAATTATAAAAGAGACGTGCCCTCCGTGTCACTTGGAATCGTTTGTCGGAACCGCCAAAGACTTCTGGCCGAGGAGTGTTAAAAATAATGGAAAGGGTAAATTGGAAAATAAATAAGGAAATAATATTCGATTCAATGAAGATATTCGAAGAATTGATGAGCAAAAATCCGGAAATGATGCACTGTTTTTACCGAAGTGCATTCATCAAATGTATGGAGGATCGGAAAAGGCAAATCCGTGGCACGGGCACCATCGTGACCGTCCGGGATCATGGTGAAAAAGTGCGGGGATAAGTTTTCAATTTAATTAATTTTAAGCGCATTTATTGATTGAACTAATCGATGGAATAATGTGCATTCTGTTCGATGTGCCCAATGTGAAACCAATTTGGGATCCGGTTGCCATTGGCAAAGTTCATGCCCGCCTCATTCCCTTCGGATTTGACAAGGAAATTTGGCATACGCTTGGGGCAGTTTTGGCTGAGGGTAATCTATAAATACCATATACCCTCTACTAGAAGCTCACCTCCTAATAGAATCCCACCTTCTGCTTTGAGCTATCTTTTGGCAAGGTGAACTTTTTTCATAGTGCCATTGAGCTTTACAAAACGCTGTTTTTTTTCAAAAATATCCACAGACAACAGAGTTAGACCAAAATTGTGCCCATTTTTGGGGCTTCTAATAGAGTGGATACTATATTCTACCAATTTAATGACATTTTCCTGTTAAATTCAGTGATGTTTTGCCAAGATTGTGTTCGAGCATATCCGTTGGCCGCAAGCGCATGGTCAATGTTGAGTGTTTCATTGAGTGATCGAATGTTTCGGCATACAAAATTGCCAGTACCCGTTGAGTTTTACCCAATTAATTCCAAATAAATTTTGCTAAATTCCCTTTTTAACTTTTGAATAAATAATAACTCATCAATGCACAAATAGAATTCAAAACATTCGAATCAAATAAAAAATGCATTTTGGCCTCGTTTATGAATAAATGAATATCCGTCATCAATCTTGTCCGTTCTCAAATCCATCAAAACAAAGGCAAATATGTCACTTGGACACTTTTGGGTCTAATGGATGGAAAGCAACTTTTTCCCTCACTAAAATTCAGCCACTTTTCCATTTTCGGACACAATTTACCATTTAAATAAAATAATTCTTCTTTTTAGATTCCAATACTTGAATTTATGGCCATTTTGTCATTCCAGATGCGTTCAATTTCGAAGCAAAGTGGCGATTGGTCCCAACAAACGTCGATGAATACGGACAATACTCTGCTGAATTTGTCGGCCGATCTACAAAGGAAGGCGATGATTTCGCTGCGTGGCACTGGCCATTGTCCCAGTTCGACGGCTTCCTCCTTTCGCCGGGCATCGGAATGCGTGAAACAAAAGAGAATGGAATTACAAAAAGAACATCAACAGGAAAAGAATAGGAAGAAGAGTATTGTGGGTTGGAAACAGCAAAGGACATTCAGCCGAGATGGCCGGAGAACTTCACTAGGACTTGGGGCCCATCAAATTCAGCAACAAACTCAGCAACAGAAGCAACAGCAGCAATTAGGCGAACAACGGAGGACAAGTTCATTGGCAGGTGAAATTATTCACTCACCCGAATTTATTTTAGATTAATTTACAGTAGAGTTACTAAATATTAGTCCTAATCTAAGGCTAAAGTTATTTGGGGCAAGAACTTGGCCTAATAAGCTCTCTTCTCAGGTCTTCGCCGGAGGCATAAGCCCCCAATGGCCCAAACCAAAAAACGGGATAGGATAAAGGGAACTCGACTTTTAATTATTATTTATATATTGTGCGGCAAAATTCTGATAACATAAAGTCGCAAAAGTTTGATAGAAAAGTGAACATTTGGGTGAAAAAAAGGGTGCGTTAAAATAAGCAGATTGGGGCAATATTTGATTGATAGGGTGATGGGGGTGATTGGGGCAAAAAGTGGACAGTAGGGCAAATGGAAAAGACCTTATAGGTAGGCATTATTGCCATTGACATGATAGATGATACCAAATACAACCTAGACAATTACTATAAGAATGCACTAATGCAAAAATGTAGAATTTAATTTTAGAATAGACAGAATTAATTTATTAATACAAAATAGGCGGAATTAATTTAAGTAAATTTGCAGGAGTGGGACGCGATCCGAGTGCAACACCAAATCGAGAGCGTCCAAAGCTGGAGAAGGCGCCCTCCTTTTTTAGCCGTACAATTGCCAGTTTGGCCAGCCCAATGCCCAGTTCATCCTCCTTTGACTCTCAACACCGAAAAGGCAGCAGTGGAGGGCACGGACATCGGATTGGTGGAAGCAGTCGAAGTAGGGAGAAAAAGAAAAAGGGAACAATGCCGCCTTCCCCGTTGGCAATGATGCCATCATCGGCGGCGGCTGCGGCTGGCAATAATATTTTGGGCCAATCACCGAGGATGATGAGTGGCGAAAGGAAACTTCAAAAACAGCAAGCCTACAATCGGACACCTCAAAAATTACAAAAACAATCTTCCATGGCAAATTTGCGACCTCGACTCTATTCATCAGCAGAGCAATCCACATGAATTGATGATTCCCCGGAATATATTTTTCTGAATATTTAATGCTCTTTGGATTTTTTAATGCTTATTTGAATGATCTAAATTCAACCTGCAATCCCATTATTCTGAATAAAATATTTTTACTCCCAAAGTGTATTGCACTAAAATTGGAATTCATTTAATCATACTCAACAATTCAAATTAACCAATCATCAATTTTTCTAAATCAAATATTCCAAAAATACTCACAATTTTTAGTAAGCTGGAATTATTCCCCAAATACTAAATCTGAGGAGCAGGATTTTTTTTCTTAAACATGCTAAAAATAAGCTGATTCAATACTTTGCATTTTTTGAATGCTTCTTTGAATATTTTTGTGTGTTCCAATGAAGTTACAACTGAATAAAAATTTTTTTACTTTGAATAAATTGCAGTTTTAAAATAGAATTCATTCGTTTAATCAGGCGTATTTCAAGGTAGATATTAGCTATCATCTCTTTTTAATCAAATATTCTTCTCTTTCCTTGTTCCTTCACCAATGAATTCATTTTAAATTTAATTTATGTTTTCCTGCTGACCGGCACCGGATGTTAGCTTCATTGATTCCCCCCCCCCCCCCCCAATTCGAGGCACAAGAGGACATTGGCACTTTTTAGCTGGTCATAATTTCAGCATTCATTTTCATCTATTGTTTTGTTGGACCTCCTCAATTTCTATCATTGGCTTGGGCCTCTGTTTTGTTGTTTCCACTTCGATGGTCACATCATATGCCAAAATAGCCCCCTTCGGCTTCATCATTGGTCCATATCCTCCATCCCCATCCATTGGAGGCCGGAAAGATTGGCACCAAAGCAGGTGAGAGGAATAAATTTAGGAACGAAAATTGAGTCAGCACTCCAAGGACATTGCCCCCATCGTCATTGGACAATCCCACTTCCCCTCGGGCGAGTTATTTCCATGGAAACATTTCATTGACGGCCAAAAATGGATGCACAGAGGCATTTCACCTTTTCCATAAAAATTCAAAAATAAACATTGTCCAATTTTTGGGAGAACAAATAAAAATATTTAATTCATTTCCTGAATCTACTGAAAAATATTATCTGCCAATTCCGAAACAAAATTCCATTTATTAGACCCATCCATTTTTTTCCATTTGAATGCATTTCGATGTCCCAAAATTTAATATTTTTTGGCCAATTCAATTTTGTGAATATTTCAATTTAGAAGCAAAAATGTTGGAAATTTATTGGCCAAAATGAATTCCCAACAAAATGGTCATCAAAAGCAGGAGGAAAATGATATTTTGGAAGCCCGTTTTCGGCTTCAAATTTTTGCCATTCTCCGAAGTCCGGATTCACTGAGGAAATTACTCAATGCCGATGGCCAGCAATGTTCGATTCTTCGACTGGATTTGGGCAGATTTTTGGCTGCCTATTTTCTCAATTTCAATTTTGCCACATTTTTTGCCAACTTCGACAAAAGTAAATAAAAATGAGTAATTTTTTACCCAAAAAAATAATATTTTTTACCAAAAAAAGTAGTTTTTGACTTCTAATAAATCAGAAACCGGTTTAAACCCTATAAACCTTATACTAATTTGTAGATTTCATGGAGACACATCGAATGGTATATATTTCTTAGTTTAAATCGAAACTAAACGAATTAAACCGTTTAAACCATATTTCAAATTTTGGTTTTAAACATAAAATGTTGGGCCAAAATATGACTTTTTATATACCATTCGATGCGTCTCGATGAGATCTACAAATTGGTATAAGGTTTGAAGAGTCTAAAATCGGTTTCTGGTTTATTAGAAGTCAAAAACTACTTATTGGCGAAAAAAATATTTTTGGGTAAAAAATATTATCCTTTTCAATTTATGAAAATATTTTTCTAGTTTCGCCATTTCCTTCTTCCAAAGGATGTATTCTGCCAAATTTATTGCTTTGGGCAGAATTTGATGAAAAATGGCTGAATTCCAATGAATTTGTTAAAAAAGAAGGAAAATCCCAGGCAAATCGTGCAATTTGGGAAAGGCGTCAATTGGGCCAAATATTGTCGGCCGAATGTTCCCCGACATTGGCTCTTCGCATTTTGTTGAAGGAAGGCCGAATTTTGGAAGCCATTTTCCTTGCCGACCATTTCAACGATTCCCGTACGGCATTGGCCCTTCGATTTTTTGCCGATCGAACATTTTGGTCACATTTTTGACAATTTATAAATTATAAATAATCAATTTTCCCAATTTTAGCCTTAATTTATTTTCTGATTTTTGTCATCAAATTTTGGTTGAAAAATTATTTGAGGCAATCGAAATGGGCAATGGAAACAATTTTGGCCAAATTGATGGGGAAAACATGGACCAAAATATGGAAAAATTCATTCAACGCCAAATTGAAGTGGAATCCATTCAAAAATATTCCCCCAATTTATTCATTTTAATTTAAGGCCACCCTTCAAGTGGATATTCTTTTTGGGGACCAATTTGATGTGTACAAAAATGGATTGTTAGGTGAATTGATGGATGGCTGTGCCGAAATGATGGCCGCCGAATTTGGCAAATTTTTTGATGGACAACATTTTGGAAGTGGAGTGGAAAATGATGACGACAATTTTGGCCGCATTCTTGGCCATAACGTTGCCAAGGTAAAAACACATTAATTTGGAATGAATTTGACATTTATTTTTGGGCCAATTTGGAAATTTTGAATTTATTTTTGAAACTAATTCTTTTGGAATTTATGAAATATTTATTTTCAGTATCTTTTCCCTCTTTTGCCTCGTCCCCCAATTTATTCGCCTCCATTATCCGATGAATTGCCTTGCGATTCTGAATCTTTGGCCTGGATTAAAATGCATCATTGCTATTTGGCACTCTCCCTAATTTTGGGGCGAACAAATCGACTCGACCAATTAATTGGATTTTTTGCCCTTTGGTTGGCACGAAGTCAAGACCAAAATGGCGAAGTCTTTTTAAGTTAATTTTTGTGAATAATTTTTCATTCGCAGAGCGATTTATCTTTGCTGGTTGAAAGTGATTTTTTTGCCGGACAAAACGATGAAGAAATTCGATCGGATTTGAATGCAATTCAAACAATGTTTTCCATTGTTTTGGGTATGGAATTGCGCGATCGAATTGCGCGAATGATTGCCGAAGGAATTGATGAAAAGGAGGATGAGGAATATAAAAAATGTGAAGCAAAATTGATGACATTGAGTGGACAATTCCATAAACAAGGAGAGGAAAATTATGGACTCATTTGGTGGAGTCTAAAAAGGTGCATTTTGGGAAAAATATGAATTACTTTTTTAATTGAAGATGGGCACAAATGGCCGATAAAAGTGATTTGGATTCAGCCGCCTTATTCCTCCACCATTTACAGCAAAGAAATCAGCCAAATAGACGGTATAATTACATAAATAAAGGATGTATTTAATTTGGCGAAAAAACATTGAAAATGTCGAAAAGGTTTTAGCTGTTAATGGTTTGTCCATTGTCCTATATCCCAAACCCTATAGCCGATCGATAGATCTCTTCAAGAAGCGTTAATTGGTATATAATTTGTAATGGTTTAATCAAAAATTAAGGGTATTAAACTGGTAATGTTTTTTCGACATTTTAAATATTCCATAAATAAATTATGTTAAAAATAGTTACTTATCTCCATCGCAGATTTCTTCCACCATTTAACACAATAAACAGGCCAAAATGGTATTCACTGCTGCTTTCTGAGGATTTGTCAGTCAAAGAGTCAACACCCATAAATGAAGATATAAATAATCCGCCGATAGATTTGCACATTTCAGAAGAGCAAAAATTCAAGGCAATTAATTAATTACAAAAATGAATTAAATATTCAAATTCTCAGTTGACTCGACCGGATATTTTACGGCTACGTTATTTGGCTCGGCATTTTCCCTCAGTTAATTTGTCGCCTCCTTTGGTTCAAATATTATTGGCATGGGAACCGGATGAATTCTGCGTTGAATTGAATCCAATTGATGAAGGCATAATTCAAATGCCAAAAGGCAACGAAAATGACCAATTAATGGCAGTGTTGACTAAATCCAAAATAAAATTGCCATTATTGGGAGGATTGATGGGAGGAAATATGGCCAAAAATGAAATGGAGAAAAAGAATGAAGAATTAGAGGAAATGGACGATTTAGAAGTTTTGGCCGAACAAATCAGGGCCAGCATTCGACGTTTGGAATTACTCGAAATTGAGCAAAAAGCAGAGGATGAGAAGGAAAGAATGGCTGAAGAAAGGGCACAATTTGAAATGGAAAGTAGCAGTAATTCAAATTTGCCGACGGCAAAATCAATGAAAAAGATGGGAAGACAACCATGGAATGAAGGCGGCGAATCATCGGAACAAAGTTCCACCCGGATTGATCAAGACCGAACATATGCCGCATTTTTGAGAAGTCGATTGGCTCGCCGTTGGGATAATGAAAATGACAGTGAATTTAGCGCCAGCACTTCAAGGCCAATTTCTTCGTCTTTAACCGGCAGAACATTTTCGTCTTCGAGAAGGGATGAAAATGAGGAGGAAAATTCCGAAAAGGAAAGTGCCTTTGAATCGATGGAAGAAGAGAATTGGGCCATGGAAGGAAATGAAGGGATTAAGGATGAATTATTGAAGAAGGAAATGAACAAAATTGGCCAAAAACTGGAATGGATTCGAGCACAATTTGGAATGAAAAAAGATGGAGAAGGAATGGAAAATGAAGTAAAGGAAACAAATTTGGAAAAAGAAGAAGCCGCGGAGAATGAAGGGAAAACAAAAGAAATGCCGGAAGAAGAAATTCGATGGATTGAGGAGGAAGAAGAAAAGGAAGAGGATGGGAAGAAGGAAGAAATTCCCATTGAAATGAAGAGTGAAAGAAAATTGTCAAAATTGGATGCAAATGGTACAATTGGAATGGAGAAATCATTAAAAGAAGCCAGCGGTAGAATTTCTCGAACAATGTACGAAAATGAAAGGATGGAATCGCCCGAAATAGAATCCGTACGGGTACCAAGTTCGGCGGGCTATCATTCCTCATTGTCATCCATTGGTAAAAACACTCATCGAATTGAGGCCAAAAAACAATCTGTGGGAGATTTGAACAAAGGAAAGGAGGAGGAACAATGGAAAGGGCGACCACAAATCCACGTGGAGCCAATGGACTTTCGGGGATTGAGAAGCAGTGAAAGTGAAGAAGAAGATGAGGGAAGAATGCCATTGGGACAAAAATATGCCACGAAGAAGCAGCGGAAATTAAAAAAATGGACAGAAATTGAGGTAAGAAAGAATTTTTCTGGAGAATTTAATAGAAAAATTGGTTTCAGGTTTTCCCAAGAAATAGTCCCACTGCTGTTGAAAATCAACATATCCAAACATCGGCAAACAAAAAGACACAAAATACGGGCAAAAGACATAAACAACCAGCAAAGAAACAATGGAAGCCACCAAATTGGTTGCGACTTTTGCCACCCTTTGATGGTGCAATTCGGACAGAGCGAAGGATGGGGCTTACAGCAACAAATACTGTAGCAAAAGAAAGACCTCTTCTTCAACTCAGACTTGAGGGTGAGCGATAAATCCACTTGAATACTGTAAATAAAAATGAGGACTTTTTTACTGAAAGCGTTTTGTTTTAATGTATGATCTTAAACCCTATAAACTTTATTAGCTCGTCGAAATGTGTTCGAATAACTTGTGTTATTATCGAAGATTAGATCAAAAGTCAAAACCACAAAAGTTATAAACCAAAAACCGAATATAATTTAAACGGTTTAATTATTTAAAGTAAGGTTTATAGTTATTTAAAATTTGACTAAACCTGTGAAAAAAATTATACATCAATTGATTCGTCTCGATTAGTTCTATAGAATGGAATATGGTTTAATAGAGACTCTCTAAGAACAGTATTAAAATCCTTCTATAAAAGAAAGATTCTAAGCCAGAGTTTAAAAGTTTCCTCTAAAAGTTATCATTTTTTGCTTAAAAAGGATTGGAGACTCTATCAGCTGCTGGCGGAATTGGAACTCCGAGGAGAACCTACCTGGATATGGCCAAAAAAGAAGCGGCTTCAAGGGCAAGCAGAAAAACAAAGAAGAATGAAAAAGCAAAATTGGAGAAAGAATTATTGAAAAACGACCAAAACCATGGAAAATACACCGGCGAAGTTGGTGTTTATGACAGTGGAATTGGGTTGGACCAAACGAACATTCCGTCGGCCGGCGGTGGGGTTGTCCTCTATTCAACGGAACTTGGAGCAGATGAAATTGAGGAAATGCGAAAAAATGCCAGGAAATTGTGATGATCAATGATTTAATTTAATCCAATACAAAATTTACAAATTACATATCGATATCTCAGGAAAAACACTTTTTATTAAATAAATCAGCAATAATAAAAAATAAATTTATTATATAATTCCAACACAAAAAATGTTTAAACAATAAGGTACTTTTCCGTTTGACACCTCCATGAAAAATTGTTGTGTAAATTGCCTCTTAGGAATAATTTTTTTTTGGATGTTTTATTATTAATTTTTATTTTTGGATGTTTATTATTAATTTTTATGGAATTATTTTGGATGTTTTATTATTAATTTTTATGGAATTATTATTAATTTTTCGATTCTAATTAATACAAGGGAATGGACTGGAAACTTTTGATGAATTGACTAATTTAATTTTCATAAATTACAAAATGAATTGAAGTTTTATCGAAAACAATTACATAAAAGCATAAGTATCATCAAATAATTCTTTTACGCAACTTATAAATAAAATAAGTAATAATTTAATTTAAATAAAATGCGCAAAATCCTTCCGATTATTTTCATTTATTCATTCATCTTTCATCAATCATCTTTTTCCACTTCTTTCTCTGATAATAATCCCAAAATAAGGTGCTTCTTTCGTGCGGACAATTCTTGAATTTGACGTTCAATTTTTTGTTTCATTTCCTTCAATTCGGTCAATTCACTTTTCAGATTGCGCGTGGCTTCATCCTCCTCCGAAATTTGGCTTTCCACAACCAACAATTCTTCAATTTTCTGGATATAATCACATCGATTGAAAATATATTGCGAAAACAATTCATCCATTTTCTGGCCAATCAATTGAATCAGCAAATGTTTCTGAATTGAAAAAATAGAAATATTGCTAAATTTTTGATTAATATAAAAATTACCAATTGCTGTTTGAACAATGGTCGGCCAGCAAATTGCAATGCGCATTTGGAAGTCAAAAAGATTTGAACAATTTGATCGCAATCTTCAATTGTTGCTGTATCTGATTTTGGCAAACGAATGTTGTGGAATATTTCAGCCAATAATTCCATTGGCAAAGGACGGCGAGGAATTGAAGACATTTTAAATATTGAATACTTTGGGTCTGGGCCTGGGTGCTAAAATTGATGAATGATTGTTGATTGTGTATTTTTTAGACTTTGACCTATTTGCTATGTACAATGTACTAAGTTAAATTTGATAAGAAAAGCATATAAAATAATATTTCTGATTATTTATTCCATGTTTTCATTCTACTATTTTAATTTTAGTATTTTTTGGGGAAGGCCGAAGGCGGAACGCGGAAGTGAGGAAGGAAAATTTTTCTTTCAAGAAAAATGAAAAAAGGACATAATGTCATTTTTATAATAAATATTGGGCGGGAAAATTATATTTGAATTCGTCACCGCGTCAAATTCTTATTCTTGCGAGTCCCGGGCTCCGATTCCGAGTCAATGATCATGAATGAATCGAAAATCGATTGCTGTTTTTTTTTGCTGTATGTGGAATATTAATTCCAAAAATACAATCAATAGGTTTCCATTGCATGAAATCCGCAACCACGAAATCTAGTTTTTAGTTGGTTGAAACATCAAAATTTATTGGCAAACTTATCCCAGATTTCTCCAAATAATTTAAAAACTAATTAGTAGATCTTGTAAGACCAAATCTTAATTTTTTTTACAAACATTTAATCTCATTAATCTAATCAACTAGATATTAAATTCTACTTTTGATTTTAGATTTATAAATCGTGAACAATAAATTAAAGGAAATATGGTACTTACAAGAAACCGAAGCAAACGCAACAAAACAAAAACTGGGACAACGGAAATGGAAGGTACAAGCACAAGTGCCGCGACACAACCGATGGAGATGGATCAAACAACTGATCCGAATGATGAAGAACATGAAAAGAGGCTTGAGGATCTGAGATTAGTGGCCAGCTTGGTGGATTGGCGCAGCTTCGACGATACTGCTGGGAAGCTCTTCTATAGAACTTTTGGCCAAGCACTTGAATGCAAAGTGGCAGAATATGAGAAGATAAAGAACGAGCTGAAGGGAATGGTCCGTGAGGCGTGCGGGAACCAGAAGGTTTAATTTGCGAATATTAATCAAATTATGAAAAATAGGCATTGATAACTCCAAAGAAGAGCAGACCTGCGGAGGCACTGAAGGAACAAATCAATCGATACAAGGAATTCAATTTTGATTCGGACGAAGATGAAACCGTGCAAGAACAACCACCACCGACACCGATCAATGCTGCCGATGATGAAGTGGACGAAACGCAAACGGTCACCCTTGTTCAAGCCGAGGTCAACTTTGTTCCGGCAACGCCAACAACCGCAGCTGAGGAAGAAGACGCCGGCCGCCTGGCTCGACAAATCGACAATGTCAAATTGGACGAGGTTATGGCAACACCATCGCCGACTGTTCATGGAAAGGCTCCTTCAGTTGTTCAATCAACACCGGCCACTCCAATGGTAAATGTGGGCAGATATAGTATACATTTTATGCTAAGGAAGGTTTCGAACCAAAAAATTTAGATTTTCCAATAAAAACAAAGTCTAATTCGTAAAATCCACTCGAGGTTTCGAACCAAAACTTACGGTCTAAGGCTGTAAAATCCACTCATGATTTCCAGCCAAAACTTAAGGTCTAATAAGGCCGTAAAATCCACTCAAGATTTCCAGCCAAAACAAAGTCTAAGGATGTAAAATCCTCCCAGGGTTTCCAAATAAAACTTAGGTCTAAGATTTCCAAATTTCATTGAGCATTCTTCAATAAAATTTAAATCATAATTAATCTCGTTCCAATTTTTATAGGCAAAGAAGCAGAAAATGGGCACTCCGTACCAAAAACTTCCGCCTCTTGCATCGTCCAGCTCAATGAAGAAATTGGCCATTACTCAGTCAATGCAGCAGAAGAATAAGATGATGCAGCCAATTCCATTTCCACCCCTCTACGGCCAAGGACCATCCAGCACCAAAGGAACACCGGGTAGACAAGTGCTGGACACCACCTTCCAAAAGAAGGCCAAACTGAAGGAAATTGACGAAAAGGTGGAATTGGCGAAGAAGGCCCGGGAAGAACAATTGAAGGAGAAGGCGGAGCGGACAAAACGGTTTAATAATTTTATTAAAAATGTTTTAATGAAAAATATTTTTAAGAGAGGCCGAAGAGCGACGCCGCCGTGTGGAGCAGAACAAAAAGCAGAAGGAGCAGGAACGAATCGAGAAGGAGGCCAGGGCACGTGAACAACAGGAAATTGTGCGTAAATTTGTGGCCGATCAGAAAAAGCAACAAACGGCGAGTCCAGCCCGAGTGGTAGTCCCTGCACCGCCGGCACCATCAGCTGCTGCACCCAAAAAGCAGGCGGTGGCCACGAAAGCAGCAAAGGGAAATAATGGAAAGGCACAAACGCCGCCACCAATGTCACCGCCCATTCGATCGCCTCAGCTCAGTCCAATTTTGGCGCACAATGAGGATGTGGATGTCAGCAATATGGACGAGGATGGGATGTTGGAGGAAATCAGGTTTGTCTTGGTCGGATTGGAAAAGTTAGGAAGGGAAAAAATCAAATTTGAATTTAAAACCTGTAGTAATTAGAATAATTTTGGTTATATTTTAATAGGCGAAATCGATGAAAAACGGATAATAAATCATTCAAATTAATTATATAAGCCTTTTTTCCTTATCCTAATTTCGATTTTCGAATACTGAATAATCGACTTAAGGACATTTAGGCAACACTAGCAAATTGGTTTTCGTTAAATGAAAGTATTTTATCTAGAAATATGCTATAGGATCTATAAAAATGTATAAAAAGGCTCATAAAGGTCGAAAAAAATAACTTCCCTTGGGCGGGTTCGAACCTGAGACCTAATTTTTACAAAAAAAGGTATTTACCCAATATGCTACTTAGGTCTAAGCTAATAAAAATTTTATTTCCAAATAAATTTAATTTATAATTAATTCTATGAATTTTCAGCGTTTACGATTTGACCAAGGAGAAAATTCCGATGCCAAGCACCAAAGAAAACTACAATGTCGACGATTTGTCATCCGGCGATGAGACGGACAATGATGAGCAGCCGCGGAAGACAGTGCCCAGTTGGGCCCAGAGTAAGAAATTCAATTCCAAATGAAAATTTAACTTTAAATTCTTAGAGGAAAACATTGTGGCTCGCATCCAGAAAATCCGTCCGCTCCTCTCTAACGACCGCATTGAACGCCATTTTGGTCGAATCCGTCAACCAACTGTGCATGAATTCTTCGCTGGCTACGACAAGAAATATCCGCAACGCCGTCCGTCCTCTGCCACTTGGAATTCGCCAATGTCTGATCGTAAGTTTAATTTTTTAATAAAATTTTTTTATCAATAAATTAAATAAAATTATTTTAAAATATTTGAACTAATTTTCACCCCCGTTTTTTCAGCTACTCCCGGTGTTGGCCGCTTCCAAGATCTGATCAACAGGAAGCAAATTGGCTGAATGATGAATGAACCCAAAAGGCGGATATAAATGATGGAATTTAACCCATATATTTCTTTGTATTTTAATTTGGTGCCGGATCCGCCGGCTATTATTTATTTGGATGAATCCATTGTATTGGGAATGAATATTGCTCTTCATTCATTCATTCATTATTTATTGATTTAAACACCACATTATTTTTTTGTCTTAAATTAAATCGTTGATAAAAAATTTAAAAAACAAAAATGTTGAACATTTCTGTAAATAATGTTTTTCGTAGAGAGGAGGAAAAGTTAAAAAATTTCCGAACAAATATTAAATTTACTAAGGAATATCCCTACCCGTTTACCGATATTTGGAAATCGAAAAAAATTAAAATGTAGAAAAGTTTGTAACGGATGTGGATGCCGATGCCTCCTTTGTCCTTTCATTCCATCCACTCCACAAGCCTCTCCATCGGTTGTGTTTTTGTGCTTCGGCCCCAATTTGTAAATTGCCGTTTTGGGCATCTTGCTATCATCAAGGAGGGGAATTCGATTTGATCAATCGCGCACGCCTACGCAGGTGCTGTTTTTTCGTGGCTTGATTGGCCAATGGGAATTATTTTTTTGGGCAGCTTTCTATCAGAAAAGGAGGGGGAGTGGAGCAATCGACTGAGCGATCCGCACACACTCTCCATCGGTGCTTGTATTTTGGTGGCTTGATGGGCCCCAATTTGGGAATTGCCTCTTCCCTTTCCGTGTAATTAAGCCACTCAACCATCACCCCCACCTTCTCCCAAATTTCCATAGGAAATGCCGATGCCGATGCCTACTTTCATTTCATCGAGCACGCTCTCCACCAGTGGTTATTTTTTGGCCTGGCCAGCCTCAAATTTGGGAATTGCTTTTTTTGGGCAGCTTGCTATTGATATCCCACGCTTGTAAGCCTCTCTTAACCAATCCCACAAATATCCATTAGGGAAGGGATGTGGATCCCTCTTTCCATTCCATCCAAATTCAATTCCGAATTCCCCAAATCAATGGATTTTGCTCATAGTGGATTTTGGAAATTCGATGATATTGGAAAAAGTAAGAATTGATGGGAAATGTTGGAAAAGAAAGGGGTGGATCGGAGGGGGGAGAGAGAATTGAGTGAAGATGGAAGATTTGGCCATATTATTTGATTGGATGCGTGGCCATGGACCCATCCTTTTCCTCCTCCCTCAATTATGTATGCGCGGAATTAATGTGAAATGGATGGAAAGAGATGGAAGAGAAGAGAGGATTTGGAGAATTATTGGGGAAAGGAAGGAAAATTGGGGCCGCTATTTTCCTCTCTCAAATCAATGAATTGCTAATTAGATGTGGATTATGGAATCAACTTTAATTAAATGGAGGGAAAGGGATGGAAGAAAATGGGGAATAGAGTGAAATCCAGAGAGGAAGTATGATGATTTAGGGCTACGATTGATCAATGCCTGGGTTTGGCCATGGAACCATATCATGGCCAGTTGTTTACATTTCCCTCCCTACATTACGGAATTGTAACGGAATAGATCACAAATTTGTCCTATATAAATTCGACCATTCAGCTCCCATTTCCATTCAAATCAACCAAATCTTCCAAACCAAAATCCTCAAGCCTATAATTCCATTTTCAAATCAAAACCACCCTTCCCAAATTCCCAAAATGTTGTTAATTTTCCTTCCAATTTTCCTACTCCTCACCCTCCAATCCCTCTCGGTAATTAATTCCGAAAATGTGCTCGTCAATGCGCCAACATTTTTGGAAAAACATTTGGATGAGTCCATTTTGTTGGCTCGGATTTTGGCTGAAGATGGCCATCAAGTGGTCAGTCATTTTTTGTTATGAAAATGATATCCAAAAATAAAAATTCTTTCAGCATCTTCTGTTCATGAATTCGGGCGGTTTGGAGGAAAAAGTTCTTAAAGAGAGAATTGAACATGAAAATAAGAAAATTGAAGCACATTTTAAGGGGAAAGAAGGGGCCAGCGGCTCCAAATCTCCCAAAGGCAAACATCCAAAGCCTTCGGCCGAAGGCCAATTAACATATGAAATTGTGAAATTGCCGTCTGATTTTGTGAAAAGTATGAAAGAAGGAGACCAAAACCCTCACAATTTGGTTGGGAATAAATGGCAAATTCGGGGCACAACACAAAATGAAAAAATCCTCGAAAATGAGGCATTCCATGTTTATCGAGGTTATTTGACTGGGGAGGATTGAAATGTAATTAATATTCGGAATTTACAGAATTTTTGGAGTCCCCAGAAGCCAAAAAAACGATGCACGATTTGAAATTAAAAAATTTCAAATATGGACTCTTTGACACCTGGGATTTTGGTGCCCAATACATTTTCTTCCTTTTGGGCATTCCAAATGTGCAGGCATTCAACAAAATTTCACTGCTTACCTATCAAATGAAATATGCAAATCCATCCAAACAATTGCCAAAAAATTTTCCAGGTAAATTGAGATAATCAAAAATTAGATATAATTTTATCGATTAATTTGCAGAAGTTTATTCGACCCAAATTAGCGATGCACTAATAAAGAAAGGAAATTATTTTTTGGAACACGAGAAGAATCTGCAAGTGTTCATAAATGTGCACCACAAAATGGTACAAAACAATTCATTTGATTCTGAATAATTTAATTTAATCACATCAATACAGGAAAAATGGTTCAAAGGAAAGAAAGAGGAATTCAAAAAGGAATTCGGAATGGCAAAAACCACCGAATGGCCTTCATTAATTAGGAATCTTTATGGCAAAGTGGAAAATGTTTTCATGGACAGCCTCCAGGCATTGGACTTTGAATTGGGCGAGGCAAAACCAGTAAATGCGCATTATATTGGTGGAATCACATTGGTGGATCGTTTAGTAGAAAAGAAATTGACGGAGGAAAAGCATGGAAAGGGAGTGGAAAAGGTAAGAGTAAGGATGATAAAGGAAAATTCCGCTCCGGAAAGTTTTAAAAGAATTAATTCCGCCTATTTTCCGGAAAGTTTTAACCGGAAAGAATTAATTCCGCCTATTTTCCGGAAAGTTTTAATCGGAAAGAATTAATTCCGCCTAGTTTCCGGAAAGTTTTAACCGGAAAGAAATAAATCCGCCTATTTTCCGGAAAGTTTTAACCGGAAAGAATTAATTCCGCCTATTTTCCGGAAAGTTTTAACCGGAAAGAAAGAAATCCGCCTATTTTCCGGAAAGTTTTAACCGGAAAGAATTAATTCCGCCTATTTTCCGGAAAGTTTTAACCGGAAAGAAAGAAATCCGCCTATTTTCCGGAAAGTTTTAACCGGAAAGAATTAATTCCGCCTATTTTCCGGAAAGTTTTAATCGGAAAGAATTAATTCCGCCTACTTTCCGGAAAGTTTTAACCGGAAAGAATTAATTCCGCCTATTTTCCGGAAAGTTTTAACCGGAAAGAAAGAAATCCGCCTATTTTCCGGAAAGTTTTAACCGGAAAGAATTAATTCCGCCTATTTTCCGGAAAGTTTTAACCGGAAAGAATTAATTCCGCCTATTTTCCGGAAAGTTTTAACCGGAAAGAAAGAAATCCGCCTATTTTCCGGAAAGTTTTAACCGGAAAGAATTAATTCCGCCTATTTTCCGGAAAGTTTTAACCGGAAAGAAAGAAATCCGCCTATTTTCCGGAAAGTTTTAACCGGAAAGAATTAATTCCGCCTATTTTCCGGAAAGTTTTAACCGGAAAGAATTAATTCCGCCTATTTTCCGGAAAGTTTTAATCGGAAAGAATTAATTCCGCCTATTTTCCGGAAAGTTTTAACCGGAAAGAAATAAATCCGCCTATTTTCCGGAAAGTTTTAACCGGAAAGAATTAATTCCGCCTACTTTCCGAAAAGTTTTAACCGGAAAGAATTAATTCCGCCTACTTTCCGAAAAGTTTTAACCGGAAAGAATTAATTCCGCCTATTTTCCGGAAAGTTTTAACCGGAAAGAATTAATTCCGCCTATTTTCCGGAAAGTTTTAACCGGAAAGAAAGAAATCCGCCTATTTTCCGGAAAGTTTTAACCGGAAAGAATTAATTCCGCCTATTTTCCGGAAAGTTTTAACCGGAAAGAAAGAAATCCGCCTATTTTCCGGAAAGTTTTAACCGGAAAGAATTAATTCCGCCTACTTTCCGGAAAGTTTTAACCGGAAAGAATTAATTCCGCCTACTTTCCGGAAAGTTTTAACCGGAAAGAATTAATTCCGCCTACTTTCCGGAAAGTTTTAACCGGAAGGAAATAATTCCGCTTATTTTCCGGAAAGTTTTAACCGGAGAGGATTAATTCTGCCTCTTTTCCGGAAAGTTTTAACCGGAAAGAATTAATTCCGCCTTGTTTCCGGAAAGTTTTAACCGAAAAGAAATAATTCCGCCTATTTTCCGGAAAGTTTTAACCGGAAGGAAATAATTCCGCCTGTTTTCCGGAAAGTTTTATCCGGAAAGAATTAATTCCGCCTGTTTTCCGGAAAGTTTTATCCGGAAAGAATTAATTCCGCCTACCTTCCGGAAAGTTTTAACCGAAAAGAATTAATTCCGCCTAGTTTCCGGAAAGTTTTAACCGGAAAGAATTAATTCCGCCTAGTTTCCGGAAAGTTTTAACCGAAAAGAATTAATTCCGCCTAGTTTCCGGAAAGTTTTAACCGAAAAGAATTAATTCCGCCTAGTTTCCGGAAAGTTTTAACCGAAAAGAATTAATTCCGCCTAGTTTCCGGAAAGTTTTAACCGGAAAGAATTAATTCCGCCTACTTTCCGGAAAGTTTTAACCGGAAAGAATTAATTCCGCCTACTTTCCGGAAAGTTTTAACCGGAAGGAAATAATTCCGCTTTTTTTCCGGAAAGTTTTAACCGGAGAGGATTAATTCTGCCTCTTTTCCGGAAAGTTTTAACCGGAAAGAATTAATTCCGCCTTGTTTCCGGAAAGTTTTAACCGAAAAGAAATAATTCCGCCTATTTTCCGGAAAGTTTTAACCGGAAGGAAATAATTCCGCCTGTTTTCCGGAAAGTTTTATCCGGAAAGAAATAAATCCGCCTATTTTCCGGAAAGTTTTAACCGGAAAGAATTAATTCCCCCTATTTTCCGGAAAGTTTTAATCGGAAAGAATTAATTCCGCCTATTTTCCGGAAAGTTTTAACCGGAAAGAAATAAATCCGCCTATTTTCCGGAAAGTTTTAACCGGAAAGAATTAATTCCGCCTACTTTCCGAAAAGTTTTAACCGGAAAGAATTAATTCCGCCTACTTTCCGAAAAGTTTTAACCGGAAAGAATTAATTGCGCCTGTCTCAAAAAAGCTGCTGGGTATTTTATTTTTAAGGATTCTGGTTGATGAAAATTGTTCCAAATCCAAATTTTTGAAAATATTCTTTTTAAGTCGATAATGAACAAAATAAGATTACATAAAAAGGGAAATCCGAGAATATAAATACCTAAATCATTGAATATTATTTGCAGGAAAATCCAAGAACTAATTTCAAATTGGTGATTGTCAGTTTGGAACTTTGCGAACAATTGGTGGACAAGGAGGAAAATCATAAAGGTTTCCAAGCTTTTTTGGATGCATTCAAGGAATTTGGAAGCAAACATTCCGACAAAAAAATGCATTTCCAAATTGATTGCAAAGATGAGAAAGGAAAAATGAGAAATATGATTAAGGACAAAAATGTTTCTGTGGAAAGTGTGAAAAATTTGCAGAATGCAATTTGTTCGTTAATCAATTAAAATTAGAATTTAAAATAAATATTTTCTTTAGTCAATGCCGAAACACGTTTGTTGATCAGCAGTTGCAGTGGGGGACCAGTGATTGACGCCCTCGGAGCTGGAGTGCCGTTGATTTGTGTGCCATTGATGGTCGACCAATATTATATTAGCCAAGCATTGCAATTGAAGGGCGAACATCATGGAAAAGTGTCGATCGCATTGGACACGAATAAAATAATGAAGGGCGAGAAATCGGCACCTCAAATTGATGGGAAAGTTGGCGAAACCCTGATGGAACCAAAGGATGCCATTAAAAACGCATTGGAAACAATTTTGGTCACAGACGCGAAAACGTGAATAATAAAATTAATAAATTATAATTTGGTGGGGGGGGGGGGTGGACGAATATTAATTTAGGGCATTTCAATGCAATAAGGAAAAGACTACGGTACAAAATAGCAGAGGCAGATGTTGAATTGATATGTCCCCAGGGTGAATTCTGGGGCTTACTACTGATGTGAGGGGAGCGGGTCATGGCTCATGGCATGGGCAGTGGGCACCCTTCTTATTGTATTTATTTTACTTAAATATTTATAAATACCGGTAATCCATTCTTATAAGAAGGAAAATGAAAGCATCAAATTATAAAATATACTACCATCAATTTGGATTTCTAAATTCAAAAATGTTTAAAAGGAGATAAAAAATAATTTATAAAGGGATTATTCATCAATAAAAAGATAGATTTTATATTCTATTTTGTTTGGTCTTTCTAAATAATTTCCCCAAAAAGGGACAATGTAATTTTTAAAGGCAACCATGGAACAGTAAAAATATTTTTAAAAATTTCCAGTTATTTGGACGAAGCTCATAAATTGCAAGAGGAATTGCACAAAAGCGCATTTAAAGCCAAAGAACTTTTCCTCGTTGCATTCAAAACCACAACCGGCGAACATAGTGAACAGGGTGGTGCCTCTGGAAGTCATCAACCTGTTCACGGTGAGCATGGAAGTGCTTCTGCTGGAAGCCATCATTCTGTTCATGGCCAACCAAGAAAGTAATTCAACAAGTGAACAAACGAAGCAATTTTTGGACATCGAGTCCATTCGATGTTGCATTGATTTTATCGGGATTTAATTTGACCCCTTTTCTGTCCATTTTAATTTCTTTTTTTCATATTCTGATATATATTTGGTTAGTTTTGCATAAAGAGAAGCAATTGATATAAATTTGAGTAATTTGGCATTTCAGACAAAAATCTATTGGCATTAAATCAAAGAACGAAAGAATTGCTGTTGTTGTTCTTGTTGTTTTTCATTTCCCTCTTCTTCATCAATTTTGTCAATTTCTTCGCTTTGTTTTGGGATCGAATGAATTTTGACCCGATCCTTCGAATCATTTTGGCCGCCACCCAAAAATGCCGCATAACTTCCCAATCCGGCATTCCCACCTCGGCCAATTGTCGAAAGGCGAGCTGTGCCAATTGGCGGCTCCTTTTCCGGCCCAGGCGCTGCCATCCCAATTGGCATTGCCGGCATTGACGAATCCATTCCGTCATTGTCCCCTTCCTTCACTTCCACTCGATGTTGGCCATAGGCTTTGACCGCCGCTTCATTCGGGCTTTCTTGGCCATATTGTGGCGGAGGAGGTAGCGGCTGGGTTTGGGCAGCTGGATGGACTTGGACTGGGACTTGAACTGGCTGGGGCTGTGATTGGCCATAGTCGGGTGCCAAACTTGGTGGACTATTTGTAGTCACCGCAGATGTTTTTGAGGGTGGTGGTGAGGATGCCGGTGACGCTATTGGGGCATTATGGACTTCTTTTTGGGAAAATAATAAATTTATTCCATTAGGATATACTCCAATTGTCGCCGTTTATAATAACTATTCAAAGTCTCAACAATTTTGGATAATTTTATTGCCAAATTAAAGAGCAGATTCTTGACTATCCATTGATATTAATTTTATTTAAATTGGTTCAGAATTGATGGATTTGTAGCCATAAAATCTTTTAAAATTATCTTTAGAATTAATCAAATTTGTATTGCCTTTTTTGAACATAATTCCATCAATTCTGAACCAATTTGAATAATATTAATAATTTGAGAGCCAAAAGTCTGCTCTTTAATTTGATCCTAAAATCATCCAAATTAGCTGTTTTATAAAAGGCGCTAATAAGTTGGGCTTCTCCCCTTCCATTCCATCTCCAATTTTGAACCTTGCTGTTGGCAATGTCCACAATTTCCCGGCATTCCTGGCATTCCCGGTGAGCCTTGAGGCCCTGGCATTCCAAATGCCCCATAATCGCCTCTTCGTCCTACCATTCCCAACATTCCCTTCATTCCTTCAATCCCCGGCTCCCCATCTTTTCCAGCACTTCCGGGTGCTCCGCGTGCACCTAAAAATAATTGTCAATCCGGTGAATTTGCCCAATCATTTATTGTAACCGATTGGCCCAGGTGGACCTGATGGACCTGGCGGGGCACCGTTCAAAACTCGGCCTGGATCACCATTTGGCCCTCGTTGACCAGGTGTTCCAGGCTAAAAATTTGAATAAATTCTCCTCAACAATTTGCTTCTACCTCTCCTCTTTGACCGGGCGGTCCAGGTGGCCCAGGGCGATTATTTTCTTTAATTTTGCTCCAATTATTCCTAAAATGTCATTGTTTTTGCTTGCCTCCAGCCTTTCCATTTTTGCCGGCCTGTCCAGCCGCTCCCCTCTGCCCTTTTGGCCCAGCAAGGCCTGGAGGCCCAGGCGGACCCGGTGGACACTTTAAAATTGCGCATTTTCCCTTTGAAAATGAGCCAACCAAAACCAACCATTTGGCAAGATTCTCCCCCGGATTGCTGTTGGCCAGGAATATATTTGCCCGGCCGACCACTCCATCCCATAAATCCATTATTCCCATCCTTTCCTGGCCTTCCGGGTTGTCCTGCCTTTCCTGGGGCACCTGGTTTACCTAAAAAGGCAAAAAACAATTCGAATTAGCCATCGATATTGAGTGATAAAATTACATAAAATATGAAGAATTCCCTCTACTTTTTATCCCTTTTTCTAGGGTTTTATAAAGTAGTCGGTTTCAGTTTCAGAAAAGCCATAAATTATAATCAAAATTAGGAATTTTTGCTCAAAAAAAAAATAACCAAAAATAGGAGAAATGAGAAACCGAAATAGAAATTCGACATTTATCAAAAAGTAAAAACCGAGGTTTAAAACTGACAACTTTGCAAAACCAATTTTTGACAACCAAACTTATTAGTGACCAACCAATTCCCTTTCCTTTCATAATTGTTAATAAACTCCAACGGGTACTTATGGAGATTACATCTGCTTTTTTGGAAAGTGAAGGGCCCTCCCTCCTATTGGTCATTCATAAGAACTAGGGTTACGGTCATTCGGGGATAGCTTACGGATAGGATGGGGTAAAACCCCTAACAATATCCCTAAAACACCCGAATGAGGGACCCTTACAAAAAAGCGGATATAAGCTCCAAAAGTACCCTCCAATCCAACTTGCCTTGTCTACAAGCGCAACAAATCCCTCCCATTGGTGCCATTTGCTGGGCGGCATTGTACGATTTGCCGTAGTCGGCTCGATTGCCGCTTGTGGCCCTGGCATCACGCCTTTTGTTGGTCAATGAGGGCAATTGACGCCAAAGATCACGAGATTGAAGCTAAAAGAGAGAATATTTGGGCAAATTCTTTTTTTTTTCTGAACTTTGCAATTTTGGCCAACATCCAATAAAATGGTGATTTTACGTTGAAAATGCAAATGTGTCAATGGCAAAATAATGACAACAAAAATGAGGGAAACAGTAGAAAGTACGGTGGCCAAGAAAACACTTTGACGGCCACAAACAAAATTCAACATATTCCCTTCGTTTTGTGGAAAATTAATCTTTGTTAGCTAAACGGAATTAATTCTTTCCGGATAAAACTTTCCGGAAAACAGGCGGAATTATTTCCTTCCGGTTAAAACTTTCCGGAAAATAGGCGGAATTATTTCTTTTCGGTTAAAACTTTCCGGAAACAAGGCGGAATTAATTCTTTCCGGTTAAAACTTTCCGGAAAAGAGGCAGAATTAATCCTCTCCGGTTAAAACTTTCCGGAAAAAAAGCGGAATTATTTCCTTCCGGTTAAAACTTTCCGGAAAGTAGGCGGAATTAATTCTTTCCGGTTAAAACTTTCCGGAAAGTAGGCGGAATTAATTCTTTCCGGTTAAAACTTTCCGGAAACTAGGCGGAATTAATTCTTTTCGGTTAAAACTTTCCGGAAACTAGGCGGAATTAATTCTTTTCGGTTAAAACTTTCCGGAAACTAGGCGGAATTAATTCTTTTCGGTTAAAACTTTCCGGAAACTAGGCGGAATTAATTCTTTCCGGTTAAAACTTTCCGGAAACTAGGCGGAATTAATTATTTTCGGTTAAAACTTTCCGGAAGGTAGGCGGAATTAATTCTTTCCGGATAAAACTTTCCGGAAAACAGGCGGAATTAATTCTTTCCGGATAAAACTTTCCGGAAAACAGGCGGAATTATTTCCTTCCGGTTAAAACTTTCCGGAAAATAGGCGGAATTATTTCTTTTCGGTTAAAACTTTCCGGAAACAAGGCGGAATTAATTCTTTCCGGTTAAAACTTTCCGGAAAAGAGGCAGAATTAATCCTCTCCGGTTAAAACTTTCCGGAAAATAAGCGGAATTATTTCCTTCCGGTTAAAACTTTCCGGAAAGTAGGCGGAATTAATTCTTTCCGGTTAAAACTTTCCGGAAAGTAGGCGGAATTAATTCTTTCCGGTTAAAACTTTCCGGAAAGTAGGCGGAATTAATTCTTTCCGGTTAAAACTTTCCGGAAACTAGGCGGAATTAATTCTTTTCGGTTAAAACTTTCCGGAAGGTAGGCGGAATTAATTCTTTCCGGTTAAAACTTTCCGGAAAAGAGGCGGAATTAATCCTCTCCGGTTAAAACTTTCCGGAAAACAGGCGGAATTATTCTTTCCGGTTAAAACTTTCCGGAAAACAGGCTGAATTAATTCTTTGCGGTTAAAACTTTCCGGAAAACAGGCGGAATTATTTCCTTCCGGTTAAAACTTTCCGGAAAACAGGCTGAATTAATTCTTACACTTTAGAATTATTTTCAATGAATATCAGTTTATTTTTTTATGGAAGAATTTCGCACGAAAGTGAAACGAGAAAGGGGAGGAATAAAAGTGAAAAGAATTGTTTAATTAGGTGATTGATCATTGCAAGCATAATATTGAAGGGAAAAAGGATTTAAGGAAAAGGAATTGACCTAATTTGCGCAATATTAGCAATGAATGGTGATAGCTGATAGGAAAATTGTGGTGGAGGGCACAAATGAAAATGAAGGGGAAATGAAATGATCCGAGGAAACAGGAAATGAAGAAATGAACTGTAAAAAAATTGAAAAAATAAAAAATCTCATAAATTTCATAAATTTCAACATTTCGGTTCCTCAATTTTCGCCTCCTCATCCACATTGAAATCGTTGATGAATTTGTCAGCCAATCCGAACTTTTCCTTCCTCAACATCGTTTCATAAGCTTTCATTTTCATTTCCAATTTTGCAATTGGCAAAAAACTTAATATAATTTAAAAATGAATTGTACACAAAATAACATGTAATTATGAGTTATTAAAATTCCCAACTTTGTTGGCAACATTCATAATTGGCCAATGGCATTGGCATGAATTCATCAATGTCCAATTCTTTTAAAAGCACCGAATTGATGCCACTATTCACGTGATTTTGGGCCAAAACAAATTGAATGATTGCCGCCTTTTCTCGTAATAGTTCCAAACGAATAACTTCAATTCACAATTTTGACATTCTCCCAAATTAGTTTGCCACTCACAATTTGGGCATGTGGATTTTCGTTCCGAGGCAGAACATTTGCAGCAATTTTGAATTCCTTCTAGCATTTTCATATTTTCCCGCTGTTGTTGATTTTCTTCTACGCTGCTTTCCTCCACGCTTTTTTCAAAAAGTTTTCCCCGCATTGAATTTATTTAGCCCTTCCAATCAACGTCGAGCGGGAATGCGCATTTTTGAGTGATTTTTTTGTTGTTGGTAATGGCATCAAATTTCAATCCATTTATTTGACCTTTCAATTTTTGTTTTTGTTTTCTTTTTCCCATTTTATTCATTAATGAAATTGTTGAAAATTTAAAAAAGATTATGGCTGAAAATGAATTGGAAATTAGAACAAAAAATAATCAATTTTTGGACATTTTAATAAAGGTATATTAGTCACAATTTATATTCATTTTTCTCGAAAATTGTTAATTCATTCTCAATCAACATTTTTGATTTTCGATCACATTCATTCATTGTTTTATTTGATCAAAAATGATACGCTGTCTTTCTATTTTCCTTCTCCTAAATTTGCTGCTTTTGTTTGGCCAATTAAATGCCCAACAAAATAATTCAGTCGGTGTAGAGGATGGATCTTTAGCAATTCAACAGGATTCGGCCCAAATTTCAAAGCCTCGATATCTTGGGATCAACGGATGGCGACAATGCTTGGAACAGTTAATAACTTTTTAAGAAAATTAAGAAAAATATTTTATGGGATGTAGATTAATTTATTGGGAAAAATTATTGCCTAATTATCCTTTTTAGTCCTAGTCAAGGGCTAAAATTGTTTAGTGTGAGAATTGCTGGGCCTAGGCTTTCTTCCGGGCCTTCGCCGGGACTCGGGAGCCTAAACCCCCTGTGGCCCAGTGAACGGCATAGGGAATAGGGATTAAGGAGACTGCTGGACTTTTATTTATTATTATTATTATTATTATTATTATTATTATTATTATTATTATCAATTGAGCGGAAGCAAAAAGAACATCGGCGAGGAAAGGGGCTGGTTTATAAAATGCGGATTGAGGCAATATTTGATTGATAGGGTGACGGGATGATTAGGCAAAGGGGATACTGTAGGAGAAATAGGAAAGGCCCTTTTATCCTTTTGGCTTATCTCAACAAAGTAATTCTTTGTAACATTGCTTTTAGCTGTTTCGGTAGATTATTTTGGAATTAAAATGATTGGATCAAACCTAAATTGACCAAATTTTATAGCCAAAAAACTTAAATTAACCTATTTTTGCCTATTTTGTTCCTTTTGATCTTATTTTATGTGTCAATTTCAATCAAATCCACTAATTTTTTACAAATTAAGTTCATCAAATCCACAATCAAAATTATAAAATAGTATCAAAATTTACTAAATTTAAGGCAAATATTTGTTTGAAAAATTAATAAAATTAATTTTAAAAATCTTAATTTAATTTAAATTTAATTTAATGTATTCCGAATATTTCCACAGGGAACAATTGAACTCAAATGGTTCAGGAAATCTTCGAGTTTGGTGCCTTCCGAATGCAAAACCTGAAGAATGTGCCGTTGTTTCATGGGACGAGCTGAATGTGAATTCCTCATTTTTACTGCATTTATTTTATTTTCATTTTTCCCTTTTTAAAGGCCCTTGAAGGAGGAGAACGGATTGCAAATTGTTTGGAAAATCCAAATGAAAATTGAAAAGAGTGGACAATGAAAATGCATGAAGAAGAAATGAATTGAAATCAGAAAAAAAATTATAATAAATTTTATTAATATTATTTATGAATTTAAAAAGTTTATTTTGTTTGTTTCCAATTTTAAACTTAATAACACATCAGAATTCATTGTTTTTTTTGGGTTCAAAATAATTTCTGCCTGAGTGGGTGGCATTCGAGCACCAACAAAAATGGCAGATGCCTATTAAATTTGGCATTTTTTTACTAAAAAAAAACATCAGAATTCATTGGTTTTTAAATAATTTCTGCCTGGTGCGAGCCTTTTTTCCAAAAATGGGCAACAAATATTTTTGATAATTTATTTTATTGTTGCTCTCCACCAAGAATCGTCATTCAAATTCTATTCAGAAATAAAAGGTTGTTGCTTCAAAATGGTTTTCTAAAATCATCGGTCCAGTCTAGTCAATCCCTGTTCCCCTCTCATTCACATATCAAGAATTGAAAGAATGAAAAGATGCCAATGCCATCCACCCATCCTTTTTGTTGCTGATTTTTCCCAAGGGAATATCCCCAACTTTTTGCCAATTTTTCTGGCATTTTTCTAAGCCTAGTTTGAATCTTTTGGCATCTTCATCGTGACTGCCACCGGCGGATATTTTCCTGGCATAAAGAAAGTTTTCCCCTATGGAATGGGTTCGAAAGAAGCCAATAAAACTGAAAACGAAATCTCGGATAATCCTCGAAAAAAAGCGGGGCATCCGTGGCCATTGAGGGCGAACCTTTCCGGTTGCCAACAATTCTCCTCCATTTTTCACCAAATCGTTTGTACTTTTTGTTTACAGGGTGCGTAAAAAGTTCCCGGACAGATTTAAATATGAAATTTTACCTTTTTACATTCAAGATTTTAAAATTTTCTTTTTAAAATCAAATTCTCCAATCTTTTTTACCCTTATATCAACTATGATAGGCATGTTAATAATTAACTAAATTATTTTATAATTTTTTAAAAAAAGGTCCATTCATTTTGATCCTGAAAATCCCTTTTTTGATGAAAAATTCTTTAGGGCATAACTCAAGAATGGGAAAATAAAAATTTATCAAATTTACAGGATTAATAAATCCACATCTTGGCTTCATAAATTGCTAAAAATTTTGCATCCCACCCTGAATATAAAAAAGTGGCATAGAAAAATGTTGAAAAAATCGTGCGGACTGGAGGAAACCCAAAAATCGGCCTAAAAATGGCCCTCAAAAATGGTCTTAAAATGGGGTGGCTGTTCTCAAAATTGGCTTTTTTCATAAAAATAGATAGAAGAGTAATATTTAAACAAAAAAATTTCAAATGGTCAAAGAAATTCAGAATTAGAAAATTTTGGTTTTTCAAGTCATCAATTTTTGCATTTTCGTATCAAAAAGTTCGTCTAGGCTAATTTGTTTAATTTTTAATATTTTTATTTTTCTTTTTTATATTATTTGACGCTATATCTGAGCTGTTAGAAAATATATTTAAAAAATTTTAATTCTCATTTTAAACATTGATAAAAATTAAAATACCCCTAAAAAATGAGCGGACATTTCAACCTTGAGGAGGACATGTATTCAAGTCCGCCTCCCAAAGGAGAGTCTTCAAATTCCCAAATCTTTTAATAATTCCAATAAAGGGCAAAATAATTTATTATTATACCAAAAATGAAAAAATTTTATTCATCCAAAAAATTTTTATAATGAAAAAACCGTGTCCGGGAACTTTTTACGCACCCTGTACTTTTGGCCCCCAAAGGAGGGAAGCCTCAGGCAATTTTAGGGAAAATGCGGGAAAATGAGGCGAAAGATGAATGACCAACGGAAATGGAGGCCAAATAAATTAGAATAAAAAAGGTTTATCATTGGTGGAAAATGAAACCAAATTGTGGTGTCATTTTGTTAAAATTGTGGCTAATTAAATAAAGGGAGAAGCCCATTTCTATATATGTCACATCCATTTTTCTTAACGTTCCATTTTTCATCAAATTTCGCTGAATTTTTGCCCACCACATTCTTTTTTTTTTAAATATTTATTTAATAATTTATTTATTTTTTCCATTCCCAAAAATTGGGACCAAAAAATGGCCACCAAAATTGATAGAAAATTTATTTAATAAAATATAAAAATATTTTCGGAAATCCACTCAAATAATATTCAAAATTATTAATAAATTTGATTGTTAAATTAAATTAAAATATAATTCCAAATTAATCCAGATGGTCCATTTTCAGTTCCAAATTAATTTGTTTTTATTTCGACTAACAATCCACAAAAAAGGGAACAAAAGGGGAGACAATCCATCTGCTGGTATTAGGATAGGATTTGGCAACCGTTTGGATACAAATCCACTCGGAAAATGGAGGAGGGGCTTCCCACGATTTTATGGCCACATTTTAGTGCGAAAAAAATACCATAAAATGGTGGATGCCCTTTTCGCAATAAAATGCATGCCTCATTTGCCAATATGGGCAAAAGTGTGAAATGTTTTGAAAAGGTTTCCATTTCCGCCATGAAAAATAAATAGGCGGAAATGAATGAAAGGGAAAAATCCATCGAAAATCCTCCAAATCACTTTAATCCCTCAAATGTTGTCTTCCTCCCTTATTGCTGTTGGGTTCATCAAATGTTTGCTGTCCTTCCTTTCCCATCATTGGCCCCCAACACTAAATCCAATCCAATCCGCAACACGTGGTCAAAATCTCAATCCTCTGCTGGAATCACCCAAACTCATCCATTTCCATTTCTTCTTTTCATTTCCTTCGATTGACACTATCTTTCCTCAATCATCAAATTCAATCCATCCAAATCTTCTTCCTATTACTCTTTTATGTTTTGCCGCCTTTTACAATTTGTCGCCGACAAAAGAGTCGGCAACAATTTTTTCTTTTTGAGCAAAATAAAAAGAAAAGGGATTAATTTCAAGAGAAAAGATCAACGATTAAAATATGGGCAAAATAGATAATCTTCCAATTTCCAATATAGGATGTAGGCAAAATTCCCATGGTTTTTCATTCTTTTGGTGATCATTGATATTTATTTAGCTAGCTTTAGAGGTGATCTTCCCCTGATCCCTCCCTCTCCCCTGTTCCTCACTGCCAATTCTCTAGTTGGTCTGCGCTTAGCAATAGATCAATTGGGGATTTGGCGAGGCTATATAAATAAGAAGAAAACTAAAATTAAATGCACAAATTGAGGCAGCCCAAAAACGCCACTCAACATTCAACCAGAATCGAAGCCATACCCGGAGCTTCTTCCCCAGACCAAGTGGTCCTCCCCAAGCTCGGCTGACCCAAACAGCCTTGAGCAGACCACCAATTTCCTCGGATGATCTGGACAGCTGGCATACTTTCTTCACCACTATGTGGAACAATACCATAGGACTAGGACAGGGGGGAGGTTAACCTCATTCATTGGTTTTCCTCCTTCCCTTTTGTTGGGCAAATTAGATTCAACCTTAAAAAGCTCAACCTCAGAGCAAAAACTTTTATACCAATTTATTCCCATTTATTTCTGTTGGTTTGGTTCTGCCCGGCTAGCTCTATTTCCTGGTAGAGCGCCCAGAACTCTCGCAACACAATTTGCCATTGTGGAAAATACGACGTTTTAAGTTTTAATCTTCCATTTCCATCAAAATAGGCAACCTATATATAATCGGGGTTACTTAAAGTTGGTTTAAATAAACTGGGATTTTCGCAAATTCTGGTTTTCGGATTTTCAAAAATTTTGGATTTCGGGTTTTCAAAAAATTTTGGTTGCCAGTTTTTCAAAAAACTTTGGTTTTCAATTTTTCAGAAATTTTGATTTTCGAAAACTCTAGTTCTTTGATTCTAAATTTCTCCTATTTTCGGTTCCAATTTCGGTTTTTAATTGCATTAATTTCCTGAAAACGAAACCGACATTGAGCAACCGTACATATACTATTTAAAATAGTAAATTGATGTCATCCCCTCATCCTCAATTTCCTCAATTCCCATTAACCACCAAACCCCCCAATCCAATCAAAATATCCAATTGCTCGTCTGGCCACGTGCCCCCATCATCCAAATATCCCCAATATCCCTTTCAATATCCACCTTTCCTTTCTAAAATATTTATTTTATCATTTGTGTTTTCATCCAAAATTCACTTCCTCAATTTTCCATTAAAAATTTCTTTTATAATTTTAAATTTCGCCGGCCGTTCATTCATTTCCCCCTCCCAATTTTGGCCAATTCCACCTTCACCCCCCCCCCCCTCCCACCCCTTTTTGGGGTGGTTTATTTATTCCCTCGCCCTTCCCGCAATTTCCAATCCATTTTGTCCCCATCCATTTTCTAATCCCACGGCTCCCATTCATTCCATTCATTCATTGTCTCCAAAATGACGATTGTTTGCCAAAAATGAGAATATATTTCCCGCAGTGCCCATCCCCATTCCCATTTTAATTTTCCTTGCGACCACCGCCAATTCATAAATCATTTGGCCTTCGAATATTGGTAAAAGACCTTCGACAACCATCCATTTATTTTTATGAAAATTTTGACAATTTTCACCCAAAAGTTGAACAAACAAACAAATTCCTCTATATTCCCAGGTGCATGGCCTATCATTCCCTCCTTCCTTTCCGCCATTCCAAAAATCCTTTAAATTGTTCTTTTTGCCCTCTTTTTATCATCAATAAACATTTCCGGTCCCCTATTTCTCATTTTGTATTGCTCATTCGCATTTTTGTGCAAAAATAACAAATAAATACCATTTTTCCCATTCCCCTCCACCTTCAATTTGTACAATAATCATCCAATTAAAATGTGAATGTTCCCTTTTACGCCTCCCCGCATTTCACTCATCAGCAGTCCAACCTTTTCCGCCGTTGGGCAAATTTGAAGGGCGCAACAAAAAAATGAAAATGACAAAAAATTGGCCATTTCCTTTTTCACATTTTGAGCCTTCCTCCATTCCACAAATTGTTTGTTGTCCAATTTTTCACCGTTCATTTCCAATTTCCATTCCTCCTATCCATTTCCATTTCCACCCTCTCAAAAAAATTTTGGCCTTCAAATTTTTTCGCAAAAAATGAAATGTTGAGGGCGGACAAGGTGAAAAGGAAGGGAAATTGGCGAACGGACAACAGCGGAGGGAGGTTTACTAAAATGATTGATTGGGCCAAATCGAGTTGACGGAGTTTCGGGTGGGGGAGTGCGCCCAAAAACATTTGCCAATATTATATTCCCACCTCGTGATCATCGATGGATTAGAGAAGACCATGTGCGAATGATGGAAAATGGGACAATTCTTCCCGTAATAATCCATTACCGCCCCCAAAATTGTTATTTTTGTTGAATTTGCATATTCAATTTTACATTTTATTTGTCCATTTTCCCTCATTTTCAGGGTTTTTCCCACTAAAAAACATTCAAAATTCTTCGCCAATTTTGCGCCCAACAAGAGCAATTTGCTCACAAATTCATTGACAATAATCGAAAATCGTCGGCCACCCAAAAGACAGCAAATTGGAATTGCCTAAACGAATTGGAAACAAAAGAAGGAGGAAAAGGTGGCAAAGGAGGAAGGAAATCAGTGGGAGAAAAGAAGGCAGAAATGATGCTGGAAATGAGGACAAATGTGGGAGGAGGGCAACGGAACAGTAGTCGGAAAAATTCGGCGAGAAATGTTGCCATCGCCGATTTGCCCCGGATTGAGGGATTAACCACTGAACAGGTGAATAGGGGATGGCAGATATGGGCTGATTAGGGAAATATCGTATTTTCTCTATTAGAAGCCCATGGGTTTCTAAATTTCAGAGGCTCTCTAGAGTGGGCTTTTATTAGAGAATGGGCTTTTAATAAAGAAAATACTGTAAATTGGAAAACTTGAGGGAAAATATTATTTAAAATGTAATTTATAAAGGTGGCAGAATTCAAAGAAGCATTCGAATTGTTCGATAGGAATGGGGATGGACTGATCACGGCAGCGGAATTGGGCATTGTCATGAAATCTTTGGGCCATTGCCCAACGGAACAAGAATTGAAGGAAATGGTCAAGGAAATTGACATAAATGGTAAAAAAGAAATATTGGTGGAAATTTTAATAATAATGATTGGAAAATTGGATGAATGAATTTGTATGGAATAAGTTGTTAATCCGTCTCTTCCAATTTGGCCACAAAAACATAGTCCATCTTTTTTCCTACACCAATCTTTCAGTTTCGCAATTTCTCTTTCCATTTTATTGTTTTTTAATGGGTCAGCTGACACAAATTAAAATTTACACAACAATATTGCAATTCCAACCTGCTGTTTCGGAAAATGAATGAATTTTGGGAAATTGATGAATGATAAATGAAATTTATATTTTTTAGAAAATAGGTTAGGAAAGGCCAAGGATTATTTGAAGATCATTAGAGTGGAGAATCGATCCATCGGGAGCAATGGGAAAAGAATATTTTTTGATCGAATCTATCCATCCTATTCTCATCAAAAGGGCAACCAATTTTTTCTATTAGTAATTTCGATTTTTGAATGAGAAAATTAATTAATTGAGGGGAATTTACATTAAAATATTAATTAAAATATTCAAATTCAGGGAATGGTAGCATCGAATTGGATGAATTCGTGAAAATGATGAGCCGAAAGGTAAAGGAATCGGAGAGTGAAAAAGAATTACGCGAAGCATTCCAGGCAAGAGAGAAATAATTCTGGCCAAATTATTAAATTTATATTTTTGGCAGGTTTTTGACTGCGACAAAGATGGATTCATTTCGCCCATTGAACTGCAAATTGTGATGAGAAATTTGGGTGAAGAATTGACGGAATTTGAAGTACAGGAAATGATCAGGGAGGCGGACATGGATGGCGATGGAAAAGTCAATTTCAATGGTAAATTTCGGGGCATTTATTCAAATGAATGGAAAAGCGACTATGAAATAGGGATTTGGATGGAGTTTATTCCCATTTTAATAGTTTCGGAGGGTTAGATAATCTTATAAAAAATAGTAAAAAAAACAAAAAAAAAATAAATTCCATTGGAGAATTGTGTTCGATTTATTTGACAAAATGCTAGTTTAAAGAGGGTAAATAATTTTGGAATTACCTAATACTGTATCCTAATTGAAAAGATATTTTTAATAATTCTGAATCAATTACAGAATTCGTTCACATGATGAAGGAGAAAGTTTGATGGAAAATGAAGTTGATGCGAGAATTTATGGAATGGAATGACGGGTTGAATGAATAATCCAATCAAATAATAATATAATATAATAAAGGCAACAAAAATGTATTTAATTTTGCACAAATCCTTCCAAATAATATTTTTATGCTTTTTTATTCATTAATAATTCCAATTTGAATATTTAATAATTTTTTTTATGTATTCAAAAAATTTGGTTTTCATGCTGATGAATGAGTGGAAATATGAGGCATCGAATTCTTAGAAAAATGTGTTTGCATCAGGGTGACCGTTTGACTTGACCAAAAATGTGGCTTTTGCTATAAAAAATGTAGGAAAAATGTGGGAAAATTTTCCGAAAATGTGGCAAAAAATGTGGCATTTTTTTTAAAAAGCTTTAAAACTCGCTAAAATTTATTTAAACCGTTTATTCTTTTTATTTTTCTAATGTTTTTACTCTATTTAGAAATTCTTGATTGCCAGAAATTTTCTCGCAATCTTATTATTAGCCAAAAAATGACACAATAGGGGAAAATTTTTGTCAAAAATGGCCGCGCAGCGAAAAATTTTAGTTTTTTAGAGGGTATTTACGGAATTTTAATGATTTTCAATAATAATTTTCTAAATCTCAAAAATGTGGAAAAATGTGGGGAAAGTCAAAAATGTGGAAAAAATGTGGGAGAATGGTCGAAAATGTGGCAAAAGCCACATTTATGTGGTAAAACGGTCACCCTGGTTTGCATTTGATAAGTGAAATATATTATTGTTTTTCTAAAATAATGTGTTTTAATTGGAATGTGATGTGCTTTCAAATTTTAATTTAAAGCGGAATTAAATAAGACACATGGAATTTACAATTTGGTGCAATTACAAATCAGAATTACAATTTGGTGCAATTACAAATCAGAATTACAATTTAGTGCAATTACAAATCAGAATTACAATTTGGTGCAATTACAAATCAGAATTACAATTTGGTGCAATTACAAATCAGAATTACAATTTGGTGCAATTACAAATCAGAATTACAATTTGGTGCAATTACAAATCAGAATTACAATTTAGTGCAATTACAAATCAGAATTACAATTTAGTGCAATTACAAATCAGAATTACAATTTAGTGCAATTACAAATCAGAATTACAATTTAGTGCAATTACAAATCAGAATTACAATTTAGTGCAATTACAAATCAGAATTACAATTTGGTGCAATTACAAATCAGAATTACAATTTGGTGCAATTACAAATCAGAATTACAATTTAGTGCAATTACAAATCAGAATTACAATTTAGTGCAATTACAAATCAGAATTACAATTTAGTGCAATTACAAATCAGAATTACAATTTGGTGCAATTACAAATCAGAATTACAATTTAGTGCAATTACAAATCAGAATTACAATTTGGTGCAATTACAAATCAGAATTACAATTTGGTGCAATTACAAATCAGAATTACAATTTGGTGCAATTACAAATCAGAATTACAATTTAGTGCAATTACAAATCAGAATTACAATTTAGTGCAATTACAAATCAGAATTACAATTTGGTGCAATTACAAATCAGAATTACAATTTGGTGCAATTACAAATCAGAATTACAATTTAGTGCAATTACAAATCAGAATTACAATTTAGTGCAATTACAAATCAGAACATGCGGAAACTTAAATGTATTTCAATTTCTAATAAGTGAATTATGTTTTCTAATGTTATAATAAGAGAAACCCAATTTGATTAAATAAGTATATTGAGACAAAGCCAAATATTGGATTGGAAACTATATCCTGATTGATGACAATATCCCTTTAAAAAATAGTAGTTTCAATTTTATGGCCATCAAAGGGTTGTCTTTATTTCCCCAAGGGAAAATCATAAGTATTTTGCATTTAATTCTCCGTTCTCCCAAAAATGGACAAATTGTCGCCAAACTTCCAACTTTGCGCTTGGCTGGTTGCCCTCTCCGTTCCTCTCAAATTCCTTTTCAAGGGCATTCTTCCCCTCCTCTTTTGCCAATAACCAATAATAATCCGTAACCACTTTTCATGCAAAAAATCCAATCAAAATCCACTTCAAAAAGGAAAAGTGGATTTAAAGAAGATTGAAGGAGGCCGCTGTGAAAACACTGGCAAATTCAGTGGGGGAAATGAACCCATCCTCTCCTCACAAACTTGCCCTAAAATTTCCCTCTCCTCAGAAAAAGGAAAAAAGCGGGTTTTCCCATTCCATATTTTTCATCGTCCTCCCAAAAAAATTCAGTTATATTCAACATTTTAAAATTGGAATAGGAAATTTTAATGGATTGGTGCTGATCTGCTGCTTCATCATACAAAAAAGAACGAATTGAGTCAGCAAATATTGAGGGCCAAAATAAGGGGGCTGCTGTGCAGCGGCAATCGACCACAAAAAAAATTTATTGGGCCAACATTTTGAATAAATCCACGTGTAGAAAAAACAACTGAATAATCTCATCCGCCGGAGGGCATAAATTTCTTGGCCCAAAAAATGTTTCGCGTTAGGCAAGACGTTTGCCGTGCCATTTTGCTCACTTCAATTGTTTGGCTACTGCTCGACGTGTTAATCTTGTTTTATGTGCTCGATCGCAGTTTACTTCCTTCAGAAAAGTTTGTGATTGATAAAATTCAAAAAAGGGCCAAAGAAATTAGCTCATTTGTTGAACAAAATAGATTAATTCGGTTTCAAAAATGCATAATTGATGAAATATTGAGTTCAATGGAAAAATATATGAGCTAAATTAAGGAATGGTGAGTGGCTTTAATTAGAGACAATTGCCACATTAACCAAAAAGACCCACAAAATAGTGGCCATTTGGCCCAATCTATCCTCCCCCCTCCTCTTTATCCATCAATCAATCCCCCTCATTCACTTTTGGCCCAATTGTTCCCCTTTCATTCATTGTTATCCCTCTCTCCCTTCAATCAGATCCAACGACCCTTCCCGCAGTCCCCGCTTCTCATTTGCTGGCCAACAATTGAGGCTAAATGCCAGCGATCGGCAATTCGGTTTTGTGCCCTCTGGATTCGATCCAAAAATTGTCCGCGAATTGGACGAATTGTTGGCCCCTTTAAATTTTGACCCAAATGGGCCTGGAACCGGCGGGGCTGGTGTACAAATTGAGAAGGAAAAGGAGGCGGAAATGAAGGAAATGTTCAAACAAAATCAGGTTTTTTGGAAAGGCATTCCATTTGTTATTCACATTTTTTTTGCAGTTCAATTTGATGGCCTCAAATCGGGTCAGCCTGAATCGAACATTGCCCGATTATAGGATGGAAAAGTATGAGAGAAAATACGGAAAAAAAATAGTCAAATATTTAAATTTTTGGGTGATTAATGTTTTAGTCCATGGACATTCTTTTGGCTATAGCTCAGTGAGGCAATCAAAAATCAGGGAAAGCGATAAATCATTTGAAAGCCCAAAGTGTCCTCTATAATTTTGCCATTTTATAAGATTTCGACCTTTAAAAATAAATTACATGCCTCTGAATATGATAGAATTGAAATTTTAGAGGAAAAGCCATTTTTCCAACAAGCTGTTTTAGTTTACTATAAATTAGTTAAACTGAGGGACGTTAAAGGCTTTCAATGTTATATCGCTTTCTGATATTGGTTGATTCTTCAGTGAGTTATAGCCAAAGAGAAAGGTCCAGGTACTGTAATGTAGATTTTGAAATGTGATGGACAGTAAGTAATTTTTGTGGGTTCGGCATTGCCAATTCAAAATATTAAAAAATTAATGTTAATTTTCCCTCATTAAAAAGATGTAAATCTTTGGAATTGCCGACATCCGCCCAAATGCCAACCGTTTCCATCATAATTGTTTTCCACAATGAGGCATGGACCACCCTGTTGCGCACTTTGCATTCTGTTTTCAATCGAACTCCGCTGCATTTGTTGAAGGAATTAATTCTAATTGACGATATGAGCGAGAGGGACTATTTGAAAAGGCCATTGGAATTGTACATTCGACGATTCCCAATTCCCGTTCATTTGGTTAGATTATATTCTTATAGCAGAACGAAATTTACAATCCGAAATTTGCAGAGAGACCTTTCAAAAACTGACAATAGATTTAAATTTAGGGCTTTATTAAGATTTATTTTAATAGATCTGAGAGTCTTAATGATTTAGACAAGGCTTCAGATTCAGATATCGGAGAATGAATATTGGATACTGAATTATAAATTTCGATTTTGATAAGGGCGCATGAATTTCGGGACCGCAAATTTCGGTTAAGAATTAAAGTATTTTCCGCTATGAACCAGCCCATTTACTAAATTGGTCTTTGTTTCCTCTGAAATTTCATATTAAAAGTTAGAATTTTCTTATCAAAATAGCTTGTTAATATGACGAAAAGAATGTCAGATTAGTGATTAGTAAGGCCCGGATAGTTATGCATTTAAAAACAGCAAAATATGCGCATAAAATATGCACAAAAAATGAAAAATATGCACAAAAATATGCAAATAAAATTGAATTTTTCTGCCTTTATAGCAATTTTTTTGAATTTTTCAAAACCAATTTTACTACATTTTCAGAGAAAAATGCTTAAAATAGCTTTAAATAGGTTTTTTCGTCCAAAAAAATATTTATATGTGACAGGATTCGAACTCTAGACCCCACGTAAGTTTGCATTCGAAAGACTACTCTCTCCGCTATTCAGCCAAAAATTTTCAGCTGCCAAGATTGGCTATTTTTATCAATTGAAAACCAAAAATGCAAATTTTTTTTATCTTTTCAAGATTTTTTTGACAAATTTAATGCAATTTATTAAATCTCAATTCTAAAATTTTCATTTTTATTGCATTTTTGATTGAAAATTTCCCTAAAAATGACAAAATATGCAAAAATATGCATCTTAAAATACACGTTTTCGGCACCAGACAAAGTTAAAAACTATTTTTTTATTCATATAAACACGTTACAATGCCAGGAAAAAAATATGCATTTGCATAACTATCCGGGCCTTAGTGATTAGTACCCGAAATTACCCCCGAGTGAGATTTTCAAAATTTTCGATAGAGGGGTGGGGGCTCTTAATGGAAAAGTATCGGAATTAATTTTAATATCTATTAAAAATAAATGATAAAATGATTAGAAATATTCCAAAATGAAGCGGATCAGATAAGTGAAAAAATTGGCTTGATATAATTAAAATTCCCCTCTTGTATAGGTCCATTTGCCCGAACGTTCTGGCCTGATCCGAGCCCGGCTGGCCGGTTCCGCAATGGCCAAAGGGAAAATTTTGCTATTCCTGGATGCACATGTGGAGGTCACAATTGGCTGGTTGGAACCGTTGGTGGCCAGGGTGGCCGAAAATCGAACCCGTGTGGTGGCCCCAATCATCGATGTAATTTCCGACGACACATTCGAATATGTGACCGCTTCGGACACAACTTGGGGTGGATTCAATTGGCATTTGAATTTCAGGTGATCTCCACCTTCTTTTTGGTCAATTCGGAGGAAATAGTATTTTTAAAAAATTTATAAAAAATAAAAAAATATATTGGAAAAAATGGACGATCATTGATAGAGAGGATATTTCAGTACCTGAGCCTTCTTTTGGTTTTTGGCCCATAGTTCAATGAGGCAATTGCCAATCTTGGAAGTCGATATATCATTAGAAAGCCCAAAGTTTCCTCTACGGTACTTAATGGAGTTTGGTCCACATAAAAGGAAAAGGATGGTAATGGGCGAATCAAACTGTCATCGAATTTTCAATATTAGGAGGAGGAGGATGGGTAAAATTAATTTTTCATTTGCTCTTACAAGTTAGAAAATATGGTAATTTTTATCATCAAAATGGAACAATTACTTGATCCTAAAAATTTCGGAAACATTTGCCATTATCTAATGCTGAATTCGAAACAATTAGCTTAGAGAGCTTGAAGTAAATAAATAATTCTTCTTTCGATTGGGCAGAATCCTTTTCTCTCATTATTGACAATTTGATTGACAGTTTGATTCCACCCCCCCCCCCAGTCTCCATTAGTACGGCGCCATTTTTAGAGTATATTCAGGACTTTTGAATGGAATTTCGCCCTCCTAAATTGGTTGCTTCCTTATTGAGCTATGACCAAAAGTATGACCCATATATTGAATTGGCGGTAATGTTCTATTTCGTATTTTTCGAGCATTTGATCCACTAAATTCCAAATTTTCATCAAAATCATCAGAAAATAACTGATCAAAAATTAAATATTACTGTTAAAGATGGTATCCAGTGCCGGATCGGGAAATGGGCCGTCGGAATTGGGATCGATCCACCCCAATTCAGTGAGTATTTTCCTCATTCATTGACAATAAAATAACCCCCAACAAGGACCCCAACAATTGCGGGTGGTCTATTCGCCATTGATAAACAATATTTCTACGAGATTGGCTCCTATGATCAGGGAATGCAAGTTTGGGGCGGCGAAAATTTGGAGATTTCCTTTCGAGTGTGGATGTGCGGCGGAGTTTTGGAAATTCATCCGTGTTCTCGTGTTGGACATGGTTGGAATAGGGGCACAATTTTCCAAATATTCCTCTATCATTTTGTACAGTTTTTCGTAAGCAAACGCCGTACACATTCCCCGGGGGGACGGCCAAAGTAATTCATCACAATGCGAGGAGGACTGCCGAAGTTTGGATGGACGAATACAAACAATTCTTTTTTGCAATGGTCCCAGGTTTTGGAACAAATAAATTCCTACCGTTACCGTATTTCCTCTTTTAGAAGCCCTTGGGCAGTTTCGAAGCCCCAAAAATGGACAAAATTTTGGGTCCATCTGTAGACATTTTCGAACAAACTATAGCGTTTTCTGTAGAGCCCATTGGCATTGGCACTAATAAGAAATGCAATAAATTTTTCAAAAGTTGACATAGCCAAAACATAAAGTGCCTCAAAGTCGAGGGTACTTCTTTTAGAGGAAATACGGTATATGTACCATAATTGAAGTTGAAAGGTCTAATATCGAAGCTCGAAGGTGATAAAGCTGCTGGATAAATTTATATAACATTTTCATAAAATGACTACTGAAATGATATTAAAAGCATTGCGATCTTTAATATTCCCTATGTTATGAATGTTAATTAAAATTCTGTCCATTTTATGGTCATGAATCGATAAATTTCCAACATTAGCCAATGCTTAAGAGATATTATTTTTATATGACTTTCTATTAAAAATGCTTATACCCTAAATTTATCCAGTGACTTTACCTTCGATCATCCCCAATTGTCGAGTCCCAATTCCTTTCAAAATTATTCCAAATTTAGCCGCCAAACTCGTTGAGGCCGGCGATGTTTCAGAAAGGCAACAATTGAGGGCCAAAATGCAATGCAATCCTTCAAATGGTACCTGGAAACGGTCTATCCGGAATGCCCTGTCCCAATCAATTTCCTCTCAATTGGGGAGGTCAAAAACCCGGAGAGCAGATTATGTGTGGACACAATGGGCAGGAAAAGTGGCCAACAACCGGGGGTGACCGGATGCCATGGTCAAGGTGGAAATCAGGTGAATAAATTTGACATAAAATGTTAATTTTGCCAAATGATGGCCAAAAATATTGAAATTCTTTTAAGATTGTCCAACCGTATATGTTCTTTTAGAACTATTTAAAAATTATTATTTTTGGCCTCTAAAAATTGGTAAAATTAGAGGACTAACTCACATCAATGGATTTTGTAGTGTTTTGGGGAATTAAGAAAAAGGAATACAGTTATTAAGTAAATCCTTCCAATTCCGAGACCATGGGTCCCAAATTTGAGGGTGCGGAATTAATAGAGAGTAGGATAATATATACGGTAATCCATTCAAATTACATACCGTATTTCCTGTTTCCTCTTTCAATGACCCGGAGCTACTATTTTTTTTTCAAGGATCCTCCAAAGCTATTATTATTATTGGAGGGGGCAATATAAGAGGAAATACGGTGCATCGAAATTAAACCATTTCCCCAAATAGGCTTGGTCTCTGACGGGTGATGGCGAAATTCGTACGGATGAAACATGTTTGGCTGCGAAAGATCGAACAATTCAAATGGAAAAATGCTCGACAAAAAGGCCAAATCCAAAGCAACAATTTCGCTACATTCCCAGCGTAATTAATTCAAACAAAAATATTCGGCTAATTCCAATTCCCCAAATCCCCAATAGAGCAAACAAATTGTCCATTTGAAAAGCCAACTTTGCCTTTCCATTGAGCCAAATAATCCGGCATTGGCGCTGGTGGAATGTGATCCGACGGGGGCAATGGAAAATGCAAAATGGGAATTGCAGAATTTCAAGGGAGGAAGCTAACCAAAACTCTGGATTAATTCGAAGACTTAGATGGCAATCTCGACGGGTCCTCCATAAGAAAAATGATCAATTCCTTCCTTTTTATGTGATTGGATGGCCTTAAACCAAAAATGCATATTTTTTTATAATATTTATTCCAATTTCCAAGCCCCAATCCAAATTCACTTAATTTTGAGCCCAATTTACATCCCATTTATTCAATTTTGTGTTTTGATGGCAGCTTAATATTTGTAAATTACCTATAATTCTAAATCCATCCTATCTATGAACTTTGATCATTTTTCAGCTGTGATTCATTCTAAAATCCTTTTTGATATTAAATCCAAAATCCACCAAAAAAATGGCCGGCATTCCGTGATATCCTTTATCATGATCAAACTCCTGCACTGAATTTACATCGACCAAAAAATTTTCATTTGAATTCGAAAAATTCCGTCCATTATTTTAAATATTTAATTCATTTTAATTTTCAATTTTTTTTCTCATCAATTTCCTTTGGATTGGCACAATTTTTATTCAAATTTGAGCACCGAATTTTGTTTTGTTTGTTTGTACTTAAAATGTTTTGTTCACAATTTTTATTGCTTTGTTTTGCCCATTTTCATCTAATTTTAACATATTTTTTGTTCTTTAATGGTTAATAAAATTGAATAAAATCAATTAATTTGGGCATATTTATCATTGCTTGGATATATTAAAAATTAAAGTGATGATGTAGGGTAGGGAAGGGAGGATGATGGAATGGAATTGGCATTTGCGGAATGGGATGATTATGGTTGCCAGGGGAACTAAAATAATCCTTTCCTCTTCCTTTTTTTCATCCAAATCCCAATTTTGTCAAACATTTTCAAAATTTTAACCAAAAATTTTCCCTAAAATTCAAATAAAAATGCGAAAATTATTGTTGGCCTTCTTCGTCCTGTATTCATCATTTCTCATTCTCTTTTTGGCCCTCTATTTGGCCGAATTGGACGGAGTTGGCATTGAAATGAAAGACGATGGCTGAAATTTATCCTAATTTTCATAATTGATGATTTTGCCTTTATCTATCAAATTGTTCATTTTTTTCAATGAATAAATTTATTTAAATTTTTTCGTAAATATAGAATGACTTGGAGATTTTTTGGCTGATTTATAAAATTAATTTTCCGGCCTATGTTCTATGAATTAATAATTAATATCCGTATGAGTTTCTCATCAATTTTAAATCAATTCAAAACAATGCATTTTATTCAATAATTGATTCATTTTTAATACTTTTGTTTTGTGCGCAACTAATAATCCCCTATCCCTTCTCCTATCTTTTTATACATCAAAAATCCCCCGCCCCCATTCTCTGTTGGGCCAAATCCACCCACCCATTTTCCAAAATTCAACATCCTCTAATCAATAATATTGTTTTCTGCCAAATGTTCCCTAAAATGTTCTTCCTTTTTTGGCCACTTTCATTGGCCATTTTTCTGGCAATTTTCCCAGTGGCAAATTGCATTGAAACAACGAATGGAAATGAAATTACTGTCATTGGGGAAGAGGATGAACCCCCAAGCGTGGAGAATGCCATTCTCAGGCAATTGAGCCGTAAAGAGAAGAAAGAAATACTCAGAATCATTGGAAATGGTACTGAAAATGGGCAAAGTCGAGCTGAAATTGAGGCATCAATTCGAGAATTTTTGGCACGGAATAATTCAAATGGAGCATTGGCAAGTTTATTATTACGGTTAGGGTTATTTTCTCGGCCATTTCCATCTCAGCAAATTTGACGAACCAAAGTTCATCAGCCAAATAACCCAATCAAAATGATTTAAAGTGTAACTTACAGCCCTAATTATTAGCTATCTATTGGGTTATTGATCATCCAAAACTGTAATATTTTGTCCAAATTATGGCCATAAATACAAAAAAATAATGGCGATTTTTCAAAGTTCTTGGCCACAATTTGGCCAATTTACATTTTTGGTTGATCAATATATCAATGGATAGCCAATAATTATGGCTATTAAATGCACTTTAGATCATTTAAATTGGTTAGTTGGGTGGCGAGCTGCCCAGCTCATCAAAATCGCTGTGAGTGTGGCAAGACGGAAATGTCCCACGCCCACGCCGTTATTTATGCTAATTTTATTAAACTAATTCCTCATATTTTCATCATAGAATGCTTTCGACAAATGGATGGATCAAATGCGAGATTGGCGGCATCGACAATTTCTAAAAATTTTGGCAAATTTTTCTGACAATGAAGCCAAAAAATTGTTGGAACAAATTTGGTCTGTGTTGAATGATACGAAATTAAGTTTGGTGGAAAGTTGCCGTCGAGTGAACGAATTATTGGGGAAAAAATTGAATGAAGACGAAAAATGCAAGAGATTAATTAGTGGTGCCGAAATTGGGTTGGTCGAGGATGAAAATGAGGAGGGAAATGGAAAGAATGAAAAATCAAAAAAGGTGAAGAAGGAAGAGGAGGAGGAGGAAAAAGAAGCCGAAATATTCGATGGAAATGAATTCAACGAATTGTTCCACAATGAAGCAGAAGCACCTGGCTCGAGGCAAGAAGGAGAAGGATGAATTAATTTAAATTTAAATGGATTTAATGAAGAAATGGATTGTAATTTGTTTCAATTTTTATAAAATATTTTTACATTTATCATACAAAACACATTTCAGTTAACATTATATTCGGATTTTAATTCCGCCTAATCTGATTTGTAATTGTACCAAATTGTAAACCTTGTTTTTGTTCGCATATAGTATTTCTTCTAGAAATGTACTGTAGGTCTGAAAATGCATAAAGAAAGGATAAATTTTAATTGGCAGGTATTATGGTAACTTAAAGAAGAAAGAAGGGAGAAATTAATTTTGATTGACAGATATTATTGTAATTGAAGAAGGGAGAAATGAATTTTGATTGAATTCTCCCAGTATCTTTCTTAATTGTGATTAAAAATACTAATTAGAATTTTTATATTCTATCTCTGAATTTAATAATAATTTGCATAATTCGTATTATATTTATTATCTATTTTATTTATTGTATAAATGATAATATAACCTCTAATTTTTTTCGCCAATATATGTAATAGTAATTTTATTTTTCTTTTTTGAATAAAAAATGTGAGGAAAAAAACCATGGAAAATGGAAAATATTTGCATATAGACTGTATAAATTAAATAATATAAAAATTGGATGGATTTATCAATCGCCAAACAAATTTCGATATTTTAATTGATGATCCCGATAACAATTCTTGATTGTGCCAAATTGTGAGAGGCAACTCCTTTAAAAGAATTGAACATAAATTCGAATTAAAATAAAAACTTACACATATCCGAGAACATTCGGCGGCGTTTTTATATGTGTCCGGCAAAAAACCATACATTGGCCACCGTTGATTAAATGGCTTAAAAATTATGTTATCCTTTGGTTCCCTCACTTCTTTTTTCCCTTACATTCCATGCCTTTGGCAACATTCAGAATGGTCAACTTTTGAATGGGCACAGTCAAAGGCTTTGCCCAATTGATTGGCCGGACATTGGGTGCCGAGAAGGGCCACCAATAACTGCAGAAATTATAAAAGAATTGGCTACAAAATTACATGGAATATTTTAATTTTTTCATCTCTCTAATTAATTTATTTCCTATCCAATTTCCCAAAAATGAATTTGTCAATGTCAGCATTGCCTAAAGAAATTTCCTAATCTTACTGTACCCCTTATTTTTTTTCCTAATTGCCCTATCATCCTATCAATCAAATATATTGCCCCAATCTAACTTTTTCAAAAACCTTTTTTCCCCCACTAAATGCCTTTTTTACCCTTCACATTTTCGGCACAATTAATAAAGAATACTCTGTCCCATTCATTGGGCAACTGAAGGGCTTATTACTCCTCTGGCGAAGGCGGCCCAGTGGCGAGAGCTTAGAGGCCTAGACCCAGCTCTCGTCCCAAAACTTTAATCCTAGATTAGGACTAAAGACCTTTTCCTGGGTGAAAGTGTCAAAATTGCAAAATTGTTGACAAGTTTGAGGCAAATTCTGCCTTCGGCAACACAATTCCAACTTGGCATTTGGGCTCAGGGAATTTGTTGTGGTCGTTTGTGCCAATGGAAGAGAAGAGGATTTGCCAATGATGGCATTGGCATTGGTTGTGTTGGCAAATGTTTGGATGGATTGGGGAGGGGGACGAGGAGATGTTTGAAGAATTGGTGGAAGAATGGAAATGGACGGGGAAATTGGCGGAATAAACGGAGAATGCGGGGCAAAATGATGTTTTATTGTGGGTGGAGTAAGATTGGGGGCCGCAGCAATAAATTGTTGACGATGGTTGGGAAAATGTTGTTGAAGTGGTTTAAATGGGCCATCAGAAATAGGAGAATGTGAAGGTGGGGACAATAAATCCATGTCGGCTTAAATGTGAAGGAATTTATTAAGGAAGGTATTTAATTTGGCGAAAGAACAATGAAAATGCCGAAAAGATTTTAAAACGGTTCAATAGTTTGTTATAGTCCCCCGAACCCTATATTGTCAAGAATATCATTTTATTATGTTTTGACTTAGGTTTAACCAATTTTAATCAGTTTTGAACCAAAAACCCTAAGATGGCTTATACGGTTTAATACCCTAGGAAGGTTTAAACGGTTTAATAGCTCTAATTTTTGATCAAAACATGCAAAATTATAAACCATCGATGAATCATGATGAGATCAATCGATTGGATAAAAGTTTTGAGGGTCTAGGATAAACCATTGAATCATTATAATCTCACTATTTTAAATATTTCCCATTGATTAAATAATGAATTCATAAGGCATCAGTATCAGTACTCATACTCACAATCATCCGCCTTCCCAAGTCGAATTGGCCTTTGTGTTTCACGATTTTTAGGGAATTTTGTGCGCAAATTCACTGCTGGTGGTCCCAACAATTTTGCATTCCCATTTTGGCCAAATCCAATTTGAATTGGCCCATTTTCGGTGGGAAAAATGCGTTGAAGGTCCTCTTTTTGGGCATTCAGCCGATCATCGTCGATGGCGAATGAAATTTGTGGCTAATAAACGGATTTAAATGTAATTGGCGCATTTGTGGCCTCACTTTTTCATTGAAATGTTCATTATGGCCAAGGAGGCCAACTTTATGAATATATTCCACCAATGCATTGCCCCGTCCACTTTTTGGCCATTTCAATAAATTTGCTTTATTGAATCGGCGCAATCGGGCAGCCATCGACGAGGATAAATGCAAATCATTGGACCTGATAGAGGAATTGTTTAATGGTCCAAATTAAGGACAATTCCAAATAATTTTATTAATGTTTGCGCATTTCACCGAAAAAGTCGTTTAAGGCATTTCAATTAAACTTCATTTATGCAAGTTAAGCGTTTATAAATGTCAATGCCAATAACGCCTAGGCCCTAGGGCCTCTTCTATTCATCCTACTGTACCCCCACTTTTTGCCTAATCGCCCCGTCAACCTATCAATCAAATAATGCCCCAATCTGCCTTTTTAAAAACCCATTCTTTTTCCTCTCCTATATCCTCTCTCCTAACGCTTTTTTCCCTTCAAATTATTGTCATATTTCCTGCACAATTGATAAAGAATAATTTATAGTGAAAAATTAGAAATTCTACTTTTTAGGGGACATTTAAGGTTTTAAAATGGTATATTCCTTCTCAAATTCTTTTTCCTTGTTGAGTTTATGACCGAAAATATGGCTCATTTATTGAGTATTAAAACTTTTTTTCTCATAGCTAAAAGACATTGAATTAGTGAAAGACTTATTGGGGAAAGAACAGTTGAATTGTAGAATTAAGTTAAAAATATTTACAAAATGTCAATTTCCACGGATGTTGTGTTGATTGGAATTGGCATTTGTTGTTGTTTTGTTGTCCTCGATGCATTCAATCCCTCAATTTGTTCCGTCACCGTTGATTTTCCTCCTAACGAAGAATATTCATTCCCTCTTATGCCAATGCCACCGGATGTTTCGCCATCCACCCTTTTTACGATTCGTTGCCTTTTTCTCGTTTTTGCCTCATTGAATTTCTTTGTATTTTTGCCACTGCCAAAAGTTTCTGCCGTCAACACTTTTGGATGGTCAATGGCCGATGGCACCAAGATTATGGCACGCTCTAAATGCCATATTTTTAAATTTGTTCCTCATTCTCAATGTTCCAATTCATTAGAGTTGGACAGAGTCAGTTTTTAGAAAAGTGTATGTTTTACTGGTTTCAATGATGCCCAGATGGTTTAATAAGGGCATTTTCTGTTGTTCTACTGTTACTGTACCCCTACTAACATCACCCCATCACCTATCGATCAAATATTGCCCCAAATATCTTCTTAATAAATCAGCCCCTTTTCCATCTCCTATGGGTCATTTTTCCTTCACATTATTAATTATCATATTTTCCCACAAGGCCAGACAGATGGCGGGTGGAGCCTAGGCCTAACTCTTGCCCCAAATAACTTTATAGCCTTATTAAATTGGGAACTAGCGTTGGAGGGAGTCGGTTTTACAGTGGGGTCGTTTTTAAAACCCAGTTTTCGGTTTTTTAATCGATTTTCGGTTTCTCCTATTTTCTGGTTTTTTGAGACCTAATTTTGGTTTTTTAAACTGCATTGATTTCTGCTGAAACCGCTCTTTCCTATATTCCAATTCATCCACCAACCTATTCCTTCATTTGTGAGCATTGTTCTTTCGTATTTGTTCACCCCAATCCCAACTGATGAGGATGTTTCGCCCGAATCCACCATTCTTCTTGTCCCATCCACCCCGGTGGCCAAATGGCTTCGAAATGAATTGTTCACACTTCGACTGACCGAATCTTTAATAAAAAAAATGGCCAATTCCAAATAATTACAATTTATTTACGGAATCTTCTTCTCCTTGCCCCATTTTTTCGTCTCCCTCCTTTTTGTTGATTTCCTTCAATAAATGTGCTTTGTTGAATGTTGATTAAATTTTGTTGAAAATCCACTGATGACCCATTCAATGCCTTTGGGGTAACCAATTCAACAGCTAATACGGTTGGTTCAACAATTTCCTCATTGACGAAATTTGAGGCATTGTACTGAAAATACACTCAAAATAATATATTTTTTGTTTGGGCTACCTGTTGAATTAATATGGCCAGAAAAATGATGACAAAAATATAAATTCGTCCATTTAATGGATTTTTGTGCATTATTTTGGCACTTTTGAAGGTCAACAGGTGAAACCTTTAGGGAGAGGAAATGGGACAAAAACGGAGGGAATTATCATTTGTTGCAGATATTTGCCTGAAATTGAATAAAAAGTATTAAGTGTGGTTGGATTGGATACAGTAAATAAAAAAGGTTATTAATTCTAATTCTAATCTAGGACTAAATTGTTTTGAACGAGAGCTGGACCTATGCTTTCGCCCGGGACTTCACCGGAGGAAGCCCCTCAATGGCTCAATGAACGGGATCGAGATTAGAGGCGAATCAACTTTAAAGTTTAAATTATTCTTTATTAATTTGTGGGGAATATGATAATAATGTAAAGGAGGAAAAAGATACGCAGCAGGAAAAAGGGCGGGTTTAAAAAGAGAGATTGGGGCAATATTTGATTGATGATAGGGTGACGGGGCGATAAGGAAAAAAGTAAGGGGTACAGTAGGACAAATGGGAAAGGCCCTTATTAGGCATTATTGTTGGCATTGACAAGTAACAAATGGATTAGATACTTTAAATAAATAAAATTTAGTAATAAATTAAAAAATAAATAATTCAAAGTATCAACTATTTCCTTGCAACAAATTTGTTGTTTTGGAATTCTGCATGTAAATAATCCTCATCCCTCTCCCTCTTTTGGAAAGGATAAAGCAAATCCAATCAATTTGTTGACCAAAAAAGCTGATGATGCTAATATTTGAATGAGAAGAGGAACACGTCCCTTCCCTTTTGATGGAATTGGAACTTGGTTGGAAAAAATGGGGGTGGTGGGTCATCTCCATTCATCCCTTTTTAGGATAATAGCTAATTGAGTGAGGATGAATTCAGGAAAGCAGCTGCTGGAGAGAAATGAGACATTGATGCGCGGCGACGATTAAAAGTTGAATTAAATTGAGCGAATTAATTAATTTGTCTTTTCAAAATGGGAATGAAAGGTTGCCCTTTCCCCGCCTAATATAATCTCTTTTGATAGCCTACGGGGAATTATTTTTCCAACCCCTCAAAAATGGGTAAATTTGGGGTATAATTACTTAATTTGCGGACATTTTTGAATTAATTTTAGCGGATTTTGTAGAATTTTAGGGAACCTTCAAAATCGAAGGTGGGGAATTAAAATATTTTTTCCCATTTTAGCAAATTTATTTTTGGGGGAAAAGGTGCGAACCGCCAAAAATATGTGAGCACGTACTTCAACACCATAGAAGCATAAATCCTTCCATTCATCCTTCCATCTCCCCCAAAAGTCAGCTAAACTCCCTCAAAAATGTGATTTCGAGTGGTCACAGGCACTCATCATCAACATCAATCAACGTTAAGCTTATTTATACGTGAATGAATGGACACTGAATGAATGAATGGATTTGTGTGGATCAATTATGCAAAAATGCGCATGGAATTCTGCTGTTGCTTTCCAACTTTCCTGGGGCTTTTATTTAAGCCATTTTTCCCTCAATCTTTGTGGACAGTGTGTTCCAATTTTCTCGGAATGAATGCGCCTTTAGGGGCTTTGGGGATTAAATCAGTGGAACGGTGCCCAATTATCGAGAAAATTATTATTATATAATCATAATTATAAAATCATTTTTTATTGCTAAAATGGACTAATAAACAATCAAAATGAAAATTAAAACGAAAATAAGACAATATATTTTAAGTATTATACATAAAAAGTGAAGATATGAAAATATGCTTTAATAATAAAGGCAATAATAAAGGTTTTTCTTCGTAAAAATGAAATAAATGGGCATTCTTCAAAATTGGATAGATGTTTTGAGCCGATGGAGAATCAATTGGCGGGAAATTGCCTGCATCATTTGTTGGACTATTGTTGGATCGGAAGCGGACAAAACTGTGGCTGAAAAATGGAAAATGAATTTATATTTAATTTAAATATGTGAGATATTATTTAATTTGTATAAAAAACATTGAAATTGCCGAAAAATAGAACATAAGGCTAAAGAATTAAATGGTTCAATGGTTTATCCTAGATCCCCAAACCATATACCCTTGAATTGAGCTGGTCAAGACTCATTGAATGGTATATATTTTATTATGGTTTAATCAAAATTAAAGGATATTAAACCGTTTAAACCCATTATATTTTTAAGTTCATAACTAAAAGGTTTTAAAAGGTTTAAACCAATATTGGTTTCCGGTTCAAAGCTATAAAGGATAAAGGTATTGGCTTTTAAATCGAGTTTGGTTTCCGGTTCAAAACTATTAAGTTAGAATTGATTCAATTTATAAGTTTTACGAGTCTTGGAAAACCTTTTATGTTACAATCTTTTTGGCATTTTCGATGTTTTCCACCTTATTAAATATTTCCCCTTTAATAAATTTGACCCACTTGTTTCCCTGGAAAGTGGAATATTCCGAGAGGATTTGAGCGTTGATGAATTGAGCAATCGCAAATTTGAATTTCCGGCTGGATGTTGCTGATTCCCGATTGAAATGAACAAAATGGAAATTGGCAAATTGGAGGCCTCAACAATGGTATCAATGCTGTCCCTTGGGTCCTTCAACTGGCCATTTGTCAAAATTGCTAGCACAAAATGAAGGCCGGCTTGTGATCGTTGTGCGGCCTTGGCCAACCTTATAAAGGGGAAAATATAGTATATGTCCAAAATATGTAAATATAATAAAATTAATTTTTCGAGTTTCTGGAATTTTTTGTACTTTTTAAGTAATTTTTATTAAATTTTTGAAAAATGCCTAAAAAAGCATTAAAATCAATTATATCGACCAAAAAAATTATCTGGATTTGGCGGGATTCGAACTTTCGACCACCCTATGCATTAAAAAGATCCTTCTTTGTCAATCGGATAAAAATTTTTTGGCATAATTTAAGAATTTTTAAGAAAAAGATAATTTCTTTTGAGGCTAATTCTTTTAATCTATTTACATATAACATATTTTCCATCATATTTAAAATCTAATTTATTAAATCCGAATTCAAATATTTTCCTTTTTATTCTATTTTTAATTGAAAATTTCCCTAAAAATGGTAAACTATGTATCTATGTAAACTTATATAAGAAATATTCTAAAAATGGATAACTGACTTGATCACATGGTGGATCACTTCCGAATATTGAGTTGGTGCATATGGGAGCAGGGACATTGCACAATTCCGATAACAGTTTAACGCATCTTCCGGACTCCGAATGTGCGGAGAATCCACTGAGCCATTCTTTAAAAAATGGTTGAAATTAATTGGAAAAAAATGAAAAATTATTTTTAAATTTAAAAACTGACCAGTGCAAATAAATTGGAAAATTGAAAATTTGGTGGCTTTTTGGCGCCGAATCCAAGCATCGATACTCGGCTAAGTCTGCAAAATTGAAATTAGAAAAAGGAAAATTAATCCATTTATTTACTTTTCTATCCTTCCCAATGCCGTTGTCAATGTCGAAATTGCATTCATATAGGCATTCATGGAGTGAGGATGTACTGGAAATTATAAAAGTCCGAGTTTTTTGTTTTTTTCAGTGTTATTTTTTTCCGGTTGTTCCGGAAAGTTTTTTTTATTCCTGTTATTCTGGAAAGTTTTATTTTTTCATTCCGATTGTTCCGGAAAGTTTTATTTTTCAATCCGGTTGTTCCGGAAAGTTTTAGTTTTTCATTCCGGTTGTTCCGGAAAGTTTTATTTTTTTCATTCCGGTTGTTCCGGAAAGTTTTATTTTTTTCATTCCGGTTGTTCCGGAAAGTTTTATTTTTTCATTCCAGTTGTTTCGGAAAGTTTTATTTTTTCATTCCGGTTTTCCGGAAAGTTTATTTTTTGTACGGGAAAATTTATTTTTTTTTTGTTTTCCGGTTGTTCCGGAAATTTTTTTGCTGTCAAATCTTTATTTTTATCGAAAATCAATCAATTTTAATTAAATTATTTTGCTATATTTGTAATGCATATATATTCTCTAAACTCACAATAATGTAGTGCATCCGGATGATTTGGTCCTCCATTGTTTGAGGTGAAATCGATGGCAATTGTTGGATGGAATTGGAGGCCAGATTTAAGGCAATTTACCAAGGAGGGCACCGGATTATTGGTAGCCCTGACCAATTCAATGCTGGCGTTTGGTTCCTTTTTATGGCCTTGTCTCAACTAAAATAATAAAAAAATTAAAAAATTAATTTTCTGAAAATTACCAAAAATTTTGCATTTAATCCAATTAATTGGTAAAATGTGGTAGAGGCTGAACCAATCAGCAAATCTTCGGTCCGATTGAAGTTGAAATTGAAACAAGAAATGCGCAGAGTCCATTCGGCGGAAGAAGGGAAGAAACGAGAGGGCAGAAGGAATTCTGCCCATTTTGGGTTCGCATTTTTATGGACAAATTCACTGCGATGGAGAAGAATCTGAAGTAATTAATTAAAATTGTTTGGATATATCCATCGCTTACTGGGCATTTTTCCTCATTATTTGAGATAAGTTCAAGCACAAAATATGGAGCTGGGATTAGGCCAGGAGATTCGAGGTGATGGCCAATGAATTGGAAAACTAAAATTGTAATATATTTAATTTGGCGAAAAACGAATTGAATATGTCGAAAAGATTATTAGTTCAATGGTTTGTCCTAGACCACCAAACCCTATACTCAATCCCAATCGGCAATCGCAATCGAGTGATCTCTCATCAAAATGCGTCGAATGGTATATAATTTGTTATGGTTTGGTTCAAAAATTAATGGCATTTTAGACCAACTTAAGGATTTTTGGTTTAAAACTTATTTAAAATTGGTTAAACCTAGGCCAAATAATTATCAAACGATTCATTTTGACGAGATTTATCGATTGGGTTTTGGGTATAAGGTTTGAGTTTCTAGCACAAACCATTGAACCGTTTTATAAACTTTTCGCCATTTTCAATGTTTTTTTTTAATATTTTAAATATTTCCCAAACTTATGAGAATTTGACTTGATAAATAATCAAATTTTGGTGACCTGTGCCGGCGTTAGCGCCACCATGTTCTGGCTGAGTAACCGAAATGAGCACCATTGAAGGCTGAGGCAATTTTTGGGGATGATCCAACGTCAGCGGAACGGCAACTGGGTCAGGGCCGAACAAAAGTGCCAATAAATTTACATCGGCCTGGCCAAACTTTCCTTGAATGATTTCACTTTCTTGATCCACCAAATAGCTTTAAATTAAAGAATATTTTCTATTAGTTAAAAAATATTCTCACAGAATTATTCGTAATTGTTGGCTGAGATCAAGTCGAAGGATGAGCACAATTCGCTCCTCGAATTTTGGATTTATGCCCGAAAGGGTTTCCGTCTGGCCAATCTATCCAATAAATTTATTTTTGAATTATTTAACTTATAATTAAATTTAAAAAACCTCCGTAAAATTCTGATCCCCATCGGTCTTTGCAGTGATCGCCAATCTGCAGCCTTGTGCACATTCCACCGGTAAATTCCTCAAAAAAATGAATTAATTGGATTTAAATTAAATAGAAATTGTCTTTAAATCTTACATTCCATTGAAACTCAGCAAAATTGTCTCCTCTTGTGCCATCTAATTATTAATTAATTAAATTATAAATAATAAACTTCTGTGAAATTCTTAAAAATAAATGAATGAGTCATTTTCGTTTAAGCTTCTTTTCAATAATCGATATTTTTAAGTCCAAATTTTATTCTCAATTAAATTTATCAAAATCAAAAAGAATAAAACAAAAATAAATGGCAGCAATTTAGAATCCCCGTGTTCTCACTTCTCAATAAATAAATGAATAGGTAGGTGGTATATTCCCGAATAAATCAAAAAATTAAATTAAAATGGAATGGAATTCCGAATAAAGCACAAAATTAATAAAATAAATCGACGCAAAATTATTCCTCCAAAAACAATTGAATCTTATTCTTCCTCTCATCCTTCTTCTTGTTCATCTTATCCAATTGTTTAATATTCGCAATATATTCCTGCTCATCCATTTCCTTTGCGTCATTCGGTTTATGTGTCATTAAGGCCGTGTACATGTCACGCTGAATTTTTAAACAATATTTAATTTGGCAAAAAAACAATGAATGAATGGCAAAATGGATTTAGTGGTTTAATGATTTGTCCTACCCACCCCCCCCCCCCCCAAACCGTATGCTCAATCTATTTTCTCATCAAGACGCATCGTTTGGTATATAATTTTTCATGGTTTGATCAAAATTTAAACCATTTAAAAACCATCATATGGTTTTTGGTTGAAAATCAATTAAAATTTGGTTTAAACCTAAACTAAATCATATCAAATGATGTGTCTTGATTAGGGTGGTTTAGGTCATCATTGAACTGTTATAAATAATCTTTTTCGCCATTTTCAGTATTTCTCTTAATAATTAACGATTTTTGATTAAACTCACAATATTGCGCAAATTCACTGGGTCAATGTTGAAATGGGAGTCCGTAATTTGTTTCCAAGTTCGGCGACTTCCCTCACTCCCTGCCAGCACTCGCTCATACTCAGTTTGGCTATCCAGGCGGTCCAGCGTGAAATTGGGTGCCATCAGTTGGGGCAGCCAACAATTGGAATATTTGACGATAGTTCCCCACTCTTGGGTTTTGCAAGTGCCACAAAGCCAGCGGGCAATCTTCGTTGTGAGATGGTCTTTCTAAAATTTAATCGATAATCTAATTTAAATTAAATACAAATAACCGTTGGATTGTTTATGTAGTGGAATGTTGAACGTTTCCACACTTCTGGATCCACAACAATGTAAATTGAATCGGCCACGGAACGAATATGGGTGTTCTCGCAAATCTTTGATCCACACGAACGGCAGCAAAGTTTATAGCTTAAAAATACAATAATCAAATAAAATTATCCATTTTTAGGTAAATTTTAGGCCTGGGATTTAGAATTTAGATTTAGGTCAGAGCTAGGTTTAGTTTTAGGCTGCCTAGTAAAAAGTAAATTTAAGAAAAAGTTAGGGTGATTCTTTTGCAAAATTTAGGTCTCGGGTTCGAACCCGCTTAGAAGCAAATAATTTTTAAGGCTCGGTACTCATTTTTAGGCATTTTTTTTATAAATTTTACAGTACATATTTTTTGTCGAAATTCAGAAAAACTATCCTAAAACACCAGTGTTATCCCTAAAAGCCTTAATAGTGAGAGTCAATTATCTCTCCTAATGCTTTTTGGTAATTAATATTTACCGTCGTCCCCGGAGGCGTTCTCGCTTATCATTTTCCCGTCGATCCATCTCCTCCTGTTGTCCCTTCAATTTCTGCCGATTTTCCTCAATTTGATTCTTCAGCAAAGTGTCATTTGTTTCTTGCAAATTTTGGAGACAGGCCATCATCTTAAAAATGATTTAATTAATTTTAAATTCAATTTAAGTAACCATTGCTTCCTTTCGAATATTGTTGAACTCCGCCTGTTCAATGGTGCTGTCCAATGCGAGCAAAACACTGCGGCTGTTCTTTTGGCGAGCACGACCTAAAATTAAAACAAATTAAATTTTAAAATTTTAATTTTGTGACCTCTTCGCTGAATCATTGTACGTTCCGAGCCAATATTGTTGCTTAAATGGATTATATATATTTAAATTTATTCAATTAAAATCCGAAAGGATAATAGTTCGGTTGTTACCCCACTACTTTAGGTAAAAAAAATAGAATTTATTTATTTTTGTATACTAAAATGCATAGTTTATTATAGATATTTGAAGTCAGAGAAATAAAATTTTACTATTCGTTTTTAATTCTGATCAATCACTCCGAGTCCGAATGGTTCAAAAACTGGTTTAAAAATTTATTTCGACGATAGATTTAAACCGGCTTTTGAACCATAAGAAGTGATCAGAATTAAAAAGGGAATGCCAAATTCGGATTCTCTGACCTCGAAAACCACTAAAATATATACAAATTACAATTTTTAAAAAGTGAGGTACCCAACCGAACTGTGAACCCAAAACCAACTATTTGATGATCAAATTGCAGGCCGCAATATCCAAACCCTCCTCTGCCACCGAAGTCACCACCAACACTTTGATTTTGCCCGAATTGAAGTCCTGACGCATTCGCTGCTGTTCCTGGCTCGACTGGCCACCCATCGCGCCACTTTGATTTGAGCTGACCATAAAGCCGACATTCTAAATAAAAAATTAATTTTTTTAATTTATATTAAAAATTACATTTTTCTGATAAAACATTGGCAAATCCTCCGTTTGATTCAAATGATCTGCCAGTTTTTGGGCACAATTTCGAGTGGCCACAAAAATCATGCAACGAGAATGCGGTTCCTTTTGGAATTGATTGTTCAATTCCTAAACAAAATTTAAAATAATTTAATTAATTTTGTCCGAATAAATAAACCTCATATAACTTTTTGAGAATTTCCTTGCTGCCAACATTCTCCGTCTCTGACCATTTTTTGAGGCGTGGATGAATTTCTTAAATAAATTCAATTAAATCAAATAATTAAATTACCGGAAAAGTATTGAAGCAATTTATTGTTGATTTGTTCGATTGGATCGGAGTTGGGCTTATTCATATAATTTTTCATTTTTTCCTCCAAATATTCCAATCCATATTTATTTGGCAACAAATCACTGGTCACAATTGTGTGGAAATAATGCTGTGAAAATTAATTAAATTATATTTTTGATTAATTCAAATTCAATTTTTTTACAAGATTTAAATATTTTTTTAAAAACTCACCGATAAATGGTCAATGGAACGAACCAGCAAAAAGCGTTTGTTATGCTCCGCACGATTCACATGCTTTTTCAGCTGCCCAACCATTGTTTGATAACGAGCCGGTGAGTCATGCGGTGGGAATTTAATATCCTCCTATGAAAAATTTTTATGAATTTTTTCAAATTTTTTGTAAAATTTTTGCTCAATTGGGAAATCCTTGAAAAATTTAGGTCTCGGGTTCGAATCCGCTCCGAGGAAGGTATTTTTTATTCTAGTTTGGTGCTCACTTTTATATATTTTTAGACTTTCTTCAGTATTTTTCAAGTAAAAATACAGTATTTTGAACAAAAAAAAATCAATGCTAATTTTACCAATTTTTTTTTTAAATTTATATAAAACCTCAGTGATTTTGAGCACTGGAATCAAACCCTTCAGCTCGCCGGCCATATCTGCCTCAATTTTCAGCATGACTCGGTCAATTTCCTCAATGAATGGATTGTATTTGGGACGACTGACGCGGACAACATCTGCAACAAAAATTATTAAAATTGGATTAAAATATTTGTTTACGATCAACAGGTGGCACCACATAGTTTCGTAAATCGTCGAGTTGGTGGCGCACGGTGGAAATGGAATCGGCCATCAAATTGGAGCAAAGATCGAGCATATGATTTCGGCAGGCGTTCATATCCCATCCACTGTCGCCAACACCCATTGAAGCGGTCAATCCGACAATTTGTGGTGGATAGGCCATTTTGGGCAGCTCTTTGTCCAACATTTCCACCAAAACTAAAAAATAAAAAGAAATTATTAAATAATTATGTCAAATTTACTTTTGTATGGATGTCCTTTGACACAGTGATGGCATTCATCAAAGATGAGGAGGGTGAAATCGGAGAAGTAGAGCTTTTCCTTGCGAAGAACACTGTTCATCATGTTGCTGAAAATGGAGGGGAAATTTTAATAAAATTATTTTATTTGGTAACTCCGCTGGTCGAAAATGTTCACAATTTTGCTTGTCGCTCAAAAATTTAAAAAAAATCCTAAATCCTAAATTTTGCTGGTCGAAAATTTGCAAAAAATTCCTAAATTTTGCAGGTCGAAAATTTTCAAAACTCCTAAATTTTGCAGGTGAAAAATTTTGAAAAATTTTTTTTTATTATTATATTTCTAATTGCGCTAGTCCTAATATCAATTCCCAAAAACTTACATTAATATTTGTGGAGTCATAACGCAAATGTCCGTACCCAACACTCGATTTGCGCGCCCTTCTGAGCTATTTTCGCATCCACTGAATGCATCGATCCAATATGGGAGGTCGGGACGGTATTGGTCACGACGACAGCCCAAAAATGTGACAAATTGGAGGCATTGTTGATCAACCAATGGAACGGTTGGAACAAGCATCACACACTAAAGTTCACAAAAGTGAATATTTTGGAAAAAAGAAAAACAAACTCGTCCAACTCGGCCCTCCCGATGCATTTTTTCCAAATGATCTTTGATGATCTCAACCGCAATGAATGTTTTTCCACTGCCCGTTGGTGCACAAATAATTGTGTTTCGACCACTTTTTGCGTGCAAAACCAATTCTAAACACAAATCCAAAATCATAATTATTTAAATTAAATTAACCATTTTGGTAAGGGCGCAAATCGAAGCTCTCCGGTTCATAATCAATGATAGCATCTTTAAAAATTAATTTAATTAAATGGTTTAAAAATAAAAGAATTTACCGGTTTTTCGTTCGTTCTTATAGTCCCGTTGGTCTCGTGGCATTCTTTTTTGGCCATCGACTTCGCTTTCGGCCTCTTGTTCGATTATAACATCATTCATGAACGGCGCATTCAGTGGATTCTTTGCACTGATTTTGCGAGCCTCCCAACGAACTTTAATGCAAAATTTTAGTAACAATTGATGAAAAACCCCTACCAAGATCGTCTTGATAATTTGGATCGATATTTCTAGGGAACATTCGACAATCTCCATGGCTCAACAGCGCATTCAAAAAGTGATAATACCAATCCTTTTGGTGGACAAATTGAAAATTGAATGTATTTAAAATTTAATTTTAAAAATTTACTCCCAAATCGCGTGTCGAATCCGGCCCATCCGTGCAATGAACAAGTCCTCGGGCGAAAAGACACGAGGCGGTTTCAATTTCTAAACATCACATTTTCCAGTCTTTTACTCAAAAATTGTTCAATAACCTCGCTTTTTGTGGTCCTCCGGGTCGTAGTATTTCTCGATTCGTTTGATCAAATTGTCAAATTCATGTTGGAGTACATGTTCCTTGAACCACTTCAAAATGTGCTTCGGCTCGAGCACAGTTCGAATTTTGTCAACCATTTTTTTGGTTGGTGCAGCGAAAAGTCTAGCATAGTAGTGGGTGTTGGGCAGCGTGTTCAAATGCAATTCCTCAAATGCCATTGGATCAGCTTTAAATAGGAATTCCTATTAAAAATTATGAATAAATGAATAAACCTGTTTTGCATCGGGCGATTATGACCAACAGATGGACAAGTGCATCCGGATCGTCCAGCGTGGAAATGTAAATGAACAAACTCCGCTTCAGCGAATTCTTCTCAACCAGTTCCGCTTGTTCTGCACTCTTGTTGAACAGTTTTCGTGCGTTGTGCTTCTTTTCTGCTGCCACTTTCGCAAACAGGTCCAGTTTATGGCCTTGAAATTTATGAATTTACTTATTTTTAGATTTAAAGTTTACTTGCAAATCGCTGGAATAAGTAATTCTGATCTTGCGGAGTGCAATGATCAATGAATTCTTGGAGGAAAAGTCGAACATGCGCATCCACCATTGTAATCCCATTCTGCCGTAAATCATCCAACCAGCGCAATAATTGCTCCCGTTCATCTGATGTTGGTGGAATCGAACCAGTAAGATGAGGAAACTTCGCTGGAAATTTATTTAAAATTGGAATATTTATATTTGGCTGATAAATTTACTTTTAATTCTCAGCACCACTTGATCTTCCATAATTTGATGATTTTGATGTATTACTAAATAAGCTTATCGAATGTAAATTTTCTAAAAAAATGTGATTGAAGCTGGGTAAATTACAATTAAATTTGCGATCGAAGTTTGGTATGGTTAGCGAAATTTGCGATTGAAGGAAGGTTGATTAATTTTAGTAAAAATAAACTATTTTTAATTTAATTCAATTATTCTTCAAACATATATTTAATTTAATCTGAAAGTTAGTTACGGCAATGACAAGGAATTAATTAATGAAGAGTAAACTTTCAAAGCAGACAATGTAGATCCAAATCCAAGCCATTTTATTGATTGATTTGATTTTCAAAGTACAAGTTTTCTTTTCGAAAAATAAAAAATACCGTACCGTACAGTTGACATGGATATTGATTATTGACAAGGATTATAGGTTAATTCAGGGCTCATTTTAGATCATTTTGGTTGATTAGTGATTAGGTACTTAGCTGCTAAACTATGATTCATTCACCTAAAAATTCTTGTGAGACTCAGGTGGCGATGGAAATGACCTAACAGCAAAATATTTCCACAAAAATCAACCATAAATAATAAAATCTAATAAAATTGGTCATTTTTCCAATAAAATATCATTGATATTTTCCCTCATAATCAGAATTTCAAATAACGTAAAAATTGATCAGCAGATCATATTCACCAAGAAGTAATCAACATGCATGGAAGGGGAGAATTGACAAAGAAGGAAAGGGCAAATAATGTGGGTGGGTGCTGGGTGGATGCTGGATATTGCCGGGGAGAGGTGGGATTGAGTGCATTTGATGAGATGATCAGCCGTGTAATTTCTATCGGCGCAATCGAACCCAAAATATTGGCCAAATTCAAATCCACCCTCACTTCTCCCTTAATGCTTGATCGATTTGGCCAAGTCCATTCTCGCGGCTTCATCTCGTGAATGCACTTTCCAAAGGGGCCACAATTTTAATTTCATGTGATATCTCTTAGATTTGATATTCGGTTCGTTGTCCTCTCGTATTGAATTCGGCTCATATAAATATAAGCTAGATTGTCCAATAGTGAATCAATTCGTTCTCATTCAAGTCCATTTCAAACCCAAATAGCATTGGCCAACTCTTCATCCGGGAGAAGCCACCGTGTCGAAAGAATGTTTCCCTTAGTGGCTTTGGCCATTCTGGTGCTTTTCAATTCGGCTCAAGGGCATTTTGGCGGCGGTCCACCTGGCGGTTATGGAGGCCCTCCGGATTTTCCTAAAGGGCCACCACCGAAATGGCCTCCACCTCCCCCAATGAAAGGCCCAGGAAAAGGCTGGTTTGATTGGTTCAAATGGGGCCCACCAAGTGAAAAATGCGAGAAAGATGCAAAGGAATTGGGCATTACGCCGCCTCCGTTTACGCCACCTCCACCAATGCCATTCGTTGATTTTGTTCCTTTAAACGTACCGTTGGGTCCAACCTTCGATATTGTAAAATATGGTGGGAATTTGCCTCCATCATTGGTCAACATTGACAAAAGTAAATGTGTCTGCGATTTGTTCACAAATGTTGTCCAAACTTCTGCCCAACTGGACATTAGCGCATTGGCCATAGAAATAAAGGCCACACCCAAAAAACCGAATCCAACACTTTTTGATAGTTGCTTCCAAAAAATCAAAGGTTGGCAGTAAATTTGATGATTTTTTCTATTTTTAATTGATTTTAGTGGTGCCCGAATTGAACAAACCCCCAGTGAAGAATTTTATGAATTGTTTGGGCCAACAAGATTTGGTTGGGGTCAAAGAATGCAAAGATGATGTGCTCGAAGGGAAAGTGGAAACAATCAAAGATTTGATCATAAATTTGAAGGAGAATAGCCCTGGGGCATATCAAATTATGGTTTCCATTATTTTGAATCTTCAAATCAATTTCAATGCCACCGTCAATTTGTTCGGCGATAAAACGGCTTCGCTGATTATGATGGTCAAAATATTTTCGGCATTTTCCACGATTCAAATTTCACCTTTTTTTACAGTTTATCACAGAATTGAAAGCCGGCACCGACATCAATGTGATCATTGAAAAATGCGGTGCCATTAAGGACAAAGGGGCCATTATTGAGTTGATTGCCATCATTCGGACTGTTTATCCGGGTTTGGTGGATGGATTGGCCCTTGGCCCACCATTTCCAGTCAGTCCACCGCCAACTACTCCGACGACCCCAACAACCCCTACGACTCCTTCGACACCATCCACCCCACCGGCAACTTTGCCTGGTGGATTGCCGCCGGCCATCATCAAAATCCTAATTGATCTTCAGGCCAAATGCAAGGACCAATCCGCGCTGAAGGATTTGCTCGCCCAACTTGACCTCGATTGTGATGCCAAATTGACCGTGATCATCGACAAATTGAAAAGTAAAAATTGAAAAATTAATTCATTTTGATTCCTTCATTTTTAGCTAAAATTCCGGAATTATTGGTCAAAATGTTGGTTCAAATCAACATTTCTGACATTGATGGACTGGTGGCCTTGTTGAAGGACATAGTGGCTGGGAAAATTACTGGATCCGCCGAAATAGTGGCCCAATTTCAATCAAAATGCCCTGGCATTTTCAAATTCCTCATTTCCATTGTGGCCAAAATCAAATTGACTTTGACTGCCATTTTCGATTCATTGACACCGCCTCAGCAAGAATTGCTGATTAAGGTTGGGAATTCTTCAATTTGAACATATTTTATTCCATTTTTTGTAGTTGAAAGTCCAAATTGTGGAATCATTTACGAAAATCAAAGTGAAATTGGATGAAATCCTCCAAAAATTGTTGGATGCATTGAAGAAAGCAATTCCCGATTTGGAAGTGATAATCAACATTAAAATCGATGTAAAAGGCACCATAATGGCATTGATTGATGCAATCATGACAAAAATTCCCTCTCCATCTGAATTACAAAAAGTCATCGATTCATTGCCACCGGCCGATCCAGCCAAATTGGACAGTTTAATTGTGAAAATCAAAGGTATTTCCGATATTTATGCTTCAATTTTTGATAACCAATTTTCAGTTATTTTGCCGGATTTAGTCAAAATTATAATTGGTAGATTAAAAGTCACCGATTTGGACGGGCTTAGTGTGGTCATTTCGGGCGTTGTGTCCAATAAATTCACCTCAATTGGCGAATTGACCATTGAATTGAAGGAAAAATGCCCGAGCATTGTGGAATTCCTTCTCTGGCTTTTGGGTGGTTTCAAAGTTTTCTACAACGATTTTGACGATGCATTGGACAAGCCAACGAAGGATTCCATCAAATTGGTGGGAAATGCGCGAATAATCATTTTTAATTCATTGAATTCAGATTATCAAATTATTCTTGGAATTAATTGAAAAATTGTTGATAATCCTCAAAGGAGTGGACCCGGATGATATTGGCAAAATATTGACGGCAATTGGCAACGCCATTCCTCCATTGGAGCCAATTTTAAATGGTAAATAATTGGGGAAAAATAGAGTAATCTCAACATTATTCCACAGGCATTAAATTGTACATCACCATCATTATCAAAATTGAAATCAACTACATCACTCCGCCGTCGCCTCCACCCGGTTTGCCGCCAGCCGTTACACCGCCTTCCGTGCCAAGTTCACCGCCATCTACCCCGCCTTCTACGGAAGCTCCGCCGCCACCCCCGCCTCCTCCACCTCCATCTACGGCTGCTCCTCCGCCTCCTCCTCCTCCACCACCACCTCCTCCACCCCCTCCACCACCACCCCCAGCTCCATCTACAGCTGCCCCTCCGCCTCCCCCACCTCCACCACCTACAACAACTATTCCGCCCACAACAACAACCGCCTGTCCTGCCGGAGGTGTTTGGGGCCCATACAGTGCCCCCACTGCTTGCACCGATACTTGCGGAAAATGTGGCACTCAAACATCGAAACGTGTGTGCCAAAGTGAAGCCAAGGGATGTCCATGCACTGGACCAACCGAAAAAACGGAACCATGCAATCCAATTCCTTGTAAATACCCTCGTGATTCTTGTTGCAAAGGAAAAGCTGGCGCTCAAGGTGGACAATTGATTTGCATTGGAGGATAACAAAGAATGAGGAAGAATTTAACGTGAAAATGGATATATTTTTGAAATGAAATTACCTCTTTGATAAATCCTGATATTATTTGTTTCCCTATTTTCGGTATAATATTTGGCTAGTCATCAACATTCTATTCCTTTTTATTTTCAATAAATGGATTAAAAATAATCGTTTAAATTGCCAATGAATTTGATCATAATGGGAGGTAATAATATTCTTATTAGACTCTTTCGATTGTGATTGTTCAATGAATCCCACATTCCAAAAAAAAAACAATTTAATTTTTGGGCATATGTCTTATATAGAAAGGTTTCAAAAATTTATTTGAAATGAATGTACAAATTACTATATGGATGTGGAATGTGGATGGGTATGGGATAGGTGGAATGGAAAATGTCAATGCCAAAAATGCCTAAGGGCCTTTCCTATTTGTCATACGGTACCCCCATTTTATGCCTAATCGCCGAGTCACCCTATCAATCAAATAATGCCCCAATCTGCCTTTTTTAAACAAGTCGTTTTTCCTCTCTTAATGCTTTTTATTCTCACCATTCACAAATAATTTTAGCCCTAGATTAGGAATAATAAAAAAATTTAAGATTAAACCGAGGATTGGTTTATGGATGTGTTGGGGAATAAATTTGTTTTTTTTTTCATTTTCTCCGTTTATTTTTCTCGAATTTTTGCAAAATGTATTTCAATCAAGAGTAGAATTTACAAATCAGAACAGGCGGAATTACAATTTAGTGCAATTACAAATCAGAATTACAATTTAGTGCAATTACAAATCAGAATTACAATTTAGTGCAATTACAAATCAGAATTACAATTTAGTGCAATTACAAATCAGAATTACAATTTAGTGCAATTACAAATCAGAATTACAATTTAGTGCAATTACAAATCAGAATTACAATTTAGTGCAATTACAAATCAGAATTACAATTTAGTGCAATTACAAATCAGAATTACAATTTGTTGCAATTACAAATCAGAATTACAATTTGGTGCAATTACAAATCAGAATTACAATTTGGTGCAATTACAAATCAGAATTACAATTTAGTGCAATTACAAATCAGAATTACAATTTAGTGCAATTACAAATCAGAATTACAATTTAGTGCAATTACAAATCAGAATTACAATTTAGTGCAATTACAAATCAGAATTACAATTTAGTGCAATTACAAATCAGAATTACAATTTAGTGCAATTACAAATCAGAATTACAATTTGGTGCAATTACAAATCAGAATTACAATTTAGTGCAATTACAAATCAGAATTACAATTTAGTGCAATTACAAATCAGAATTTACAATTTAGTGCAATTACAAATCAGAATTACAATTTAGTGCAATTACAAATCAGAATTACAATTTAGTGCAATTACAAATCAGAATTACAATTTAGTGCAATTACAAATCAGAATTACAATTTAGTGCAATTACAAATCAGAATTACAATTTGGTGCAATTACAAATCAGAATTACAATTTAGTGCAATTACAAATCAGAATTACAATTTAGTGCAATTACAAATCAGAATTACAATTTAGTGCAATTACAAATCAGAATTACAATTTGGTGCAATTACAAATCAGAATTACAATTTAGTGCAATTACAAATCAGAATTACAATTTAGTGCAATTACAAATCAGAATTACAATTTAGTGCAATTACAAATCAGAATTACAATTTAGTGCAATTACAAATCAGAATTACAATTTAGTGCAATTACAAATCAGAATTACAATTTAGTGCAATTACAAATCAGAATTACAATTTGGTGCAATTACAAATCAGAATTACAATTTAGTGCAATTACAAATCAGAATTACAATTTGGTGCAATTACAAATCAGAATTACAATTTAGTGCAATTACAAATCAGAATTACAATTTAGTGCAATTACAAATCAGAATTACAATTTGGTGCAATTACAAATCAGAATTACAATTTAGTGCAATTACAAATCAGAATTACAATTTAGTGCAATTACAAATCAGAATTTACAATTTAGTGCAATTACAAATCAGAATTACAATTTAGTGCAATTACAAATCAGAATTACAATTTAGTGCAATTACAAATCAGAATTACAATTTAGTGCAATTACAAATCAGAATTACAATTTAGTGCAATTACAAATCAGAATTACAATTTGGTGCAATTACAAATCAGAATTACAATTTAGTGCAATTACAAATCAGAATTACAATTTAGTGCAATTACAAATCAGAATTACAATTTGGTGCAATTACAAATCAGAATTACAATTTAGTGCAATTACAAATCAGAATTTACAATTTAGTGCAATTACAAATCAGAATTACAATTTAGTGCAATTACAAATCAGAATTACAATTTAGTGCAATTACAAATCAGAATTACAATTTAGTGCAATTACAAATCAGAATTACAATTTAGTGCAATTACAAATCAGAATTACAATTTAGTGCAATTACAAATCAGAATTACAATTTGGTGCAATTACAAATCAGAATTACAATTTAGTGCAATTACAAATCAGAATTACAATTTAGTGCAATTACAAATCAGAATTACAATTTGGTGCAATTACAAATCAGAATTACAATTTAGTGCAATTACAAATCAGAATTACAATTTGGTGCAATTACAAATCAGAATTACAATTTGGTGCAATTACAAATCAGAATTACAATTTAGTGCAATTACAAATCAGAATTACAATTTAGTGCAATTACAAATCAGAATTACAATTTAGTGCAATTACAAATCAGAATTACAATTTGGTGCAATTACAAATCAGAATTACAATTTAGTGCAATTACAAATCAGAATTACTATTTAGTGCAATTACAAATCAGAACAGGCGAAATTTACAATTTGGGGCAATTACAAATCATAACTAAGAGAAATTTATGTTAAAGAATTGTAAACCGTTTTGGTAAATCCTTTTTCAAATTTTGAAGAGAATTGAATTTGCAAAAATGAAAGAGTGGAAATAAAAAATTAGATGACAAAATGTGGCATCAGACATGATTAGAATCGAAAAGCTGTCATTCATCCTTCAAATATTCCTGAATTGGATGAATCGGTCAAATTGCACTTTTATGATCATTATACATAAAAAATTGGAAAATATTTTTTGGAAAACGGTAAAAAAAACTCCTGACTTGCCTTTGGGGCAAAAGTTCATCCATGTTAGTTAACGGTTAATCTTTTTTGATTTTTCAATTCCAAATTCCCTCACCCATTCAATCCTGAATTAAATCAATTCATCGATCCCACCTCCACTTTTGCCACCCTCACAAATGCCCAAATGAATAGATTGATTCCAATTCCACCCTTCAATGCCACCCAAAAATCATTTTTATGGCCAAAAAAGAGGACCCTATTGGGAATGGAGTGTAGGCCAGGCATTGTAAGAAAGCGTGGCATTTGGGAGGGAAATGAAGGCAGGCAATTTGGAGGGAATTACTGAAGGGCCTCATGATTTCCATCACAATGCCTTGGGGGAATTTGTGCTCGCGCGCGGCCAAGATTTGGCCACGCTGCAAATTTCTGTAAAAACTCACGGGAGTAGCTGTGTGAATGGACTTTGTGCCTCCTCTCTCTCTTCGGTGGCCCATTCCATTTATAAATTGGGTCGAAATGGCCAATGGCAGCTCATTCGATCGGCATTTGGCCTACCTTCTGAATCCGTGTGCCTTCCTTCAATCCATCCATCCATCTATTCTCCATCTTCCTCCTCTGCCCAAAAATGTTCACCCCAATTGCTTTATTGCTGCTCACTTCCCAAACTGCTTTTGGCCATCCCGGAATGTTCGGTGGGGGACCACCGCCCGATTTCAAACCACCTGGAGGGCCACCGAAGGATTTCAAACCACCGTTCGATTTCAAGGATTTCAAACCTCCAAATTGGCCAAAATTCGGGGAAATGTAATAATTTTGGGTGATCCATTCATCCAAAATGGCTTCCCCCAACTTTTAGGTTCGATTGTTTGGGCAAACCACCAAAACCGGAGGATTTGCCTCCTCCCTTGGCCATCGACAAATCCAAATGTGTTTGTGATTTGATGGCCGATGTGTTCAAAGTGTCCGCCAAATTGGATTTGAATATGGTGGTGCTGGAATTGACGGTGACACCGGCGAAACCGAATCCCACTCTTTTGGACAGTCTCTCGGCAAAAATTGAAGGCAAGAAAATTGGCGAAATTAATCGATAAAATTCATTCATTTTAGCCTCCGTTGAGCTGAATAAACCGCCGGTCAAAGCATTGTTGGATTTGATGGGCAAAGATGATTTGGCCGGGTTGAAGGTTATATTGGAGGCAGTGCTTCAAGGAAAAGTGCAAACCGTTGTGGATTTGGTGGCCATGCTGAAAGAAAAGAGTCCGGGCGTATATGAAGTTGTGATTACATTGATGATGAGTTTGCAAGTTAATTTCGAGGCAACCGTCAATTTGTTGGGGCCAAAACCAGCCTCGTTAATGATGACGGTAAATTTTGTGGAATTTGGGAGCCACCCAACTTGGCGCGGGGCCAACTTTGCACCGTTTAAAATTAACTCATTTAGGACGGAACTAATTTGAATGATTTTAGCATCAAATTAAATAGCAGACTTTTGGCTATCTAGTGATATTAATTTTATTCCAATTGGTTAAGAAATGATGGAGTTATGACCAAAAAATCAATGAAAATTTCTTAAAGATCATTTTTTACTTGTGATGGTTATCTTTGTTCAGCCTTTTTTGGGTCAACTGGGGGAAGGTACGGTAACCCCCATGGGTCATCCGGTATAGGGTTAAGGTCAGTAGGGGATAGGGTTTGGATAGGGTATCGTCTCACCTCTCCGTAGCCCTAATATTAATCACCTAGAAGGGGACCTACATTTCTAAAACTTCTGCCCAGAGATAATCGATGGAATTTCCTCATTTTTATCTTCACATATTCACATTCTCTAGTTGATTGCTGATCTGAAAGCCAGTGTGGATGTGAAGGTGATGATGGCCAAGCTGGCCGCAATGGACAAAGGCGCATTGGCCGAGTTGATCCTCTCCATCAAGGCAGTTTACCCACAATTGGTGGAAAGCCTTTCGCTTGGCCCACCTCCACCGGTCACCCCGCCACCAGTGACTCCGCCACCCTCAACACCGCCAACTACGCCGGCAACTCCACCAATGCCACCTCCATTCCCATTGCCCGAGGCCATTGTCAAAATTCTGTTGGACCTTCAGGCAAAAGTCAAAGTCGATGCGGAATTGAAGGCATTGTTGGCAAAATTGCAAATTGATGTTAACCTGAATGTGGATGTGATGATCAAAAAGTTGAAAGGTTGTATAATTTAGTCCTATTCTAGGGATAAAATGTGGGCGAGAGCTGGGCCTAATAAGCCTCCCAGTAGCTCAATTAACGGGAGAAGGATAAGGGAACTAAAGATTTATTATTGGGAAATATTTAATTTGCCGAAAAAACATTGAAATTGCTGAAAAGCTTAAACGGTTCAGCCGTTTATCCTAGACCCCCAAAACCTATAAAACCAATTTCTAGTTCGAGTCGAGATGAATCGAATGGTTTGTAATTTGCCATGGGTTTAACCATTTATAACTTAGTTTTGAACAAAAACCATTATGGATATAAACGGTTTAACATCCTTTAAATTAGGCCAAACCATGACAAAATATATACCAATCGACGCGCCCTGAGAGATCTATAGATTGAGTTTAAGGTTTGGGGATCTAGGTTCTAGGATAAACTCCCGAACCGTTATAATCTTTTCGTTATTTTCAATACTTTTTTGATAATTTCAATATTTTTTTCGGCAAATTAAATACTATCCTTTAATATTTATAAATTGGGTGGGAAATGGGGATAATAAAGTGAACGGCAAAAGACCATAGGAGAAAAAAGAGTTGATTTAAAAATGCAGATTGGGGCAATATTTGATTGATAGGGTGACGGGGCGAATAGACAATAATTAGGGATACAGTAGGAGAAATAGCAAAGGCCCTACTTAGGCATTGTTGACATTGATGAGAAAGAAAAACTCAAAATGATTAAATTTGCCCATTTTGCAGCAAATTTGCCCGATTTGTTGGCCAAATTGATGGTTCTGGTCAAACAAAAAGACATTGATGGGCTGGTGGCCTTGTTGAAAGACATCAAAAGTGGCAAAGTTACCATTGTTGCCCAGGCAATGGCCCAACTTCAAGGAGAGGCGCCCGGCATATTCAAGCTAATTGTTTCCATCTCTGCCCAACTCAAATTGACGGCCAGCGTTTTTATGGGCGCATTGGAACCGCCGCAGAAGGATTTGTTGGCCAAGGTTTAGAAAAAGGTTTTAAATCGCATTAATTAAATATTTTCAGCTTGGTGCCAAAATCATGGATGCCGCAATGGAAATCAAAGCTGTCCTTGAGGCAAATAAACAACTTTTGATGGATGCCCTCGTAAAGGCGGTGCCCCAAATTGATGCGATGCTCAAAATTGATAGTCAGTTTCAATTTTTTTCCCTTTAATTTCATTATTTCACAGTTAAATTGGACGTGAAAGCCAGTTTGACGGCATTATTCGATGCGGTTGTGGCAAAACTTGCTGAACCAGCCAAAGTGCTGGCCGATCTCCCCGCCGATCAGGCCCAATTGGAAGTTGTCATTTCCGGAGCCCAAGGTAATATAGGGAATGAATTGAATTAGAATATTTCCGAAAATTTTGCAGCAAATCTGCCGGCCCTTCTCAAAATGATTCTGGGAAAATTGACCGCAAATGATGTGGAAGGGGCGGCCCAAATTCTGATCGATGCTATGGCCAACAAATTCACCTCAGTTTTGCAATTTACCGCTGAATTGAAGGCAAAAGCGCCGACCCTCGTGGAATTGGCACTGCAATTGTTGGCCATCCTCAAAGTTGCCCTAAACGATGTGATTTTGCCAGCATTGAAAGCGGTGGACCAAAAAATTGTGGATCTGGCCAAACAGGTTTAATCCCCTTTAGTTTAAACCACTATTTAAACATATTCAAGATTGCCAAATTGGTTATCAAATTGCTGATGGCACTATTGAAAATTCTGAAGGAGGCAAAACCCGAAGACATTGCCAAAATATTGGATGCCATTGTGAAGGCCATTCCCAAGCTGGAGCCACTCATCAACAGTAACACATTCATTGCCTTCCGTAAATTAATTTCCCTCTAATTTTAGCCATCAAAATGTACATCAGCATAATCATCAAAATCCAAATTGAAGGCGGACTGACGGTGCCTCCTCCTCCAGCAACCACTCCAACAACCCCAACCACGCCTACTACTCCACCTCCGGAAGATGATCCTTACGTGCAATTCCAGAAAATGTTCAAACTTTCCTACCAAGTTCAGGCAGGAAAACGTTGATTGATGAATTTGGAATGGAAGAATGATTGAAATGGACGGAAAGGAACGGAATACGGAACCGAATTGAACAAAATGAACGCATCCCTCCTATACCGTATACCCCATATATATTATATTTCCCGGATGACTTTCCTATGTAGAATTGTCAGTTTTGGCAATTTTCTCTTTTTATGAAATTGTCGATTGTGCTTTTCGCTATTCCACATTTTTTCGGGTCTAGTCAAATGCAGTAAAAATTGATCTTTCTTTTATAAATGCACAAACAAATATATAGATAAAATTTATTAGTAAAAAAAACTAAAAATAATTTGGTAAAAATTTAATGGAATGGATATATTTTTGGGCGTTCAAAACAAAAAGAGAAGTGTTTTTTCTGTGTTTAAATTACCATATTTCCTCTATTATCGGCCCGCCTCCTCTATTAGAAGCTCTTCTCTAATAAACAGCCATTTTTTTAGAATTTTTAATAAAAAAATTAAAAATAGGGATTTTTGTTACTTTTGGATGGTTCTCTGAAATAATAGTCCCGGGGCCACTAATAGAGGAAATATAGTAGTGCAACAAAATGATGAATGATACGAATCATTAAAATTATATTAATTAATTAAATTAGGAAAAAAACAAATTGTGTACTATGAAATAAAAATATTAAAAAGTTAAAAATGCGTAAATAAATTTAATTTATAAGTTGCGTTTTTGTGATTTGTTAGATTCTCTTCAATTGCATTTTTTTCTTCCTTCTTTCTGCTGGTCACCTCATCTCTGTTGTATGGCATCCCATTTTCAAAGGGGGAAATTGCCTTTGTTCCCCGGCTTCCTCCTCGCCAATTTCTTTCATTTCCCTTTCTCCATTTGTTTGATATTGCTGGGAGGCGGCCGAAGGTGTGGCCAACCCTCCATTTTGTACGGTAGCCAATGGAAATTGGAAGACGGATTCTTGGATTGGACCAACAGCGGCCGCCGGTAATTGTTGTTGGAAAAGTAAATGTTGTGGTGGTGGTTGTGATGGTTGGGCCACAATTTGTTGGCCAAACAATGCCAACGGATTATTGGCACCCGGCTCAACGCTCAAACTCCCTCCGCCTTCTCGGTAGATGCTTTGGGCACGGGAAGATGAGCCGGAATTGAGTGAGAGTGTGGCAAATTGTTCTTCGGCCGCTTGTTCAAGCAATGCGGTCAAATCCTTTAAAAAACATAATAATTAATTAATAATAATTTATATTAAAATGACTGAATTAGACAATGTGTCAAAAAATAATATATTTTTGAGGCCATATGAGTCGGCCATAAATAGATGTCAGGGCTAGAGAGGGTAGAATCTTAAAGAAGTCTGATTTGGCCATTTTCCGAAAAGAAAGATTTTGTGTAAATTCAGTTATTTTTTGTAAATTCAATCATTTTTTGTGTAATTTAGATCCATAAATAATAATTTAATTTAAATTTGTGCCCCACCTGTTTGGATTTGCCCCAAAAATTGCACAATTGAATGACTTCCCGCACAAAATCATCATTTGCTGTGGTGGCCGATGGGAGACGATAAAATGTTGAAGGTGGTGGGTTGAATGGCGAAAATCCATTGCTATTTGAATTTGATGGAACCGGCGAATTGCCTTTTGGTTGTTGTTGGGCCTCCTCAAAGTCCATATTATCCGCACTCGGCGGCTTCACTTTGCACGTGACGACGGCAATTCGCATGGCCGTAAAACTATAAAAATATTAAATAAATTTTATGAACAAATAAAATTAACGGTTTGGGTGGACGGTGGTTATCCTAAACCTATATAAACCTTATATTTTTTCGAAGATTCATCATTTGAATATAGTTTTGGTTTAGGTTTAAACCGCTTAGTTTTGAATCCAGAATCCACGGATTAAACAATTCAAAATCCTTTAGTTTGAGCAAACCATTAAAAATAGACTATTTGGTGTATTCTGAGGACCGAGGAGTTCTATTTTCTATCCAATGGTTTATATATCTCAATGGCGTATCCGGGAAGGGGGAGAATTCCCTCCTCCGATATGAAATCGGGGGAAGAAAAAAGGAATTTTTTCGTTGAAAAAAACTATAATAAAAGGTGTCATTTTTATTCACTTCTAGGTAAGATTTTGGTTAAATGTAAATTTTAATTTTATTACGTTTCCTTAAATTATGATTTATGAAAATTACATTAGTAAAAACTTATTTTAGGAATTCCCCTCCGAAATTTATTTTTTGGAATTCCCCCTCCAAAATGAAATTCATGGGTATTGTAAATGGTGGTTTTTGAATCTAGGTAGGACAAATACAAACCCTTAAATACTTAAATTACACAATTAATTTGACTATGCATATGTACTCATTTTTCGACAATTTCAATTTTTCCACAAATTCAATACTCTCCAATCCAAAATAAATTAATTATTTCCCGATGCTTTTTTACTCACGTAATTTGTTGCATTGCATCAATATCCCCACTATGGGTCACATTTGAGGAAATGCATCGGCTCGTTTCCAATTCATCAATTCCACCACCCATTTTCTCTGAGAATTTCTCCAGCAATAATTCACTGATGTGCACCGGCTCATTGTTGGAATTGATCAAATATTTGATTTTCTCTGCCATCGAAATGTCCCGTAAATATTCCACCAAACTTTTCGCCTGCAATTTCTTCAAATCCAATGGCTCCAAATGCATTGTTGGTTGTTGGGTGGGGGCTGCGGCCGCCGTAATTTCCATTTGAGAATGCACCGTAGATTTCAATGTAATGCAAATTGTTCCGCCGGTCACGAATGAGAGGCGCATAATTACGGCGGAATTGTATGGGACGAGAATGGCGGAAACCTTTAAATTTGGTTTATAAGGTTAAATTAAGAAATTCACCTGATCAAATTCCATAAATCCCATCAGCAAATTCTTCTCCCAGAGTTTTCGAACGCAAGTTTTGCTGTCCTGAAAATTGGTGAAAATTTAACTAACAGATTATTTTATTTATTAATTTAGGAAGACTAACGCTTATTTAGGCAATATTTTTAGGTCTAAATATTGTTTTTGGACTAGATATGTTCAATAAAATTCATAAAAATGGCTAAAAGTGACAAGCCCGAAATTATCTGACTCGGAGAGGATTCGAACCCGAGACATAAATTTAAAAAAAAGCATCAAACCACTAAGCTAAAATTGTCGTTTTTAATAGGATTAATTCTTCTTTATAAAATTAAACAAAATTAGCCTAAACTAGATTCAAAAAAGGTGCCACAAGTGCTAATGTTACCAAAAATTTTGTGATTATAAACCTGAAAAAGTTGCAACAATTCAAGCAGGCCCCGCCAAACACTGAATCGAACATTGGTTGAGCCGCATTCATAGCGTAAATGTGGGCAAAGGATGTTTTTGAAAGTGATTTTGCGCTCTCCAAAATGGCCATGCACAGTGGAGGTGGGCGGTGAACAATCATTGCATTGAATTTTGTACTAAAAATGAAAATAAATATTTAAATTGATTTATGTACCTGCAAAAGGTCAAAGTCTTTGTCCTGCAATCCTCGTTCCACTTCCGCATTCACCCGAAAATGTTGCATAAATAGGAATTTGAACTTCTCCCAGCCCATCGCGGTGTCCACCTACAAAAAATATCCGCTTAAATTATTTCCAATTTTGTCTATTTTTTAACCGGCCTACAAAGGATTTTGACACTTTTGGCTACCGATTGCCCTACCCATTTTACCCCATGAGGATTTGACGACCCATATATTTGGTAATCTTCTCCCGAAACATCATTATTTCCCCTTAAATTTAATAAGAAGATTAAGATTTCAATGAATAATGCATAAATGTACCGTTTTTACACATTTCTATCTCCTTCCTTCCCCAAATATTTTCTCATTTTTATTCGAGAGTCTATGGGGTTAAATGCCAGGATGACTCCGTAACTTCTGGTTTTGGGCAATTAGGAAAACTTTCGGTCTTTCGGATTTATCTTATCTGTGTTCTAAACCAAAGTGACCATCGATTCTATTTCATGCCAAGTCAAAAATTTTTAAATTTTTCCGGAGGCCCCAATATACCCATTGAAGGAGCAATCCATCCTGAACATTGTTGCCATAAAGCCAAAAGCAAGTGGCCGTATATGAGCTCATCATCCGCTGCACTTGATAGTCTTGATTACGCCGGGTGGCAATTGTGAATGGCAGGGACAGGGTGTGGGCATCGGCAAATTGGCCGGATGGACTGAACATTGTGGCCCGAATGTAAAAGTAGAAAATTGGCCGCTTTCCACTGTTGCTTTTGGCATCAACCGCCGTTGGCGACAAATCCTGATAGGAATTGTTGGTGGATTGACGTCCCTTTTGGCGAGTTGTACAAAGCAGGTGAGGGTAGCTGGCAGCCCAATAGCGGTTTTTACTATAAAAATGTTGAATTTTACATATTGAATTAAATATTTAATAATTACTTGTTGAAAACTGGGTAAATGGTGACCACCTCTTTGCTGTTTATATCACTCTTCTTATGGGCGGTTGTGGCGTTTCCACTCGAATCTGTGAAATTCACATAGTTATTATTATAATTAGGAGTAAAAGTAACTTTATTTTGAATATTTTAAATAAAAATTATGTGTTAAAAATGTATTTTAAATGGTTTTTGAGCAAAAAATTTTGATATTTTTCGTCGTTCGTTCATATAAATCAATCCCCGATTTTAATTAAAATATTAGTATTATATCAAAATTTACCAGTCATTGATTGGGCATTGGATCGTTTTGTTCCACTTGTGGGTTTCATGGCCAACAAAGCTGCTGCGGGCACTTGGGCTATTGGCGATGGTTGTTGAAGTAGACGTTGTTTTCGCATTTCAGACTTAATTTTGGAAATTAATTAATTATGGATTTCATTAATTTTTAAAATGGTTTATTCAAATTAAAGAGTATTAAATGGTTTAAACCGGTTTTGATTTTAGGTTCAAAACCATTATTTAAAATTGGTTAAACCTAAGCCAAAACCACTGAACCGTTTCTTAGCTTCAATGTTTTTTCGACAAATATCCTCCAATTTTGGATTTTTGCCTTACTTGGATATGTTCGGCGGTTTCCTCGCTGACCACTTGCACATCAAATTGTTTGAAAACAACGCCACGGGCCAGGGCACCGCAATTAATTGAGAACAAATTGTTGGTCACCAAAATTGGATTCAACGACGGTTCCGTGGCCAAAACTGCAAAAAAATATTAAATTTAATTAAGAATTTAAATAAAATTAACCGCAATCAGCCATCAACAGCTCAAGTGCAGAGAAAACACTGTCCGAGAGTGGCCTGACCGGGTCATAGTCGCCAAACATTTGTCGATTATTAACTGTCAATTCATAACGAAATCCCTAAAATAATGGTGCAAAATATAATGTGAGTCACTGTGTCGTAGTATTAGGAAACGGATTTTAAGGTTTTTACCTATTTTTTAATATTAATTTTTATGTTTTTAAGGAAAATTTCATTATAAAAATGGAATAAAGATCCAAAAATCACTTAGTTTTGAGGTTTCCGAACCCGAAACTTATTTTGGCCATCTTTATAAAAACCTAAATAAGGTACCTATGCGATTTTTGCTACCTAAAAATCCGTTCCCTAATCATTATTATTCTAGATTATACTTGTAACCGAGCGGCCAATATGGCCAACCTATGCATTTGGAAGGAATAGAAGGTGACCAGCCGAACAACCGGCTCCACTGGCAAAGAACATTTATTGATCAAACTGAAATAGTATTTATGATGATTTTTGGAAATGAAAATGAGAAATTAATTATAGCCAATTTTAATTTTAAATTGGTTTTACCATGCAATTTGGACATCTCGCAAGTCCTGCCACAAACGCACCGTTTGTTCATTACAGTAGGACTGCAATGCGAGATGTGTTTTTGAGGGTGGGGGCGGCCGCCATTGGCGGCTGTGAATTAATGGCAAAAAGTGCTCACCTTGAACAGCTCGACGAAAGGATTCAAACTTTCATCCGAGAATGATTGCAATCTTAATTTGATATTATTGATTATTTTGGTATTAATTTAAAGGTCAAACCTTTGTGCAAATTGTTGGACCTCGTCTGTGGTCATTTGCCTAGTGGATTTTAGTGTTCGATAAAGACCATGAAGGATATGCATTGTTTCGGACAGGGAACTGGCCAGCAAGTCGAAGGTTGCATCCATATGCACGGATTGTGGACTGAGTGCGGCTCTTTAAACCAATAAATTAATTAATCAATCCAATTTAATCAATACCAACCTTGAATTGTTCACCAAATCCACAAGGGCCATATTCAATTTGTTGAAAATGACCCGGTCCTCTTGCGATTTCACCGATATTTGGAGCTCATTTTGCAATCGACTTGTAATGCAAAGAACATTCCAAGTCAACATTGACCATTCTTCAATGAAAACCTTTAATTTTTATTAGTTATTTTTACATTAAATTCGAGTCGAATTACTTGTTCTCCCTCTTGTGTACTGGATAACATCATTTGAATGCGCTTAACTCGGCCATCAATTTCGCCCAATAATTTGCAAATCATTTGCTTTACCTTCAAATTTATTTATATGAAAACGTAAATTGTTCTATTGGATTTACTTTGGCCATTTTCTCCTCCTCCGTATGGGTAATTGGTGGATCATAGTGGCGCTGAATTTCGAGATTATTATCAGAACAAAAGTAATTTTGTTACCTGAACATTGTGCCATGTACAGAACAGATCGAAGAGGAGTTTTTGGAAGGCTTCATCCGATAGTAATTTTGCCATTATTTCCAAGTTCTTTAGCTTAAATTTATATTTTTGTTTACTCAAATATTTGAATATGTTTTCGGTCTGGGGGTTTTATGATTTTGTTTTTGGCTTGGGTTTATTGCCAAATTGATGGTCAATGTGAATGGCCATTTCCCATAATGATGCTAAAAGCATAAACAATCGGCACATTTCCCTCCCTCCCTATTATCTCTAGGATCGATTTAAACTAAATGCGATGCAAAGAAAAGGAATGTACGGGGGTTTAAGGTAAGCAAAGGAGACACCGAAGTCATCATAAAAATAGATAAGAATGAATGCTTGGCTGATTGGGAATACGGATAGGGGAATGGAAGGTTGGGACTTGGGAGGACGAATTAAAAATGGAAAGGCTTTTGAACTGGGGAAACGAAACCAGCAAAATGGGAAGTTGAATTCCTTTATTTAGGGTCAAAGGTCGTTGCTTTTTAAATAATTTTGCAATGACCCTTTCAAATGTTTGTTTATTTAGATGACCACAAATGAATGATGTAAACCATGGATATGGATGATGGCTTTTAGCCAATAAATTCATCAAATTTATCAAAATGAAAATGGAATAAATCCACCAAAATAATATAATTAAATTATAATTTATTATTGAACAACTTTATTCGAATGTGAAAAATTAAATGTGGATTTTAAAGTTAGTGAATGAAAAAAAATATTATCGAAAATATATACTCCAAACCTTAACAAAATCAAACATCCATATCCTTACCATGTCAATCTTCCATTCTTTCTTCAAATTGTTCTTCTTCTCAGCGTCGACGGTCCCGGTCTCGATCACGTGAACGACTACGGCTTCGACGGTAGGATGAACGGGTGGCTGATCTTTCTCGACTGCCTCGGCCATTGCCATTCATCATTGCTTCCCTAAAATTCAGAAATTATTTAAATAAATTCCACTCACTGACCATTCTTTGGCGGCCAGCGCAGCCTTGGACTCCTTTGTTCTTCGGGTGTCACCTTTTCCTCCCCCTAAACGGCGTGGTAGCCAACTTTTCTTCGTTCTGCCTCGTTCATAATCCACCACCACACGTCGGCCGTCAATTTTCATGCCATCAGCTTTTTTATAGGCCGCTGAAATTTTTTACCTTTTTTGTTTTTGTCGATTTTGCGCCATTTTAGTTCTAACGAACACGTAGAAACCGCGTCGTCTTTTATTCTTACCATTTTGGATCTGATCTTACCCTTACCCGTACTTATTTAGCTTCTGCTTTCATTTTATTTCCTTTAAAGAGTGCGATTAAAGAAAACCTGCCTTTTTGAGGTTATGATATGAGCAGCAGATGCTTACCTTTTTAGGGTTCCTTTCTACTTACCAAACATATTTTAAACCCAGAGGTTTGAAAAATTGAGGAATAAAAGGTTTCAAAAAAAATGTGTTACCCTTTTCCGGTGTGTGTGAGTGTGAAACAAACCTACGTGTTTTTTCATATCTAATTGTGTTTGTTTGTGGTGGCTTGTTTTCAGCAAGTGCCAACAATACATGTTTGGCCTTCATCAGGCGCTGCAAATTTGGGGCGATAGAGCCAATTTTTGACCAGAAAGTTTATAGGAAGTTTTTGTTTTCCGAAAAAAGTGGCGCCCTATCTTACCAGACCGCAGCTCTCGCATTTTATAAGTGTAAAATGTTTAGAATGATTTTCGATTTTTAGTGGATTAAATTTGAATTTACCAGACATATCCGATTTGTGTTCATATTCAATGAAGGCATAGCCGCGGGGTTTTCCATTCTTGTCATGCACCATCACAATCTATCGGTTAAAATTTAAGTTTAAAATAATTGAAATTAAAATAAACCTTTTTAATCTTTCCATATTTCTCAAATTCACGACGCAATTTGGATTCGGATGTTTCGTAATTCTGAAATTGCATCATTAAAATTCAAATGTTTAAAGAAAAATTTACAATTCTGGCAACGAATATTGTTTTGTATGGATCGCTGGTGGCTTTCGGATTGGCAGCCGGTGTCCAAGTGGCTATTCCCTGCTCAATTTTGTAGGCCATCAATTCCTGCTTCTCCTTCCTTTTTCGAACTCGTTTCTCTTCTCGGGTTTCGATGTGAGGTTTTGGTGGCGTATCCTTTGGGTCCTAATAAAATAGATTGTGTAAAATTCATGTATTTGGAATAGGAATAACCTCAAATTCCTGTACATGTTCAGCAATACCAGACAAGCTCATATGCTTTCGGTAAACGAAAAGCTCATCAGGCGGTGGTTTGTATTGTATGGGTGGACGTGGTGCAAAAAGTGCAAGTAAATTTTCCGGTAAAAATTGAGTCATTTTTTATCTAAATATAAAACCTCATTTTTAACCTGTTTATATTGAATTCAATTTAGAATTTAATAAATAATAAGCAGGTAGGAGAAAATAATGTTTGCTCATTTAATAGTTTTTACTTTTTAGCGTTTATGTTTCATTTCAGTTCAGTCGGATCGGGTTTGCTTTTGTTGTTTTTTTTAGGAAAAAGAAAATGATAAAAAAATCGATTTGGATATAATGTCTTATTTTAAGACATTTTATCCAAACCGTTTTGTTTTCGCATTTCGCTTCTCACTTTTCGGTTCGGTTTCGGCTATTTTACAGGGAATTAAACCAAAAACTAATGATGATGATGTTTTCAAATTGGAAAACTCTTAAAAGTTAACCATTAAATGAATGTTGTTAAATCCAAAACGCGCAAACATGCGGTGCTAGAAAAATCAATAAACTTCCTCCAAAAAATTGCAACGAAATTTAACGCGGTTAAAATTAGTTTGAAATTTCTCGATAAAAATCACAAAGAAAAACCATTTCCAACACTTTCCACTCCATCGCGCGTACTATGCAGGATTTTATTTTTTATGATGCGGATTCTTTTAAATCTATCCTTATATTCCACCATATTTCGTTTTTTAATAAATATCTAAAACCTTAATTTTTCAGATCTCAGGTCAATAAAATTATAAAAATGACGCTTAATCTTTCTGCTGATAGCTTTCAAACAAATTATCCCCTGTGGAAGAGACAGCGACAACGCATTTGTATTTTTTAATAAATTTTCTTAATGTATTTAAATTGTAAAATTTAAGTGGAATGTCTGATCAAGACCATTTTTCCTGACTATGACCTTTTTGAATTACCCACAAATGTGATCCGCTCCTATGTATTTGTTTTTATTACCAATTATTAATTAAAACCTAAAAATTTAGGAAAAGAAGAATATTTCGGATGTAAGGCAATCAGAACAAGAGGCCGTCCTTTTCGACAATTTCATGATTCTCTGCAAATGGGTAATTTAAAACAATATTTTCATGCAAAAAACATTTATTTCAGGGCAAGAACACTCCCTATATTCAATGTTACCAAGGAGAGGGGAAAAAAATTATTTGGCAATGGGGAAATGTCGATCAGAATTTTGAAAAGAAGAATCAAAATATTTGCCGTTGGATGAAGAATTGTTTGCAATTTACCACATCATTTTTCGGCTTACAATTGGTGCTTTCACGTACACAATTAATATTAGACCATTTAAATTATTCATTTTTTTCAGAACTTCGAAATGACAAAACCCGTGGTCCAACGGTTGCCATTTTTTGTTCATTAGTTCTTCGATATTTGCGCAAAAATGTTCTCAATGAATTGGACGAATTGCAATTTGAAATGGAAAAGACGGGGGCCAAAAATTTACTGACTCTTCAAAGAATTTGTGGTGACATGAATTCACAAATATTGAAGCCAATCAAACGAATTGCCCAGGGAATTGAACAAGTTTGAAGGAAATAATTGTTAAAAATAATATAAAATACATTTTAGGACAATATTATTGGCGGAGAATTGATCAATTTCCTCTTTGAACAGAAGAAAAATGTGGAGAATTATCACATTGTGAATTTGTTGGAGGACATCATTTCCATGGCCATTGAACGATATTATCAAGTGATCATAGAATGGATTACGGAATGCACACTGACATTCGATTTGGCCCATGAATTCTTCATTTGGGATTTGCGTAAACAAAAAGCAGTGATTCGGAAGGAATTTGAATATGCCAATAAATTGAATGAAACTGAATCGAATGAACAGGAAATGGGCAACAAAATAAGGTTGAATTAATTTTAAAACATTAATAAATAATATTCATTTTTAGTTTTGATAATGCATTTGTGCTCATCCCTGAATTGATTCCGGAGGATTTCAAATCAATATCAGAGGAAATTTATCGAATTGGCAAATATTTATACATAATGCGACAGCAAAAAGGAGGTTTTACAATTTTTTTTTTTGAATTAAATCATTTTTTGAACAGATTTGGATTTAAATTATTCGCTTGACGTTTCAACATTCAAAAATCTTTCGCTTGGCCAATTTTGCAAACAAATTAACATTTTGTATGAGGAAAGATCGCAACAAATTTTGGAACATTTTAAGCGCCAATATGATATTATTAATTTTGCCAAGTTAGATCAAAATTTATTTAAATAAATAAATGTATTTTAGGCAACTTCCTTCTTTCTACATTGGCCTTTATTCCCCATGGATTTATGAATTTGTGGAATTGTTTGAGCAAAATGACCTTGACAGTGAGGAATTTGACATTTTGGACAAGAAAATGAATGGATTGGTTCAAAGAGCATTCAAAAATGCTGAAATGCGCGAAAATCCATATAATCGATATTTCCAGTGAGTTCCATATTTTTTAATATTTTAACAAAAAAAATTTCAGACTGAAAGTTTCCAAATTTGCCGAAGGGAATGAGAATGTGCCAAATGTGGGGACATATCCAGTTTTGGAATTGAATATTGCCAGTGGGGATTCCTCATTGCGCCAAGCATTCCCAGCAAAAATATTGGAGCCATATCGAAAAATATTTTACCATCTATTTTTGCTCAATCGTGCCAAATATTTGCTGCATCGGTGGGTTTTATTAATCAAAAACACATCAGAAACACATTTTAATTGATCGAAACACAAAAATCAGAATTTAACTAAAACACAAAAAATCAGAATTTAACTAAAACACAAAAAATTAATCGAAAACACAAAAAATCAGAATAAAAGAGAAAGAGAAACACAAAAAATCAGAATAAAAGAGAAAGAGAAACACAAAAGATCAGAATTAATCGAAAATACAAAAAATCAGAATTAATCGAAAACACAAAAAATCAGAATTAATCGAAAATACAAAAAATCAGAATTAATCGAAAACACAAAAAATCAGAATTAATCGAAAACACAAAAGATCAAAATTAATCGAAAACACAAAAAATCAGAATTAATCGAAAACACAAAAGATCAAAATTAATCGAAACACAAAAATCAGAATTCGAAAACACAAAAAATCAGAATTAATCGAAAACACAAAAGATCAAAATTAATCGAAAACACAAAAAATCAGAATTAATCGAAAATACAAAAAATCAGAATTAATCGAAAACACAAAAAATCAGAATTAATCGAAAACACAAAAGATCAAAATTAATCGAAACACAAAAATCAGAATTCGAAAACACAAAAAATCAGAATTAATCGAAAACACAAAAAATCAGAATTAATCGAAAACACAAAAAATCAGAATTAATCGAAAACACAAAAAAATCAGAATTAATCGAAAACACAAAAAATCAGAATTAATCGAAAACACAAAAAAATCAGAATTAATCGAAAACGCAAAAAATCAGAATTAATCGAAACACAAAAAAAATCAGAATTAATCGAAAACACAAAAAATCAGAATTAATCGAAAACACAAAAAAATCAGAATTAATCGAAAACACAAAAAAGTCAGAATTAATCGCAAACACATTTTAATCAAAAAAAATTTAATTAATCAAAATCATATACCATTCCATTCATTTAAAATATTTTTAAGGAAATATTTCATTCGAAATGTGTCCGCCGAATTCCCTCGTCAAGAGTGTGCCACTTTATTCCTATTCATCCGTTTTCTGAATGTCTATCAAGAATATATTTGTGGAATTGCCGCAAATGGATATGCTGAATTTTCGGCCAAATTGGATGCGGTTGGTCATCATTTTTTTTTATTAAATTTTAATTTTCAATTCAGGCAAAAAATTTGGACGAATTGGTCAAAATTCAGTTGGATTTTGTGCATAAATTGATGGAACATGCCAAATTGGACCAAGAAAATGAGGAATTTTGCCAATGGATTAAAGATCTCTCCAATGAATTTTGTTTATATGCTACAGGGGATTCGGTGAATTTTCCAAAAAAAAAATTTAATTTTTAATAATATTTGCAGAATTTCCTTGAATTGAATCGAAATGCTAGCCCAATAGTTGGAAAAATCAAAAAACATTTGTTGGAGAATAGACGGAGTTTGAACACATTGAAGAATCTGTAAGTTCTATTTTTGTTCATTTATTCTAATTTTTTCTTCATTTAATTTTTTTATATTTCCTTCATTTAAGTTTGTTTGGCTGCTATTTTTCGGCAATTGGTGCATCCGCAAATGAAGAGCCACTTTGGAAATTATTGCAACATATCGATGAAATGCCTGATGAATAATTTTTGTGAACATTTTGAATAGTGGACTTTGGACTCATATTTATTTTCAAAAATATTTTAAAATTCCCGTCTTTAATTTCATGTTTTATTTTTGATCTCAAAATAAAGAAAAATAAAAAAAAACTTGTAGTATTTGCTTGAGGGAAAAATCTGTTTTTTTGCCGATTCTGATCCTATAACGTGTTTGTCTGAAAAAGTGAAAAATATGTGTGAATGCATTTGTTGGTTTATAGGAGGCCATTCCTCATCGACAATTGGCCATTCCCATCCTTTCAACCGCCTTCCCATGAACATTGGACTTAAATTTATTTTCAAAAAATATTTTATCCTTCCCATACCTTTAATTTCATGTTTTACTTTTGATCTCAAATTATTAAAATAAAAAAACTTGTATTTTGCCTGTGAGGGAAAATCTGTTCTTTTTTGCCGATTGATCCTTTTAATGTGTTTCAAAGTTAAAAATATGTGAATGTTTTTGGCCAAGGCCATTACCCATTCCCCATCGACAATTGGCCATCCATCTCTCAGCTTTCACATTCACGATCCCATCTCATTCCTCGTCCATGGATTTATTTCCACCAAAATACGCCGCCATGTTCCCTATCTTATTAGCTATTGTCAAAAAATAATTCTCATTGGATTGACGGTAAAATAATAAATTTTCACATAATTCCCTTCACTTTACTCAAAAATAGACTGAATTTTATTATATTCGCCACATTTTTCCATTAATAAGCATAATTCCTCTTTTCGACGATTTATAAAGAAAATGCCAAAAATTTTTGCTTCCTCATTTCGACCTACTAAACAAATGAGTGGGGAAAGGGGAATGCATCCATCCAATTTTAGGAACGAATGAAAGGCTGAAGTGTGCCGACCTGCCGAGAATTCTTGAATGTGACCGAAATAATCCTCCCCCTTTTCTTCCTTTTTTTTTTTTACTTTCATTCATTCATTCTTTTTTTCTTTGTTTCTGACAGTTGGTCGAAAAAACAAGGAACAAAATTGAAGGGGGAAAATGCCCCCAGTCCTCATCAAAATGCTAATAATAATGGTGACACTTTTTTAACTGCGAATGCGAAATAAACTGTTCCGTTTTTTTCACTGCCTATTTAGTATTTATAATCCTTCCTTTTTGCCTTAAATTTCGATCAAATTTCAATTGGCCAATTTTTAATTTTTTATTGGCCATTTTTTTATACCGAAAATGTTGCATTTTTATTGGTCAATACCAAAAATGCCGTGGGGCGTCTGAAGCATAGAGGCGCCACAAAATTCATTGAATATTTAACGACTTTATGCGCATATATATGAATATTTATGGATGGGAGAGAAATTGCCAATTCGGGAAAATTGTGTCCAAATTCTCAATGGCAAATTGGGAGAGGACTGGACCAAATATTTGGTGGAATTATAGCGCATAAGGAAGGCATTGTTGCCAACAAATTGAATTGGTTATATCCCTAATCCGGCTAAATTTAATTCCTTGTTTTCGACTTAATATTCGTGTACCAAAATCCACTTTTTAATATTTTAAAAATTTTGTTTACTCATTCACCTTTCACGCATTTTCTTCTGCGTAAATTTTGCTAAACAAAACAACGAAAAAAGGGAAAAAGAATTGTCTTCCGTTCCATGCATTCCAAATTAATTCACCAAAAAAATCCGTCAAAAATGTTTTAAAATGAATTTCCTATCCACAATTTATTTATTCCATCTTCAAGAAAAATATCCAAAGTCCATCCATCCATCGGCAACACTTTTGTTCCTCCATATTTATTCCATACCAAAAAATGCTGGTCGACCAAAAGCATTTTTTTATATTTTATCTACAAACAAAATTTCCTCCTTATTTCCCGCTGTTTTTTCTCCACAATTCAATTCCCCTGTATTTCCCAAAAAAAAAACACTTTTATTTTGTCCAACAAAAACACTTTCATTTGCCCTTTTTCTACACCTCGATATTTTTTTGCCAATTTTTATTTCCCTTCAATGTAAAATTTATTTTGTCGGAGAATTTTGTGAAATTCAATTTTTGGAAGTGGTTGGCGGTACCCCTTTCACACACTTTAATCCAATAAAAATAAATGGACCAAAAAATCGTCCCATTTCAATTTCAATTTGGCACATTTTCTTGTGCTCTTCCCATAAAATAACAAATTTGTTTTTGCCATTAATCGCCCCAAATTTAATCGACCAAAATTCAATCAACTTAAGTTCCATTTCCATAGGAATCTTTTTTGCACAAACTTTTGGGCTATATGGATAGGTTCTTCAGCCTTTTAAAAGCTCCCAATGGACCCAAAGATTTTGTTTTCCATTTTCCATCAGTTACTTTAAATCAAAACAACCAATTTGGCCCTTTTTTCTATTCCTTTCATTTTGGCCTTCCTTTGACCCTAAAAGTGACCGAACATGGCACACAAAATTGTCATTGTCCAATTTTGTTGACCATTTAAATGTTTGCAAATTTGACCTCTCCATATGAAAGGCCAATTCATCCAAAATTGGTGCCACCCGTCTGTCGGTTGGCCAATTCAGTGGATCATTCCCTCCATTCTTTTTCATCCCCCACTCCTCCCACTTTTGCGCCATTCTGTGCCACAATTCCAAATGTGTGCCAATGCCGGCGCAGTGGGGCGCCGTCAAAATTATGTTTTCCGGTCGATTGGCCACTCCAACTCCATCCAACCTGTGGTGCCAGTGCCAAAGAATGGAAGGGGAAATTCAACGGCTAAAAAGGCTGGACGAAAGGACAAATAATGTGAAGGGGGAAGCAAAAGTCACAGAAAATGTGTTGTTTTGTTGCCGGCACTCAAATAAATGGTCACAAAAATTTGTGCATATAAATGGCCAAAATTTTCAAATACCATTTCTTCTATTAGAAGCCCATGGGCTCATAATTTTCGAAGCCCCAAAATCGCCAAAATCTGGGGTCAAAAATCTCTTAACTGTCGCCCTTTTTTCAATAAATTATAGCGTTTTTAATAGAGCCCTAAAAAGTTCATTATGTCAAGAGGTACAGTACCTCAAAGTCGAAGGTGGGTTTCTAATTAGAGTATGGACTTCATATAAAATATAATTTTTATATAAATTTGCAATTTTTTCTTCCAATTTTGGCACTTTTTTGCATGCCCATTTGGGTTTTTGGGTTGATGAGTTATTTTATTTTCCCATTCCATATTCCCTCAATTCATTCGTGTCCCCCGTCTTTATCCGTGTCCACGTCTTTTCCACACGTTTTTTGCTTGGACGAATATTACCCATTCCCCCTCTCTCGGCGACAATGGCCAATACAAGAAGAAGAATATGAAGAATGAATGAATTTTGTTGAATGAATTGGATGGATGGAATGGCATTTTAGGCTGAGAAAAAGGAAAAACCGACCGCCTTCCTCATGGCCCAAATAATCTTCATTCCCTTCCTTTCATACTTTTGGTCTTTCCTTTTGGCCCATTTGGCCATCAAAAAAATACACAAAAATTGGCCAAAACAATCGAAAAAGTTTTCCCCTCCACATTCCCAATTTAATTAAGCCCCAACAACCCCATTCCCACTTTTGGCAACCAACTTCATTAATTTTTTCCCCTCAATTTCGTGAAAAAAGAGAATGAAAAACTTAATAAAGTTTTTGCCAAAATTATTATTTTTTTTTCAAGAAAAAATGCCAGAATTACCCAAGAATTGCCAAAGGCATAAAAATTCGGCGATGATTTTGCCAACGGCCCATCGAAATTTTAGACGCCTCAATTCCAACATTTTTCGGCTTCCAATGGCCCTTTTCTGTGAGTTCAAATTTGTCCAAAAATAATTTATTCTCCCATCCAAAATTGCAATGAAGTTTTATTGGGCAGTGGAAATTGGCTGATGGTCGGCACCGGTGCCAGCAATCAAATGAAATTAATTCAGGACATGCTGGAATCGTACGATCGAAAGGCAAAACCAACTTGGGACAATAATAAGGTGACCAAAATATTATTTTATTTTTTTCCCATTTTTGATCCAATTTTTGCCTATTTTTGAATCAATTTTTTGTCAATTGCCAAAACCAACTGTTCCCTCTAATGATTTATCCTTATAATCGATACAATATTCCCATTCATTTTAGCCCGTGAATGTCACATTCTCCATGGATTTGTACCAAATTTTGGAATTGGTCAGTTTTTTGGGCCAAATTAAAAAATGGCAAAAAAATCTATGATAAAAAAAGCAAAATAAATGAATTTCCCTTTGCTATTTTGATGTTCCTCGGGGCCGGTGGAGAGCAATTTTAAATGCAAAGACAAAAGGGAAGGAAGTATGGGGAAACGGGAAACACGGAAAAAATTAATTTCCCTCCGAGCAACAAAAATGGCATCAAATAAAAAGAATTTAACATTTTGAATTTTATTTTTATTCGTAATTTATAAAATAAATTCACCCAAAATCAAAGAGGCCATCAAAATTAGATTTGGCCTCATTTGGCATTGGCACTTTGCCTAATAGTAATAATTCCTTTCTCCCCGATTCTCCCTGATGAATTCTTTTTTGGAGGAGCCGGAAATTTGCCAAAAAGGAATTAGCCTTCATTGGCCAAAAGCATCCAAAACGGAAGAATTCCCCAAAAAGAAAGGATTTATATGAACTTTTGGTATTGGGGAAGGGACCGGAAGGAATTGAAAAAAAAATGTTGGAAAATTTGGGGAATTGTCACGAAAGGAAATATTGGGGATCTGTTTAAATTTTTCTAAATTTTTTGGATAATTATTTTAAATTCAGAATGAGCCACAACAATTCCTTCTTTTGAATGCTTGGTAATTATTTCAATTTGCCCATCAAATTCCCATTTAATTTATTAAAAAAGGATCATCGAAAGGTGGCATGATGAATTCCTTTATTGGAATCCAATGGACTATGGAAATATTACAGAATTGCGGCTTCCATATGATTGGTTGGGTGCATTTTGGGAATTTGTTGATGATTTTTGTTTTTCAGCATTTGGTTGCCGGACACAACACTTTATAATTCTTTGGTGATGAAGGCAAGTTAGATAAATTTAAATATATTTTTTTGGCAAATGAAAAATAATTGAGGAATTTGTCAAAAGAAAAAAAAGTTAATTTTCCCATACAGTTTCTGATTTGTAATTGCACTAAATTGTAATTCTGATTTGTAATTGCACTAAATTGTAATTCTGATTTGTAATTGCACTAAATTGTAATTCTGATTTGTAATTGCACCAAATTGTAATTCTGATTTATAATTGCACTAAATTGTAATTCTGATTTGTAATTGCACTAAATTGTAATTCTGATTTGTAATTGCACTAAATTGTAATTCTGATTTATAATTGCACTAAATTGTAATTCTGATTTATAATTGCACCAAATTGTAATTCTGATTTGTAATTGCACTAAATTGTAATTCTGATTTGTAATTGCACTAAATTGTAATTCTGATTTGTAATTGCACTAAATTGTAATTCTGATTTATAATTGCACTAAATTGTAATTCTGATTTGTAATTGCACTAAATTGTAATTCTGATTTGTAATTGCACTAAATTGTAATTCTGATTTGTAATTGCACTAAATTGTAATTCTGATTTATAATTGCACTAAATTGTAATTCTGATTTGTAATTGCACTAAATTGTAATTCTGATTTGTAATTGCACTAAATTGTAATTCTGATTTATAATTGCACTAAATTGTAATTCTGATTTATAATTGCACCAAATTGTAATTCTGATTTGTAATTGCACTAAATTGTAATTCTGATTTGTAATTGCACTAAATTGTAATTCTGATTTGTAATTGCACTAAATTGTAATTCTGATTTGTAATTGCACTAAATTGTAATTCTGATTTGTAATTGCACTAAATTGTAATTCTGATTTGTAATTGCACTAAATTGTAATTCTGATTTATAATTGCACTAAATTGTAATTCTGATTTGTAATTGCACTAAATTGTAATTCTGATTTGTAATTGCACTAAATTGTAATTCTGATTTATAATTGCACTAAATTGTAATTCTGATTTATAATTGCACCAAATTGTAATTCTGATTTGTAATTGCACTAAATTGTAATTCTGATTTGTAATTGCACTAAATTGTAATTCTGATTTGTAATTGCACTAAATTGTAATTCTGATTTGTAATTGCACCAAATTGTAATTCTGATTTGTAATTGCACTAAATTGTAATTCTGATTTGTAATTGCACTAAATTGTAATTCTGATTTGTAATTGCACTGAATTGTAATTCTGATTTGTAATTGCACTAAATTGTAATTCTGATTTGTAATTGCACTAAATTGTAATTCCGCCTGTTCTGATTTTTTAAAATTATTCTAAAAATTGAGGAACAATGGTTGAAGGAAAAAAAGCAGAATTAATTGTCATGTCAATTATCAAAAATAGAATTATAATAGGAAAAATTCATATTGCCTTAGGGCTTATTAGGCTAAAAGATTGCGTTTTTTTCGGCAATATTTGTTTTACCTTTTAAGGACGACGATACTCGTCGATTGTTGAATGCCAAATTGACAACAAATATTACGAGGAAAGTGAGTATTCCCATTACACAAAATTTGAACTATTTTACCTCTTGAAGGCCGTTCTCGTCGAACTCCTCTATCCGACCATATACAAATTTTCTTGCCTTCTCAATCTTCGCTATTTTCCCTACGATCTTCAGGAATGCACAATGACTTTCTCCTCTTGGACATACGACAATAAAGGTGGCCTAAAATGCCAATTTAATCTTAATTTATGATCCAAATTCCAATCTAAAACAATTATACAATTAATTTAGGCATCGACTATTTGCCATATTCCGACGCAATTGGCACTTCAAATTTTTTGGAGAATGAAGGATGGTTCTGTTCCCCTTCTCTCTTCCCAATTAATTTACCCTTATATAAAGGTACCTTCTGAAAACCACTGTCCAAAGGAAGGAGGTCAAATACAGTTGTTGCCCAAACCATTATACTTTGTTGAGGCTGACCCTTTTCCTTCGTCGAAAACCCCTTTTCTATTTGATCAATTTGATCATCCCAACGGCAATCATCACCCTAATCGCCATTGTCGGATTTTTCACGTACAAATTCAGAAATATTTTTAAAATATGTTAATGAATTTAAGGACATCTTCGGCGAGTGGAATGCGCGAAGAAAAGGTAAGGGAGTGCTTAAATGGCATTTTAATGCTAATTCATGGAATTTACATAATAATTCTATTCTATATATGAAAATGCCGAATTGGTATGGCCCAACTTGATGTCATTTATAATAATTCATCAAGTCTGAAAAATATGGACGATTTTGTTACCAAATTAAAGAGCAGAATCTTGGCTATCCATTAATATCAAAATTTTAATTTGGTTTATTATTGATGGAGTTATACCCATAAAACCTTTTAAAATGATCATTAATATAGTTTAACACAATTATTAATGCTTTTTCGGACGCAACTCCAAGAATTTTGAATCAATTTGAATAAAATTAATATCATTGGATAGGCAAGAATCTGATCTTTTATTTCATTACAAAATTATCTAAATTAGTGGATAATTAATTAATTTATAAACGGTGCCAAATTAGGCCATTCCCTCCCCTATATTACCCATTCTTCACATCACAGGTCTCATTGGGAATCACCACACTCCTCTCAATGTCCATTCTAATGTTGATGGTTAAGTTTTCATTTTTACCAAAATTTAAATGTCAATCTCATTTTTAAGGTCAGTGACCAAATGCCGACCACATCCACGTTTATCCCATTGATTGGATGGTTCATTTTGGGCATGATCGGTGTGATCAGTTTGGGCACTTTGGCCTCATCCGTGGTCATTGCCGTCCAAAAGAGGTCATCAACCTCAATTCAATAAAATACATACTTTTCGGACATTTGCAGAGGTCGATTGGGTGAACGGCTGACCAGAAGAGGAGTCCATATTGCCAAAGTGTTCGGTGCCATTTCATTCACCGAAGGTCTTAGAGGCTATTTTTGGCCATAATTCTTGCTTTTAGTTCCTTTGCATTTGCGAAAGGGCACTCAGGAATATGCGGATGCACCACCACCTTCGGATGCCTACCGTCGTTCGGTTAAATTGGCCAAGGCATTGGCCAGCCGAACTGATAGTAGGCCAATTGATGGGGAGGCACCGCCGCCCAAAAAACGTTCATTCTTCCATTTATTACGGAGACCGGTGGCAAATGGGATGACGGAAAGAAGCAATGGAGTGGCCGGTGGCCAACAAAGAGACGTCAGCAAAATGCCAACGGATAAATCCACCGAACCATTGGTGGGCGCAGCCATTTGTGAGTGAAAAAGAAGGCAAAGAAAAAGCATAATAATTATTTATTTTGTTAGTTATACAAAAGTAAAATATTATATCTAAAATGGCGAAAAAATGTTGAAAATTGCAAAAAAATATATTGGAAATGGCGAAAAGATTATAGCGGTTCAATGGTTTATGTTTACCCCACAAATTCTATATCCAACCAATAGATCTCTTCGAGACTTATTGCTTGATAATAATTTGGCTTAGGTTTAATCAATTTTAAATAAATTTTGAACCAAAAACCGTAGGATGGTTAAACGGCTTAAAACCCTTTAAGTTTGATCAAACCATAACAAATTATGTCTTGCTGAGATTTATCTATCGATTGGGTATACGATTTGGAGGTCTAGGACAAACCCAAACCATTGAACCGATATAATCTTTTAGACATTTTAAATACTCTTCGCCATTTCCGATGTTTTTCGCCAATTAAAACTATCCATAATTCAAAAAGATTATTTTAATCATATTTTGATCAAATAAAATATAGGAATTAATCTAAAATATATTACAAAAATATGACATCTATCTACAAAATTAATAATTAATTAAATTTGAAGGGAATGATGAGTCGGCCCGAGGTTCATTGGCCCAAAGGGGTACATTTTTGGAGGATGGGGCGCATCCACCATTGCAACATTCTCCAACGAGTCCTTCGCCCATCCGTCGTCAATCCACTAGGCCAACTCGATTGCCAATTAGCCTTTCATTGATTAGTCAACAAACAGAGGATGAGGACACAAGCCAGGTTGGTGGATTCATTTTTGATAAATTAATATTTGATTGTGTAAAGGCCAGTGAATTGGTCACACCGATTGTGCCTTCAGGCCGAATTGGGGCCGCCCAAAAGGAAGTGCGACATGCGGTTGGCAGATTCAACGGTAATAATAATTTTAATTAGAATATTCCAGGGTCGGTTTTAAAAAGATTCCAGTTTTAAAATCCGGTTTTCGGTTTTAGAAAAAATGTTGATTCTTGGTTTTTCATTTCTACTATTTTCAGTTTTAAAGAGTTATTTTATCTACTACAACACCCACATTTTACCTAAACATCAATCAAATATTGCCCCAAGAACCCACTTTTAAACCAATTTTTATCTAAAATCTTCACTTTTGTAATGTTATAAAATTTTTCCTGTACAACAAATAAATAGTAATAATTTAAGTGTTCTTTCTCCACAAATCCCTATCCGTTTTTCGGGCCACTAGGGGGGATAGACTCCCGGCGAAGACCCGAGAGAAAGCCTAGGCCCACTCTTACCCGAACCACTTTAAAGACCAAGTTAAGGATAATAAAGAGGAAAAATTCCGGTTTTAAATTCCCTCGATTTTCTTAAACCTAAAACCGATTTTGGACTATGAGGGGAAATGGTGGGTGAAATGGCCATAAAATTGATAATCGAAAATGTTTTAAATTTTAATATAGAAAATCTTCGTATGAGTCGGCAATTGGCCCAAAAGGAATATGAATGGTTGGCCACCATTTTGGAGCGTTGTTGTTTCATCATTTTCGTCATTTTGTTCCTTTTCCTTTCACTTGGCATCAATTATATTGGTTGGTTGCCAAAATTAACTGTAAATTAATAGAAAAATAATTTTCAGGCTTTTTGCATTGGAGCAGTCCGGAAACAGCATTCGATAATCGCTATAATAAAGGAACGGCAAAATGAGAATGGAGGCTTGTGCCAAAATTGCACAGACATAATTAAATGAATCCAATTTTAATTTATTCTCAACATTCCAATTTTGGCTGTTTTTCGTAATTTTTCATTCCTTTAAAGAAACCCTAAATTTACTTTTTTTTTGTACAAAAAGATCGACAAAAGAATGACATTTTTCATTACCGTATAACATATAGCCACTTTTAATACCCCACCCTCGACTTTGAGGACCCCTAGCTCTTGGTAACTGTAAAAAATTTTTTATTGCTTTTCTCAGTGTCCCCTAAAGCTCTAAAAAATCCATTGTAATTTGTTAAAAAATGGCCAAAAAATTAAGATACCCCAAATTTTCCCAATTTTTTGAGAGGTTGAAAAATAATTCCCCATGGGAAATTAAAAGAGTTTATACGGTATTTTAATAACCAAAAAATGCCCATAAAATTATCCAATGCCGCCAAAAAATTGTCGATCTTCCCATTTTAGCCACTTATTTTTATGCTATTATTAATTCACCGCCATCAATTTTCTTTTATGCCATCCACCAATTTTGCCAATTGCCATTTTTCTTCCAACTTTCATTTATTTTTATTGGCTTTTAAATTATTTTGCTACCTTTTTTTTTATCAATTTTCGAATATTCAGAGTTAATAATTAACTCTGGCCATTTTTATGAATATTTTTATTTATTTTAATTAATTTATTTTTCTGCAGAAAATGTTCCTTCATTTATTTTTGGCATTTTCTATGTTTGCCTTTTCTTTGGCTGAACAACAAAAAATTGGCAAGTTTTTTGCCGAAATTTTTTCCTTTTTATTATTTATTTCATTTACAGTTCCATCCAATTTGATACCAAATTCCTCCATTTTTGTTGATGATCGAAGGAATTCAAATTCAATCGGATCAAAAAGGACGACAATAAATAATTCGGCCAATTCAAATTCACCAATGGATTCACAAAGCAGCAACAAATTGACAATGCCTTGGGAAAATTTCAAAGAACAAAAAGTGAGAGGGAGTGGATGGAAAATGAATTGATTCAAAATAGAGTAGATCGTGTTATGGTTTGAGAAAATTGATGCAACTTAAAATCAAAATTTGGTATTTTTACTCAAAAAAACCAAAAATTGGAGAAAACGAAACCGAAAATTTATATATCTATCTACTCTACATAGCAAAGGATTAAAATAATTGGATAAGGGTATCGTATAATAATCTTTTTAATTCCTCATGGGAATTATTTTATTTTCATCCCCTCAAAAATTGGGAAAATTGGAGTCTAACTCTTAATTAGTGGTTATTTCTGAATTAATTATAGCAGATTTTATAGAGCTTTAAAATTCACACTGCCCGAAGATTATAGGTCCTCATTCTCAAAACCGAGGATGGGGGAATTAAAAGAGGTTATACGGTAATAAAATGATACCCCATTAGGCAAAATGCTAAAACTTTCACCCAATTCATTCATAAATGCCAATGCCAACACTTAATTTTAATTATAATTAGCCCACCTCATCATCTACCACATCTACCCTCTCTTCTTCTTCTTCATTCTCTTTCAACATATCATCATCATCATCTTCTCCATCCAAATTGCCTAAAAAGCAAATTGTCGTTGATGATTCGATTCGTGCCCTTCGCCGACGGGAATCTAAATCGGCCCAAGAGGACGAGGACTACGAAGATAGAATCGAGACAAGCACCCCTACAGTATTCCAACCAGCAATTCGCACATATATGCCCAGAAGGGATGCTCAATCGGCGGAATTCCTTTTCCCCCTTCAACAAGAGGAGGAGGAGGAGGAAAATGGGGCAAAGGAAAGGGAACAAATTGGACAATCGCCAAAGGAAATGTCCAATGCATTCCAAGTGTCCACCGTCCCATTGATGCGATTGACAAAGTGAGCGAATTCTTCTGTTCATTTCTTTCGAATACCGTAATTCTCGATTAGTAGTCACGGGGCTATTAATTTTAAAAGAATCAGAAATGAGAATTAGCTAAAACACAAAAAAATCAGAATTAATTGTAAACACAAAAAATCAGAATTAATCAAAAACACAAAAAAATCAGAATTAATCGAAAACACACAAAATCAGAATTAATTGAAAACACAAAAAATCAGAATTAATCAAAAACACAAAAAAAAATCAGAATTAATCAAAAACACAAAAAAATCGGAATTAATCAAAAACACAAAAAAATCAGAATTAATCGAAAACACAAAAAATCAGAATTAATCAAAAACACAAAAAATCAGAATTAACTAAAAATTATCGTTTTATTTTTTATTATTTTGGTTGAACCATAAACTTCGGACCGCAAATTTAACCACAGAATAAATCAGGCACTACCTAAAAACACTAATTATATCGCTTTTTCACAGAGATGTTCTGGCCCCCGGGCGTTACGATGTTCGAGTCCGTCCGGTCAGCGACCATTCCAAGGCACTCAAAATTCACATATCCATGAGCCTTTACCAAATCATTGAAGTGAATGAACCAGCACAAAACATCAAAATGAATGTTTGGATGATCCAAAAATGGCGAGATCAAATGTTGCATTGGGATCCAAGGTGGGTGCCCTAAATCGATTAAAATGACAATTTAATTCAATTCCAGAGAATATGATATGATAAATAGCACAATTTTGCCGCATGAAGTCCTCTGGATTCCGGACACATATTTGTACAATTCAGTGGTGATGAATGCCGAGGAGACGGAACGATATATGAACATTCGGGCAGATTCCCTCTATTGGGAGGGCCAACACGGGTCAAATATGTCATTCCTATATCCGGCAATTTATACGGTCACATGTCGATTGAATATTAGGTAATTATTAGTCCTAATCTTGGTTGAAGATCTAGGGCTAAATTTATTTGGGGTGAGAGCTGGGCTTAGGCTTTCTCCCCAAATCGCCGTAAGCTTAAAAGCTCCCAGTGGCCCAACGAAAGGATAGGGAAGAGGAAATTTGAATTTAAATTATTCTTTATTCATTGTGCGGGAAAATTTGATAAAAATGTGAAAGGTAAAAAGCCTAATTAAGAGGAGAAAAAGGGTGAGTTTAAAAAGGCAGATTGGGGCAATATTTGATTGATAGGGTGACGGATGATTATGCAAAGAAGTGCGGGGGGGGGGGGGTACAGTAGGATGAATAGGAAAGGCCATTAGGCATTATTGGCAAATAACAATATACCAAACAAAATGTTCCATTCAATCGCAAAATTTGCAGATATTTTCCATATGATCAACAGAATTGCACCCTAACAATCTCATCATGGACAAATAGCAAATCCGCATTGGACTATTATGCCGATCCAGAAGTCAATCTGGCATCATTCATTGCCAACGAGGAATGGGATGTGATGTCCTTTCGAATATTTCGGCATGAGGCAAGTCTTATTCACTAATCAGGAATAATTAATTGGATTTGCTTTCGTTACTTTAATCATGAAATCAGTGTGGTGGCACAGTAGCCCAACTTGACACCATTTAGTATAACTCATCAAGAACTAAACAATTTCTAATGTTTTTTGTCTCACTCAAATTAAAGAGAAGACTCTTGGCTATCTAATATTATTAATTTTATTTATATCGGTTTAGAATTATTGGAGTTGGTTATTAGTGAAATATTCAATTGTATTTTTGGGCACAACTCCACCCTTTCTGATTTTAATTAAATAAAATATAATCACTAGATAGCCATTAGTCTACTCTATAATTTGATAGTAAAATCAACTGAATCGGTTTAGTCCTTAATGAGTTATTTAAACGGCGTCAAATTGGCCTGGCCCCAAGGTTGGGCAGATCCCCTAATAAGGGAATAGCAGAATTTTCAACATTTTAATCACATTGTCCTCTTCTAAATCTTCAGTATAAATATGCATGTTGCCCAGAGCCTTGGGTCATTTTGGAGGCATCCATCGTGCTTCGCCGTAAACCCCTCTACTATGTGATCAATTTGATCATTCCCACGTCGATCATCACTTTGGTCGCCATCACCGGCTTTTTCACGCCAGCCTCCACTGCCGATGATCGGACGGAGAAAATCAATCTGGGCATTACCACATTGTTGGCAATGTCCATTTTAATGTTGATGGCAAGTTTCCAAACGCAAATATGGCCGAATAAATTTACTTTAAGGTCAGTGATCAAATGCCAACAACCAGTGAATTTGTTCCCCTCATTGCTTGGTTCTATTTGTCCATTATTATTGTATGTTTATTATTTTTCCGGCTCAATTGCAATTTTTTAGCTGACCTTTCATATTGCATAGTTAAGCGACACTTTTCACAATTTAAGTGACCAAAGAATAGTTAGATGACCTTTTAATGTTTTTGTAAAATTCATTAAAATAAAAATTTATACGGGAAAATGCCTTTAACATAGCCTGCCCCCTATCTTAAACCCCATACACCGTCCGAATTCTAAAGGCTAGCCATAACCTAAATCTTATTAACTTGCATTTATTTCACCAAATTAAGCAATAAATTTGACTAAAATTAAAAGGGTCAAGGCTAGGAGTAAGGGGTTTAAGTTCGGCTTAGCCAATTTTATGACTCAGAGCATGTAGACGAAAAAAGGTCGCTCTCTTCAAGTCAAGTTTTACTGATTTTAGCTTTGATATTCTAAAGCTAGTCTAAAATTTTCATTGGTCTCTTAAACAATGAACGGTCGCTCAAACAGAGAGGCTAAACAGCAATGGCCTATTTTCCTTCCATTCATAAATATTCATTCTCCCCTAAAGATCATCTCCATTGGAACATTCTTGACCAGTGTCATTCTGTCCATCCAAGGCCGCCGCCAATATGGCCAATTGCCTTCCCTTTGGATTCGCCATCTTTTCTTTGTTAAAATGGCCAAATGGTTGTGGCTCTCAATTCCACCTCCTTTATTGGCACTTTGGGAGGAAATGAACGATCATCCACTGACAGCAATGGAAAAAATGAAAAAGGCGGAAGAAGAGAAAAAAGAGGGAAAACGATTCCGGAAATCGTTGAGGAGGAGTCTGAAAAATTCACAAAAGAGCAATAAGACACCATCTTTGGCATTTGAAGGTGGGGAAATATGCACCGTATCCCAAAAATATTTATTTTTGAAGGCGATGGTTCAGTGGTTATTCAGGCAAGCCCAAAAGACATGTCGTATAGGGCCCAGCCAATTGGCGGTGGAATTCTTTCCCCAGTCAGCGAGGATGGTAACATGGATTGGGGCGGTGGCGGCGAACAACAACAATCGCCAATATCCAATGGCAGTTCAAGGGCAAAAAGGAATTGGCTTCGGGTCAGCTCAATAATGAGCAAACGGAGCAATCAGGTGTGCCATATATTTACAAATTTAATTGTAAATATCCTTCAATGTCCATTCCATAGTCAAATCGAACTGGGGGAACACTGCCGAGTCCAAGGTCGCCTCTAAACGAAACAGGGCCTCCACCGATCCAATTGAATATGATGAATTCGTCCAGACGAAGTTCTGAAGCGGCTGTCAATTGGGATAATGCAATTGGAGGATTAGGCGTGGTGACACCAAGGCCAAGTGGAGAATTCATCATTAAAATTTGTCAATTAATTTTTAACATTGCTCAGAAGATCCATTGGTTTCGGCCCGCGGAAAACTAGTCAATAAAACGGTTTCGGTTTCAGCCGAAGTGAATTCGATGAAAGTGAAAAGGCAATGCTCATTGGAGTGGGAATTCTTGTCTACCATTTTGGATCGTTTATTCCTTATCATCTTTTCAATGACCACTGTGAGTAGCGTTTGGGTGATGACTACTATATGGGTGGGAATTTTGTGTATAGGAATAGGAAGGCGTATTCGTCTCCCCTAAAATCAGAGTATTATCTATTATCTAAATAAAATAGTCCTAAGGCAATCTTTGAAAAGTGCAGTTTGTTTTGTAATTGTAAATTCCGCCTGTTCTGATTTGTATGTACTAAATTGTAATTCTGATTTGTAATTGCACTAAATTGTAATTCTGATTTGTAATTGCACTAAATTGTAATTCTGATTTGTAATTGCCCCAAATTGTAATTCTGATTTGTAATTGCACTAAATTGTAATTCTGATTTGTAATTGCACTAAATTGTAATTCTGATTTGTAATTGCAATAAATTGTAATTCTGATTTGTAATTGCACTAAATTGTAATTCTGATTTGTAATTGCACTAAATTGTAATTCTGATTTGTAATTGCACTAAATTGTAATTCTGATTTGTAATTGCACTAAATTGTAATTCTGATTTGTAATTGCACCAAATTGTAATTCTGATTTGTAATTGCACTAAATTGTAATTCTGATTTGTAATTGCACCAAATTGTAATTCTGATTTGTAATTGCACCAAATTGTAATTCTGATTTGTAATTGCACTAAATTGTAAATTCTGATTTGTAATTGCACTAAATTGTATATTCTGATTTGTAATTGCACTAAATTGTAATTCTGATTTGTAATTGCACTAAATTGTAAATTCTGATTTGTAATTGCACTAAATTGTAATTCTGATTTGTAATTGCACTAAATTGTAAATTCTGATTTGTAATTGCACTAAATTGTAAATTCTGATTTGTAATTGCACTAAATTGTAAATTCTGATTTGTAATTGCACTAAATTGTAAATTCTGATTTGTAATTGCACTAAATTGTAATTCTGATTTGTAATTGCACTAAATTGTAAATTCTGATTTGTAATTGCACTAAATTGTAAATTCTGATTTGTAATTGCACTAAATTGTAATTCTGATTTGTAATTGCACTAAATTGTAAATTCTGATTTGTAATTGCACTAAATTGTAATTCTGATTTGTAATTGCACTAAATTGTAATTCTGATTTGTAATTGCACTAAATTGTAAATTCTGATTTGTAATTGCACTAAATTGTAATTCTGATTTGTAATTGCACTAAATTGTAAATTCTGATTTGTAATTGCACTAAATTGTAATTCTGATTTGTAATTGCCCCAAATTGTAATTCTGATTTGTAATTGCACTAAATTGTAATTCTGATTTGTAATTGCACTAAATTGTAATTCTGATTTGTAATTGCACCAAATTGTAATTCTGATTTGTAATTGCACCAAATTGTAATTCTGATTTGTAATTGCACTAAATTGTAATTCTGATTTGTAATTGCACTAAATTGTAATTCTGATTTGTAATTGCACTAAATTGTAAATTCTGATTTGTAATTGCACTAAATTGTAATTCTGATTTGTAATTGCACTAAATTGTAAATTCTGATTTGTAATTGCACTAAATTGTAAATTCTGATTTGTAATTGCACTAAATTGTAAATTCTGATTTGTAATTGCACTAAATTGTAATTCTGATTTGTAATTGCACCAAATTGTAATTCTGATTTGTAATTGCACTAAATTGTAAATTCTGATTTGTAATTGCACTAAATTGTAATTCTGATTTGTAATTGCCCCAAATTGTAATTCTGATTTGTAATTGCACTAAATTGTAATTCTGATTTGTAATTGCACTAAATTGTAATTCTGATTTGTAATTGCACTAAATTGTAAATTCTGATTTGTAATTGCACCAAATTGTAATTCTGATTTGTAATTGCACTAAATTGTAATTCTGATTTGTAATTGCACTAAATTGTAATTCTGATTTGTAATTGCACTAAATTGTAAATTCTGATTTGTAATTGCACTAAATTGTAATTCTGATTTGTAATTGCACTAAATTGTAATTCTGATTTGTAATTGCACTAAATTGTAATTCTGATTTGTAATTGCACTAAATTGTAATTCTGATTTGTAATTGCACTAAATTGTAATTCTGATTTGTAATTGCACTAAATTGTAAATTCTGATTTGTAATTGCACTAAATTGTAATTCTGATTTGTAATTGCACTAAATTGTAAATTCTGATTTGTAATTGCACTAAATTGTAAATTCTGATTTGTAATTGCACTAAATTGTAAATTCTGATTTGTAATTGCACTAAATTGTAATTCTGATTTGTAATTGCACCAAATTGTAATTCTGATTTGTAATTGCACTAAATTGTAAATTCTGATTTGTAATTGCACTAAATTGTAATTCTGATTTGTAATTGCCCCAAATTGTAATTCTGATTTGTAATTGCACTAAATTGTAATTCTGATTTGTAATTGCACTAAATTGTAATTCTGATTTGTAATTGCACTAAATTGTAAATTCTGATTTGTAATTGCACCAAATTGTAATTCTGATTTGTAATTGCACTAAATTGTAATTCTGATTTGTAATTGCACTAAATTGTAATTCTGATTTGTAATTGCACTAAATTGTAATTCTGATTTGTAATTGCACTAAATTGTAATTCTGATTTGTAATTGCACTAAATTGTAAATTCTGATTTGTAATTGCACTAAATTGTAATTCTGATTTGTAATTGCACTAAATTGTAAATTCTGATTTGTAATTGCACTAAATTGTAATTCTGATTTGTAATTGCACTAAATTGTAAATTCTGATTTGTAATTGCACTAAATTGTAAATTCTGATTTGTAATTGCACTAAATTGTAATTCTGATTTGTAATTGCACTAAATTGTAAATTCTGATTTGTAATTGCACTAAATTGTAATTCTGATTTGTAATTGCACTAAATTGTAATTCTGATTTGTAATTGCACTAAATTGTAAATTCTGATTTGTAATTGCACTAAATTGTAATTCTGATTTGTAATTGCACTAAATTGTAAATTCTGATTTGTAATTGCACTAAATTGTAATTCTGATTTGTAATTGCCCCAAATTGTAATTCTGATTTGTAATTGCACTAAATTGTAATTCTGATTTGTAATTGCACTAAATTGTAATTCTGATTTGTAATTGCACCAAATTGTAATTCTGATTTGTAATTGCACCAAATTGTAATTCTGATTTGTAATAGCACTAAATTGTAAATTCCGTCTGTTTAGATTTGTGTAATGATTAAGAAAATATGCAAAAGGAAACATGAAAATTTTCAAAATGAGTTAATAATTTTCACTCAATTATTGTAGCTAATTGTCACATTTGGAATGATGTTCACGGGACGAGTCGCCCAATGGCAATATGAAATGGCTGCAAAAGATTTGGGCTGATCAATCAAAGGGAATACCACACAATTTCCAATTTGATGAGTTCACTGACAAAATTAAATTGCCGCTTTGCCTCATTTTTGCATCTCACATTTTCCCCATTTTTGCCCTCAAATGATTATTATCAATATTTAAACTATATTTGTTTGCCTTTTTTTTATCCGGTCATGTATGCCATTGCCAAATATAGTTTTATTTTTAGTAAAAATATTTTGAATTTAAATTAAAAAAACAAAACAATAAATAATAGGGATAATAAATGTTTTGATTGTATGAAATAATGACCTTGGCCATTGAAAAGCATTAAAATGCCCTCTACTGTGGGATGAATAAGAGACCAATCAGTATTATAGGGGGTATACGGTATATGAAGGATCAAAAGCAAATTATTTCTTACAGTGCTTCCCTCTTCTTGCTCTCCTTTTATTTTACCCTGAGGACATTTCACTTCAAAAAAGGACAGCGATTTATCTGTTTGCCTTTTTTTATTATCCGGTCATGCCATTGCCAAATTAGTAAATTTGAATTGAAAAGAACAAAAACATATAAATTATAAAGTCAATCAATTAATAATCAAAATGTGTTTTTGTTTTTCGTCAATCAATCAATTCATTCGGTCAATAATTTTCTCCACATCATCATTCTAATTCATTCGCGCCACTCCAGCTCAAGCACCCGTTGCACAAATGAATATAAATCGACGATTTCCTCAATCTTAAAATTAATTTTCTCAATTTATTTGATTCACATTTTGGCCTTACAAGTTTGCTCGTTGGCTTCCCCGCCCCATGGCCTGCTTTCACTTCAATTCTGGCCAGCACCGGGCGACGTTGCCAATCAGCCTGCATTTTGAGCAAATGATAAAGTTGGGCAATGTATTTGAGGGTGTGAAGGGGCACAACCCGGTCATCATGGTCGGCGGTCATCAACAGGGTGGCCGGCCATTGTTGCGGTGATTGGATGGACAGATTATGGAGTGGAGAATACCTTAGGGAAATATTATTTGTTATTTTATTTGTCGTAAAAATGCTACTTAAGTCAAAATGATTTTATTGGTTTAGAAGAAGTTTTTCTACATTCCAAAATCATAAACCATTTTGTTAGAGTTCCAAAATGCATCGAATGGTGTATTTAATTTGTTATGGTTTGGCCAAAATTAAAAGGTGTTAAACTGTTTAAACCGGTTTGGAAGTTGGTTATAAACCGATGCAATTTTTGAGGTTTTAAAATGGTTTAAAACCAGTTTCGAAGTTGGAACCGTTATTAACCGAAGCAATTTTTTGGAATATTTTCAGCATTTTTTGGCACTTTAAAACCCAAATTTGTCGTTAAAATTTTATAAATTATTTGAATATTACTTATAGAGGAATTTGAAGTCATTCGGGTCATCGGGATTGCCAAATTCTGGGACCCATGCGGCGCCAATTGTAAATTTGTGAAAACGTAACATGTCCAAAACACTAAAAAGAACATAGTTAGAAAAAAATTGAAATTTTGGACTCACCCAACTCGAGTCAAAACGCAACCAAACAATTCCGGGCGTTGTTGGGAGCAAGCGGCCACCAGCAATCCACCGTTTGATCCTCCTTGAATGGCCAATCTTCAAAGTAGAAAATTTAATTTAAATTAGTGAAAATGTTCACTTGGAAGGGTTTGTGTATTTTTGGGCAATTAAATATTCGGCCGCAGCGATAAAATCATCAAAAACATTTTGTTTATTCTCGCGCATTCCCGCCTCGTGCCATTTCTCTCCATATTCACTGGAATAATTTAAAATTAATTTCGATTTTATTGAATATTTATATATTTAAATCCGAAAAAATTAAATAAGTAGAACATATTTAAAAAGATTAAAATTTAATATTTCTTTAATGGCTTGTCCCAGATATCCAAATTGTCGTATATAAAATCGATAGGCCTCGACTAGTTGTGTAAAAAGTTATAATTGGTATGGCTTTTTCAAAATTAAATTTTAACGGTTAAACCCGATTTTTGTTTCCGGTTGAAAACATAAATTGATAGAATGAATGCGTCGTGACGGGATTTATTGATTGGATATACCGTTACCGTTCGTTACGGTTGTTTATGGTTTGGAAGTCTAGGATAACCAATGAATTAAATCTAAACTATCAATGTTTTTTTTCATATATTTTAAATATTTCCCAATATTGATTGATTGATAACCTTCCACCCCGAATATTTGCTATTGCCGAAATTCCGCCAAAATGTTGCACAAAAAGGAGACGCGAGACCGAAAAATAGGGCAAATCGGCAATGTTGAATCCACCATAGCCAAAAAGCATTGTCGCATTTTGGCCGCTCTTTTGCATTTCCTTTTTGTGAATTAAATACATTGGAACCTTAAATATCAAAAATAATTTAAAAATTAATTTAAAAATGAACCTTTGTGCCATCTTTGCTTGCAAAGAATTCCTGTTTCACTTCAAATTGGCCCGGATCAATTCCCTTCACTTGGACACGGCGCAGCTCACTCAACGCAATCGGCGATTCCTTTGTTGGACATTTGGCAAAATCGCCTTGATAAACCACCGTTGGAACCAAAAATGATTCAAAGGAGAAGAAAATTCGAGATTCCGTTTTTCGGCAATAAACACCGCCAATTGAGCCAATTCCAATGGGAATTTGGTAGAGAAGTGCGCCCGTCTTCAAATCATGCACGTATAAAGTGTTCTGTCAAAATAAAATGATGAAAATCAATCCAAAAGATCCGAAAAAGTAACCTTGACATCCTCATTGTAACAAACGAACATTTTGTCACCATCCACCGCCGAAACCCACTCCAATTTGCGTTTTGGGTCTTCCTCAATGACCACCTCCCATTCGGCATTTGGATTGACCGGCGCATTTGCTCCCAATTTCACTCGAACCAGCTTGAACATTGGCGCCTGATAATTTGTCATCACAAGGGCACTGGTCTCATCCGAATCGACAATCTAGAATTTCAATATTAAATAGATTGAAATTTAATTTGGCGAAAAAATATATGGATAAAGGCAGATTTTAGGTTTTAGCGGTTCAATGGTTTGTTCTAGACCCCCAAACCATATACCCAATCGCTAGACCTCGGCAAGGTGTGTCGATTAGTATATAATTTTTCTTGGTTTGATAAACAGTTAAGGGTATTAAACCGTTTAAACCATCTTTAGGTTTTTGGTTCAAAAATAATTTAAAATTTGGTTAAAAGTGATCTATCGATTGGTATAAGTTTTGCGGGTCTATTGTCTATGACAAACCACTAAACCGTTATACATTCCTCATTTAAAAAATAATTCCAATATTCAAAATATGTTAAAAAAAAAGCAAACGTCATATTTGGCATCGGATTTGTCAAAAAGTGGCTTCAATTCCAATTGCCCATTGATTTTATTTTGCACCGCAGCTAAGTCGAAATAATGCACTTGATTAGTCGGGTCACATCCTTTGTTGAATTCCACAAAGAGAAAGCGTCCATCCTCCGATACATTTGCGTGCCTTAAATACAAAAATATTTAAAATATATTTAAATCAAGCATACGCCATCCAATTTGGGTCATCCCGTTTTCCGGCCACCAACAAATCTTCGGCTGAGTCCGTTCCAATTTTGTGGAAGAAAAGTGAATGGAATTCGTGTTTTTCCGTTGATGATCCTTCAGTCGCACTTTTATGACTTGGATATTTCTAAAAAGCAAATTAAAATCAAAAATTAATTCAAAAGTGTCCGAATTACTGAATAGAATAGGCCGCTGTTATCATGAAGCCAGGCAAGACCGGAAAATTTGACACCGGGTATTTGGTCAGGTAAATCATCGCCAGTGCATTTTTTGAACTTAATTTCATTGATTAAAAAATCAATTCACTTTTCAAAGTTCAAACCTTCACTGTGGTCCAATCACTGCCCTTCTCAGAGATTCCATATGCCAAAATTTGTCCATCCTCCGTCCATGCTGTTTGATTTACGGCCGTGGTGCCATCTTCGGAAAGTGTGTTTGGGTCAAGGAAAACGCGGCCCTTCTCATCCAACTGCGTTTGTTGGTAGAGAACACTGAAATTTAAGGATTTTATGAACAATAATTCTTCACAGTTTACCTATGATTTTGGAGGCCGGTATTGTAGTAATAATAGAAATAATTTCCGCGAATTGATGTGCAGCTGTATTTCTCATAGTCCCAAAGGGCGGTCAATCTGAATATTTTTGGACATTTGATTAAACTAATTCATCAAAAAACCTTTCTCGAAGTTTTCCCCGAACAGAACAAGCCGACAAAAATGGTTCAGAAAGTAAATTCAGTTGGTCCACAAAACGTTTTGTCGGCTCCGCATCCGGGTCTTCCAGTGCACGGTATGGATCGGAAACCTTTAAAAATTATGCAGATTTATATAAATCATTTATTTTTTTTAACAAACTTTTTGTCCATGGAAATCATCGAAAATTTCCTCGTTTCTCTCAGCCAATGGGTAGCATTTTGGATCAATTTCGACTTGAGATGGGTCAAACTCAAACTTGACCATTTTATGAGATTTGCCAAATGATAATGGTTCTGAGCAAATTGCAGCGTAAGTACGGAAAGTTGAAAATGATGATAATTTTTTTGCACAATAAAATAATTGTCTCTGGTACATAAATAAACTATGAGAGTGAAAATTAGATTACTAAAATTGATTAATGATTAAGCGGCTTATGCTGAGCTTGAGAGGTTGGCGCGTTCCGCAAAATTTTTCACTTTAGCATTTTGCCCACTTTTAAGGTTTATTAGCCGGTCCGGTTTCGAATCAACATTTTCGACATGAAAAATATAATTCCAGGGCAATTAAACCTTCTGAATTCGAATTAGCACCATTTTTATTTCATTTTACCAAGGTTTAATAATAGGTGAAAATGAAAACTCAGAATCATAAAAATAATATACTTTTTATAAAATTATTTTAAGATAAAAGCACAAAAATTATTGCTGGATTCACTTTTTCCAAAATGACATCAAATGCAAATGATAGTGAAATTAAATTTTTACGTAAATCTCATCGAATTTCTGAAAATCCAGCCGAAATTAGCAGTGAATTTTTGGAGAGAAAAAGAAACTTTTGGAAGGAGAAAATAAAAAAGGATGGAATCCGAAATGTTGTTGCGCCGATGGTGGATCAAAGGTTAATAATTGACATTGATTAATTAAAAACATTCACTTTTAATTTTAGTGAACTTGCATTTCGAATGTTTTGCCGCAAATATTCCGCCCATCTCTGCTATACACCAATGATTCATGCCCACCTTTTTGTCAATGATACAACATATCGCCGAAATTCATTTACAACAATTGATTCGGATAGGTTAATTCCATAAATATTTCCAATTTAATATGGAAATATTCAACACATTTACAGACCTTTAATTGTTCAATTTTGTGCAAATGATCCGGAAGTTTTGTTGAATGCCTGTCGACTGGTTGAAGATTACTGTGATGGAGTGGATATTAATTTGGGTTGTCCTCAATTAATTGCCAAAAAAGGCCACTATGGTGCATTTCTTCAAGTATTCAATTTATTAAAATACAATAGTTAATTAATAATTTAAGGAATATCCGGAATTGATTGAGCAAATGATTTCGCATGTGCATAAATATTGCCGAATTCCATTGTCCGCCAAAATTCGAATGCTTGACAACATTCCCTCCACAATTGAATATGCAAAACGCATTGAACGTGCCGGTGCCTCAATGCTCACAATTCATGGAAGAACACGGGAACAGAAAGGTTTCTCTTTTGTTATTAAATAATTCAATTAATTATCGGAAACGGAACTTAATCCAAAATTTACAAAAGTAGAAGATACGGCTTTTAGATTAGAGCTAGGTTTAGGTCTGGTTTGAGGTTTAAAAAGAAGATTTTAACAATAATATCTTTGCAAAAATGTCCAGTGAAAGGGCCGGCCCCTTTCTTTACTTTTGATAATTACTGATGTAAACTTAATAAATTATCAATCATTTTTTATAGGTGACAAAACTGGATTGGCCAATTGGGAAGTGATTAGAGCATTGAAAAATGAATTGTCAATTCCTGTTTTGGCCAATGGAAATATTCAGGTTCATTTTTAAAAACATTTAAATCAATCGAAAATCGATAAATTTTTAAAAGAAATTGAAGTTTTAATCAAAAATTACCAAATTCACAAAAGCACCTCTGCCTTATTTATCCAATTTAGTTATTCGACGACATTGACCGGTGCATTGCGGAAACGGGTGTGGATGGAGTGATGAGCGCCGAAGGAATTTTAAGCAATCCAATGCTTTTTCACGACACCCAAAACCGCTTCAATTTCGACGTTGCAATGGAATATTTGGATTTTGCCCAAAAATACAATGCACCATTTTTTGCAATTCGGGCACATCTCTTTCGGATTTGTCATTACAGGTTCACAAAAATAAATTTAAAAAATTATTTAATTTTTTTTTTGCAGTTTTCTCATTTTTGATGATTTACGTGACCGAAATGGGATTTGTTGCGATCTCAGCGAATTTCGTGAAAATATCCAAGAATTGAGGAGACGATGTTTAGAAGAGATGAAATCCAAAGGAATTGAATATGGGCAAAATCCATGGATGGAAACACTGGGGCAATGTTTTCCTGGGAATGTTGAATTGAAGGGAATTTCGCTGGCCAAATTGGTTTCAAATTTTAATTGATTTTTAAATTATATTGAAAAAAAATTAAATTTTGAATTATTAAAAAAATAAATTATTTTGAATTATTAGAAAAAGTTAAAATTAATTTAAAATTATTGGAAAAAATTAAAACTATTTAAAAATTAAATTATTTTTAATTAATTTTTACAGGTCCATTCCACTCCGCATTATTTTTGTAAGCCATATGTCCGCCCATCTTCTGCCATTGGAACAACCATTAATTCAGAGGAACAAATGACCATTTCCACCCAAATTCGGCAAAAGAAAAGAGAGGAATTGGAACGGCTCATTTCGGAAACGGGACTTTCCAAAAGACAAATTCGGAAGAGGGAAAAACGACAAAGGAATAAACAAAAGGAGGCGGCCAATCGACGAAAGCAAATTTATCCGGAATGTGGACAGTGCCAAAAACCGGCCGGCCAAAATTGTGCCAATCAAATGTGTCGAAAATGTTGTAAATTTGTCTGCCTTCGGGGCATCCAATTGAAATGCAAAGGTTTAATTTTTAAATGTTTAAATTAAATAAATCAATTTTTTAGGTCATTGTTTTGAGCATGAGAAGCTTCGGGAGAAACAAATTTTACTCCAAAAATCAAATGAACCCGGGGATGGCGCCAATACTGATGATAATTTGTAGAAAAAGAAGGAATGAATTTGATGAGAATACAAAATAATAAATGCTTAAAATTATTATTTATATACTTTCCATTTTTGTGATAATATTTGAATAATAATTCGCAATCTTTACTACATCTTAATTAAAGCATTTAATTTCAGTTAGATCCAACTTTTTTATTTTTCAAAATCTTTAATTTTAAATGAAAATTTTTATTTAAACAGCAAAAACAATGAGAAGAGCAAACGTAGTAGTAAAATTATCTTCCGGAGAACTTTTGAAAAAGTTTTTAATCTTTTTTTCGGGTGCATGTGTTGGAATGGCAGCATTCTACAAAATTTATGATCCGCTGAGACCAATGCATGAAGGAATAGAAATTGGCAAAGAACAATTATTGGAAGAATATGAGCCAAAATACGAAGAATTGATGCGACAATTGACGGAGGAAATTAAAAAGAAAGGAATTGACGAAGGAGGAGGAATAAAAGTCGAGGATAAAAATAATAAACAGTGGATGTGGAAGAATTAATTCCAGTTTAATATTATCCGAAATTATTTTTGAAATAATAAATATTTTAATAAAATTAATTGATTCAATTCCATATTTATGTTTTTACAATTTATTACTTTTTTTTATTAATTAAAATTAAAGTATTAAATTTGACCAAAAAAAAACATTGAAAATGGCAAGGAGGGTTTAATGGTTTGTTCTAGACTCCGAACCATAGCCCAAATCGATAGATCCTCATCAAGACGTCGATTAGTATATAATTAATTTGTCATGGTTTGATCAAAATTAAAGTGTTTTAAACCGTTTAAATCATCGTATGGATTTTTGGTTTAAAACTTATTTAAAATTGGTTAAACCTAAGCCGGATCATTTTAACAAACGATGCAACTCGAAGAGATTTATCGAATGGGTTGTTAAAGGTTTGGTAGTTAGGACAAACCGTTGAACTGTTTTATAATTTCTCCATTTTTACTGCTTTTTTGACAAATTAAATATTTCCCTTAATTAAAATAAAAACCTAATCCAATCTAGAATAAAAAATGAGTGGAAAAGTGCCCAAAATTGGTGAAAAAATAAAGCACGTGGAATCAGCACCACTATTCTCGTATATTCGAAATTTCCTGCTCAAAGTGAAACGTGAACCAATAACACCGCCACCTGGGCCACCAACGCCGGATGGACAGGTTTAAATTATTTAGTACAAAATTTACAGTCGATTTATGTATTTTAGGCAGTCTATCGTACACACGGGCGCTATGCCGACGATCAGTCAAGTCGAAATACGGAGCCGGCACTGGCACAAGGCGGAGTGGCACACAAAATTGCCGGCAATTATTATTATGAACGGGATTCCCGACGAATGGTGACACCGCCCACACCGCTCTATAAAATTGATGAAAAAGGCCAATTGGAATTGAGAAAGGCCAGCGGCGAGACAATTCCGTAAATTTTGATATTTTTAATAAAATAAATGTTAAAATTTAGTTTTGAACAATTCAATGAAGCGGTGGCAATTAATTTCGGCCCAGAGCAAAACTACGGATTCAACCCAAAAATTCCCACTCCTGGTTTTGGCTATGAATGGACTCGAAGCATTGGGAATGAGGAATTGACGCAACAACGAAATGCGGAGCTGACAAAAGTGCAAAAATTTGATAAATATATGAAATCATAAAACAATTATTTGATTGATTATTTGTTTATTTTATATAGGAATTGGCTCTCCTCGTTTGAATTTAATTGAATAAATTGAATTATTTTCATATTTTTTAATAAATTTTCACTGTTGATTTTAACATGAAAATATCTTAAAATTTAATTTATTTTTATTATTAATTTATTCTTATTCATTTTTGACATAAATTCTTCTTGTTTGCGTACTAAACGAAAATGCGTCTCTCCCTGTTGCGAATGGGCCAAGGCGTCGGTCAACATTTTGGTGAATATCAAAAGGTTTACTTTAATCAACAAATTTTTTTCAATTAAAAATATAATTAAGAATTTCGGCTTCTATCGAATTACAATTGCCGCAAATGAGCAACAAGTTTGGAAGGGATTCGCCATGGGTGTTTGGAAGGTAATTAGAAAAGGCAAAATATTCGATAAATTCTCGATTTTTTAGCCTGTCAAAAAGCATTTGCGCGATTGGTGGATGTTCGCAATTCCGGGCACAATTTACTACCTCGCTTGGGATTGGGGCAAGAAGGAACATGAACGGTGGCGTCGGGCAGAGGCAAAGAAACCCGGATTGGCAGCGGCGGAGGCCAAAGAGGAAAAGGAACAAAACGAGAAGGAAGAATAAATGTGACAATGAATGAAATGGATGATTTAGGATATATAAATATGGACAACAAATTCTGTTGATGAATTTCTCTAATGGACAATTTTGCTATAAATAAATTTAGAACATTTTTATGTAATTTTTTTTTATTAATTTGCGTGGTTTAATGGGCATTTGTTTGTTTTATTTTAGTGTTCTCAGATTTTGGGAATTTTTTGTAGTCAATGTCAAATTTAGAGGATTCTAGGGGTCAAAAATGTCAAATTGTAAGAATTTTATGGCCAAAAGTGTCAAATGGTTAGGGATTTTAGAGGTCTTCTAAAGTGTCAAATGTTGGGAATTTTAACGGTCAAAAATGTCAAATTTATCGCAATAAATGGAATTATAATGCAAATGAGTATAAAACAATGTTCAGTGATCAAAATAAAAATGTTGATACAAAAATGTACTCGTAAATCAGTGTATGATTATCCCATCATTTACATCGTTTTTCTGGGAAGTCCATCGCCGCCATTTTCAACCTTTCCTTTCTCCACATTTCCAGCCTCCTCTTTTATTTGTTGACTTTGACGTTTTGGCGGTCTTGAATCATCGCTGGTGCCCCTCGGCGCATCCTTTCCCCTGGTCATTCGCAGAAGTCTGTCGAAGTCGGGATCCCTTAAATGTTAGAATACATTTTATTGGATTTATGTTTTTTTTCACCCCAATCAATCTCACCAAAAGTTTGCTATTCATTGGATCGAAAATGGCGAAAAGATTATAACGGTTCATTGGTTTGTCCCTAGACCCCCAAACCATATATCCAATCGACAGATATCGTCAAGACGCATTGATTGATATAAAATTTTTCATGGTTTGATCAAAAATTTAACGGCATTAAGCCGTTTTAACCATCTTTAGATCTTTGGTTTAAAACTAATTTAATATGTTAAATTTTAAGCCAAAACATTATCAATGATGCTTCTTGATGAGATCAATCGATTGGGTATATGGTTTGGGGGTCAAGAAGGTAGAACAAATCATTGAACCATTATAATCTTTACTCCTTTTTACATTTTTCCTTTGGTGATTTTTTAAAAACCAACTTTGGTTTAAAAATTTTATGAAAATTTTGTCCTTGGAAATAAAAATGTTTAACAAACCCTTTGAGTCCAGCAGCGGCTCCTTCAGCCATGATCAATTGTTCAAAAGAGCCTTCGTTTGCCTTAATTTACAAATTTCTAATAAATGAATTGGCTTTTCATTTTAAACCTCAACATTGTCAATGGCTTGGATTGCCTTATCAATCAGATCATCTTCCAAAGTGAGATTATTGGTATTGTTGGTGGTGGATGGAACAAGCGTTTCAGTAATTTTGAAGGTTTTGGCATTCTTTTTGTTCACAAATACTCTTTTTGGCATTTTTGAGAATTGTCTTTGTCTTGGTCGTCAGCAAAAAACTTTAAAATCTGCAATTTATTTATGTTTTTAATTAATTTAAAATTATATAATCAAAAAAGGTATAAATTGCTGAAAACAAATGGAAGTTGGCATGATAAAAGGTCAAAAAGCTTATATAAATGTGCATTGCCAATGCTAACTCAAATTTTGGAAAAATTTGGAAAATTCAAGGCCAATTCGCCGAAAAGATAGGCCATTTTGGTCACTAAATTATCCCTCTGAATCCATTAGGTAAATATTTAACTGATTGGATCATTTAAAGTGATATGGAATAAAAATATTGAATCATTTTGTACCATTAATAATTCAATCAATTTATGAAAAAATGGCAAAAAATTTGGAACGCTTCACGAATTTGCGTGTCATCCTTGCGCAGGGGCCATGCTAATCTTCTCTGTATTGTTCCAATTTTAGTATATGTCCATTTGGAATGAACAAAATAGGAATGAACGAGGGCGTATATATAGAAAAGGGAAATGGACCCGGGAATAAAACGTCGTGGTGTAAAAGAAGGAAGGCAGTGGGCAAATTGAGCAGCGTAGGCCGCCCAATTTAATATACTATTTCCCCATTTTCTTATTTCTTTTCCATCGAAGAGGTAAAAACAAGGCATATTTCCACATTTTCTCGTTTCTTTTCCAACGAACTCAAAACAAGTCAAAAGCCCTAGCCCTCTCTTCCTCTACATCTACTGGCAATGGTTATCGCTGGGAAATGCCACACAAAAATCAAATAAATTTCCTCCGAGAATTCATTTTGAATGTGATTTGGCCGTAAAAGATTGATTGAAGCCACTTGATTTTTCATTCTATCCAAAAATAGCCTAATTTTCCATCTTTTATTGCGCGTAAATTGGTGCCGTTATTTTCCTCTGTCACGTATAAAAATTAAAAATAAATGTCGAAGTCAATTTCGTCGGGAACTTTGTCAATGGAGGAATTGGACCACCGGCTTCATCGGGTCCGAAGAATGCCTAATTCCCTTATTTATGAGGATTTTAGGACGAAGAATGGCTTCGAGATTTCCAAGAAGCATTGGGCAAATCCAATACTTTGTCCAATTCAGTTTGTTCATTGCTTGACAATTTCCAGGAGAGAATAGATTCACTTTCGGCAAATGTTGCCACACTTTATGCCAAATCCAGTGTGATTCAACGAGAACAACAGAGTTGGTTGGGTCTTGGGTTTATCGAAGTAAATGTAGATAGGGAATTACTTTTTTCCAAATGTCCGAAAGTTGGAATGGTTTCATTTCAATCAAAATGAGAGGGTTATTAAGAAAATAAAGGAAAATTGTTAGGCCCCCCAATTTTGAAGGCATCCGAAAATTGTTGAGCACCGTCGATGCCACAATCCAATTCCATGGCAAAACGACGGCATTGGAAAACACGATTCGAGATGGGAATGTTCTGTTTGCGCTGGATGATTATTTGGAGAAAATGCGCACGTTGAAGGAGGCAATCGCCTTCTTTTCCACCCATTTGACCTACAAAAATCAACTGGAACATATTGTAAGAATGCATTAGAGATTAGACAATATTGAACCAAAAGATTAATTAAATATTCGCTTAAATTATTGAAAAATATTTATTCCCTCTATTAGAAGCCTCCGGGTCTACATTTTTCAGAGACCCTCCAAAGTGGGCTCCTATTAGAGAGAGGTAGGGCTTCAAATAGAGGAGGGGGGGACGGGGCTAATAAATTTCAAGACTCCAAAGGAGGCACAAAAGTCATTTACCTTTTTCATCTTAAAACTACGGTATAGGGGATAGGAATAATGGGATTTGGTCCAATTGAAACCGTAAAAAGCAAAGAAATTTGTCGAATTGAAGAGAATGGTTTGATTTTGCAGAAACAAATCTACGAAATTGGTTGCTCAAATATAGAGGCGGAGTTCGGCAATTTGGTCAAATCAAGTTGTGTTCCGGTCGATCCCAATAAGCTGTTCGATTGCCTGGACGATGATTATGGCATGCAAAATTTTAGGGAAAATAATTAAAGTTTTTGTCCAATCCACAGAAATGCCCTCTTTTCGGATGAGTTCATTTCTGACTCTCCGGGATGCCCAGAAAATTCACCAAATGGCCGGATGGCTTTTAGAGCACACGGATTGTTCCCAATTTCTTCAATTTTATGCCCAATGTCGAGCCGAAAATATGCTGGTTTAATTATATTTGAACAATACAATTGAGGAATTGTTTTTTCCCAAAGAAACCCCTTCGAAACATTGGCGATCAAATTCAAAACAATCGGGCAAAAAGTGGAAATTTTGTGAAAGTGTAAGTTTTATTTACAAAATAATTGTCAAAAATTTAAAAAAAGTTTTAAAAACGAAAAGATTAATAATAAATCCTTCGAAAGTTTAAGGGCTATTTTGGAATAAAAATAAATAAGCCAAATATTCCCAATTTGTAGACAAAAGGCAGAATCCGGATTCCCGGGAATGCCATATGGCCAAACGGCCGCATTAATAAATGGGGAAAAATGGCGAAAAGTGTTGAGATACGGACGATCGCCGAATCGAAAAAATGATGGGGAAAATGTTGTCGGTGGACAAGAAAAAATTGGTGGGAAAAAGCAACAAATTGTTTTGATAAAGGCAAAAGGAAAAATTAGTAATACAATGGGAGAAGGGAAGGAAAAGGAGTCAAAAAAGGGGAAAAATGAAAAAGAAATGGAAATTGGGGGAAAGGAAGCGAATTTGGCCAAAATGGTGGAAAAATGTTTGGAGAATCAGCCAAGCCAAGGGCATGAAGAATTTGGGGCACAAATGGACCGACTTGGGGCCAGACAATTTGCGCCAATTGCTTTTCGCCTTTTGTCAAATTTTTCAAATTTTTTAAAAAATTATTGAAATTATAATATTGTTTCCCCTTTTAGCGCGTTGAAGAAAGCAGCCCATCGAATTGGTGAGGAATTTTTGGGTTTTGAAATTGGAAAAATGGTTTCATTCTTAAACCCCTTAAAGGAGATAGGAAATATTGATGAGGGGTTATTTATCAATCATAAAAATAGGATTTTATTCCAAACTATCCATATTAATAAGGTGGAGATTTTATTTTTCAGATAGAAGTTACGGTAAAATTTACAGTACTACCTGGTAATCCCCGGGCAGGTATCATAGAAATGAAGGTAGGATTAGGGTTACTGATACGTGCGATGATAATTGATAACCTATCCCTGTGAATAACTCAATACCGGATGACCTTTGGGGGTTATCTTTACCTTTCCCAAGTTGACCAAAAAATCTGCCCGAGAAACCGTGAAGTACCAAATTTAAATAATATTGAAAAAGTTTTTTAGGCCATAGACATATTATTAACTATCATTGATTCCGAATTTCCAATTATTAAAATATCCACTCTTCTAAAATGAACGCCAAAATGAAAAAATGTAACCTAATCAACCAAATTCTCCAAATTCAGCGGATTCAAATGAGCAAGTTCATCGGGACAATGCAATTGCCGTTGTTCTTTTCCTCCTTTCCGCCATTCTTGTCCTCATCCAATTGGAAACTGAATTGTGCTCGAATATTTTCGGAAAAGTCAGCGTTGAGGCCGATGTGCTTCGTCAAATTGTGGGCGCTTTCCTGGGCCGTTGTTTGGGCCAAGCTTTGCGAGTGATTGACGCCTATGAGGGAACTTTTCCTGTTTTGTTGCCATTGGCTCGATTTATGCTTCGGCATGCCAACCAATTGGCAGCTCTTTCGGAGGTCAATTTTCATCAAATTCAAAATAAATTCAAATATTTTTTCGTGTCAGAATGTCGGCGAATCTGCCCAATTTGCCTCCCTTCAATCCGCCCTTTTCCGCAAATCGGTGCAATTGATCCAGGAATATAGGGAAAGGTTGGCCAACGATCAAATTGGGGGCAGATTTGTGCCAGAGGATGGAAATGTTCGTTCAGGGCTCAAAATGATATTGAAAAAATATTTAATAGGTGCATCCAGTTAGCAGTGGAACCGTAAACTTGCTCAAAGTTTTGGTTCAACAACAAAAATTGCTCAGCCAATTGATTCAAAGGGCCGAATGCCCGGAGAGTCCAGCACGTTTAGCTGGTTAGTTGTATGGGTATTTGGGACTATAAAAAACTGTATATCAAATTAATAAAGGGAAATTATCCATTTAAAAAAGTCATTTATTTTCAAATAAATTTATTTATTTCTCATCATTTTCATTCACAAATTTAAATTCCCTAACAATAAATTTTAAATCCGCTTGTTCTGATTTGTAATTGCACCAAATTGTAATTCTGATTTGTAATTGCACCAAATTGTTATTCTGATTTGTAAGTGCACTAAATTGTAATTCTGATTTGTAATTGTACTAAATTGTAATTCTGATTTGTAATTGCACCAAATCGTAATTCTGATTTGTAATTGCACTAAATTGTAATTCTGATTTGTAATTGCACTAAATTGTAATTCTGATTTGTAATTGCACCAAATTGTTATTCTGATTTGTAATTGCACCAAATTGTAATTCTGATTTGTAATTGCACCAAATTGTAATTCTGATTTGTAATTGCACCAAATTGTAATTCTGATTTGTAATTGCACCAAATTGTAATTCTGATTTGTAATTGCACCAAATTGTAATTCTGATTTGTAATTGCACCAAATTGTAATTCTGATTTGTAATTGCACCAAATTGTAATTCTGATTTGTAATTGCACCAAATTGTAATTCTGATTTGTAATTGCACCAAATTGTTATTCTGATTTGTAAGTGCACTAAATTGTAATTCTGATTTGTAATTGTACTAAATTGTAATTCTGATTTGTAATTGCACCAAATCGTAATTCTGATTTGTAATTGCACTAAATTGTAATTCTGATTTGTAATTGCACTAAATTGTAATTCTGATTTGTAATTGCACCAAATTGTTATTCTGATTTGTAATTGCACCAAATTGTAATTCTGATTTGTAATTGCACCAAATTGTAATTCTGATTTGTAATTGCACCAAATTGTAATTCTGATTTGTAATTGCACCAAATTGTAATTCTGATTTGTAATTGCACCAAATTGTAATTCTGATTTGTAATTGCACCAAATTGTAATTCTGATTTGTAATTGCACCAAATTGTAATTCTGATTTGTAATTGCACCAAATTGTAATTCTGATTTGTAATTGCACCAAATTGTAATTCTGATTTGTAATTGCACCAAATTGTAATTCTGATTTGTAATTGCACCAAATTGTAATTCTGATTTGTAATTGCACCAAATTGTAATTCTGATTTGTAATTGCACCAAATTGTAATTCTGATTTGTAATTGCACCAAATTGTAATTCTGATTTGTAATTGCACCAAATTGTAATTCTGATTTGTAATTGCACCAAATTGTAATTCTGATTTGTAATTGCACCAAATTGTAATTCTGATTTGTAATTGCACTAAATTGTAATTCTGATTTGTAATTGCACTAAATTGTAATTCTGATTTGTAATTGCACTAAATTGTAATTCTGATTTGTAATTGCACTAAATTGTAATTCTGATTTGTAATTGCACTAAATTGTAAATTCTGATTTGTAATTGCACCAAATTGTAATTCTGATTTGTAATTGTACTAAATTGTAATTCTGATTTGTAATTGCACCAAATCGTAATTCTGATTTGTAATTGCACTAAATTGTAATTCTGATTTGTAATTGCACTAAATTGTAATTCTGATTTGTAATTGCACCAAATTGTTATTCTGATTTGTAATTGCACCAAATTGTAATTCTGATTTGTAATTGCACCAAATTGTTATTCTGATTTGTAAGTGCACTAAATTGTAATTCTGATTTGTAATTGTACTAAATTGTAATTCTGATTTGTAATTGCACCAAATTGTTATTCTGATTTGTAATTGTACTAAATTGTAATTCTGATTTGTAATTGTACTAAATTGTAATTCTGATTTGTAATTGCACCAAATCGTAATTCTGATTTGTAAGTGCACCAAATTGTAATTCTGATTTGTAATTGCACTAAATTGTAATTCTGATTTGTAATTGCACTAAATTGTAATTCTGATTTGTAATTGCACCAAATTGTTATTCTGATTTGTAAGTGCACTAAATTGTAATTCTGATTTGTAATTGTACTAAATTGTAATTCTGATTTGTAATTGCACCAAATCGTAATTCTGATTTGTAATTGCACCAAATTGTTATTCTGATTTGTAAGTGCACTAAATTGTAATTCTGATTTGTAATTGTACTAAATTGTAATTCTGATTGTAATTGCACTAAATTGTAAATTCTGATTTGTAATTGCACCAAATTGTAATTCTGATTTGTAATTGTACTAAATTGTAATTCTGATTTGTAATTGTACTAAATTGTAATTCTGATTTGTAATTGCACCAAATCGTAATTCTGATTTGTAATTGCACTAAATTGTAATTCTGATTTGTAATTGCACTAAATTGTAATTCTGATTTGTAATTGTACTAAATTGTAATTCTGATTTGTAATTGCACTAAATTGTAATTCTGATTTGTAATTGCACTAAATTGTAATTCTGATTTGTAATTGCACTAAATTGTAATTCTGATTTGTAATTGCACCAAATTGTTATTCTGATTTGTAAGTGCACTAAATTGTAATTCTGATTTGTAATTGTACTAAATTGTAATTCTGATTTGTAATTGCACCAAATCGTAATTCTGATTTGTAATTGCACTAAATTGTAATTCTGATTTGTAATTGCACTAAATTGTAATTCTGATTTGTAATTGCACCAAATTGTTATTCTGATTTGTAATTGCACCAAATTGTAATTCTGATTTGTAATTGCACCAAATTGTAATTCTGATTTGTAATTGCACCAAATTGTAATTCTGATTTGTAATTGCACCAAATTGTAATTCTGATTTGTAATTGCACCAAATTGTAATTCTGATTTGTAATTGCACCAAATTGTAATTCTGATTTGTAATTGCACCAAATTGTAATTCTGATTTGTAATTGCACCAAATTGTAATTCTGATTTGTAATTGCACCAAATTGTAATTCTGATTTGTAATTGTACTAAATTGTAATTCTGATTTGTAATTGCACCAAATTGTAATTCTGATTTGTAATTGCACCAAATTGTAATTCTGATTTGTAATTGCACCAAATTGTAATTCTGATTTGTAATTGCACCAAATTGTAATTCTGATTTGTAATTGCACCAAATTGTAATTCTGATTTGTAATTGCACTAAATTGTAATTCTGATTTGTAATTGCACTAAATTGTAATTCTGATTTGTAATTGTACTAAATTGTAATTCTGATTTGTAATTGCACCAAATCGTAATTCTGATTTGTAATTGCACTAAATTGTAATTCTGATTTGTAATTGCACTAAATTGTAATTCTGATTTGTAATTGCACTAAATTGTAAATTCTGATTTGTAATTGCACCAAATTGTAATTCTGATTTGTAATTGTACTAAATTGTAATTCTGATTTGTAATTGTACTAAATTGTAATTCTGATTTGTAATTGCACCAAATTGTTATTCTGATTTGTAAGTGCACTAAATTGTAATTCTGATTTGTAATTGTACTAAATTGTAATTCTGATTTGTAATTGCACCAAATCGTAATTCTGATTTGTAATTGCACTAAATTGTAATTCTGATTTGTAATTGCACTAAATTGTAATTCTGATTTGTAATTGCACCAAATTGTTATTCTGATTTGTAATTGCACCAAATTGTAATTCTGATTTGTAATTGCACCAAATTGTAATTCTGATTTGTAATTGCACCAAATTGTAATTCTGATTTGTAATTGCACCAAATTGTAATTCTGATTTGTAATTGCACCAAATTGTAATTCTGATTTGTAATTGTACTAAATTGTAATTCTGATTTGTAATTGCACCAAATTGTAATTCTGATTTGTAATTGCACCAAATTGTAATTCTGATTTGTAATTGCACCAAATTGTAATTCTGATTTGTAATTGCACTAAATTGTAATTCTGATTTGTAATTGCACTAAATTGTAATTCTGATTTGTAATTGCACTAAATTGTAATTCTGATTTGTAATTGTACTAAATTGTAATTCTGATTTGTAATTGCACCAAATTGTAAATTCCGCATAGACTGATTAATTCCTCCAGCAGCTGCTAATAAATGTAAATAATTATAAATTCCTAAGGGCCTTTCTTTATTCACCCTACCGTACCCCCACTTTTTGCCTATCGCCCTGTCACCATATCAATCAAATATTGCCTCAATCTGCATTTTTTAAGCCCACCCTTTTCCTCTCCTTATGCTTTTTACCTTTCATTGTTTTATCAAATTTCCTCGCACAATTAATAAAGAATAATTTAAACTAGATTCGCCTCTAATCCCAAGATTTTTCTTTCGACTACTGGGGGGCTTAGGCCCTTGGCGAAGACCCAACTCTCGCCCCAAACAATTTTAGCCCTAGAAACGACTAATAATAAATTAAAAATATTATTGATTATTTTAATATTCCCATTTCAGTGCAAATTATGATGGCACTTGGACAAAATTTGCGTCACAAAAGCACGGCCTATTCGGATCCCTCGCTTGGCTCCCTTTTCATGTTCAACAATTTGCAATACATTGGCCAAACCGTTGGGAGGGATAAAAGTTTGAATGGACTAATGCAGGCAGAAAACCATCAAGGCCAATCCTCGCTGGCCACCCAATTCGAGGCTGAAGCCGAAACTTATTTGCAACGATTTTTGGAGGGATGGGGTCAAATTGGATCATTTTTTGGCATCGAATTGGAATCGGGCGATGAGCGAAGAATGGTCAAAATGGTGTTCTCGGTGAGCATAACTCATTTTTCTTTATTTAATTTTTTACCGCAGAATTTCACCCGTGAATTCGATGCCATCGTCGAACAACAAAAGAATTATTGCCTCGCTGATCAGGCAATGGCCAATCGAGTGAGGGCACGAATCAAAGAGATGGTGTTGAGGCCATTTGTGGAATTCAGTAAAAGAAATTCACAAGAATGTGCGGAATTGTTCGAAACTGATCGACAATTGAAATATGATGCCGAAACTGTGGAAATGATCATTGATCGATTGTTCGATGCAACTTTATGAGATGGAAATATTTTCCGTAATTTTGTGCATATTTTTATCACTTTTTCACATTCAAAAATTTTTTATTATAGATAAAGATTATCATCCAATCACTGCTTTAATTTCACATTCAATAAAATTCTTCATCGCTTTCGGCCGAGAAAAATTCGCCGGATTCGCCAACCCATTGGCCCACTGCCCGAACATTATTGCTTCTTCCTCGTTGCCGGAATGGATTTCCCCAATTTCCCTTGAATTCATCCATTCCCTCCCATTCATCCCCAACACGCCATTGTTGTCCCGACCAATCATAGGAACTTCGGTCCTCATTTTTCCGGAATCGATTCTCCACCCGCTGTTCCAAACTGTCTCTGCCACAAAGGCCGCACATTTTTCGGCAACAACAGTAGGCATAGGTCTCATAGGAGGAGGCAACTTGGCCATTTTTAGGGCACATTTCCTGTTGGTAAAATTTGCAAGCCGGTGTGCCATCGGCACAAATGCCCGGAGGAACAATGCATTGGCCAACTTAATGAAGGGGGAAATGGGATTCATTTATTATGAAAAAATTCTCTCAAAAATACATTGAAGCCAAAAGAGGATAATTAATGATGTAAATAAAAGCGAAATAAAAGTCACCATTTTTGTAGGAATTAAATTTGGATAAAATTTTCCTTTCCTTTGACCGCCTTTTATGCATTTTTGGTGGGTAAATAAAAAATTGGCAGGGATACTATCCAATCCAATGGCATTTAGTATTCAATATCAATATTTGTGAATCTGCTAAATTCATTTACCTCTAAATAAAATACACTCTTGATCTTAGTTCCTTCAAAATGACATCATTGTTTGTTAAATGGACGAAAATGATTCATTGGAAACATTTTATTCTATTAATTTTTTATTTCCATTTATTTGCATTTTCTCCATCTAATTTAATGCTCGAATAAGTGAAAATCATATAAATTGCTATTTTTGGTAAATTAAAGGTTATAATGCCATGAATGTTCGGTGTTCGGACAATTCACAGCTGTTCACATTTCTTTCGATTAAATTCACATGGGAATAGAATTTCCCTAATTTTTATTTTGACCAATATTACCAGAATGATTTTTTCGGAATTAATTTCTGATTTCAATTCCTGATACCGTATTTCTTCTATTAGAAGCCCCAATTCGACTAAAAGATGAACAAAATTTTTTACTGAATTTCTTGCAATTGGACTCTATAAAAACGCTAGAAAATTAGCTCCCAATTCCGTTTTTTAGGGCTATGAAATTTATAAACCCTGGGACTTCAATAGAAAAAATACGGTAAAAGAGACCACTTTTGGAGGGCTAAATAAATTCGAAGTCATTCTAAAAATCAAATTTTCCTATAGGGCAAATTCCCAATCCCCTCAAATAATGTATTTTCTTCTGCTGAGTAAAAGCAAATTGGCTTTTGAAGGGCAAAATAAATTCGAAGTCATTCCAAAAATCAAATTTTCCTTTAGGGCAAATCTCCCAATCCCCTCAAATAATGTATTTTTATTTTCCTCCTGAGGTAAAAGAAAATTGGCAAAATATTCCGTATATCATTGAATTGAATGAGGATAAAAGGTCGGAAAATATTGCACGTGAGAATGAGAATGGGCCAAACGTGAATTGGGTCAGGATTTGACCATTGTAATTTGTTCAGAAATTAGCTTCAATTATTTACATTTTTTCGAAGCTTTTCTTGTTCCAATCAATCGCTTTTTGCTTTTCTCGGCTCTGTGTTTAAATTAAAATTTTCTTGAAGAAATTGAAAATTTTATTTGAATTTTCCATTCTAATTCTCGAATCTCGACTACATTTTCGGCCAAAATGGATGACCAAGATTTTAGCGACGATGGAGTGAGAATTATTTTAATTGAAAAATTCGCAATTCCCCTTTTATTTTGAGTTTGATATGGATGACGGGAATACACTTTCGCCGGCCCCAAGTGCAAACAATGATCCATTGAATGATTCGAAACGGCATGCCCGTGCCCAACATGTTTTTTATTCATTTTTGGGGTTTAAATAAAAATAAATATTTAAAAATATTGTCAGAATGCATTGGAACGACGACGCCGTGATAATATTAAAGATGTCGGTTTTTTTCATAATATTCGCAGAAATATAGTCCAAATGGGGATTTTTTGATTGATATGAGAAAATTAAAAAGGAAAATTTGGGTATAAGAGAAGAGATATAGAGGATAATTGAATATGGCCAATTGAGTACCTTCCATCTCTATAGCTCAACGAGGCAATAACCAATTCGGGAAGGCAATTTACCATTGGAAAGCCTAAAGTATCCCCACTACAATTTAGCTTTTAAATTTTAATAATTCCAAACTTTAAAAAGGTTACATGTCTGAATGAGTGTAATAAACCCGAATTTGTTGAGGAGGAAATTTGCAATTAGCAAATCCACTTTTTAGAGGGCTTTTTTAAATTATTAAATTTTGCCTTCCTAAATTATTACTCGAACTAATTTTCAAATGAATGGTCCCTCAATTGGCGGTATTCAATTGTCCAGTTTTGGAAAAATCCAAGTCATTTCAAACTGAAAATTCTGATTTGAAAAAAAAACATAAATATAATAAAATAATCAAAGAATTAATTAGCCCATTATTTCTGCAGATGTACTGTTCGTTGAAAGATGAAATTCCCAACTTCCAAAATGATCGGGTTAGTCGATCAAATTAACAAAAAAAAAATATCAAAAATTATTCAAAGGCCTCTCGGGCACAAATCCTGAAAAAGGCATATGAGAGTATTCAAACTGGAACGGCGGAAGTGAAAGAATTGAACCAAGAAGTGGACAAAATTGAGGAATTGAATCGTGAATTGCGAAAACAATTGGAAATGCAGGCACAAAATGCAGCATTGGCCCAACAAAAGAATAAATGCCAACCGAATAAGCAAATTTGTGGACAACAGAAATGAACTTCAAAAACAAAAGAATTTATTCAATTTTATTTTAATCCAAGAATTGTCCATTCCCCGTGTTCGTGTTTATTTCCTTCCCGAATTATTCTTTTGATAAACTTCAGAATTAAATTATGCTACCTATCCATTAATTTTTACTCAATGTCATCCATTATTTTGATTTGTGGGAATTTATGGAAAACGGTATTTTTAAAAAAGGGATCCGAATCCGAGCAGTGAAGACTCATTTTATTCTTTGTCATAATTGTGCTTTTTAATAAGAAATAAAAAGCAATTTTGTGATGTGTGCTGTGGGGCAAATAGGTAGTGAAAGATTGCAAGGATTGGCTTGGTATGGTATGGTACTCTTACTCTCTTTGATTTGGGCACTTTTCTCTCCAATCCAATTCACAAATCGGCCACCTTTTTGGCCAAAAATAAGCTTTAATGAATCGCCATCGCCATTTACTGAATTCGATAATTTCTAAGTATTTTAAGAATAACCATTTTCTATGGATTTGATATTGACAATGTCATCCATTTACTAGATCTAGATATCCCATCTTTAATCTACTTGGACATCAAAATTTAAAACTTTCATTTCACTGAAAAACATTTTTGGAGCAACAACATATTTATCAAATTTAATTAAAAAATAAAATAGAATGGTGGAAAAAGAATGTTTTTTTTTTTATGTTTGAGAGGAGATCTGGGGATGTTTAAAAAATAGACACAAAATATTGAGGGGAATGGATGTTGGATTCCAAATTGTGTCCATTTCCAGCAGATCACTTCATCTCACACGCGGAACATAGCCAAAATAGATTAAGTCGGGGGATTGGATGTTGGGATGGGAAGAAGAAGAAAACATGGATGTTGGTGTTGTGCTCGGATGGTCAACAAATTGGATGTGATTGTGAAGGACGATTGGATGTGTCCTTTTTGCCGCTTTCTCCGGCCCATCAATCACGATCACGGCGATCATTGTGGCAATCGCGGCTCATGTGCCCTTAAATTGTCATTAATTTTTAATAGATTTTTGTAAATTAACCGATCTCCTGGCAATTATAGCATTTGCGATCGCCGCCACGTCCTCCACCACCACCGCGTCCACCGCCTCCTCCTTCCGGGCATTCGCGAGAAAAGTGGCCATAACCATTGCCTGAGTAAATGGCCAAATAGTATAAAAACCCCAATTTTTTCGCTTACAGTTATAGCATTTGCTGTCACCGCCACGGCCTCCGCCACCGCGGTCATCGCGATCACCACGGCCTCCACGATCACGGCGATCACCGCCACCGCTGTCAGTGCATTCACGCGCAAAATGGCCATAGCCGCCGCAGTTGTAGCCTAAAATGGGGAATATTGTTTAATGAATTTGAACATTTTCGGCTTACATTTGCTACCACCGCCCCCTCCGCCTCCACGGTCATCGCGTCGGCCGCCTCCTCCGCCACGTCCACCGCCGCCTCCACTTCCACCCTCCGGGCATTCACGCGCAAAATGTCCATAGCCATTGCAATTGTAGCACTTGGATTGGCCACCGCCACCACCTTCAAAATTATTGTCATTTAAATGGATTTGGCTTTATTTTAAGCACTCACCGCCGCCTCGAGGACCACCACGTCCGCCTCCGCCACCATTTGGACAATCACGCGAAATGTGCCCCCTAAGATGCCACCCAATACACCCTCCTCAACCACTCAACTCCCTCTCCCTCCCAAATAGCAAACGTTTCGTGGCATCTGTAGCATTCGACCGCGGCACTCATTTTCACACTGCTTTACGATTCTCGCACTGTTCAACAATTGATCAATCACTCCGAACACGCACAAATGGCACACCAACAAATTAGCTTTGAGTGAGATGCTGAAAATTGAGAAAAATTCTTTGGGATTTTTGGGATGGAAAGTTGGATTGGAAAATTATTTAGGGGAGATGAATATTTTATTGGAATTGGATTGAATGAATTGCGAATGAATGGAATGACCGCGGACAAAGATGAATGAAAGCCGGGCAAAATGGGAGGAGAATGGAAGAATGCCCAAGGAAAGTGGATGAGCAACAGAATTGGATGATAATAGGCTGGGAAAGGCCATTTGAATGAATGGGGGATGGGGCAAAGGTAGGGTGGGTGGATTGGGAAATGTAAAATGTCGGGTTGGCAGGGCAAATTTGCTCATTCATTAACCCAACGATGTGGATGACTTGGACCAATCTAGCCAATAATAAAAAAAGTAAAAATGTAGTGTTGGATGGTATTTCGATATAAAAATATTTATTTATATGGGCAAATGCGACGTGGATGGGGCAAATGGGGAGGAGGAAATGGCCGCCGCCAACTCAACTTGTGACTTTTTCATCCTCATCCACGTACTCTTCCTTCCATTTTTATCTTCCTTCCTTTGCTTGTAATTTTACCGCCAACACGTTCAAAATTGGCTTGTATTGGCACGTGAGGACGTGGAAGGATGGAAAAAACGCGAGGAAAGATTATTTTTGTGCAAATTTGATTTACTCAATTAATTCGAAAGTCCCAAAAGCATTTCCAAATTAAATTCCCCACTCGTGGCCATTAAAACCCTACGGAGAAAGGATGTGAGAATACGTGAAAGAATTGGTTGGAAAGAGGGATAGCCCACAGAAGAAGCAGAAATAAATGGAAAGAATGGCTGGCTGGCCAAAAGTAAAAATGAGTCGCAGTCAGCAATCGATGGGGGGAATGGGGGGATGCTCAGCCATTCCAAGACGACAGACTAGGGGATACGGTGAATGGGCGAATTTTTGAAGGCTTTAGATAATTCCATTCAACAAAAAAATTAGATTTTCGGACGGAATAAAAGGGAAGACCAAAGATAGAGGAATAATTTTTATTTTTTAATTTGTAAATAAGGAATATTTGTTAAAATTTAAGTAACATAAAAATGTTCTTTAATTATAGCCAAAAAATTTATTTTCGGTTTAAATATTTTATCTAATTAATTAATTGGAATTTTTTGTTCAATTTCCTAGCAAGTCAATGGCCATAAATAAAAAATTTTACTTTAATCCCCCTCCCATTGATGGATAAAGGAAAAGTAAAGTATCGGATTGGAAGAAGAAAGAAAAGACAATATAAGAAAGAAAATGAATGATGCCTAAAGGCATAAATCACACCCATCTACTGTCTCTTTTATTCAATCGAATTAATTCTAAATTACGGTAATGAAAAAGGGAGTACTGATTTAATTCGCCCTATCTGATTTGTAATTGCACTAAATTGTAATTCTGATTTGTAATTGCACTAAATTGTAATTCTGATTTGTAATTGCACTAAATTGTAATTCTGATTTGTAATTGCACTAAATTGTAATTCTGATTTGTAATTGCACTAAATTGTAATTCTGATTTGTAATTGCACTAAATTGTAATTCTGATTTATAATTGCACTAAATTGTAATCCTGATTTGTAATTGCATTAAATTGTAATTCTGATTTGTAATTGCACTAAATTGTAATTCTGATTTGTAATTGCACTAAATTGTAATTCTGATTTGTAATTGCACTAAATTGTAATTCTGATTTGTAATTGCACTAAATTGTAATTCTGATTTGTAATTGCACTAAATTGTAATTCTGATTTATAATTGCACTAAATTGTAATTCTGATTTGTAATTGCACTAAATTGTAATTCTGATTTATAATTGCACTAAATTGTAATTCTGATTTGTAATTGCATTAAATTGTAATTCTGATTTATAATTGCACTAAATTGTAATTCTGATTTGTAATTGCACTAAATTGTAATTCTGATTTGTAATTGCATTAAATTGTAATTCTGATTTGTAATTTCACCAAATTGTAATTCTGATTTGTAATTGCACTAAATTGTAATTCTGATTTATAATTGCACTAAATTGTAATTCTGATTTGTAATTGCACTAAATTGTAATTCTGATTTGTAATTGCATTAAATTGTAATTCTGATTTGTAATTGCATTAAATTGTAATTCTGATTTGTAATTTCACCAAATTGTAATTCTGATTTGTAATTGCACTAAATTGTAATTCTGATTTGTAATTGCACTAAATTGTAATTCTGATTTGTAATTGCACTAAATTGTAATTCTGATTTGTAATTGCACTAAATTGTAATTCTGATTTGTAATTGCACTAAATTGTAATTCTGATTTGTAATTGCACTAAATTGTAATTCTGATTTGTAATTGCACTAAATTGTAATTCTGATTTGTAATTGCACTAAATTGTAATTCTGATTTGTAATTGCACTAAATTGTAATTCTGATTTGTAATTGCACTAAATTGTAAATTCTGATTTGTAATTGCATTAAATTGTAATTCTGATTTGTAATTGCATTAAATTGTAATTCTGATTTGTAATTGCATTAAATTGTAATTCTGATTTGTAATTGCATTAAATTGTAATTCTGATTTATAATTGCACTAAATTGTAATTCTGATTTGTAATTGCACTAAATTGTAATTCTGATTTGTAATTGCACTAAATTGTAATTCTGATTTGTAATTGCACTAAATTGTAATTCTGATTTGTAATTGCACTAAATTGTAATTCTGATTTGTAATTGCACTAAATTGTAATTCTGATTTGTAATTGCACTAAATTGTAATTCTGATTTGTAATTGCACTAAATTGTAATTCTGATTTGTAATTGCATTAAATTGTAATTCTGATTTGTAATTGCATTAAATTGTAATTCTGATTTGTAATTGCATTAAATTGTAATTCTGATTTGTAATTGCATTAAATTGTAATTCTGATTTATAATTGCACTAAATTGTAATTCTGATTTGTAATTGCACTAAATTGTAATTCTGATTTATAATTGCACTAAATTGTAATTCTGATTTGTAATTGCATTAAATTGTAATTCTGATTTGTAATTGCACTAAATTGTAATTCTGATTTGTAATTGCACTAAATTGTAATTCTGATTTGTAATTGCACTAAATTGTAATTCTGATTTGTAATTGCACTAAATTGTAATTCTGATTTATAATTGCACTAAATTGTAATTCTGATTTGTAATTGCACTAAATTGTAATTCTGATTTATAATTGCACTAAATTGTAATTCTGATTTGTAATTGCACTAAATTGTAATTCTGATTTATAATTGCACTAAATTGTAATTCTGATTTGTAATTGCATTAAATTGTAATTCTGATTTATAATTGCACTAAATTGTAATTCTGATTTGTAATTGCATTAAATTGTAATTCTGATTTGTAATTGCATTAAATTGTAATTCTGATTTGTAATTTCACCAAATTGTAATTCTGATTTGTAATTGCACTAAATTGTAATTCTGATTTATAATTGCACTAAATTGTAATTCTGATTTATAATTGCACTAAATTGTAATCCTGATTTGTAATTGCATTAAATTGTAATTCTGATTTGTAATTGCACTAAATTGTAATTCTGATTTGTAATTGCACTAAATTGTAATTCTGATTTGTAATTGCACTAAATTGTAATTCTGATTTGTAATTGCACTAAATTGTAATTCTGATTTGTAATTGCACTAAATTGTAATTCTGATTTATAATTGCACTAAATTGTAATTCTGATTTGTAATTGCACTAAATTGTAATTCTGATTTGTAATTGCATTAAATTGTAATTCTGATTTGTAATTTCACCAAATTGTAATTCTGATTTGTAATTGCACTAAATTGTAATTCTGATTTATAATTGCACTAAATTGTAATTCTGATTTGTAATTGCACTAAATTGTAATTCTGATTTGTAATTGCATTAAATTGTAATTCTGATTTGTAATTGCATTAAATTGTAATTCTGATTTGTAATTTCACCAAATTGTAATTCTGATTTGTAATTGCACTAAATTGTAATTCTGATTTGTAATTGCACTAAATTGTAATTCTGATTTGTAATTGCACTAAATTGTAATTCTGATTTGTAATTGCACTAAATTGTAATTCTGATTTGTAATTGCACTAAATTGTAATTCTGATTTGTAATTGCACTAAATTGTAATTCTGATTTGTAATTGCACTAAATTGTAATTCTGATTTGTAATTGCACTAAATTGTAATTCTGATTTGTAATTGCACTAAATTGTAATTCTGATTTGTAATTGCATTAAATTGTAATTCTGATTTGTAATTGCATTAAATTGTAATTCTGATTTGTAATTGCATTAAATTGTAATTCTGATTTGTAATTGCATTAAATTGTAATTCTGATTTATAATTGCACTAAATTGTAATTCTGATTTGTAATTGCACTAAATTGTAATTCTGATTTATAATTGCACTAAATTGTAATTCTGATTTGTAATTGCATTAAATTGTAATTCTGATTTGTAATTGCACTAAATTGTAATTCTGATTTGTAATTGCACTAAATTGTAATTCTGATTTGTAATTGCACTAAATTGTAATTCTGATTTGTAATTGCACTAAATTGTAATTCTGATTTGTAATTGCACTAAATTGTAATTCTGATTTGTAATTGCACTAAATTGTAATTCTGATTTGTAATTGCATTAAATTGTAATTCTGATTTGTAATTGCATTAAATTGTAATTCTGATTTGTAATTGCATTAAATTGTAATTCTGATTTGTAATTGCATTAAATTGTAATTCTGATTTGTAATTGCATTAAATTGTAATTCTGATTTATAATTGCACTAAATTGTAATTCTGATTTGTAATTGCATTAAATTGTAATTCTGATTTGTAATTGCATTAAATTGTAATTCTGATTTGTAATTGCATTAAATTGTAATTCTGATTTGTAATTGCATTAAATTGTAATTCTGATTTGTAATTGCATTAAATTGTAATTCTGATTTGTAATTGCATTAAATTGTAATTCTGATTTATAATTGCACTAAATTGTAATTCTGATTTGTAATTGCACTAAATTGTAATTCTGATTTGTAATTGCATTAAATTGTAATTCTGATTTGTAATTGCATTAAATTGTAATTCTGATTTGTAATTGCATTAAATTGTAATTCTGATTTATAATTGCACTAAATTGTAATTCTGATTTATAATTGCACTAAATTGTAATTCTGATTTGTAATTGCACTAAATTGTAATTCTGATTTATAATTGCACTAAATTGTAATTCTGATTTGTAATTTCACCAAATTGTAATTCTGATTTGTAATTGCACTAAATTGTAATTCTGATTTGTAATTTCACCAAATTGTAATTCTGATTTGTAATTGCACTAAATTGTAATTCTGATTTGTAATTGCACTAAATTGTAATTCTGATTTGTAATTGCACTAAATTGTAATTCTGATTTGTAATTGCATTAAATTGTAATTCTGATTTGTAATTGCACTAAATTGTAATTCTGATTTATAATTGCACTAAATTGTAATTCTGATTTGTAATTTCACCAAATTGTAATTCTGATTTGTAATTGCACTAAATTGTAATTCTGATTTGTAATTGCATTAAATTGTAATTCTGATTTGTAATTGCATTAAATTGTAATTCTGATTTGTAATTGCATTAAATTGTAATTCTGATTTGTAATTGCATTAAATTGTAATTCTGATTTATAATTGCACTAAATTGTAATTCTGATTTATAATTGCACTAAATTGTAATTCTGATTTATAATTGCACTAAATTGTAATTCTGATTTGTAATTTCACCAAATTGTAATTCTGATTTGTAATTGCACTAAATTGTAATTCTGATTTGTAATTGCATTAAATTGTAATTCTGATTTGTAATTGCATTAAATTGTAATTCTGATTTGTAATTGCACTAAATTGTAATTCTGATTTGTAATTGCACTAAATTGTAATTCTGATTTGTAATTGCACTAAATTGTAATTCTGATTTGTAATTGCACTAAATTGTAATTCTGATTTGTAATTGCACTAAATTGTAATTCTGATTTATAATTGCACTAAATTGTAATTCTGATTTGTAATTTCACCAAATTGTAATTCTGATTTGTAATTGCACTAAATTGTAATTCTGATTTGTAATTGCATTAAATTGTAATTCTGATTTGTAATTGCATTAAATTGTAATTCTGATTTGTAATTGCATTAAATTGTAATTCTGATTTGTAATTGCATTAAATTGTAATTCTGATTTGTAATTGCATTAAATTGTAATTCTGATTTATAATTGCACTAAATTGTAATTCTGATTTATAATTGCACTAAATTGTAATTCTGATTTATAATTGCACTAAATTGTAATTCTGATTTGTAATTTCACCAAATTGTAATTCTGATTTGTAATTGCACTAAATTGTAATTCTGATTTGTAATTGCACTAAATTGTAATTCTGATTTGTAATTGCACTAAATTGTAATTCTGATTTGTAATTGCACTAAATTGTAATTCTGATTTATAATTGCACTAAATTGTAATTCTGATTTGTAATTGCACTAAATTGTAATTCTGATTTATAATTGCACTAAATTGTAATTCTGATTTGTAATTGCATTAAATTGTAATTCTGATTTGTAATTGCACTAAATTGTAATTCTGATTTGTAATTGCACTAAATTGTAATTCTGATTTGTAATTGCACTAAATTGTAATTCTGATTTGTAATTGCACTAAATTGTAATTCTGATTTGTAATTGCACTAAATTGTAATTCTGATTTGTAATTGCACTAAATTGTAATTCTGATTTGTAATTGCATTAAATTGTAATTCTGATTTGTAATTGCATTAAATTGTAATTCTGATTTGTAATTGCATTAAATTGTAATTCTGATTTGTAATTGCATTAAATTGTAATTCTGATTTGTAATTGCATTAAATTGTAATTCTGATTTATAATTGCACTAAATTGTAATTCTGATTTGTAATTGCATTAAATTGTAATTCTGATTTGTAATTGCACTAAATTGTAATTCTGATTTGTAATTGCACTAAATTGTAATTCTGATTTGTAATTGCATTAAATTGTAATTCTGATTTGTAATTTCACCAAATTGTAATTCTGATTTGTAATTGCATTAAATTGTAATTCTGATTTATAATTGCACTAAATTGTAATTCTGATTTGTAATTGCACTAAATTGTAATTCTGATTTATAATTGCACTAAATTGTAATTCTGATTTGTAATTGCACTAAATTTTAATTCTGATTTATAATTGCACTAAATTGTAATTCTGATTTGTAATTTCACCAAATTGTAATTCTGATTTGTAATTGCACTAAATTGTAATTCTGATTTGTAATTGCACTAAATTGTAATTCTGATTTGTAATTGCACTAAATTGTAATTCTGATTTGTAATTGCACTAAATTGTAATTCTGATTTGTAATTGCATTAAATTGTAATTCTGATTTGTAATTGCATTAAATTGTAATTCTGATTTGTAATTGCATTAAATTGTAATTCTGATTTGTAATTGCATTAAATTGTAATTCTGATTTATAATTGCACTAAATTGTAATTCTGATTTGTAATTGCACTAAATTGTAATTCTGATTTATAATTGCACTAAATTGTAATTCTGATTTGTAATTGCACTAAATTGTAATTCTGATTTGTAATTGCATTAAATTGTAATTCTGATTTGTAATTGCATTAAATTGTAATTCTGATTTGTAATTGCACTAAATTGTAATTCTGATTTGTAATTGCATTAAATTGTAATTCTGATTTGTAATTGCATTAAATTGTAATTCTGATTTGTAATTTCACCAAATTGTAATTCTGATTTGTAATTGCACTAAATTGTAATTCTGATTTATAATTGCACTAAATTGTAATTCTGATTTGTAATTTCACCAAATTGTAATTCTGATTTGTAATTGCACTAAATTGTAATTCTGATTTGTAATTGCATTAAATTGTAATTCTGATTTGTAATTGCATTAAATTGTAATTCTGATTTGTAATTGCACTAAATTGTAATTCTGATTTGTAATTGCACTAAATTGTAATTCTGATTTGTAATTGCACTAAATTGTAATTCTGATTTGTAATTGCACTAAATTGTAATTCTGATTTGTAATTGCACTAAATTGTAATTCTGATTTATAATTGCACTAAATTGTAATTCTGATTTGTAATTTCACCAAATTGTAATTCTGATTTGTAATTGCACTAAATTGTAATTCTGATTTGTAATTGCATTAAATTGTAATTCTGATTTGTAATTGCATTAAATTGTAATTCTGATTTGTAATTGCATTAAATTGTAATTCTGATTTGTAATTGCATTAAATTGTAATTCTGATTTGTAATTGCATTAAATTGTAATTCTGATTTATAATTGCACTAAATTGTAATTCTGATTTATAATTGCACTAAATTGTAATTCTGATTTATAATTGCACTAAATTGTAATTCTGATTTGTAATTTCACCAAATTGTAATTCTGATTTGTAATTGCACTAAATTGTAATTCTGATTTGTAATTGCACTAAATTGTAATTCTGATTTGTAATTGCACTAAATTGTAATTCTGATTTGTAATTGCACTAAATTGTAATTCTGATTTATAATTGCACTAAATTGTAATTCTGATTTGTAATTGCACTAAATTGTAATTCTGATTTATAATTGCACTAAATTGTAATTCTGATTTGTAATTGCATTAAATTGTAATTCTGATTTGTAATTGCACTAAATTGTAATTCTGATTTGTAATTGCACTAAATTGTAATTCTGATTTGTAATTGCACTAAATTGTAATTCTGATTTGTAATTGCACTAAATTGTAATTCTGATTTGTAATTGCACTAAATTGTAATTCTGATTTGTAATTGCACTAAATTGTAATTCTGATTTGTAATTGCATTAAATTGTAATTCTGATTTGTAATTGCATTAAATTGTAATTCTGATTTGTAATTGCATTAAATTGTAATTCTGATTTGTAATTGCATTAAATTGTAATTCTGATTTGTAATTGCATTAAATTGTAATTCTGATTTATAATTGCACTAAATTGTAATTCTGATTTGTAATTGCATTAAATTGTAATTCTGATTTGTAATTGCACTAAATTGTAATTCTGATTTGTAATTGCACTAAATTGTAATTCTGATTTGTAATTGCATTAAATTGTAATTCTGATTTGTAATTTCACCAAATTGTAATTCTGATTTGTAATTGCATTAAATTGTAATTCTGATTTATAATTGCACTAAATTGTAATTCTGATTTGTAATTGCACTAAATTGTAATTCTGATTTATAATTGCACTAAATTGTAATTCTGATTTGTAATTGCACTAAATTTTAATTCTGATTTATAATTGCACTAAATTGTAATTCTGATTTGTAATTTCACCAAATTGTAATTCTGATTTGTAATTGCACTAAATTGTAATTCTGATTTGTAATTGCACTAAATTGTAATTCTGATTTGTAATTGCACTAAATTGTAATTCTGATTTGTAATTGCACTAAATTGTAATTCTGATTTGTAATTGCATTAAATTGTAATTCTGATTTGTAATTGCATTAAATTGTAATTCTGATTTGTAATTGCATTAAATTGTAATTCTGATTTGTAATTGCATTAAATTGTAATTCTGATTTATAATTGCACTAAATTGTAATTCTGATTTGTAATTGCACTAAATTGTAATTCTGATTTATAATTGCACTAAATTGTAATTCTGATTTGTAATTGCACTAAATTGTAATTCTGATTTGTAATTGCATTAAATTGTAATTCTGATTTGTAATTGCATTAAATTGTAATTCTGATTTGTAATTGCACTAAATTGTAATTCTGATTTGTAATTGCATTAAATTGTAATTCTGATTTGTAATTGCATTAAATTGTAATTCTGATTTGTAATTTCACCAAATTGTAATTCTGATTTGTAATTGCACTAAATTGTAATTCTGATTTATAATTGCACTAAATTGTAATTCTGATTTGTAATTGCACTAAATTGTAATTCTGATTTGTAATTGCATTAAATTGTAATTCTGATTTGTAATTGCACTAAATTGTAATTCTGATTTGTAATTGCATTAAATTGTAATTCTGATTTGTAATTGCATTAAATTGTAATTCTGATTTGTAATTGCATTAAATTGTAATTCTGATTTGTAATTGCATTAAATTGTAATTCTGATTTGTAATTTCACCAAATTGTAATTCTGATTTGTAATTGCACTAAATTGTAATTCTGATTTGTAATTGCACTAAATTGTAATTCTGATTTGTAATTGCACTAAATTGTAATTCTGATTTGTAATTGCACTAAATTGTAATTCTGATTTGTAATTGCACTAAATTGTAATTCTGATTTGTAATTGCACTAAATTGTAATTCTGATTTGTAATTGCACTAAATTGTAATTCTGATTTGTAATTGCACTAAATTGTAATTCTGATTTGTAATTGCAGCAAATTGTAATTCTGTTGCACCAAATTGTGAATTCCACTTGTACTGAAACATAATTGTTTTCGAGTTCGAGCTAAAGAAAAGGAAAATAAATCAATTAAATTGGCCAGGAATATAGAATAATATAAAAAATAATCGAAAAAATTTTATCTTTTCATTCCATCAATCCCTCGGTAAATCCCCCCAATCCTTCATTACATGTTTCTTTCTACTTTCTGTTCACGAATTTTCAGCTAAAAATTTTTTAACTGCTTGGAAGAAGCCAATGATTTGCTTTTAGAAGAAACAATAGTAAATGAAATATAAAAAATTGTCCCTCCGCCCTCCGATTTGGCACAAAAGTCAAAGGGATAAAACAAAAGGGAGAAAAAGAGATGGGCGGTAGAATGGAACTGTTGCTGGATCGAATTTCTTACGCCTCCATAAATTTGAAGAGAAGTAATTTTGTGAAGTCTGCTGTTGCCAGTAGCCTAAAAAATTCGCGCAAATTCAGTTCCTTTTGGTCGGCATCGATCATCACGTCCTATCATTCCCCAAACTTTGCCTTCTTTCTTCTTTCAATTTCATTTTTCATCCCTTCAATAAATTCACCTTAAGTTCGTTTTCTGAATTCATCTGATCCTTCCATTGTTGCGAAATCGAAATATTAAAATTTAATTCACAAAAATGATCTGGGGAGGATACATTTTGGGCGAGGAGAATGAAGATGAGGAGGAAGAGACAGAAGAGATTGAGGAAGAGCCGAAAAAGCCACAGCCGCAGCCAATCAAGCCAACTACAACAACGACAAAAACCGTATCACAAAACAATGCCAAACCTCCAACATCGTCACAAAAACCCATGGCAACATCCTCAGCCAACAGCGGCGGTGACATTCGCCGTTCCAGTGCGACAGTAGGACAACAAAACAAATCAACCACCAGCAGCACCATTGCTTCAATGTCTTCCACACAACGAAGGAGTTCGACTATTCCAACATCGGCACAACAATCCAGCCAATCATCCCAAATGAAGGCATCATCCACCACCCCATTGAATACTTCCAACTCCCTACAATCTCCACCACCGCCAATGGAGAAGCGACGTTTTGAAGGAAAAGTTGCCATTGTTACTGGTAAATGGTTGAGAGGAGAAACACTTTTAATAAGGAATAAGAGATAATCTTCTCATTCATATATCCGTTAGATATTGTTCTGTTTGGTAAAAGATCATTCGATATTAATCTAATTAAATTTAGCACGATAGAATATATTTGTAGGTTAGCTACCTGAATAATTTGAATACATCCAAGGAGAGCCCAAGGTTTCAACTTTCAATAATATAGGCACCGGATATGGCTAAAAATTAGTCTAGCATTCCCTTAGATCGTCTTAAGCCATAGGCATAGAATAGATCCACCTTATATGAATAATAGAAGATAAGATTCTTGTCGGCTATCTATGTCTACCTGATGAATACCCCCAATAAGAGCCCGGTTTCCCTAATGTAGGTATTGGGGATGGATATTGGATACAAATTAGTCTAGAATATTCCATTACGATGGTCTTAAGGCCCTAGGCCTAGGCATAAGGAAAATCCACCTTATATGAATAATATAGAGATAGAGGCGGTAGAAACCGACTCGATAGAATTTGCAGTGTAAAATATGATTAAATGTTATCTAAATCTAAATATGAAATGTGAATTTGGAAATTCAGAATCGAACTGTGGCATTGATCGGGCCGCTGCTATTTTGCTGGGCAAAGAGGGGGCAAAAGTGACCGTTCATGGGACAGATGAGGATGAATTGCGGGTTGGCTTGATAAATTTGTTTAAATTGGATAATGGCATTCAATTTTAGCGGACAATAATTCGAATGATGAGGGCGGATATTGATCAGGACGATATTTTAATTGTGCAAGGACCAATCGAGCAGGAGCAGGTACAATTTTTGGCAATTATTTCGTACAATTATAAATGTTGTTCAGACATTGAAGAATCTGGTGGAAAGAACTCTTAAAAAATTTGGCAAAATCGATATTCTTGTGAGTTCCTCAAATACCGTATTTCCTCTATTAGTGTCCCCCCTCACCCTCTATTAATAGCCCCCCTTGATTTCGTGCACTGTACCTCTTGTTAAGATGAACTTTTTGAAAGCCATTTGGCCTATAAAAACGCTATAGTTTGTTCAAAAATGGCAACAAATAACAGAGATAAACCTCAAATTTGCCCATTTTTGGGTTTTGAAAATTAGAAGCCCGGGACTACTACATTATAAAGGATTTACGGTATTCATATTAATTAATGTCATTCTCGGGTAGATCAACAATGCCGGCAAAATTACGCATTCCTCCAATAGCAACAATCATTTGGAGTTCCGAAATGGAGGCGGTGAAGAGGAGGAAGATGAGGACAGTGTAAGCAGTGGGAAAGGAGGCAAGAGCCGGCTGGATAAATACACTCGACGAAAATCAAATTTGCACCGAAATTCAATGTGGCAAATGGACGATTCGCATAATTTTGACCTTCTTTTCAACATCAACTTGAAAAGGTCCATAATTTGCCATTAAATATATTAACTTTTGTGGAAAATAAAAGTAACCAAAATTGAAAGACTTTATTGTTAATTTGGCCAATAAACTGGAGAAATCATGGATGATTATATCGGTAATTTAATGTTTTTCGATTTCAATAGATTTCCTCTCATTTGGAACATTCCCAAAAATTAACCCCTATACAATATTCACCCATCCTATTGCAATATTACTTAAGGGCCAAATTCCGCCTTCACTAATCCCCAAATTCTCATTACAGTATCACAAATTTGACCCGACTTTGTTTGCCCCATTTGGAGGACACCAAAGGCTCAGTGGTGAATGTGACCAGTTTTGGCAGTCAACAAGCGGTCAATTCAATTTCCTTCTATACATATTCATTAAATTATTTTATTTTTAATAGTTTTCGGATTATGCAAATTATAGTACAGCAAAAACTGCCTTGGGTAAAATGAAAGGAATTCCAATAATTTTTGACCTTTCTTTTCAGATAATTATTGCCGTTCAATTGCAATTAAATGTGCCAAAAGGAACATTCGAGTGAATAATGTCAAGTCAGAGAATTAATTTTATTAGAAATATTTTTGAACATTTTTTCCAGTCCTGGCTTCATCACAAGCGAAACGGCGGATGACACGGAAGTGCACGTGAATAAGGTGAATTCAAATTGGAAAGCGTGATTTTGCATAGAATTCCAATAATTTGATTGGTTTTTAAATAATTAATATAATAAAAATTGTATAAATTCCCTTATAATTAATTAAGGAAGGCAAATTTTTACTCCATTTTTACCTCAAAATTAGTTTTTTCTAAAGGTTTAATGGAAATGCAAAGAATGACATATAAAATATCAATGTTTTGGTCCAAAATTAAAGGGTCTAAAACCAAAAACTGGAAAATGGTTTAAATTAAACTGCTTAAACCCCTAAGTTTCGATTTAAACTAAGAAATGTATATTTCAAAACAGGCGTCTCGATGAGATATCTACAATTTGGTATAAGGTTTGTAAGGTCAAAACCGGTTTCTGATTTATTAAAAATCAGCTACTTTTCATGCAAAAATAGCATCTAATTTAATTTGTTTTAAATAATTTAAATTTTCCCTTAATTAGTTAATTAATTTAGTTCTATTTGAATTGGATCAAAAATCATGTGCCAATGGGCCGGGGTGGGACAGCCGAGGAAGTGGCCAAAGTGATTGGATTTTTGGCAAGCGATGATTCAAGTTATATAACCGGAGGTAATTTTTGTGATATATATTCCCGTTTAAACCCAATTCAGCGACCATTGTGTGCGATGGGGCCGTCTCAATTTTCTCGAAACCTTCGGATTTCTTTTGATGGATGAATTGATGGAATTAATTTTGATTTGGGACAATTCAATTTTGAGAGAATTATGGAAATTTCATTTTTTGAGTTTATTTTCCTTCTGATTTTAAGTCAAATATTTTTTTCCGGTCAAAATATAATTTTAATTTGTACTAAATAAAATAAAAACATCATTTTTTCTTGGTTTTTTCCACACAAATAAATTCATTTTTCATTTTATCATTTTTTTTTGTATTTTATTAAATAATTTGATTAATTGGAGGAATTTATATACAATATTAAGCAAAAATTGAAAATAAAATTGATTTTATGATTAATTTGATTTAATTTGTTTTGTTCATTGCCATTGGGCTTCTAGCTGCCGAAAATAGATTTTTGCATGTTCCACTTGGGGTTTCGGTTCGACGGGACGGTGTTGGCATCGACTGACGAATTTGACGAAACGAATATAAACAATTAGGGTGAAGGCGGAATAAAAATAGAGCAACTGAAGGGGAATTCAGAATTTTCATTTTTTAATATTTAATAAAGTTTAGGGTAGAACAAAATAGGTTTAAAACACGGTTTCAGTTTTAAAAAATGTCAGTTTTCAGTTTCGGTTTATTCTATTTTCGGTTGGTGAGCAAAAATTCCCAATTTCTATTGCATCGATTTTCTGAAACCAAAATCTTTCCCTACCATAATATGGCATACAGTATATTTTGGAATGGAAAGAAATAGAAAGAAGAAATGCCCTAAGGCATATTCACTCTCATTTCAATCAAAGTTGTCTAATAAAATTTCGAATTTTTAATGGCTAATCATTTTTCCGGTCAATTAAATTAGTAAATCTGAAGCCAATTTTTCCATATCCCTCATAAATCCAAAATTCCCATTAAAAATACCGTATTTGCCAGCGCATAGTAGAAAATATAATCGCCAATTGACAACCCAGGTTTGTAGGCCCGAATGAGCATTGTCATCGCCGTATAAATGGAATATAGGAAGGCATAGAGCACATCCAATGGCATAATCAAACGCATTGCCAGTGAATTCTCGTTCAGTTGATAATTTCGGCTCAAACTGTACTGTTCGAATTTATTTTCTTTGCATTGACGCCGAATGCGCCTATTAATTTGGGTGATTCGGCAAGCACAAAATGCGGTCAAAATTGTGAGCAAAAGTGTCAAAATATTGGCATAAAATATTGTTAAATTATTGTATTTGGAGGTTAAATAGAAAAATGGTAGCAAATGTGAGGTCATATCAGGGTCGGCATATGCTGAACAAATCACATAAATGGCAAAACCATTGGAGAAAAAAGCCTTAAACATTGTAAGAATTATTCCAATAAATATAAATAGAAAATAATAATTACATTAAATGCACTATAAATGCCAACAATGCCTAAGGGCCTTTCCTATTTGTCCTACTGTACCCCAACCTTTGCCTATCGACCTGTCACCTATCAATTAAATTTTGCCCCAATCTGCCTTTTAAACATAGCCTTTTCCTCTTCTAATAAGACTGACCCTTCACATTATTATTATTACCACATTTTCCCACACATTTAATAAAGAATAATTCAAAGCCGAGTTCCCCTTATCAATATCCTGTTCATTGAGCCACTGTTGGCTCGGCCTCCGGTGATGGCCCGGGGCGAGAGCCTAGACCCAGCTCTCGCCCCAAACTACTTTAGTCCTAGAAATTAGTACTAATACGCAAAATGATTGTAACCATCCATCTGCCCAATCTTTGGCCTTCCCTTTCATATTTATTGGCCATTGCAGTTGCACGAATTCGTTCGGTCACAACGCAAAAATGAAGGAGAGGATAGGCGATAGAATAAGCATAATATGGGCCAAGAAAAAGGGCAATAAGCCATAAAGGAATTAGCAAATCGCAGGCATTCTTATAGGAGACAAAAAATACCTTTAAAATGGGAAAATTGGATTGGATAAATATTTTGTTTTTATACTCACAAAATAAGTGCAATTGACGCAGAAAAAGCCGAGATTATTAAGAAAAGAAAATGCGATAATGGCCAAAAAGAGAATCTATTAGAATGATGGAAAAATTATATAAAATAAGGGAAATAATACGAGCAAATTGCCATGAACAGCCACTCGATTTCGACAATAAATGATGAAAAGTGTCAAAGTGCCAAGCAAGCTGATGCCAATTGGAAATATTTGAATGAAATAGAGGACAATGTTCGTACGAATTGCCACTTCGCTTTTATTGCACAATTCTTGGATGATTGTTTGGTCCGAATTATTTTGATCTCCAATGGAATCATTTGTGGCCATTTTCTCGGATATTTAAGCTTACTCTAATAAATATGAAAATTTAGAAAAATAATATGTAAATTTGATATTTCAGAAATAATTACGTGAGTGAAAAATAATTTCCTCAAATTAAATTTGAAGTGAGATATGAAAATGTGGGGGATATTTAAATGGAAAAAGAATAAAATTTGATTACATTTTCTCTTTTGACCATAAAACAATAATTAAATATCGAAAACAATCGAAATTTATCTAAAAATTACTGATGAAAATTACTACAAAGTTATGCTTAGTCTTTTAATCAAATTATCAAGGAAAATTGACCAATATTCAATCCCAGTTCAATGACCAATAGAAATAAAAAATTAAATTAAGAAGCAATTTTTGGATGTTGAAGAATGAATGAAAATGCCATCAGCTTCATCAATATCAAATTACTCAATTTTTATACCTTAAAAATCAAATTTAAGGGTAAAATTAACGAAATGCGCAAATTCAGTTGGCCATAATTGTATATAATTTTGGGATATTGAGGGGAATTATTAATTCAATAAATGGAAACAGGCAAAAAAAATTCAGGGATGAAAAATTTAGGTGAAGAAAAGTATGGCTTCCGCCATTGTTTGAATTGAAAATTCCCACGATGATATTATTTAAATAAATGTAAATAAATATTTTAGTAATATTATGATGAAGATTGGCATTCAAAAACAGAGTTTCTTATTATTAAGATTACATAATTGAATGTTGCAATGTACTTTCTCATTTTTAATTTAATTTCCTCTCCCCTAATTATTTATTTTTTTAGAAAAAATATTTGGGGCAAATAGCTGGAATTAAATTGGGGGTAAAACAGAAGGATTTATTCGTCTGTATCTGACGAACTTCAATTTTCCAATAATTATTCGCTAATATTTTCAGATTTATAAGCGAAAACATAATTCTTGAATATCGTATTCCTCTTCTCATTAAATCAAATAATTCATCTTTTCTCTTATCAGTTATATTTTTTCATTTTATTGAACAAATACCTATGCAGTTTTGATACAAAATGAAAGACCCCAAAATGGATAGATAACAGCTACCTATTCCTTTTTCATTTTTTTTTCAAATTTAATTTCAAAAATTTTGTAAAATTTATCTATTATTTATTTTTTTTGTGATGTATAATTATTTAAAAATATTATTCATTAATCAATTTATGCAGCCAGCTATATTCATTATTTCTTCTTATTCATATCCCATTGTGCCTGAAGTTGCTTGAAATGGATGCCGGCATAATCAATTGCATTTATGGAGTTTGTCGACTCCCGAATTGTTCTTTTTTGGCATCTGCTGACAAATTGGACGAATCGAATGTAGACAATGACCGTGATTGGGAAATAGACGTAAAGCAACTGGAATTGGGATTGTGGATATTCAAATAATAAAAATGGTGATAAGACCAATCTGACGAGGCCATAATAGAAAATAAAATCATTTGGCATGAATGATGTTCTGATGGCACGAAGCAAAATACCCAATGCTTGCTGGAGTGAATAGAGGAGGGCATAGAGAACATCCAACGGGAATATCAGCCGCATTGTCAGTGCATTCTCGTTCAGCTGATAATTTCGGCTTAGGCTATATTGTTGATATGTTTTTGTGCGGCGGCACAATTGCTTGTTCAATACGGTGATTCGCCAGTCCATATAGGCCGTGAAAAGGATGAGGAAAAAGACCAAAATGTTGACATAAGTTACTGGCTGGGTGCTGTATTGGCTGGACAAAAGCATGGATGGACGAAGGGGATTTTCACGCAATTCAGGGTCCATGAATGCGGCAAAAATGATGAATGCCATATAGGCAATGGAAGTTAGCCACTATAGGTATTTTTATTATATTAATATGTATGTTGCAGCTAATATTGTAAATTGCTAATTCTTGAATCTGAATTAGTTCTAAGCTAGCTAATTTTGGAAATCTCGACTTCTAAATGTCGTACAGACGCGACAATAGGCTCATTCGACTCAGCATAGTCAATTTAGTGTTTGAAACCTCAATTTCTGAAAGATAGAGCATGTTTAAGTAATAATTTTCTTTAGATTCCTATCCCACCTCCGGCGCCCTAATCTACCCGACCCTAAATCTTTCCTAAACCAATCTGAAATTGAAATTTCTTAGAGTATGTAAATCAACAATGCCGTGTCCAATGAGCCTATTCTCGAGCCTGAAAGACACCTAGAAGATAAGATTTCTTAATTTAGCTAGCCCGATGTATAAATAATCTCTGAATTTGCCAATTTCCTATGTATATAATATCTGTGACTATATAACTCACAATGGAAATGGCCATCCAAATGCCAAATTTTTGTCCTTCACTTTCGTATTTGTCAGCTAAAAATGTTGCACGGAATCTTTCGGCCATTATGCAAAAATGGAAAGCCGGATAGGCAACGGAAAATAGGGAAGAAGGAGAAGTGAAAAGGACTACGATGGGCAAAGGTGTGAGAATATCGCAAGGATGTTTATATGTGAAATAGACAAACTATTAAAAATGATTTTTGAATGATTGAGGAAAAAAAACATACGGATTGTCTGAGGGCCATAATCAAACTCGAAATGTTGCCAAAAAATGCAGCGGCAATCAAATTGGAAAAGAGGATCTTTTGAATGAAAAGACCAATTAGGGTGAAAATTGGCAATTGGTATTAACTAACCAACAAATTTCCATGAATTGAAATTCGATTTCGCCGATAAATGACCAACAAAACAATGATGGAGATGAATGTGGCAGTTTGGGGGATTAATGCAATATGGCTGAGGGGAATATTTTGTTTTAAGGATAATTCAGCATCCACACAAATTTGATTGGTTTCATTCATTTCAAAAAAAATGAAGATTATTAAAGTGCGCGAAATTATGAAAAGGGTGAATGGAAGGGAGACAGACCCATCTTATTATCAAATATTTCAAATTAAAATAAATCATAGATGCACAAAAACGTGAAAAATTAATGAATGTGATGATATGTTGGTGTACTCTCATCTCTCATTAGCAAGCTGGAGGATGGATGAACAAAAAAAATGTACTTAAAGAAGTTGGTGAAGCCATTCATTTTCATTCAGATTCAATAACAAATTATAAAATCAAAATATTAATAAACATAAATGGAATGCTCTCATTAAAATATGATACAAATGGTTTCGAATATTCTGTCAAATTTTTGACAAAAAATTGGCAAATATTCGAGATAATAATTCGAATTTTTTTTATCGTCTCCACCACTACAAATCTTCGATTTCATCATATTATTTTACTATTAAAAAGCGTGACATTGCTTACAAAATGTCCTTGTGAAGCTACATTAAATTCTCTTTAAAATGAATTTGAATTTAATGAGAATATCATAATTCATTCTTAATAAAAAATGGATATTACCTATTTGCCAAAATGATTCATTTTCACCCCTTATTTGGTTAATTATGCGTATACTAATGAATAATATGATCCGCATGCAGTTTGTTATTTGCACAGTTTTTTGAGGATTTTTGAAAGCAGCCAAAAATAGACTACGAATTATGGAAGTGGCCATTTTGTTTTGATATTGGCTGTTGGCATCATAATTTGATTTTCATTCGTATAAATTTAAAACATTCCAATTCGAGTTTGAATGATGCGAAAAAAATAATACTACACTACATTCATCCGTTTAATGGAAAGGGCAATATAAAAGTTGGATAAATGGTGGAATTTTCAAAGCACACAAATTCATCAATTTCATTTGAATAAATGTTGCTAATATTATTTTTCATCCTTCCAATTTGTGCTAATTTAAATGGAATTGAAAATAAAAATATTCCAGCTGAAAATATTGACACCAATCAATTTGATTTCCTATCTGAATCTAGTTGGTTTTTGGCAATTCTAAAAAAAGGAAAATAGCATTTTAGATTCAACAATCGCTAAAATGTCCATACAACCACAAAGAGAAAATATTGAGAATTCTACGGATGTTCCACAATTACTGGGTAATCAGTAAATTGAAGAAAATTGGGTACTTGTTAATTATCCCCAGGGTAGATTTTTTAGGTCAATTAGGGAAAAGGTAAAGGTGACCTCCATGGGTCATACGGTATAAGATTACGGCCATATACATAGGGATAGGTTATCCCATGTATCCCTAATCCTAATCACCCCTGAAGCGGACCCTTCTTTCAAAAAGATCTGCCTTTGGATAATTAACAAATACCGAAAATGGTCAAACAATTTTTAGAGGCACCGATATTGGCAAGAAATGATTCCAATAAGAAAATGTTGACTACCGAACAAATGCAGGAATGTGCCCATCAATGTGCGATGCTTAAATGCCCGCATCACAAAAGGGGAGGAGGACATCACGGTGGGGGAGGATGTGGCAGAAAACGGAGACGATGCCGGCGTCGATGCCGAAAAGGAGGCCACCGTCATGAACATGGTGGAGGACATCACGCATCATTGAAAATTAGTGGAGGGGTGGATTTGGATTGGTGAAAATATCGGCTCATTATTTTTATAATTTTCAAAATTTTTATTATTATTTTTTAATTGAATTGAATGAATATATTAAATTAATGATTAATCTTATTTTTAGCATTTCCTTCTGACATTTTTGGGGAATAAATAAAATTTTCCCCAATGGTATTTTAATATAGCATTCTGATTCTGATGAGCATATTGTCGTCTGTTTCTGTTGCCTATATTTTGGGGTCTATTTGGGCTCTTATATAAAGACTATTTATTAGGAGCTTCCCTTGCTCAAACCCGGAGTCCCAAAATATGAAAAAATTTTGGCAAATTTGCCAAAATGTGTGAAAATTGTGAAAGTTATGTTCCTAGGTGGTTTCACAAATAATTTTACAACGTGGTTGAGAAGGGGCGAATTTCGGCAATTAAATCCATAAAAAAATAAATTGTCAAAAATATTTTTGAGACGGCGTGGTCGTGGCCATGATGACAATAGGCACGAAAATGTTGGCCAAAAATTTTTTTCACAATTTTTTACATTTTGGTAAATTTTTTGAAATTAAATTTACTTCCAAAAAATATTTTTGACAAAATTGTCGGGAAATTGGCGACAATTAGTAGAAAATTTTTCCCAAAAATAAATTTCACAAATTTTTTCATTTTGAAAAAAATTGTCAATTTTTTTGCGTTCCCGAAAAATTTTTTTAGTCTAATTTTAGGAAAAATTGACAATTTCCTCCTAAAATATTGCCTAAAATTTTTAGTTTTTTGACCAACATTTTTTACCCTACTTTCCAGCATTTTACTGAGAATATGTTCCAAAAAAAAATTCTCAAAAGGAGGACCCCTTTTTGGCAATAATTTTAGGCATTCTTTTTCTCTACAATGCCGAGAAGGACTCTTCTCAGTATTATTCCAAGAAAGTTGTACCTAAAATAAAATTCTGCCCAAAAAGTCCTTCTTTTGATAATATTTTTTTGGAACATATTCTCGTTTAGTTTTCGAGAATAAATTCTAAATGTGCAAATTTTTTATCGTTTTACGTATTAACAAATATTGAGACTGTTAATGAACCAATGATTAAATATACAAAATATGATGCTTTTTATTATTTGTATCTTTTTTTGACTAATTATATAAATTTTTTTTGTTTTTGTAAATTTGATTATTTTCGAAAATTTTGTAGATACAAATAATTTTATTAAAAAAAACGGTACTAATGGAGATTGGCCCCTACATGAGAAAGGATGAAGATGTTGATGAAGAAGAAGAAGATGAAGCTTAGGTGATCTTCTTAATCATCTTTCTTAATCATCCTCATCATCATCCTCATCATTATCTTCCTCATCATCTTCTTCTTCTTCATCAACATCTTCATCCTTTCCCATGTAGGGGCCAATCTCCATTTGTACCAAAAAAACATTACATAAATCGTTCATCGGAATTCCACATATAATGTTCAGTCATGATCAAGCACGTTCATCGTAAACAAAATTCGCTTGTCTATATTTCACCATTAAGCCTTTGCAAATTATTCTTTTGTAGTCAATATAATACGAAATCAGCATTTTGGAGTCCACCATTTTTTCATATTCTTTTCATTCAACATGCATAGATCTTTCTGACAATTAAGCAGCCTCAAATTCTTAATAAAATAATTTATATCGTAGATTATTTTTTGAATATTACCTCATACTGAATGCAAAGATCTTTTGCGTTTTGTAGTCTCCACTCTCCAGAGATGCATTTTGGATTGTACAATTTTTCTTCCATTGGCCAGATCTCAAATATTTTGTGAATTGATAATTTTAATTCATTTTAAAAATGTATTGCAAACCATTAAAACCATTGATTCAGCAATGGTATCCAGAGTTCGTTCCATAATCGGCTCGGCATAAGGAGCGCATTCTGCAATTTTCTTAAACACTATTTCATTTAACATTATATAATGTCATTTTCAACTCGATTTAGATAACTAGCAAAATCAACTTAGGGTTATTGGATTAAGAAGAAAGTATTTATCTTTTAAAATAAGAACCTCGTATTTTGTGCTTGTGTCTGTTAAGAATCAATGGTTGCATTAGTAGATCAAATCGTTGTGATTTACAAAATAATTCAATTTTAATTTTGCTTAATTCTTAAAAACCTGGTGAATTTGATAGCAGTTTTCAGGCTAATTGCCACATTAAGATCTGCGCTGGCAATTGATTCAGCATTTTTTAGTCCTAAATTTGTTAAAATTTAATTTTAATATTTGTACAAATTTAAATCTATTAAATTGGTTTATCAAATTTTTGGCTAGATCCCACCTCTTCCCCTTTGTTCAATGTTTTTTAAATTTTTATTTGGTTAAAAAATTTAAATTCTGAAAAAATTAACCTGCTCAATTTGAATACCATTTCTGATGCAAACCATTATTTTTGATGCCATTTGGTCCGTAGTTGCTGTGAATGTTTGATTTTTAATTATTTTGATTTAGAATAGGTAAACCTATGCAAAAGGTTCCACTCAATGCCAATGCCACATCAAGCTCTGGGCGGGCAATTTATTCATCGTTGCTTTGGTGGTCATGAATATGTTAAATTTAAATTTTGTACAAATATTAACCTGGGAAAACCTGTGCAAATAGTTACACTCAATGCCATTGCCATGTCAAGATCTGGCGGCATATTGATTCATCGTTGGTGGTAATGAATGTGTTAAATTTAAATTTTGTACAATAACTTGGGTAAACCTGTGCAAATGGTTCCACTCAATGCCATTGCCACGTCAAGATCTGGGCCGGCAATTGATTATCATCGTTGCTTTGGTCCTTGGCTGTAATAACTTTGTTTAATTAATTTTGCTTATTGATTTTTAAAAGGTAACCTTTGCAAACATTTCCATCAGATCTTGCCTATTTTGTTGCACATTGTCATTATTCGATTCGTCCTGAAAATTTATAATTTAGCTTTTATTTCTATTTAAATATTACCTACGTCGTTATTTCAACAAGATCTTTGCCAGCATCAGGCTAAGCATGCATCATGAAATTGTTGCTATGGCCCGTTTGAATATTATTTATTTATTTATTAAATTGACTTATATTAACCTTTGAAATTACTTCCATAAGCTTTTGGCAATTAGGTGCCTTTTCCTTAATTGACTCATCCTTATATTCTTAAATTTTAGATTTTATTTTTATCAAATATCTCCTCAAAAAAACAGCACCATTAATTGATTGAACTTGTTTCATGAGACGCTTAGCATAATGTGAGATCTTAATGTAAAATTCCAGATGACTTGAAATTTTTCGTTTCACATACATTTCCTAATAATGTACTATCTTTTACTATAATTTATAAACTAGTTTATTTAGAACAAAAAACTTAAAAATCTTCATTATATAGTTACTTTTTATAAACTAGATGCTCAACAAATTAAGGAACCTATTAATATTTTTAGAAATAGTTAATTGTTTTTATTGAGAATCTTTTTTCTCTAAATAAGTGGGGAATACAAACCTCAAGATCTTCAACTTTGTTCATGATGAATCTCTCGTTTTGATCAGCAAATATGCATTTTTTGGCTTCGCAATCTTGGAAATTCATAATTTGCAAAGGGATTTTATAAATTAAAAAATAAGCAAACCTCATTGCAAATAAATAAATTTATTCACATTCTTGTCTTGATGCATTTTAATCGATAACAAACTGTTTGAGTTATGTGTATTATTTATTATTATAAGATCTTTAAAAAAAGTTGGGAAGCGAGAAAGTTATATTCTATGTCCAATAAATATCTTTTATCAAAAATATCTGCTCTTTTATATTAGAGATTTTTTCAAATAATAACTGCAATACAATGTGTATGCATCTGATTTTTTCTAGGCCGAATTTATTGAAAATTTTAATTGCGATATCAATTTCTAAATTGTAATTACAATATTTAAATTGAGCTGTTTTATTAAATTTTTTAGAATTTGCATAATTTAGAGACCAAATTGAAATAATTATTTTGCAAAATTCCGGGACAATTCGGCTGTGGAACTCATGGCACATGATCAAAATTTTGGTGAATCAAATTAACAGGTTTTTTGAACAAATAATAAATTTAAATTTAAACAAATTCATGAAGACCACAACAGCGGCGAACTAGTTGGCGTAGAAGATCTTGGTGTGGCAGTAAATGGCATTCAAATTAAACAGTTTTATTTATTTTTTATAAATTTATAAAGTAAAAACCAAAATTAATTCTAATTTAGGACCATCAGAATGTTGAATAAGTGGCACCTGAAGGCTATGAATTGGGTGAACTTATTTAGCAGGTAAATATTTGTAAAAATTTAAAAAATAATTTATTAAAATATTCAGGATGACCCCGTCAAAGTTGCGCCAAATGGCGAGGAAGATCTCAATGTTGCACGCGGTTCTGGTAATGTCAATGAAAATGCACAGATTTATTTTTTGTAATACAATTGATAAAGAAAAAAATTTTAGTAAAAAGTCAACGACAAGACCATCGAGCTCTCCGACACCACTATACAATTTTTTCTTCACATACTGCAGACACCGAGGTTAATTTTTATTAAATTAATTATTTAAAAAAAAGCAAATTAAATTACAACTTCAGGTGACGAAAACAACGATAAGCCAAATGACGCTGGAAGATCTCGATGCTACAATTGTGCCGAAAAATGCCAAACCTGAGCCAAATGGCGAGAAATATTCAGAAAAAAATTTATGTTATTAAAACTGCCAATTTAAGGCTATCACAGCCGCAATGATGACGCGGAATTTATTCTCGGAACCGTTCGACTTTGAGGTTAATTTAAAAATTTTAATATAAAAAAATTGTTTATTTTCCAGAGCACATTCAATGAATTTGTCAGCTCGAACACTTCGATTCCAATCCGCAGGTCTTATTGTGCCAAATTTGGAGTTGATATGGATAAACAGGTCTGATTTAAATTATGTCTAATTTATCTTTTTCTAATATAAGATCTCGCCTATTGGCAAACGCGCAAAAATTGGATGTCACCGACGGCTTGCTCAAAGCTAAGGATTTGACAATTCCGACGGTTAGCTCAAAATTAAAAAAAACTAACAACTTATTTCAGGATGATGAGAATAAGGAAAATATTCAGCCGATTGGTAAATATTCTGTGCAGCCACATGTCAAGGTAAATATTTCAATAATTAATAAAAATATAATTCATAAAAATTAAGCGAGATCTCCGCAACAATGCTAAACCCAATGCTAATGAATCTAATGGCAACGAAATTGAGCAGCTTTAATTAAATTATCTTCTTCTAAAAAATGCAAAACCAAATAATATTGCTGCCAAGAATGTTGCCCCAGCTCTCGGTGAAGATCTTGATGTCAAGCCTAAACCCGGAAATGGTGTCGAAATCGAGCAGGTTTTTATTCGTTTTTATCTTTTTCAAAATTAGTTTATTTATGAAATTCAGGACCCTCAAAATGTGAATATGCAAAGTAACCAAGATCTCGGTGGAAAAAAATTGAACAGGTTAACATAATTTTATATTTGTAAAAATGTAAATTATTTAACAATTAAGGAATTGAATGGATCAATCGAAGTCGTTGCTGAGATCCCTCCGGAAGTGCAAATCGTTGCTGAGGTTCTTGCATGTCGTTATGGCCTTGTCAATGGCAACAATGATATCCTGGCCAAAATTGCAAACCGTTGATATGGAGCAGGAAGAAGGATGGTCTAAACGGGATACGGAAGAATCAATAAATTTTCATCACACATTCTGGTATTTTATCTAATCATTACTCATCCCAATATAATCTTGGCAAATTCGCAAATCACTAATATTTAAGATCTCCACAAAAAAACCCACTATTCACAAAATTCTCAAAATCGTACCCGAATTCTTCATATTTGTCAAAAATATTTTCTGATATTTTCCGGGAAAAATTCTCACATTGAATTCTAACAAATTTTCCAACAAAATAAACATTTTCATCAAATTCTCCATATTTATTTTCAGAAATAAATTCAAAATTCAACTAGAGAATTTTTCCCACAATTCCATTTTATTCTCACCATTATTGTCACAAATTTCAATATTCTCATTATTATGCTCTCAATTGTTATCATTCCGATAACTGGATTTTTCTCATTTTTTTATAAATATTTTTCATTTGCATTTTGACAAATATTCTGACAAATTTGTCCACAAATATTTTCGGGAATTTTACAATTTTTAAAATTATTCTAAGGATTTCAACAATTTTTACGAATTCTCCACAAATCCGCGACTTTAGTGAGAATTATCGCAAATTTTTACATTTTCACCAAAATTTTTTGCATTTCTATTTTGTGAGACTCCGGGATTGGAGTACCATTTAATGTTAAATTCATTAGTCTAAATGATAACAAATAATTTTTTGTAATTTTTAGAGCCACTTCCAATTCGGCTTCTCTTTTTTCACCTTTGATTAGTCATTTAGTTAGTATGAAAAATAAATTTAATTTAATCGATAAATTAATTCATTTTTTTGTGTTTAAATTCATTTCTGCAAAATTGGCAACAATTTTAGAATGGACGGCTGGTGTTGCGGGCCCTTTTACCGCAAACAAAGTGCCCGGACGGGCTTTGGGCAGGTTCAACCCAAAATGATGGGGAGGGGGATTTGGTTGGACTTAAATGGGTTTTTTGTCTTTATTCATTAAAATAAAAATGTGTGAAAGCGAAAATGGGTTAATTGGTTAGTGAAATGGGTGAATGAATGGATGGATGAATGTCGAGTTTGCTAATGTGTGAATGAATGGATGATGATGTGTTTGCCAATGATTGAATGAATGGATGAATGTTGAAGTTTGCTAATGTGTGAATGAATGGATGAATGTTGAGTCTGCCTTTGTGTGAATGAATGAATGGATGATGAATTTGTCGATGTTTGATGATGAATGGATGAAGAGTTCGCCAATGTTTGAATAATGCCAAAGTGGAATGAATGGATGATGATGGTGTGGCAAATGATGGTGAGAGCCGAATGGAATTGGGTGGGGAGAGGACCCCAAGGACCCCAACAAATTCAAACTGTTTGGATGGAATGAGAGGAGGAACGCAATTAAGGTGAAAATGGGGTTAGGTTAAATAGAAATGAACAAATGAATGGAACATTCGAGAATGGGCTGATTTTGATGGCGGAGTAAACAACTCATTTGAAGGAGAAAAGTTAACGTGAATGTGTTGAGTGCGAATGATTAAGTGATAATTTTCATGTGAATGATGAGAGTGGATGAACTTTGAATGTGAATGTATTCTAGCGAGTGGTTGAACTTTGTGCTAAAAAGACAAAAATGGAATGGGGGGGGGGGCAAAATGGGAGGGAAAGGGGAAGGCGACTGATAAGGAAATCAATCATCTTTTTCTTCTTCCTTCTTTATTGATCCGGCAATTCCCGGATCATCGCGCAAAGTCGCGACACTGGGAATTCAAATAAACAGGCTTCAGGAAAGCAACTGGGAGCAAATTTTCCCGAGGGAAATTCCATCAATTTATTCTCCTCCTGCTTTCCTCGAATTCCCTTCAACAATCCACATTTTCATTTCATTTTCCCGCCGCCGGTGTTCTCTGGGGCCAAAAACCGAATGCGACAGAGCATTTTCCACCCTTTTGACCCAAATGGGCTCCTTTTGGCATGAGAATTCACAAAATGGTATGCACCATCGAATTTTGGTCAAACACTTCGTCAATAAATAAAACTCCATCCAAAACCATTCCAATCCTTATTCTCTTTTAATCCATTAAATTATTCACAAAAATGATGATGTTTTTTTCTTATGACAAGAAAAATAATGGCCATTGCTTTTTTTGGACCAAAATATTTTCATTCCATCTTCTTCTTTTCTTTTGGCATTTAACTACCAACGAAAATACATTCCCTGCGGGGTCATTTTCTTTGGTTTTTGACGTTAAAAATAAGGGGGAAAATGATTAATTATTGTGTATATTTTTGTGGTTGGCAGAAAATGGACTCCTTTTTTCTATTCCAACAAAATCCATCATTTCCTTTTCCTTCCTTTCTGAGAAAAAGGGAATAATCCTTCAATAGTTCACATAATAATTTTTTCTGAAAAGATGTTGGCCAATTTTGCGGCCATTTTTCTAATTTATTTCTTGTCATTAATTTTCAACAATGCCATTTTCGCCTCATTCCCATCTGATTTTGGGCCTCAAAATTGTACGGAATTAAATGAGGAATTTCATGAATGTATTGGAATTTGTCCGGGCAGCAGAAATTGGCGAGATTTGAATTGCGCACAAATATTAAAGCAATAGCAGGTGGAATATAAATTAATAATAATTGTCTCGTGTTTTGAATTAAATTAATTTGTGAAAAATTCAATTTATTTTAAATATAAATATGCAGAATTAAAAATACCATATTTCCTCTATTAATGGCCCTCCATATTAGTAGCCCCTCCCCTAGATTTTGAGGTACTGTTACTGTACCTTTTGGTAAGATGAACCTTTTTGACAAAATTTTTTTTAAATTACTTAATGCCATTGGGCTCAATAAAAAAACACTATACTAAGTTTGTTCATAAAGTCGACAGATACTGATGAGTTAGGCTCAAATTTTGCCTATTTTTGCGGCTTCGAAAATTAATAGCCCAATGGCTACTAATAGAGGAAATAAATATGCATTTGTCGTCTTCCCCTTTTAATACCGCATCATCAAATTCCTTTTTGCCTTTAGCACACATCAAAAATTTTTTACCGTTTTTAATTCCATCAAATTAAAATTATTTTAATTTTCTTATAGGAAATGAACAAAAGTGGCCACCACCAATCCCTTCAATTGCCTACAGGGCTCGCTCGACCCCTTTGTTGGAGCCTACGCTGCTTTCCGGGATGTCGATGCCGAAAGGGTTTTGTGCGCGAATTTGAGGATTTTTCTACTGTTGGAAGGACAAATCGGCCAAAATGTATTGAGGCCAAGGAATGCAGCAAAGGGCCCCAAAATGAAAATGTGACAATTCGGGCGGAGAGAAGGGATGAAATTTTGCAAATTTTATTGTCATCAAAAGGAATGAATGAAACGGCAAATTTGAATGAGACAAAAATAGACGGATAAAAATTGTGAATTTTATTATTTTTTGATATGATTTTTATTAATCATTCTAATAAATCTATAATAAAAATTCCGGAGGGATACTATTTTAATTGAAATTTGTTAATAAATAAAATGAGAATATTTAATCTACCGAAAAGCACAATAATGCCGAAAAGACAGTTCTGAATTTTATCCAAACCCATGAATTTTATATCAAATTGATAGATCTCATCAAGACTAATCATTAAATTAAATTTTGATTTCAGTTTAACCAATTCTAACTTAGTTTTGAACCAATAACCAAAACCAGTTTAATACCAATTAAATTTTATCAATCCATAATAAATCATATACAAATCGATGCGTTTCGACTTTCGAGGAGCTTTATCCACTGGTATACCTATTTATCATACTCTTTCGTCGCATCCATATCCATATTCTCATCTCATGTCTGCGTCTATGCTCTATGTCCAATTATCGATTGATGGACGCAGTACAATACGCTGACTAGTGGGGTGTGATGTGAAATCAATCGATCGATAAGTTGTACAATCACAATAATTTTTACCTTATATCAAAAAAATCAATATTCCAGCAGACTTAATGAAACTAAACCAACTTAAGTAAAAAATTAAAAACCATACAAAAAATGATGATCAATTTTCATCGAGTTCGTTAGTAATCAAATCACTAATCAGTAGCATATATGTGAAAAGCCTAAACATTGGGTAAACATTTTTCTTAACTTCCTCTTTGCAAATTGTTTACCCAAAAGTTGGTTGCATTTCCGATCCCTATTTCACAATCAATCAATAATCAATTCGCATCTCCAAGCTAGCAATCAGAAGACAAATGTGTCTTCTTTGGGCTCAGAATTAAAAATCACAATTTTTAATCATTGTTTTTAGAATAAAAAATAAAAATGTCCGACGATAATAATAACAAAATTCGCTATATCGACGAAAACAGAGAACGTATTCAATCCAACATCCCTGCTGAATCCATTGTGCCAATGCCGCGTCAATTGGACAGCCGATCATCCCAACGCCAAATACCCAGCTATAATCCAGACGAGAGGTAAATGATATTTTGGCCTTTAATTCTATTCAATTTAAGGAAGTCATCATCAAATATTGGTCGTGGCATCAATGAGGTTAGAATATCGATTCCAACAATTTTGTTAAATCCATTACTTTCAGCAAAACATCGTGAATCCGGCTACCGTTGTTGCCGATTCGAACCATCAATCGGGAATGGCACAGGATGGGAATGGCCCGACCATGCCCATCCTCAGCACACCGATTCAGTCAACAACAATTGCTGAAACCGAGCCCAAATTGCTGCTAACCTACCCACAAACAACAGTTTATGGAGAACCATTGGCAAGTAAATCAAAGCATGATGGATTAGCTCAAGAAAATTTCGGCAATGGGTAATTTAATCAGCTCATGTGGACTTCAATTCATTTCCATTTCAATTCTAGATTCGATCCAGTCTATGAGCAACCGGCATCAAAGGGTTCCATTTCCCCCTATGACATCGAATTGGAAGAACATCCTAAGAAGGTCGTCGCCGGCGTTGTTGACTATGAGGATTCCGATGATACTCATGTTTGTTATAAATTAAAAACGCATTTCTAAAAATTATTCAATTTTAGAGCGAACATAGCCTTTCACTGGCCACAAATGAGGTCGAATAATACTCCGGGCCCAACCCGGAAACAATCATTCCCGATGATAGCCCATTGGTGGCAGCGGTCAAAACACCACATAGCCGTAAACCATTGGTGGCTGGCAATTCGAATACCCCGGCACCCGGTTCCATTCGCCGTCGCAGAACATTGGTGAGATTCGGGAAGGACTATGGATTGCGAACATCCGTGATGTTAAGTGGATGCCATGAGGTCAGTTTTGGGGAATTTACAAATGTGCGGCAACTCGTTTATTTTCCAGGTTGATGACATTGTTGAAGGCAAAATGGAAGGACGAACCGATCTAGTGCCGGATGCCGATCCAAAACAAGGGAATGTGCAGGGCAAAGGGCTGGAAATGAAGGCACTTCGTACGAAAAATGACACAGAACCGGCTGCATGTTTTCTCTCACATTCTGGCCAAACCACCACTAGTCATCAAAACGATTCGGCATCAAGAGGCGCGCCCTTAAGAGGCTCGCCCACAAGATCAATTGGCACGCAGACTGATCATTCGTTACTGGTATGTAATAAAATACATTAGGACCTAAAAATTAAATAGATTAAAATTGAAAACAAATTGTTTTATCAAAAACAATAGGACAGAAAAATGGCCAAAAAACAAAAGTTCACATTTTTGCCAATATATCGGTTTTTGGTCATAGCTTTTCTGCATTAATTCACGCATCGGTTCTCTAACCTATTAATTTCCAACTGATGAGCAATAATAAATGATACCAAACTTATTAAAATTATTCAGGGTGTTGCCGATGATTTACTGGAGATTATTGCTCGAAAGCCTCAAATCCGAATTACTGCCAATCAATATATGGCTTCATCAACGTTCCAAGAGAATCCCAGCAAAATCAACTGTCAACATCAGTGAAATTAAATTCGTTTAATATTGTCGCTATATAGCCTTATTTATTCCCTATTATTTGGCCTGTTCCCTTATATATTTGGCCTGTTCCCCTCCCTATGTATGCAAGTAAATAAATAATATTATGTCGTCTTTTTTAAATAAAAATTTGTTAATAAATAAAATGAGAATATTTAATCTACCGAAAAACACATAATGCCGAAAAGACGGTTCTGAATTTTACCCAAACCAGTGAATTTTATATCAAATTGATAATTTTGATTTCGGTTTAACCAATTCTAACTTAGATTTGAACCAAAACCGGTTTAATACCAATTAAATTTTATCAATCAATAATAAATCATACAAATCGATGCGTTTCGAGGAGCTTTATCCACTGGTATATGATTTGTAAATTTAGGACCAATCCCAATTCTAACTTAAACTATTAAACCAAAATTGGTTTAAACCGTTTAAAAATTCTATACCATTCGCTGTATCTTGACTAGTTCTATCCAATATGGTATATGGTTTGTGAATGCACTCTTTAATCCATCCTATATATAATTTTAGAAGTGTACCTGGCTGGCTGGCTGAACATTCTAGAAGCTTGCTTTTAGAAAAATCGATAAAGGCAAGAGGGGGAAAAGGTTCACTGCAGTAAACATCTCTTTCGAAACTGGACAAAAATAAGCGCCACACTGACATAACAAAAGGGGAAAGAGAAAGAGAAAAATAGAAAATAGAATGTAGAGCATCGGCGAAAATTGTGAAGGGAGATAATTTCAAACATTTCTACATAGACTAAATGACTTTTCATTTAGAAATAATTAGAAAGGATGGAAAGAAAGAATGGAAAGAAAGGGTCGAAAGAAAGGATGGAAAGAAAGGGTCGAAAGAAAGGATGGAAAGAAAGGGTCGAAAGAAAGGGTCGAAAGAAAGGGTCGAAAGAAAGGATGGAAAGAAAGGGTCGAAAGAAAGGGTCGAAAGAAAGGATGGAAAGAAAGGGTCGAAAGAAAGGGTCGAAAGAAAGGATGGAAAAGAGGAGAGGAAGAAAAGGCAAAAAGAAGTATGAAGAATGAGATAAAAAAAATCTATAGGGAATTTATATGAGTAAAAGAAAGAAGATAAGTAAGAGGACTAGCCCTGGAGCCCGCCGAAGGCGGGCGACGGGGCTAGTTATAATTATCTTGGTTTTACGTACTTTTTTCGGCAAAATAAATAGTTCTTCTAATTGAAAGTAAAATAATGTTCCATTTTGTAAATAATATTCAATGTAAATATTTTATTTTAGTAATCATTAATCAAGATAAAAATGAAAATCCATGTAATATCAATCATTTCTGATTCTTGCTTCTCATTTTGTCAGCGGCATTTTCCTCCCTCTCTCTTCGATCCAATTCCACTGATTTCAGTGTTCTTGCCAAAAACGCTTTATTCGTATTCGCTGAACGTGGCTTCAACCATCCTTGTGGCCCAAACATTTCCGCCCTTTGCGATGCCCTTTTTGCCTCCCGCATCAATGTTTCAGCTGCTTTTTGCCGAAGTTTTTCTGCTTCTTCTTCAGCCGAATTTTTGTTTTCTTCCAAATTTATGTCAATTTTCTTTTGAATATTGTTGGATTCGGATTGTTTTGGGTTTTCGATTATTTCAATGTCATCATCTTCCTTTCCTTTTTGCAATTTCCGTTTCCTTGTCCTCGCCAATAATGCATTCAATTTTCGTTGTTTTTCCGCCGTCGAATTGTCCAATGACATTTTATTATCGGAATTCATTATTGTGACTTAAAATTGGATTTAAAAATAATTAAAAATAAAATAAAAAAATGAATAAAAATATAATCGAAAAATTGCAATTAATGTAAATATTTAAATCTTTTATTTTAATTAGCATTTTTATTTAAATGGAATAAATTAATAAAAAAAATTAAATTGGAGATGCTCAAATGTTGAAAATTGAAACATTAAAAAACAAAAAAAAATTAGCTTTCATTCATCCTTTTTTTTCCCTCTTTCAAATATTCATTCATCATTCATTTTGGTCCACCAAACAGTGAAGTTGTGCCGCCCAATTTTGTTTGTGATTGAGGTGATGCCGAAAACAATGTCCCACTACTGGCCGAACTCAAAGTATTACTGAAGCCGAAAGGAGGCGGTTGGGCGGTAGATTGTGGTTGTTGGCTTTGAGTGCCCGAAAGTGTTGATGAAGAGGCCATTGGGGCACCAAAAAGAGGAACTAAAATGAAATGGAAAATTATTAAAGAAATACAGACAATTTTTTTACCCAAATTTTGACTTCTAATTAAATCAGAAATCGGTTTTAAACCCAAAGATTTACGCTGGTTTTAGGGTTTATAAAGTAAATTTATGATGGAACTAAAAATGTCATTTTAGCTTAGTGGGTTGGTGCTTTTTTGCAAATTTGAGGTCCCGGGTTCGAACCCGCGTAGAGGCAAATATTTTTTCGGACTTGTTTGTCACTTTTATCCATTTTTGTATACTTTATTGAACATATCTAGGTCAAAAACAATATTTAAACCAAAAAACATGGAACTAAAAGTGCTAGTCTTGTATAAGAAACTACTTTTGGTTTTGGGTAAGATTATTTTATAAATAAAAAAAAAACAGAAAAAACAAACGAGAAGGAGCGGCCGGCGCCGTAGTTGTGCTGCCAAAAATGGAAGCACTTTGCTGTGGCGTAGTTGTGGCCGTCGAACCACCGAACAATGATGGAGCAGCGGAAATGGTGGGTTTACCAAAAAGTGAGGAGGAAGTTTGGCCACCAGCGCCGGCCGTGTTGAAGGAAAATGCGGGCGGTGCCGCCGGTTTTGGTGCAAATAGAGAAGTGGACGCACCGCCAAGGCCTGACGAGGGTTGACCAAAAGGTGCTAAAAATATTTAATTTAAATTGGAATTAACGGTAAAATAAACTTGTTCCAAATTGTGATTGAGGCTGGGCCACCATTTGTTGTTTTGGGAAATATTCACTCAACGAGAGAATTGCATTTGGCGAAGGAAATGCGTCAACACCTAATTTGGAAATCATTTTAATAAAATTAAAAGTAATTCGGTAACCTTTCAATGAGGAATATGCGTCGATCATTTGTTGCCGTTCTTTCCGTTTTTGAAACGGGCTTTGGCCGAATTGGTCATTGAAAATGCCCTTTCTCTGTTCCATATAGCAGTCGCGTAATTTCTTTAATTCAAAAGATATTTTAATAATTAAATTTAATAAAAACCTCAGCTGATTCATTCAATGTGTACACCTGCATGGCAACCGTCTCGAATATTTTATCAAATCTTTGAATGTGTGCTGCCAAATCACTCGGCGTTATTTCAGTTGGATCCTATTCAGTAATTTAAATAATTTTATTATCAATTAAATAATTAATTTAACCTCCTCCTCTCGCTGCATTCTTTCAAGCATTTGCCTCATTTTCTGCACCGATTGCCACAATTCATCCAATTGCCGTTCATTCAGCGTTGCCATTTCGTGCAAATAGTCCAAATAATTCACCCGTCCAAATTGTTGTGGTTTTTGTGCCGCCTGTTCTTTGTTTTTCTCAATATTTTGTGCTATTCGCTGATCCAATCCAATTTTTTCGGCAAGTCCTATATTTACATTTATTTCCAATTAAATTTATTTTTTAACCTGCGCTTTTAATCCGCTCTCGAAGAATTGCACTTTTCTGCTGGCCAACCAATTTTGCTAATTTCTTCATTTTCTGCTCTAAAGCGGTCAATTCCCCCATCGGTTTTGTGTCCTTGATTTCCGCATAAAGACGTTTGTTTTCATTCAGCGTTTTTCTGAAATAAAATATAAATTCGTTTATTAAATATACTCACTGGAGTGTTTCCAATTGAACAGACAATTCCTTTGGAACTTCGGCTTCTAATTTATCTTTTATTACGCTTGTGGTTGAAGAAATATTCGTCGATTGCATTCTAATTTTTAAAATCTTTAAGACTTACTTAAATTTAAAAAATTGATGATAAAAATAATTTCAAGAAGAAAATTAAAACTAATAAACCTTTTCTTTTTCGTTATTAACTAACGTTAAAGGTAGTCTCGGTTTTTATGTATCATTTTCTCTTCTATTGTATTGTACTAGCTCAGTCGAACGCCCTATCGGGCGTTCTTCTGAGCTAGGGAAGTGTGACTGTTGTCCCCATCTTCGCCCCTTCGGGGCTCAGCTCGCTTCGCTCGCCCGTCGATTATTTCCCATAATAATCTTCGCCCCTTCGGGGCTCAGAGAATTGAACTGTGAAGGATAAAATGCAAAAAATGATAAAGAAAATTATTTGTCACAACTGGAAATCGAACTTGACCCACATAGCAAAAGTGGCGCATAGTCAAAATGAAGAATGATCAAAATGAAGAATGCTCAAAATCTAGAAAGTTCAAAATGAAGAATCCCCTAAAAACATTCAAAATCAAGAATCCTATATAAATGCTCAAAATGAAGAATGCTCAAAATGAAGAATCAGCTAAAAATGTTTATAATGAAGAATTTTTATATTTCCCATATAATTCAATAAAAAATTAGGCAATTAATATATGAATCGATTCTTCTCGACAAGCTACATCCAAATTTGGCAAAATTAAATTAATATAAGCTCATTAAAATTTATTTGGCAAAAAAATATTTGACAGAATAAAATAATGCCATCATCGACAATTTGTGCCAATAAATTGTGCAATCGCTTAACAAAAATATGCCATTGACGAAAATTTTACCAAAGTTGAATAACCTTGTCCAAATTTGACATGCCACCCCCAAATTCGGTATGCCACCACCCAAGCTCGGCGTGCCATCACCCAAATACGAAGTGAAAATGACAATAAAAGATGTGCCATTGTCAATGAAGGTTGTGCCACTGTCAATAAAAGATGTGTCATCATGAAAAAGACATGCCACTATCAAGGGAAGCCGTGCCATCATTGATAAATGACCAGTAGTAACCTCGATGACATGTGGTTTTTCGTTGGTGAAATTTCGTTTTTCGCTGGTGGCATGTGGTTTTTCTTTGATGGAATAAGGTTTTTCGACGGTAGCACTTGGTTCCTCTTCGATTCCATCCCCTAATTCCTCATTAGTATCAATTAATTAGCCTACGGTAATTGATAATTCGAGAATAGCATAAAAATTTGTTTGGAAGGATAGATATAGCAAAATGGATGCTAAATTCGTGATCGGCGTCAAAAATTACCCCAGAAAACACTTTCTAAGCTTTTTTAATTATAATTTTAAAAATTCTTCATTTTGACCATTTTAAGGTATTCTTCATTTTGAGCATTTATATAGGATTCTTGATTTTGAACATTTTTAGGGGATTCTTCATTTTGAACTTTCTAGATTTTGAGCATTCTTCATTTTGAGCATTTATATAGGATTCTTGATTTTGAACGTTTTTAGGGGATTCTTCATTTTGAACATTCTTCATTTTGAATAGCCGCGAGCAAAAGTCTACTACTCTACCATCTGCGCTATCCTAGTCATTAAACAAATCATCAATCAATTCTACTATATACTATTCCAAACCTTAGGACTATTCCTAATACTGTTAAACTATTCCAAATCTTAGGACTATTCCTAATTCTGTTGAACTATTCCATCTCAACAAAAATTTGCATATTTCATGGCCAAAACTCAAACCAAATACAAAACCATTATCACCATAATAATCAGCACTATCGATTATCCTATATTAAACATTTTCATCACCTAAATCTAAAATCACTAAACTTGGCCATAACTTATGCCAAGCTGCGCGAGACTTGGACATATCAAAAAACTGATTGGAAATTCTGCATCAGCACCCTCGAAAACTCCCAAGTACAAAAAATCAGCTCATTTCATCTTGCAAAACATAGAGAAAAATAGAGGGACAAACAAACAATTTCTTCTAAAATTATATATAGGATCTTCAACACCATCGATTACCCTAAATTTTCATATTTCAATCATCAAATCTCACAATAATTAAATATTAATTGACATAATTGTGGAATACTCCACATTTTTGTGGAATACTCCACATTTTTGCGGAATACTCCACATTCCATAGAAAATAAAATTTGCATATTTCATGGCCAAAACCTGAACCAAATGCAAAAAGATTATCACCATCATCTTTAGCATGGTCGATTACCCTATATTTCACTTCTCCATCATCAAAATCCAACATCACCAAACTTGGCCATAACGCTGTGGCCTAGCTGCGCGAGACTTGAACCAAATGCAAAACCATTATTACCATCGTCTTCAGCACCCTCGGTTACCCTATACTCGACATTTTCATCATCAAAAACTATCATTACCAAACTTGGCCATAACTTATGGCCTAGCTGCGCGAGACTTGGCCAAATCAAAAAACTAACTATCTGGTTGTGATCAGCACCCCCGAAAACCCCTGAGTACAAAAATTCAGCTCAATCCATCCACATATCTCCGAGAAAATCGAGGGACAGACAGACAGACACTTCTAAAATTATATATAGGATTGTTTTTGATAGAATTAGATTTATTTTTCTATGTTTTTCACAAGTAGGTAGATTTTTTGATTTCAACGAATGCCGAATTCAAGTTCAAGATTGCCTAGCCTAAAGGCAAAATAAAATTTAAACTCTGAATTCGGTTTTTCATAATCGGAGTGGTTTTTTTATTCATTTTAGGATTTGAAGAAAGTTTATTTAAAAATTTATTCAATTTCAATTCATCAGATCAAATTCACATGCAAAATAATTTCGCGCAGCTAATTTTGTTCATTTTATTCTTATTTTTGCCTTTTGTTCAATTGGAAAAAGATGAAGATGATGAATTTTCAAAGAGGCCTTCGCTGATGAGCCGAATCAAAGCTCATAATTTTTGTGCCGAGAAGAACAGTGAATTTTGGCTTGACATCGAAGATGAATTACCCTCAAATACTTTCTTCCTACCTTGCTCATCTTTGGACGAGCATTGGGTTGAATGCGAATCATTGAGTGCCCAAAAAATGATTAATGGGACAAAGGTTTTCCAATTTTATATAAAAAGTACATAATGCTTAATAACATAGCATTCTCCATGTGAAAAATTTGGCACAGACAAAGAAGGAAAATTACATTATGCGAATGTTAGTTGCCGAGTTTTGCCCTGCATCGAATGCCATGGGCCCAGAGAATTTAAACGTACATTTCCATGCAAAAAGTAAACAAAAATATTCGAATTATAGAAAATGTAAAATGAATTTATTTTTTGCAGATTCACTGGTTATTATTTTTTGAGTGCCCTTCTCTATTCAATTTTCCTTGGCCTTTTCGCCCTGGATCGATTCTATTTGGGCTATCCGGCAATTGCGGTTGGCAAATTGATGACACTTGGCGGTCTGGGCATTTGGTGGATTGTCGATATTTTTCTACTTCTCAATGGCCAACTTAAACCGGCCGATGGGTCAGAATGGCAGCCATTTTGGACAACAACAGAAGAATAAATAAAATAAAATCTTATTTATCATAGAATTTTATTTGATCTCAAATTTTTCCATTTTTATTTTATCAGAATACTGATTTAATAAATGAAAAAACATTGAAGTTGCGGAAAATGAGTACATAACGGCTAAAATAATTATAATGGTTTATGTTAGTCCTAAATTCACAAATCATGTATCATCATTTGATAGAGCGAATGAAGTTAGGAATTACAATTCAATCCAACTTTTACAATTACAATTCTACTTAGAAATTACAAATTATAATCTAAGTTTTACAATTACAATCTAAGTTTTACAATTACAATCTAACTTTTACAATTACAATCTAACTTAAAATTTACAATTACAATCCCTTTCCGGAATGTACTTATATAAGAATATGGGGCTTTCTTTTTTTAATTGTGTCTGTCTTTTGATAATACAACACTTTGATTCTAATTCTAATGCTTATACTGTAAAATAAATATTGGGGAATCAAGCCTTTTATTACGAAAAATTTCAGTTCACATGATTAAATAATAGTTCACATCACATATCGTATGAAATAAATAGCTCACATCATAACATATAAAAGTCATAATATCTCATATGTGGAAGGGTTAAATTAAACAGCAAATTGTGATCTAATTCTTTTAACAGTTTTGTTTACTCCCTCCAGCAATTTGCTGCATAAGTTCTTCAAATGTATCCATGTAGACCTGGTCAATCATTCTACGAATTTCAGGATCCAAGATTGGCTGATGATTCTGAAATTTTTGAATTTTATATGAAATCTAATAAATTTCAAACATTTACACAAATAATGCTGCGAACTGCCTCTTTGGCTTTATCTGCATTTTCCAAAGTCCCACGGATTTCGATCCGATTTTCAGTTTTATTGAGAAAAAATGTGCATTCTGAATGTTGCTCCTTCAACTCCTGTAATAATTTTCCTCTCTTGTCCAAGAATCTTTCGTGATATTTTTGCTCAACTTCAACGAATAACTCGATTTGATTCTGAATTTGAAGAAAAAACCAGATTAAAAATTCTTTAAATTCCAATTTTATTAAACCTTAAAAATTTCAATTTGGTCATTGAAATGTTTTTTTACTCCCTCGACATCGCTTTTTAAGCCACTAATATGGATGATAGGTCTATCGCCTCGTTCCAGATAGGGCATTTCAAATTTGATGGCCGGAAAAGTAGTTCGTAATTCGTTAATTTTCTTGCTATTCTTCCCCATCAAAAATTTGATATAATCGACGGCTTTATGTTTATACTTCTGATCATTCGTTGGGATGATTATAAAATCCTTCACCGGCATTTCTTCTATTTTTACTCTTTCAATCATTGCCAATATTTCTTCCCTGCAAGCTTCCAATTGAGTGAGATTATTACCAGAAATTGTAATCTTAAAAGAATCAATTTTTCTTTTAAAAACTTAATAAAGTTTACATTCTCATCTGGCAAATGTTTGGCCGGAATTTCAATTTTAACTTTGTATTTGAGTTCCAATCGCTTCAAATTGTTCCCATTCTTTCCAATAACAAGAGAATGATAGTTTTTCGACACATGAACCAACACACTATTTGACAATGAGAGTGCCAGATTTTTTGTTGGTGGTGACGATTTGGATGATGAAAAGGATGAAGAAGCCCCAACATTTGTCGAAGAAGAAGCCACAAAATTTAAGGATGGTCCCTATTAAATAAAAATATTTTAAATAAATATTTTGGAATCTGACTTTCTCATTGGGTCGACTGAAATACTTGCAGCCAAATTCTAGAGGAGGAGGCCTTGCTTGTATTTTTTGTTGTATGGTCATTTTCGGTGTAGTGACTTTAGGAACTTCCTCACATTCGATGGTTTCCTCATTTGATGGCATTCTCCCTTGATCATTTGATGGCTCTTCGCACTTAATTGCTTCATCAGCAGAAGCTGGTGCAATTTTCTGCATTAATTCTTCTACTAAATTGGCCACTTGCTTATTTTCCTCTGCCTCTACCATATCCAGCCAATCAACTCCCTGGTGTTGGGAATGCCATTCGAATATGTCAAGTGGTTTTTGTTCTTTGTTATTTGGAAGAATATTTATCTTTTCAACACTGTTCTCCTCCATGTTTGTGGCTTCTTCTATCTTCCTATTTTCCTTAATCAGCATATCCCTAGTTGCTTTAATGTGTTTGGCACATTCCATCATTTTTTCCTTACTGCTTCCAACAATTCGGATCATATTCATCGATTCCGGGGATATTTTAAGTTGGCAATTGAAGTCCCAATCGGCATTTAATCTTTCATTTTCCAGAATAACTTCAATCAAATATTCCGGGACTGTCACTTCAATTGGTTCCGGAAATTCTTCGTCCATCTTCGCATTGGCCATTGAATGGTCTTCTAATGTGGCCAAATCGCTGTATTTCCCATCAACTTTCGTCAAATTGGCCAATAACCGATCATGTCTTGGTCTATCTCTACCAAAACCTCCTTTTTTGATGGAAAACTTGGCATTGGCATTGGATGAAACAATTTCCGAATTAGTCTGAATTGGAAAGGGTGAGGCAGCTTCTTCTTCGATGGAATTCAAATTTCCATTGGTGGAAGTAGTATCCGAATTGTTCTGAATATTTTGGGAATAATTAGGTTTGATAATTGGATTGAATGAATTAACTTGAGCTTGACTTTGACTATTCTTTTGCTGATTTACATTTTGACTTTCCTCACAAAGCACCAACTCATATTTATTATCCATGAATTCTTCTCCCAAAGTGCACCAGCCGATTAAACCCCATTTGTACTGCAGTTCGGCTGGCATTCCAGTAATTTCGACTCCACATTCTAAAGTCTCGAATCCATGCGGAGTTTTTCGAATAAATACTTCGAACTTAATTGAATAAAATTTGACCAAAATTTGAATGAAAACAAAAACCTGGACAATTCCATTGTCCACTCTCGTTTTGAACAGTTTTTCTTTATATTCAGTCGGTTGAATATTCAGAATGTATATTTGATCATTCCGGTGACAGTACTCAATTTTGTACCATTCAGCCAAATTTATATCAACAGGGAAACTTCGGAGGGAACCAGCTACTATTAAATAGTTGATGAGTTGATTTGCCGCACATTTATTTCGATTGACTCCACCATTGAATCCGATAAATATAGTGGAGTCATTTTCCATTTTCCAACAAACAAAAATGTCCTCAAAATATTCTTCTTCTTCTTCAGGTTGATTCGATAGTTCTTCTTCTTCAGCAGGTTGATCCGGTGATTGTCCGGTAATTTCTCGCTCACATTCCATAATAATATCTTTTGGTGAGCGGATTGACCATTTTTGATGGTTTTCATTTCCAACAGCAGAAGGGCAATTAAATGAGCGGCTAATTTATCAGAATCGAATATTTATAAATAAATTGGAGGCTTACAGTGAAATGAAAGCTGAACATTTGGTCTGATCCAAATGGGCAATGTCGAAGAGAACATTTCCATAGATGGATGGATCAACGGAAACAGTGAATTTTGCAATTGGTTTGTCGGGACAATTTCGAAAGAAACCGTAAGATTGGTTTAGCAAAACTGGCAGACGAATCTAAGAAAAATGGAATTTGTTGGCCAATTTTGTGCCATATTCAATGGAACCTTGAGGCAAATGTCCGGATCAAGTCCATCCAATAACAGAGAAATTCCAAGATTTGTTTCCATTTCCGATTGTTGTTCATCGTCGATTGGTTTAAATACTCCATCTTCCAATTCTTTAAACCACTTCCCAATTTGAGCACCGGCAAAATGTGGGACATTTTGTTCTTCCAATTGCTCTCCAAAAATCAACATTCGCCACTGACTGCCTCCAAACTCCACACAAAATGCAAACCGTTCCATTTCCCCACCGACGATTTTATATTAGAAGGGGTTAAGTTCTTACTCCTTTACTTAAATATAAAAAATTCAAATTAGAAAAATTCAAATAGGAAAATAAAATTGTGGTAAATGGAATGGAGGAGAGGCCTCTAACCAAAATAGGGAAGAAGGTTTCTTATAGACAAACCAATCTCTTTTAGGTGCCCAAAATACGGAAGAAGCTTTCTTATGACCAAACCTATCTCATTTTAAGCAGGCTAATATTGATTTCGAGGAGCATCGGTGGGAATGATGAATCATCCTTATAGTTCCTTATACATATTCCATCCAAATTGTGTATTATTTTATAAGTAAAAGAATGGAAATGGATGGGCTGCCTACTGCTAACAATAAAAGGAAAGAATAAAATGGAATGGAAAATGACAAAATTGTTAAGCTCTAAATAAATAATGCAATCTTTTATTTATCAAAAGGATTAAAAAACATCCTTTATCTTAAATGATTGTGACATTTCAATTTTTTAGTTTTCTGTTTTCTCATCTTGATTGAAAGAAAATTTAGGAAGTATCCGGTTTGGAGATTAGTATATTTTGATAATAAATTGTTAAATAATTGTAAAATTTTTCATTTATTCATACATTAATCACCATCCCATAATCATTACTAAATATTTTCATAATTGGGACTTATCTGTATTTTATAGGCAGATTTGAATAATGAGGACTATTTAAGTGAAATATATAATATACCCTAAGGCAATATCTCTGATTGAAAATGAGTGAAGGGTGGTCTCTGCTACCGTATTTTCTCTCCTTTTTTTACCAACCAATGGGCGTTCAACTCTCTCTAAAGAAAGACATTGTTCAATAATTTCACTAATTCTTTGCATGGATGACAAAGTACCTTATTTTTATGGCATATTTCGAAAGATTATGTTTTTATATGCTTATCAATGATTGATTTTGATAGCGGAAAAATGCTTATTTAATGATATAAATTTTTTAATACTTAAAATTGATGAGTTAAAAAGAGAATTTATTAGGACAGTCAAGCATTTTCATATTCAAAACGAAATATTCTTTACGATTAATTATTGGAATTGAAAAAACATTTTTTACTGAAAGATTTAAATTCTTTTGCCGAAAAATCAAATTCATTTACCAAAATATCCGTTTTCTTGGATAAATAGTTTATGCTTGATTCTAGACCTTATAATGTATAATCTTATATCATTTGCATCGATTGATGTATTGTTTGTCGTGGTTTGAAGCTTGATAAAAATTCAAAGTATTAAACCGTCTTCTAAACGCTATTTTGGTTTTTGATTTATAATTCTCTTAAATTTTGAACCAAACCCCAACACCCTATTTGCCAATTGATGTACCTCGACAAGATCTCTCAATTGACTGATGAGTATAAGTTTTGCTGCTGGGTCAAGGCATAAACTTCTGACACTCTACAATCTCTTCAGTAATTTCAATCTTTTTCCGCAAATTAAAATTTCCCATTTTATCTGAAAATTTTAATAAAATAAAATTAATCCAAGCTAATTTACATATTATTTTTGATTTTTTATTTATGATCGATCAAGGTTTAAAGCCCTCAGTCAGACTCACAGACTGTTTGATGAGTACGAAAAAAAGATAAATTGGATGAATCAGAGTCCATCAATTCGGCAAATGGTCTCGACACTCTCGATATATTGCGTAGTAAAGTGCGCCAAATTCCCCCTTTTCCAATTTAATAATGTTGATCAACAATTTGGAAAGTCGATGAGTAAAAATAATTAAAAAGGAAGTATAAGAAGGAAAGGAATGGGACAAGGGCAATAATATTTTTTTTCGTTCCACTCTGTGAACTCCAATTTGATAATAATTTGAAATCAATTCCAATCCAATTCTTCGCTGCTGATCTTCTTTCCTAAAATTCATTTGAATCCCAAAAATATGAAATCCATATTCATTCTTTCAATTATTTTTGTAATTTTGCTTCAACAATTCATCAATGAATTAAATGCCCAAGGCTATGGATACGGTTCTGGAAAGTGCGTTTTTGGCTTTTGGGAAGAAATGTTAATTAGGATACCTTAAATGCTCGTTTATTTCCCCATGGGGAATTATTTTTCAACCTTTAAAAATTTAGGAAAATTGAGGGTCTATCACTTTAATTTACTGACATTTGAAGCAAATTTATAGCGGATTTTGTAGTTTAATGAACTAAGAATATGCAATAAAAATTTTTCAAACTCGATTGTGGGGATTGAGGATAGGGAATTATTAGAGAGCGGAAATTAAAAGGACATTTAGGTAATAATCAAAAGACAAAATTGATTAATTAAAACAATTTTCATGAATTCTTTGACCCAATAGTTAACTTATTTCTTTTAAGTCGACCTTCATATGGCGGTGGCGGTGGAATGCAATACGGTGGTGGGGGAGGCGGAGGATATAACAGAGGAGGCGGCCAACAATATGGAGGAAGCAGCCAATATGGAGGAGGTGGTCAATATCAAGGAGGCGGTGGCCAACAAGGCGGTTTTGGTGGAAATTATCCCAGTGGAGGCGGCGGAATGCCTTATCCGTCCGGAGGTGGAGGCCAATATCCGGGAGGAATTGGGGGAGGAAATGGCCAATATCCGCCAAGTGGGCCCGCCGGATTTGGAGGTGTAGGCGGAACTCAAGGAGGATTTGGCCATGGCGGTATTGGACAGGGCGGATTTGGCAGTGGCCAAACTGGCTTTGGCGGCGATGGCAATGGCCCAATGGGAGGAAATGGTGGCCTCCAAGGTGGAATGGCCGGAGATGCGGCCCTACCACAGCCGAAAGGTGGCGAAGGAGAGTCAAAACAGCCAACGACGGAAGAGGGAAAGGTTTGAATTTTGTAGCCAAAAGAAAAACGCAAATATTTTTTATTGTTAATTTCAGGGAAACGAAGGAAAATCTGCTGGAGGAGATGGTACTGAAGAATCTGCTGGAAGCAATGGCGGTGCCAAAAAAGATACTGACAGGCGTTGAAATTTGAATTCATAAAATGATTTTGTTCATTTAAATTTTTTATTTTTCGAATAAAATTTATTCCTTATTCACAATTTTTAAATAAAATTTCCAAAATTTTCGCATTTAATTTTTGATCTTTTGTTCCATTTCCACAAAAAAGCAAAGAAAGTTAACAAACCATGTAAAATTGCGTAGAAGGAAATGATGCAAAAAGTGCAGCGACATTTAAACATCTTTCAATTTTAACCAGGAAATAATATTTTGGCAGGAAATATTTTTTTGTTGAGAGATTGAATTTTCTTATTAATATTTTTTAGGAATTATTTTTTGTGAGAGATTTAATATTGTATTTGGCAAAAATATTTTGTTTTTCGATGAAATGAATCAACTTTTTTCCGGGAATGTAGTAATTTGAGCCCATTTTCCCTGAGCTTTCTTTTATCAGACACAAATTATTATTATGCATGCGCAGAATTGGTAAATAGAAATGCCACTCTTTTAGGGCCAATGCCCTAATGCAAAGCCACACAGGCGTGTGTTCGTGTAGTACCTTTTCGTGACCATCAAAAAGTGCAAATTTCCTTCCTTTACTTTTAGCCATCCATTTAATTCATTCATTCTACTATTTATTTTTTTATATTTTTTGGGTTAACCATTTTAAGTCCTTTTTTCAATTTGATGAACTTTAATGGATTAATAAATTATTCATCAACTTTTAATTTAAAAATCTTCTTCAAAGGGCAACCAACTTTGAAAGCATTCATTTAATGTTTTAATTTTAAGAATAACAAAAATGGGAGTTGCATTTTGGTTTGGATTATTTGCGTCAATTTACATCTCTTTAAAAGCAGCTGTTTGATGTTTTATGGTTTTGACTGACCTTTCATGAATGTCTTATTTTTAATCCGTCTTCCCCAATTTATTTTCCAAAATGTGCTAGTTCATTTTTGAAGAAGGAATATTGCATTTTCAAAGGATTTGCGAAAACATTTTTAAGACACCGATTCTTCAAAGTTGTATAAAAAAATTCATATTTTATAAACTCTTCTCATTTTGCACTTAAAAGTGCCGACCACCCATACCCACATTAATTTATTGTAGTTGTACTTTTTCGACCAAATTTCCCCGGAATACATTTCAAAAGGACAATTCCATCATTCTTTAATAATTGAGTACATTTAATCAATTCCACTCCAAAAATAATATGACCGATTTTTTGCGGATTTCCGATTTCTTTTCATTTACACGATCTACAAAAAATTTAGAAATAGCCAAAAGCAATATCCGTTCCATATGCCACGTTTATTCCATTTTTTCCATTCTTTCCCGTCTTTTAATTATTTCTAATTTGTCTGGAATTCGACCCTCGGATATATCTAAAAATTAATATAAAATATATAAAATTAAAAGTTCATTTTATTCTCCAGAAACAGTTATTTCAATTTTTCAATCTCTCTAATTATTGGAAAACTACCTAATAGTATTGTTAAAATTATATTACCAATTATTATTCACACTTTCAATAATTTATTCATTTGCCATCTAAATCAAATTTTATGAGAATTCTTCCCTTCGACAGAAGAATTGAATTTAAAATTAAATTAATTAACTTTAGGAGAAAACATTTCTGAGAAATATCAAAAAATCATAGACCGGCGGAAAGCAGGTGAAAAGAAAAAGTTTCAATGAATTAATGGCCTCATAAAATATGTACAAAAATTGTAAAAAGAGCAAAAAGGACATTCAAAAATTCAATCATTTGGTCATGATGGACTTTCGAACATATTAATTTTAATAAATAGGCCAAAAGATTGATCTCTGTTGACAAACATGAGGGTGTATTAATTAAAGATGAAAATAGATATAGGTAAATAATTAATCAAAAACAAAGATTTTTATTATATCCGCCCTCGCGAATTCCTCTTCCCCATGGGAACAATTCACCCACCAAAAATAATAACAATAATCCGAAAATAGAAATAACAATTCAAAATGTTTCCTATTTTATAATTTTGTTTCCCCCCTCAAATGAATGAAATATTTCCTATAATTTATTAAAATATCATCCACATCACAAAATAAACTCAATGGCCAAAAGCTCACGCGAATAAATGAAAAATTAATAAATTTAGACAATACAATGGACTAAAAATAGCCCAAGGGGAAATGTTTAAATATGTTTTCAATTATTTACATTCTAAACAAATATAAAAGGTAAATAAAATGAACATATTTTGAACATTTTTAGAGTAAATAATAAAATGGACCAATCCACCTTCATCGCCCCAACATCATCCACTGAATTGGCCCCTGATCAATTTGACCTAATTAGTGCCAATTCTTCCTCTCCTCCATGTGTGGACATGAATGAAATGCTTTGGGCTTTTCGACGTGATCCAACCACTTTGCCTGCCGTAGCCGCTTTCTTTTTCCTACTTTATTCGCTGATTATTTTCGCGGGAATTGGCGGAAATTGTTGTGTCATTTTGGCCATTGCCAGCACAAAATCGCTGAAGGCCATTGTCTCTAATTTGTTCATTTTGGCATTGTCCTGTTCCGACATTGTTGTTTGCACATTTTCGGCCACATTCACTCCGTTAACGGCCTTTCGAAAAGTTTGGCTTTTTGGCCCCACCCTTTGCTCACTTGTCCCATTTATTGCGGTAAATTTAATAAGGGAAATTTTTTATCTATTAATTATTAACGTTTTAGGGCACTTCATTGTGTTTTTCCAGCTTCATCCTAGTTGCCATTTCCATTGATCCGCATTCAAAATTTCCCATTTTTTCCTCCCAAAAATTCTTTCAAAATTGAATGTATTTTTTTTGAATAAATATTCAATTCATTTTTTAAAATAATTTTCAGAATTATTGTAAATAATGGAATTTGATTATCGTCGTCCTTTGCCAATGGAATTATTGGCCGAAATATTCAAAACTGTGCCGCCCAATTCAAAATTCCTTTCTGTCTCCAAATGTGCCAATCATTTTTCTGGCAAAATTTTCCACGCAAAAAGAGTCATTGGAATATAAATTTTAATCCATTTTCCATTTAGGATTTGCTCCTTTCGAATTTGGCAAAAAATGTGGAGGAACGGAAAAAGGCCGAAGAAGAATTGCGAAGAATTGAAGAAGAGGAAAAACAATTGCGCGAAATTATTCAACAAATTGAGGGAGAAAATCAATGAAATATGAAAATACAATTTTTGAATGAATGTTGGATTATTTGTAAAATAAATGTGTTGTTAATTTGAATGAATATTTTGAAAATTAGAGTAAATCGTGGCCGGTTTCGGCTTGAGAAAATCAATGCAATTTATAAAGAAATTAGGAATTTTTGGCCAAAAAATCGAAAATAGGAGAAATCGAAAACCAACATTTTATCAAAAATCGAAAAGCGGGTTTTAAAATCGAGACAGTCTAAAAATAGACCAAAATCTACTCTAATTGGACATTGCAAAAATTTTGGATACAGAAAAATCTTTTGGTTTTTTAAATCTCAATAAAATATTCTTGTTAAAAATTTATTTAATATTATTTATATAATTAAATAGAAAACTTTCTGCTGTAAAAAATTATACCAAAATCATCAAAAACAACACTTGGGATTGAAGGGAATTATGAATTCTCAAAAATATGGTATCAAAATGCCCCAAAGGAAAAAATGACAGATGTGAGTGAAAATATTGACAAAAGAAATGAAAGGAGCACACAATTTTCCCTTCTTTCATCAAAATGGAGGAACCGTATTCCCTTTGTTGAAAATTCACCGACTACCGTTTCCCTTCCCCTTCCTTTGCATCTTTGTCCACTTCATCAATCATAATTCCATCCAATAAATATTAACCATTTTTGTTTATCTTGTTATCGTTTTGTAGAGCGGAAAACTCTCTATCTAATGAATTAAAAATATTCCATAAATTTTTTAAATGATTATTTTATTAGGATTTAAATGAATTATGAGTTCACATATTTTATGTCTTTGAAATGATTATGAATGGCTCAGATCCAGGATTTTTCACTGCTCTTTCCATGTTCCAAATTCTTGGCAGAAATGTATTCTTTGTTAAACTGTATTTTAGAGTCTCAAAAAAATGGTTTATTATTTTGATTATTCATTTTATATTGTATATTGTTGTATCCTCAAATATTGATAAAATTAAAAGAAATATTCTTTTGGGAATCAAATAAATTTTGTAGGCCTTTGAATAATATATTGATGAACTTTATTTATATTTTAAATGGATAATACGAAACAAAATATAAAATTTATATTTATAGTTTATGACCAAAAAGCATTAATTTAAGCCTGCATTACAAATTGCAAAATTAATTAATTTTTATACATTTTTTGCAAAAAATTTTGATGAAAAAAATGACTTTTTTGTATTCATTCAACAATTCTATTAATGGCTTTATTATATGCTAATGAGGGCAATTTAATTGTACCTAAATTTATTTTAATTTGATTTTTCGACTTTTCAAAACAATTTTAGATAGAAATTTAATTTAATGCCAATAAGTCATCAATTCTTTGTTAAAAATGCATTAAATTAAATTAAAATTTCAGTAAAATGACTAAAATCAAATAGGTAAATTTAATTTTTTTGTCATTGGAAAGAACATAAATCGGTCGAAATTATTTTTAAATTTGTATTTAAGCTTAATTAACAAATATGGTGTGAAAATTTAATTGGAACATTCCAATTAAAACCAAATTTTTTCAAGACTCGAGAAAATAAATGCACCAAAAACTGAATATCAAAATTCGCACACAAAATTCATTCGTTCATTCATACATTTTCTCAAACATTTCCAAATGAGGATTACAAAAATGAACATTTTACAAAATTGGTCACGGTCATTATTCTCTTCAATTTTTTCATTAACCTTTAAATTTCCATCTTATTTCCTCTTTGCCAAAATTCTCCTTCCTCAACAAAGTTTATCACGCAAAATCAAAATCCAAAAAAAACTGTATTGAAAAGGGCACAATTGTGACCATATTTACTATTTCCTTCCAAATTGCAATTTTTTGCCTTTAGAGCAAATTTCAATTGTCCAAATAATTAATGAACCCATAAATCATCCATAAATAAATATATTGATTTGGGAAAAGTCGCACTGGGCGCAGGTCAACTATACTCATGGCACTATAACACTAAAAATAACTAAGCAATTTCACTAAATTTCATATTAAATGAAAGAGCTAAATGAGATCTATCGAATGATGCAGAATTCACATTAATTGGATTAAAATTCAAATAATTATGGTTGAAAAAATCCAAAAATTACGAAAATTAGTGTCATAATATATCCTCTAAAGTTATATTTTCGGCAAAGATTGAACCAATTTTTATATAAAATAAATATATAATTCGATTGACAAAACTTATCTCTTCAATTTGATATTAAAATGGTTTGAAATGTTTTAGTATTCCGAAAGTTATGATGCGTCAAACTTTCTTGCGCCCAGTTGGCCTGCGTCTAATTGGGGTGTACCCTTTTGATCTTTTTTAATTTAATTTAATTTTCATAATCAAGTAATTAGGTTTAAATTGTTTATACCTAGGAATTATGACAAAATAATGTTTTTTTCTGGGTGCCACCCATTTTAGAGTGATACCAAGTACCAACAGTAAATTTAATTAGAATATATGTAAATTAGGTTGGATGGATTGAAAGGGCATAAATTTGATTGGCCACAAAACACATAATACACATATTCTATTTTTCCATTTAAATAGTAATCGGACATTCCCTTTTCAAGTTTTTCAACCCAAAAATATCATCCAAAATGGATCCATTGCTGGATTTTTTCCTCAATTTCCAATTGCCACCCCTCATTTTGGCCATCTTCATTGGAATCCCATCCGCTGTCATTTATTTGTTCCAAGTCATTTTGGTCATTGGCCATTGGAATCAATTCAATTCTTCATTTTTCAAATTGTTCATTGTGCGCGCCATTCCGGTAAAAATTTATTAAAAATTAATGAAAATTAATTGCTTTAAATGGAAGGAATTATAATAGAATACAAGGCATTAAAATAAATAAATATAGGTCGTCAGTACTTGTTAATTAACCGCCAACAGATTTTGAAAAAATTAGAATCTCTATTGTAGGTGATTAGGATAAGGGATACGGAAAATGTAAACCTATCCCCGGTGAGCCCTACCATATACCGATTGCCCATGGGGCTTACGGTTCCTTCCTCAATTGACCCAAAAAATCTGCAGGGGGCGGATAATTAACAAGTACCCCTAAATATATTATATTAGTAATTCAAACATTTTTATACCATTACCCAAAAATATGATCAATCCAACATCCTTAAACCCAATACCCAAACAAAAATTAATTGCTAATTTTGTTGCAGAGTATTTGGAATTTGTTCAGCTCATATTGGAGCATTCGCCTCCCAATTCTGTTGCCCCTCCACATCGCTCTTCCCCTCTATTTGCGCATTGCTCCGCCAATTTTGCTCGCCTTCTTTTTCGGCTCCTATTATACTTATCATGTCGAGAATTTGTCCACATTTTTTCTCATCCTCAATCGGCTTACGTCCATTCTCCTTCCGTTTCGACATCCAAATGTTTGATTTTGGCCTATTTTATTTCATCTAAAATTTACTTTAAGCTTTGGCGCATTGGTTTCCCAATTGCGGTTGCCATCATTCTCCTCCTTCCCATCCCATTCAATTACACCGCATTTGGACTTAAAGCGGAAATTTTCTTTTTCGATTCCCAAAATAAAACATTCACCTTCATCGCACCGGTATGTTTTGAAATTTGGTTTTTGAATTTAATAAATTTATTTACATTTTATAGCTTGATTGATTTGAATTAGCTTATTAAAATAAGTAAGAATTAGTGAATTTGATTGGAAATTTAACAAAAAGTTTTGACTAAAAAGTGGCAAAATACCTAAACTAAAATCTGGTAGCTTTGTTATTTGAATATAATATTTTGGGGCCAATTATGTTTCTGATCAATCATTTTGATAACAAAATGTTCTAGAGAAAACGAATCAAATATTCTAAAATATTGGGAAATGCACAAAACTTTTGTGAACTATAAATTAATTTATTTTTTGCCTTCAGAAAGATGAATTCCCATTTTCCCGTATTGCATCCATTTCGGCCATCATTTTCATCACAATTTGCAGCTTTTTGAATGTGGTCACCATTGTTGCCTATCGTCGCCATCAATCCGCTGCCGTAAATGGCATTGGCATTCGCCACCAATTCCAACAGAAGCATGAGGCCCTCATGGAATCCAGACTGACCAAATATGCGGTCATCACTTTCTTTTGCCAAATTTCCATGGGATTTTGCTTTGTAAATCTCGAAAATTGCTTCCATTAATCCATTTATTATTATTCCAGATTTCCATGCTGATCACCCAAAGTATTGGCACAGAAAGGGCCATAAAAATTGGCTTTGCCATTTTCAATTTTTATCCCCTGATCAATGATATTTTCACGGTGACCATTCCGGCATGGTCAATGCTTTGGACTTCCTCAAAAATGCGCCAATTATTCGCACAAAAATTCCCATTTCTTAAGGGAATATTAACGAAAAAGGGACCGGCAATTGGGGCAGCGGGCACTGTAATTGGGCAACAAAGTCCGAGTTCAATTGCAATCAAAATGACCACAATTGATACGAGGAGAATGACAAATTCTTCATACAATTTGAGGATGTGATTGTATTTATTTTTTTTTGAAAAATTGATGATTTAAAAGCCATTTATTATTTTGAATTTTGTGGGAATAAATTTTGAGATAAATTCATTGAAAATTTAAACTTTTAAAAATTGTAAATATAAATTTTATACTTTGCTTCGTATCCATTCAAAATAAGTAAAGTTCACCAAATTCTCATTCATTCAAAGTCCGACTAAAAAATCTCACCCAAAATATGTTTAATTTCCATATGAATATTTGTTTTAATCATTAATTTTATCATTATTTTAAAATAAAATAATGTAATATAAAATGAATATTGAAATAATAAATCAATTTTTTATTTTTCCCAATTTTCTATTCGTCATAATCAAATTGTTTGAAGATTTCAATGAAAAGTGAAATGCCAAAATTGTCCGTCTCATCGTATTGGAGATGGGATAGTCACCACAAAATTGGTTCATTTTTATGCGATAAAGATTATTGTACCAAAAATGAATTCACTAAATTTGACCAACCACTCCCCTCATTTTCGAATTATTTTCCATTGTTCTTCCCAATTCCCATCAAAAAGTCTATGGCCACTCCTTTTCGAACAAAAAGAACAAAAAATGGAGTTCATCTATCCAAAAACAGTGAGGCTAACTTCCGGACAAATTCCCTTTTTACTTTTCTTACTCATCGCCACGCCTTTCTCCAATTTCTCCGTCAATTGACGTACAGAATTTTTATCATTTTGACCTTCTCAAAATGAACTGTCCCCAAGGCTTTTTGCGGCATATTTAAATGGATGGACAAAAGGGTCGAAATCAATTCAAAAATTCAATTTAAAAAGCCATTCAATATCTCAAATTCATCAATCAAAAATGAACACTTTTTCCATTTTGGCCATTCTCTTCGCGGCATTTTTGGCTCTGGTCATGGCAGGCCCAGTTGATCAACAAAAAATTTTGGTTGGCGAATCGAATCCAAGTGAGGAATAAAAATTTAATTCAAATTTAATTCAATTTTAGGCCCATCTTTGATGCAAGTTTTGATTGGAGGCGGCAAAACTGCGGCCACATGCTATGATTCAAATTTGGCCAGATTCATCAACAATGGCCTACAATATTACAGCAACGATATGGGACAATTGGCCAACTACATTCTTAATCAGGTAAAACAATGATTGTCCAAAATCGATTTTACTAATAAGAATCGTTTTAAAATCGGTTTTCGTTTTCTACTATTTTCGAATCTTTTGACTAAAATTTCCCAATTTTAGGTTTTAAAATGAATTGATTTAACTAACCCTAGTAATCATTTCATTAAACCCTTTAAAGTTTTATGCTTTTGGGAAAAATTTTCTGGTATTTATCGGTCATCTGTAGACAGATTTGGATTTTTTGAAATTTTAATTTTATTATTAGAGTATGGGGAATTAAAAGAACTTTTACGGTATAGGTAAAATTGTCACTTTTGCCTATAAGTGATTTAGAATTTAGGGAATGAATTAATGTAAGTAATTTCCAACTAATTAAATTAATTTTAAAAACATATGAAGAAGGCAATGTTTTCATTAAATCCATTAAATTTTAATTTTTGTATTATTGTGAGAAAATTTTCAGTGGGAAAAATTTGAGAAAAATTATCGTTTTTCCCTATGGGATTATGACTTTAGGGAAAAATAAATGTTATCAAAATTCCAGTAAATTATTTATTCCATTTTTAAGATCAAAGTGGCCGGATATAGTGCTTATTGGCTTGTTCATGCCCAAATGATCGCCGGTCAACGCCAACCAGTCCAATGGGATTCAGTGGCCACTGGCGACATTTTCAATCCATCCAGCCGACACGGATGCTATTATCACGATGGAAAAACATACATTGTCATCCTACAATATTAAACACAAATTGAGAGAGCAAAAATGATTGGATCGAACACAATTTTGAATGTTTTTTTATATTTATTTGTTTTGATTTTTAATTGAAGACTGAATAAAGCAGAATGAATCAACATTTCCTTTTTGAATTTGCTCCGGTTTAATTTCTGGCTAATTAATTTAGTCTATTTAACAACATTCTTATTGCTATTATTCGGTATGGGAGGCACCTAAGTTTTATACATCAATCAAAGGATATTAGCATTAAGCTTAGCAAATATGAAATGAAATTCTTATATATCCACATCCATATGCTGATTAGGATGAATTTAATTCACTAAAAAAGAATTAGTGGATTTGATAGAAATTGAAAAAAGTTATGACCATAAAAAGAGGACAAAATAAGACAAAATTAGGAAGTTTGGTTTTTGGCCATAGCATTCTGGCCAATTATGATTTGATCATCATTTTATCATAGAAATGCACTACAGGAAGATATTGTCAACAAATCATATATTGTAAATGTTTTATTAAATGGGAAATATTAAAATGGCGAAAAAAACAATGAATAGCGAAAAATGATGGTTTATAATAGGGTTGCGCCCCCGTCCCCGCGGGGGCCACCCCCGACGGGGATCCCCGAGGATTTTGGGCCTCACCCCCGTCCCCGTCCCCGAAGGTCCATCCCCGTAAATCCCCGTCTCCGAAAGCTCACCCCCGCGGGGGTACGGGGGTGAACATGCACCCCATATTATTGGATTTTTCAAGGAAAATGGGATAAGATAAAGAAATTTTGTGCAGATTTCTGTAGGGCGGTAAAAATTTTTCGCTGCGCGGCTTTATCTGGCTAATATTTTTCGCTGCAAGGCTATTGAAACTTTTTCGGCGAGGGACATTTCCGTCTCGCCACTTCCATCTCAGTCAGCGAATTTGACGAGTTGCAGCTCGCCACCCAATTAAACAATTTAAAAGATCTAAAGTAAGTTTAATAGCCCTAATATTGGCTATCCATTGGTATGTTGATTATTTAAATAAGTTAGTTTTGGCCAATTTTTGTTCAAAAACTTTGAAAAACCGCCTTTATTTTTGTATTTATGGCCATAACTTAGCCAAAACATTACAGTTTTTTATGAACAATATATCAATAGATAGCTAATAATTGGGCTATAAGATGCACTTTAAACATTCTGATTGGTTATTTGGATGATGATTGATGAACTATGGTTCGTCAAAATTGCTGATACGGAAATAGCCGAGATAGAAATGATCTCAACCTAAACTTTTCTATTATTAAGTATGCAATTCCCAATCAAAAATTTACGAAAATCACTTCCTATAGCTAATTTAGGAAACAAGAATCTGACTTCATCATATCTCGCCATATAGTTGATCTTATTTAAAAGTTTTCCAAGAAACTTCCGTCAAATTTTAGTTGTAAAAGCAAATTTGGATGATTTTCAATTGGAACCAACAAAATCTGGTTTTATTGCGGAAGAAATTGGATAGGAAATTGGAATAAATGACGATGTAAAATATATTTACGCTTATAATTTATTGAAATTTTAGTAAATTTTTCTTGAGAAAATTTTTTGTCTGAAAAATAAGGTCTTTTAAAAAATTTAGATCACCACCGTACCCCCGCGGGGATCCCCGCGGGGGTCCCCGTCAAGGTCACCCCGTCCCCGTCCCCGAAGGTGTCATCCCAGATCACCCCCGTCCCCGTCCAACTCACCCCCGACCTTCGGGGGCGCAACCCTAGTTTATAATAGCGGTTCAGAAGTTTATCCTAGACCATTAAACCATATACTCATTCGATAGATCTCTTCGAGAGAGATCTTTTGATAATGATTTGGCTTGGATTTAACCAATTATGAGTTTTGAACCAAAAACTGACAAATAGTTAAAATTAAAACGGTTTAATACATTAATTTTTGATCAAACAATGATAACATATATATATATATATATTCGATGCGAATTGACTAGATCCATCGATTGGGTTGTGGGTCTAAGACAGCCACTGAACCGTTATAAGCTTTTCGCCATTTTCAATGTTTTTTTTTTGCTAAATTAAATATACTATCCTTATTAAATTGCTTGAAAAATTGATGTAAGGTTGCTCATTGCTTAGTAATTTTGCTAAATTGGATAAAGTAAAATAAATTTTGTATCAAAGCAGTTTCGTTTCCGAGTAATTTTAATTCGTCATTTTTTCCAATTTATATTTTTTCCAATTCGCAGATTCATTTCACTTTCATTTCGTTCCATCCAACATCCATATACTTAAATTTCATTGAACAAATTTACCCTCTGCTGCTGCTTCCATATAAAATCTCCCATTTTCATTCTCAATCCCAACAAATTATTTTTCATAAATAATTAATTAATTAAAAATAATTTCAGCCATTATGGCCAACAAAATGATTTATATTTTTATTGGTCTAATCCTTATCGGGATGCTGCCGCCAGCAACAACCTGGACTTTCAACGGCATCGTGAGGAAAGCTGCTGACATTGTCGCTTATCCGGTTACAATTTTTCTCGAAGGTTCATCTATTAATCCAATCCTAATTAATTTGCCCCATTTCACATCTTAGCACCATCACCGCCTGTTGTTATCCACCAGCATATGGCGCCACCACCATTTGCTGAAGTCAAGGGAAACAAAGGCATCAAAGATTGGGGGAAACAACGGCATCAAGGATGTTGGGGGAAACAACGGCATCAAGGATGTTGGGGGAAACAATGACATCAAGGATGTTGCGCAAAACAACGGCATCAAAGATGTTGGAAACAGCGGCATCAAAGATGTTGGGCAAAACAACGGCATCAAGGATGTTGGGCAAAACAAAGGCATCGAGAAAATTGGGGCAAACAACAACAACATCGCCTTATTGGTCTTATTTCTTCTTAGTTCTTTGTGCTTTAGCCGCTTTGGTCTACTTATGTAAATAATTTCTATCTATTTGAAAATATTTCCAAAGGGGAATTGAAGCTCACCATTAAGCTATTAGGATTGGAATAGGCTTATGTTAGTTCTTTTGACTTAAATATAATGGTGGAAACTATGGTATCTAAATGGGGGTTTGGCAAATTTCATCCCATCAAATTATTTTTCCAAAAATTTGAATCCATTGTTTCAATTTCTTTTCTAGGTTCAATGACCACGAAAATGTTCCGCCAATGTTTTGCACGAAATGGCTGTCATTGTCCCAATGCATCACTGTGTGGACATGCCATGGAGATGTCCGGCCACGTTTCTGCACCTGCTGGACCTAGTGGCAAGCTTAATCCAACTGCACCATCTTGGGACGGAAATGGAGGGTCCAAACTTGATGTCGACATTGAAGCAAACAAGAAATCCATTATGAATGTTGACTAAATATGAATATTTCCAGAATAATTCCCTTCCTTCACCAATGAATTATGTTTAATTATGCCATAAAATTTGTCCACATCCACATAAAATTTTTCAAAATTTCCTATTATTTTTAAATAAATTTGGACATTAATTTCAATTTTATTTTTGTAACGCTTCACCATTAAATAAATTTTCCTCATTGAATAACAATTTGCTGCTAGGTGATGGCAAACGGACAGGTGATTTTGTCTTTTTCCTCTATTCACAATTCACATGGAAAAAAGGAAAATAATATTTAAAATATTTTAAAAAGTTATAAATATTTATGATCCATTTTCCATTTTATTTCCTACATATTATCAATTCAATTCTTTTGCGATAATTCCAATTCAAAAAGTTAAGGAAAATTTCCTTTTTTTTACATCCGTTTCATTCACCTCACCCTTCGCCTTTAAAATTAAACAATGAAAAATGAATGTTCCCAATTCCCATTCTTTCCATCTTTGTTCTTCAATTATTGAATCATTTTAGCTTTTAATTTTCGGGAATAAAATTGTCAAAAATTTTCGAAAGAAATGCTGCAATTCCAACAATTCGCATTTTCAAAAATTTTTTTACTAATTTCCATTTTCTCCATTATTCAACAAAAAAGTCCACAAGGAATGGCAGCATCCATTCCCATTGACAATTCGGGCAAAAATATTTTCTGCGATAAAGAAAAACATGAAACGACTGGATGGTGCGCAAATTGCAATCATCAACCATCATGCCAATATCCTGAATCCATTTTAAGCCAACAAATTGGTGATGGCCAATCGCCGAATTGCATATGCCATTGGGGATGTGTTTGCTGGAAAGGATATATTCGGGAAAGTGAGGAGCACGGGGCAGCCTGCATTGAGCCAAAAGATTGTCCGAAATAATCGAATTAAATTGAATTATTGTTCGAAATTTTAATTAATTTTAGAAAAAATTATTTTTGCATTCGAATTTTTTTGAAATTAAATTATATATTATTTATTCTATCTACAATATTATTTTATTAATATTTAGGAGATTACAAAAAAAGGAAAATTTACATATTTTATATAGAATTAATTATTAACATTTGAAGATAATTCTGAGCATTTAAGCCAAAAGATTGTCCAAATATAACCAAATTAAATTATTTTATTTTTTTTACTTTGAGGGAAAAACATTTTATAATCAAATTTTCTTTTTGTTTACACTTTAATTATATACTATTTATTCAATTTACAATATTATTAATTTTTGGATTACAAAAAAGGGACATATTAATTGAATTAATTATTAACATTTCAATTGATGATAATTTAGAATAAAAATAATAAAAATTATTGCAGAATTCATTAACAAAAATAGGCTATGTTCAAATTTGTGTGTAAATTGCATAGAATAAAGGCAAAAGAAGGCAAATTGTTGTGGCCAAATGTTGTTTGAAACGAACAATTTTTTGTCCATTTAAACCCAACCAAAATCTGCTTTTTGTTGCCGAATTCTTCACTCCTTTTCCATTGTTATTCCCATTTATTAGCCAATCATCATTTTGAGTCAATTTTCGGCCCAACACCAAATTATATTCCGGATATTTTGCTGTCATTTTATTCCAAAAATCCACACGTTTTTGTTGCTCAAATTCTTTCCTCAAAATTGGTTTTGGCATTTGCATACTTAGATGCCGATTTATTATTGGCTCCTCTTTTGGAATGCCGCCAAATTGCTTGCGGGAAATGGGATGCCATTGGAAGGTGCTGGTTGACGGATTACTGTAAGGGGAATGAGACAATGCTTTTTAAATGAATTATTTTCCAAATAATTAAGGAAATTTTATTTAATTAGTACCTTAAAATTATCGTAAAACCTCTAATAATTCCCCATTTTCGATTTTGAGGACCCATAGCTCTAATAAGGTGAACTTTAAAAAAATATTTTATTGTATTTTCTTAGTTCCCTAAACTCTACAAAATCCGATATAATTTGTTAAAAAATGCCCACAAATTAAGGAATTAGAGTCCACATTTTCCCATTTTTCAACAGATTGAAAAATATTCCTCATGCTAAATTAAAATAGGATATATTGTATTGAATTGACCCACAAATTTTCTTGTCCAAAAAATCAACATATATTAGGCCATAAAATATGGATATAATATAAAGGCTAAATAATACTATGGCTTGTTAAGATTATGCGATTCAAAAAGAAAGTCTAATTTTGGCTCATTAAATCGCTCAAAATTTCTACTTTTGGATCTTAAATGTTTTTTTTGAATAAATTAAATGCCATTATCATAGGATTAAGCCATCATTATTAAAAAATTTATTACCCATTATGCACAAAATTGGCAATAATTTCATTCCAATGCGCCTCAATTCGTTCATCATCTGCATCAAATTTATAATAGCCTTGGAATGGATTTCGGAATATATAGGAATGATCATTGTCATGGAATGCTTTGTGCAGCCGAACTTCCGGCGGAAACCATCGATCATTCACAAAATTGTTGATATAAACAAAAAGTTGATCATTTTGTCCGGCATTTATTCTGGCTTTCACTTCCCATGCTAACGGCATTATAAATTGAAGATCTTCCATTAACTGACAATGAGGAAAATATTTATTTTAAATACCGTATAAAATCTTTTAATTCCCCATGGGGAATTATTTTATAACCTCCAAAAAATTGGGAAAATTTGGGGTCTAACTCTTTAATTTATGGACATTTTTGAATGAATTTTAGTGAATTTTGTAGAGCTTTAGGGAATTAAAAAAAGTGAAAAAAATTTTTTAAGTTCACCCTACGATAACAAAGCCTGGGTCTACAAAGTCGAAGGTGGGGAATTATTAAAGAATTTAGAATCAAAGTGGTTTTAGGGTAAGGAATATTTTAAATGGTGAAAAAACAAAAGGTTATAGCGATTCAATGGTTTGTCATAGACCACCAAATCCTATGCCCTATTTTTATAAATCTGATCAAGACGCATCGTTTGATAATAAATTCGGCTAAGGTTTAATCAATCTTAAATTTGTTTTGAACCAAAAACCTAAATATGGTTTAAATCATTAATTTTTTTTACAAAACTATGACAAATTATACATTAATCGACGCGTCTTGATTTATGATTTGGGATATATCAATTTAATTTAAGGTTTGAGGATCTAGGATAAATGATTAAATTGCTAAAATCCTTTTCGCCATTTTAATGTTTTTTTCATCAAATTTTATACCATCTATTTAAAAATTCTTTTACTTGCCTGAACAATTCGTTCCAAATAAAATTCCGGGCTTTTATCTTCATTTCCCCCATCCAAATAGAATTCCATCATTTCGCGCATTAAATTTTCTTTCCTTTCTTCCCCAAATTCATTGGATTTTGGCAAAACAATTCGTTGAAGATATTCCTCGAATTGGGCAGAGCCAAAAGTAGCCAATTGTTCAGTTGGGATTGCATCCCAATGCAATGATCTATTGTTTCCAAATAGCACTGAAAAATGTGACAAATTATTTATTTTTTTATTGGTTATACATGTTGCTAACAATCTTGGAAATTCTAATTGGGCATTTCCTCACTGAATAGCCAAGGTTTTCCGAGCAATTTTGGAAATCTCGGTTTATAAGTGTCGTAAAGTGGCGAGAATAGCCTCATTCAACTCGGCATGGTCAATTTAGTCTATAAAATTTCAATTACAAACCAGTTTTAGAGCTTAGGTAAAAGTTAGTAAACCAAAACTGGTTTTTGTTTAAAAAATGGTTCAGCTTACTCACAATACTCTGAAATTGAAATTTTATAGACAATATGGACCATGCTGATTAGAATGAGCTTATTTTCATATTTGTACAAACTAAAAGCCGAGATTTCCAAAATTACCCAGTTAAATGTCCTGAGAGGAAATGCAAAATTTCCAAGATTGCCCGTAACAAACATACAGCTTTGAAGTGGTTCCATTTCATTAATTCCAATAATTGTTGGCTTTGGTGCGGATTCGGACATCAAAGTTTGGAAATCGGCTGGCAAAAAGTCGCCATCCAATCTTGGTCCAAATTTCACATAATTCAAATCAACACGGGTTGAGCCCTGAAGGAAAATTTGAATTTTTGGAGGAAATAAATTAAGTACAATTTTGTCGACTCCATCCATTAATTCTTCCACACTTTTTCCCTTCAAAAATTCCTTCATATTTTGGCCAGGTTGGAAGCCAATTGCCTTTGCCAATTTGGCTGTTTCCACTTCAACTTGGTCAGAAGCAGCCCGGCAAACCATTAATGGACCACTCATTTGGATGGATTGGGCGAATAAATCTACATAAAATTGATCATTATTTTAAAATGATTATTTTAAATTTGATAAAAAAAATAATCTTCAATTTGTTAATAGAATTATTAATATTTTTCGGGTGTTTACTGTTTATGAGTTTATTTGATTTTATATTAATATATAATACTCATTTTGATGTTATACTAATAAATCAATAATAAAATTTCTTCAATTTATCATTGAAAATTGTTAATAGTTTTTAGGTTATTTTAAAAATGATATACTGTAAAAAATTAATCTTCAATTTATATACTATTAAAATTTATTATAGAAATTTTGGTAGATTTATTTAAATATTTGATTTGATTATTTAATATTGTCAATGCCAATAATGCCAAAGGGCCTTTTCCTATTCGTCCTACTGTACCGCCATTGCTTAATCACCTTGTCAATCTATCAATCAAATATTGCCCCAATCTGCCTTTTGAATCTCCTTATTTTCCACCAAAATGTTCACTTTTGCTATGTTTTTTATCACATTTTCCCGCGCAACAGATAAATGAAAGATTCTTTTCTCTCAAATCCATATCCCGTTTTTAGGCCACTGGAGGTTTTGGGCCCCAGGCGAAGGCTCGGAGCGAAAGCCTAGACCCAGCTCTGGTACCTATACATAACAACTTCAGACTACGATTAGAAATAATAAATACTATATTAATTAATTAATTAATTAATTAATATCTTTGATTTAAAATTAAATCCACCTCGACTATGCGGTGATATACTCAAAGTGCCAACGGCCATTGACCCAGAACTGTAGCCAAAAAGAGTGATTCGTTTGGGATCACCGCCAAATGCGGCCAAATTGGGTTGAAGCCATCGAAGCGCCTCGGTCTGATCCCAATAGGCCAAATTGCCGGCAAAATCCGAATGGCCATTTGAGGCAAAAGCTTCAATGAAATTAATACATTTTAGGGTAAATTTATTACCAAGGATGCCAAGACGAAAATCGATTGTGACCACCAAAATGCCTCGACTCAAATATTTTCGGCCAATTTCCTCAAAATCGCCGTATCTTCGCATTGAACCTTGTTGGAATCCGCCACCATGGATTAGCACAAGGACAGGCAGCAATTTGGCCTAACCGAAAGAAAAATTAATTTTCCAATTTAATTTTTTACTTGATTATTTGGCCTGAACAAATTCAAATAGAGGCAATCCTCGCTGTACTCATTCCAATTTGCACTTTTATTCAATTTTGTTGGATGCACCCAAGGAAATGGCATCGGCGCCAATTTTGTTCCATCCCGAATTCCATTCCATTCATTCAATGGGATTGGTTTCTATATTTGAATTCAATAAATTGGACATTAAATTGCCATTTTCGCTACTTATGTCTTATTCGGATGCAGATTCTTTGGGTCAACTGGAGGAAAATAACGGAACCCAAATTGACTTCCGGTATAGGGTTAGGATCATTTAGGGATTGGTTATCATCTCACGTATCCGTAACTATGATCTTAATCACCAGCAACAGTAAGTGGGACTCTTCATTACAAAACCATCTGCTGCATCCGGATAAATATTTAAGTACCACCCATTTTCCCTCCATGTTGTTTACCTCAAATCTTAGTGGCCCAATTGGCGGTTGGGCATATGGAATTCCATAAAATGCGTCGGCTTTTCCCCATTCAAAGGCGACGGTTTTCCCACGAATTTGGCCATGGGAAGTGGAAATTATGGGTGAAGGCAAATCATCAATGTTATTTGGAGGAACTTGAGACGAATGAGAAATTGCCGGTGATTTGGCCATTGGTCGAATTGGTAGCAAAATGGAGGAGTACAAAATTGGGAAATGAATGAAAATGAGAAGAAGAGGAATTGATAATTTTAGTGGGGAATGGTGCATTCCTTTATGGGCACTAAAATTGGAGTTTATATTTTATTATTTTGTTTTTTTTTCCGGGCCATTTCCTTCAGAACACAATAATTTTTTATGGTCATTCCAAAATGGAATGCGTTCGTTTCTAGTTTCGGTACAACAGATAAAAATAATAAATATTAGGAGGTTAGTTTATTTCAAGGAAATAGGTAATATAAATCAAATGAATTTGAAGGGGAAAGATCAGCAGCAGAGGGCAAACTAAAAAATTGGATTCGGGTTTTGGGCTTGAGGGCAAAAATGAGGAATAATTCATTGGGAATAATTTCCATTTAAATATTTATATTCATCACAATTTAATTACCATTCTTCTTTTATTTTTAATTATCCATTTTTCTGTCAAAATAACTTTTACGACACAAATGCCGTTCTTCCCACAAATTGTTTGTTTTAATTTTGGTTTACCTATTTCAAGGAAATAAATGCAAATGCAAATAAATGAATTTGACAAGGAAAGAACAACCGTAAAGGGCAAATCAAAAATTGAATTGAGGGCAAAAAGAGGGAATAATTAATTAATTCTATGGCAATTCTATTTAAATATTTCCCCTAATTTGATTATCATTCTTTTATGATCCTTTTTTTAATTCACCACAAAAATGCCCGCCTTCTTCCAATGTTTGTTTTAATTTTATTGCATTTTTAATGTAATTGTTTACATAAAAGGAAAAAGGAAGGAATTTTTCGTTTGATTCACAAAATTCCATGAAACAATTCGACTTTAATAAATAAAGCCATTAATTTCTAAATATTAGGCACAAACCGCAATTAATTAAAAGGAAAATACGATGAAATAATTCGGCTAAAAAGCTATAAACTTTAATTACATATTGACAATAACCATAAAATAAAAGAAATATACGATAGCAAAAAAGGTGGAAATAAATTTAAAGGGAAGTGTCATTGGATATTTAAATGTGGATTAGATTTTTATTATTAATTAATTATTTTTTGTCTTTGCGATCTTATTTATTAATTCCAAAGCATTTTTAGGATCTTTATTAAGCAAATTTTTATGGAAATTTAAGAATCATTGGAAAGGACATTTCTATTTATGTTCACTAATTTGTTTTTTTTTATTTATTATTATTTATTTACCTTTTTGTCAGGCCAATAAATCTAGACTTAATCGATTCAAATATACTTATTTATTTAATCAATTTTATCGCAAACATTAATTTTATAATCGAGGATATTCGATAATTCAAATGAGCCAAATTTTAAGGAAAAAAATATGCAAAATTTTACAGAATTTTATTTAGTAAATATTCATCTTTTTCGCCCTTTTTATTGCTCTTGTTGGGCAATGATAAAACGAGCCAAAATGCAAAGAACCAACGCAACGAGGACAACGGCCAAAACGGCCAAAAGGACACTGAAATTGAGGACAAAATAAAATAAGAATAAATAGAAAAAGTGAACATTGTCCAAGTTTGGAAATTGAAACAACATTCGAAGGGGTAATCCTCACAGCACGTCCAATAATGGAGGAATGAGCCTTCGCCGCAGCTAAAAAATAATCATTAAAATTAAATTAAAGAATTATAAAGGAATAAATTTGGCCTATTTGTGCCAATTTTACAAAGAATTTTATTCTTTAAATATTTAATTTTTGAACATGAATTATTCCATTTTTATTGACTTTTTATTGACATTTATGGCCATTAATTCTTTTCATTAATTTAGAATGAATTTTTTGTCAATGCCAATAATGAATAGGGGCCTTTCTTATTTATCCTACTGTACCCCAAATCTTTGCCTAATCGCCCTGTCACCCTATCAATCAAATATTGCCCCAATCAGCATTTTTATCCACTCTTTTTCCCCACCTAATCTTTTTTACTCTTCACATTTTTATCAAATTTTCCCGCACAATTAATAAAGAAAATAATTTAAAGTCGAGTTCCTCTTATCACAATCGCGTCCTTTGGGCCACTGTGGGCTAGGACTCTGCCGAAGGCCTGCTGGGGAAAGAAACTAGGCCCAGCTCTCGTCCCAAACAATCTTAACTCTAGATCTTTAGCCTAAATAAGGATTAATATTTTTTGAATTTTTGTACAAATATTTCCAATATTTATCTATTAAAAATTCACTGAAAGGAATGCCCCATATTTATATAACTCACACTTCGCCCAATCCATTGGCGGCATATGCCGGAAATGTGCCGGGAAGGCCGGCGGCAATGCCGGCTCCCGGGGTCAAAGGGCATGAAAACACTGATTGAGTGGCATCGGAGGAATGAAAAATGATGATGAAAATAAGCAAAGGCAAAAATAATAATAATTTTATTGGCATTGGCACACAAATCGCTATAAAAATATATTATATTTTTGGCATTTTATCGATCCAACTTTTTGCCAATATTAAAGGGAAATGGGGGAAGGGGGAATATATTCCAAATAATTTGCAATGCAAAAGGGAGGAGCAAATGACTTCATTGGCATTGGCTTTTTTGTAAGCCAAGTCAGCCGGAAAAAAGAAGGGAAGGGAAAGAATGTCCGTAGAATAAAACTTTTCATTTAATTAAAAATCAAATAAATAAATCAATTAAATAATAAATAAATTTGTCGAATTGATAAAACCAATTGGAATTTTGAATCTATACATATTTTTACGATTTTTGATGCATTTTTGGCCTTTATTTTGTTCTGCGTCAATTCTCGATGGTCGACTAAAATGATGGGCCAACCACCCAAATCCACCCCATTTGAAAAACATGGCCTACCGATTTTAACAACCGGATCAAATCCATCCCCCGTCCTTCGCCCCTCTATCCCACCATTCATTCCATTTCCCCTTTCTATGTATATGCTCTCTTTCCAATTCGAGGCAACCTCTGCTGCCAGTCCCGGGACCTCCGATTCGTTGCGTAAAATGTGTGTGCTTTGCGCGAGAATACAACCGCGAAATGATGAGCCGATTGGGAAATATTTGGGAAATGGACCAAAAATGGTACAAAAGAGGAAAAGGAGGAAAATGAGGGAATGAATGGAATGTGAAATGGAATGAAATATGGATGAATTTATTATTTATTTTTATTTTTAATAATTTTAAAAAATAAAGAAAATGATTATTATTAAAAAAAGGTTGGCTTGATCCCTAGTCCTTACTTTTCATCCCTCCATCCGACTATTTTATTCCTCCCCTTTTTATATACTCCGTTTCCAATTCAAGGCATCCGATTGCGCAAAAAGTGTGTGCGAGAATGCAACGGCCAAATGATGAATCGAATGGTGGCAATATTTGGGGATTGGGACAAAAATGGTCACACAAGAATGAATGGAATTTGAAAGGGGAAATAAATGGATGAATTTAATTTAATAATTTTATTAAATGAAAAATAAAGAAAAATGATTACTATTAAAAAAAATTTGGCTTGAAATTGCAACCAAAAAATTGTTGTAAATAAATTTTATATTTTATTGATTTTATTTTATTTTAATTTATAAATTTTTTTGTTGAACCCCAACAATTTTTCCCATTTATTTTGGTGTAGATGAAGTCCCAGATTGGTCAACGATTTTTTTATGCATACGGTGGCGCCGACCAAATAGATTTAATCATCGCATTTATATGGAATAAAAATACCTATTTACCCTTTTCTACCCCTTCCATTTTGCTCTCTGCCTTCATTTCCATATTATAAACCGCTTTACCTAATTCCAATTTTCATCAATCTAATTTCACAAAATGTTTCAATCAATGTTCATCATTATCGTTTTGATCGGTGCCATTGATGGGGGCATAATTCAATCTCAAACTGTTGGACTCGAGAATTGGCCCACTGAAGGCAAATTGCGTGAAATTGATGGGATGAATGTGACCGGAAAGTCCTCCAAATTGTCGCCCAATATTTTGGGTAAGAATGGGAAAATGGAAATGGGAAAAGCTAAAGTGAACAATCTGCTCTTTTTTTTACCGTATAGCCACTTTTAATACACCACCTTCCTATTAATTCTCCGGCCTCGATTTTGAGGACTCATTACTCTTGGTAGGGTGAACTGTAAAAATTTTTATTGTATTTTTAATCCCTACATGCCATACAAAATCCGCAATAATTTGCTAAAAATGTAAATAAATTAAGGATTTTGACCTCCAAATTTACCCAATTTTTAAGAGGTTGAAAATAATTCCCCATGGGGATTTTAAAGAGTTATATGGTATATTCTATCGGCGAAAAATTTTTGCCAAAATGCTTTAAATTATGTCAAATTTTTAATTGAAAACAAATTTTTCAGATGAGCTCCATACATTTATTTCGGCAATTTTGAACAATGATTTTGAAAATGGGCCTATCAAACGGCATATCGAAAATGACCCGGAGGCAGATCAAGGTGGGGAATTGGGATTCAATGGAAGAAAATGAATAATATTTAGAAGAAACGATTGAACAAAAGAAGTGGCGGACTTTTCTGAAATTGCACGAGGTTTGAAATGATTAGAAAATAATTGGAAATTTACTAATTCCGGAATTAGCTAGTCAAGGGTCTAAATAATTTTTGAAATTCGGCTTCTAGGCTTCGTGCAGACCATTCGACAGGGCATGGTCGCTATGGAATTTCTTTAAAAAAATGAAAGATCTTGTTCTGAAAACTTGAACTATTGTTTAAACCCAAACCGGTTTTGGTTTACAAATTACATTTCGTATTTGAAATTCAAATTCCAGAGACTAAGTCGACTATGCCGAAACTAATGAGCCTATTCCCAAATTTCTAAGCTTCCTATAATCGAGATTTCCAAAATTTGTTAGACCAGCCTTTAGCTAGTTCGGGGAATTGGCCAATTTCCAATATCTGTTGTAAAAATACATAGATATATCATACAAAAAAAATTTCTAGCACATAAGATTATATGGAGAATGCAAGCATTTTATGCATCAAATGGAACAATTCTTCAATGGTGCAATTGAAAAGGCAAAAAAGATTTATGGTGACTCGACAAAATGGTTTTTGACAAGTCAGTTTTCGTTCAATTCGTAATGGTAAAATATCTTTTTGCACTATTTTTTATTGTTTACCCCAAATTTTAATTATTTTGCCACCAAAACAATTTTTTACTTCTATTAAATCAGAGGGGTAGACCTTGTTAGACTAATTTGTAGATTTCATCGAGACGCGCGTTTTGACATAATACATTTCTTAGTTTAAATAGAAACTGAGAGAGTTAAACCGTTTAAACCATTTTTCAGTTTTGTTTTTAAACACTTTAATTTTTGGTCAAAACCTGACATTTCATATACCATTCGTTGCGTCTCGATGAGATCTACAAATTGGTATACGGTTTTTAGGGTCTAAAACCGGTTTAGGATTTGCTAGAAGTCAAAAACTAATGGGTAAAAATAAATAAATGGGGGGTAAAAAATTGTCTACATTTCGCAAATTTAGGGGAGATTGTGGATGGGATTGGAACGCAAAAACATTGGGAGGATGGGCAGAACATTTGCAAAAAAGCAATGGACTCATTGGCTGAAGCAGCGCAAACCAAAGAATATCCCGGATTGGTTAAAATTAAAAATGCCGAGGAAAAAGTACACAACTACTTTGAGAAGCTGGAGAAAATTGTGTATGAATTCATGAAGGAAATGGAATGATGAAGAGAATATACTAAATTTGAAAATAATTTGTTTATCCAAAATATTATTATTTAATTTAACCGATATAATCCATTTTAAATAATATTTTTCAAAATAAAAATAAATAAAATGATTAAAATTGTTGAATACACCTTCAAGCAAAATATTAAATTATTAAATTAATGAATACTTTGGAATGAGATGGAAAGAAATAGATTTTAGTAAGTATTTATTCTTAATTTTAATAATTTTTAATTGAAAAGAGATAAAGAAAAAAAAATTATTAAAATGATGAATTAATTAAAACAGTTGACTTGGCAATAAAATTTTTTATTTCATTTCAAATTAAACATTTTTTGCACATTTTTGATGATCCTCAACAATTTTTCGTTTTTATTTTTGTAAACGATTTCATAGATTCCTTGGCCATCAACATTATCATTTTTTCATAATTGCCATCCAAATAATCATCTCATTTACCAATATGAGAAAAAGAGCAATTTTTTCCTTACACATTTTTAGAAGATCAACAAATTTCCCTTTCATTTTTAAACGAATTCCAGATTGGTTGGTAAAAATGATGCCACTGAACCTTTGGGAATTAATAATTTCCATTTACACCCATCCATTTTGTCCCGATTTCATTTTTTTAACCAATCATCATCAAATAATTCCAAATTTATATTTCAACAGTTAAATTTTCCAAAATGTTTCCCTCCTTCTTTATTTTCTCAATTTTCCTTACCATATTTGCCATTGTAATAGATTTTGTTTATTCGGATGGAAAAAAGAATAAAATTGACGAAAAATTTTATTCAATTTTAAATCATTTTACGAATATTTTGCAAGATAAAGACATTGAAAATTATTCAATGTGCCTTCCTTCAGGGAAAATGTTAGATTATCAATGTTCAATGAATAATGAGTTTTTAAATTTAAATTGAAAATTGGAAATGTGAATTAAATAAATAGTCATAATTATGGTAATCCAATAAAAATAATAGCGATTTAAGAGAACTTTTATTAAAATTATTTCATTTTTTTTACAATATATTTTGCTGATTTCCAACTTTTCTAAAATCGCACTTTGTCTCTTTCTCCATTCATTTTTTCTACACATTTTCACACGATTAATGAATGGCCATAAAAATGCAATCAGCAAAGATAGTTTTTATAGATAATTTTATTGCCAATCCACTTTGCTTCTTCTGCTGTTCACTTTTTTCCACAAAATACAATCATTATCATTAGATGAATACCTATTTTTGCTGGAAATTAACAGGAGAATTTTCCTCATTTGTTAAGCTGTAAAATATTCTGAAATTTCCCCTCCACTTTATTTCAACATTTTTTGATTGCCTCCAGCATTTTTGATCCTTTCTTTTGATTACAATTTCCCTTAAACATTCAAATTAATTCCAATTTACAGAATCCACTTTTGTCACAATTCCAATTCAATTTTCTCCAAATGTTCACCCAATCTTCATTTTTTCAGTCCTTCTTATTTGTTATTTCCATCACTGCCATTGATGGGAGCATCATTCTACCGCAGCGTGACAATCATAATTGGCCAAATGCGGAGGATATAATCGAAATGTCGAAATTTTCCGACATTTTGGGTAAGGGAAGGATTATAAAGAAGTGGGAGATGATAGGGCCAATATTAATTCATTGATTGCCTGAAATTCTTAAAATTAAAATAAATTTTTAGATAATGTGCCCAAACCATCCGACTTGGCCAATTCAAGCAATGAGGATGGTGAAAATAACCGTGCCAAACGTCAGGCTGTGTTTGTAATAGAGGAGAATACACTTCAAGGTTAAAAATGGGAATTCAATGAAGAAAATGAATAATTTTATAAGCAAATTTTAGTGGCAAAAAGTGGTGTTCAGCCTCAGGATCAAGATGTTAAAAAGGCAAAAACTTTGCAAAAATTGCTTGAGGTTGAAAAAGCAAATTAACAAATAAAAAATAAAATTAGCACAAAGAAATGTACGGAAAATGTGCGGCCATTTGGAATGAAACTGAGGAATTCTTCAAGAAAGGAATTCAGGCCAAAAAGGATGGATTCTTCTCGCTCCTGTGGTTTCGGGCCAAACATTGTAGGTTTTGACTTTAATTAGAGTAGATCGTAGTTGGTTGTTAAACCGTCTCGGTTTTAGGATGGTTTTTTTCGGTTTTTGAAAATATCGGTTTTGGATTTCGATTTCTCATATTTTCGGTTTTTTTGAGCAAAAATTCCCAATTTCAATTTTAAATTGCATTGATTTTCTCAAACCGAAGCCGACCGCGATCTACTTTACCTAGCCTATAACTTCATTTATTCCATTCAATTTTCCCAAATTGACAGCATTGTTCTCCAATAAAATTGCCGAACTTCAACAATCGATGGATGAAGCCAAACGAATTTGCCATCTTTCCATGGAATCATTGATTGAGGCAGCAAAAAGTGGGGAATACAGCGAAATGGTCAAAATGGCCAATGAAAAGGTGAAGCAAGATTTTGGCCGGATTACGGAGGCTATGCATGGATTTATCAAAGAAATGAAATCATGAATGAAAAATGATGAAAAGAGAATAAATTTTAATGATTAATTTAACCAACAAAAGTTCATTTTTAAACGGTATAATCCATTTTACGAATATTTGCAAAAATAAATAAACTGAATTTAAATTTAAATTGTTAATTGTGCCTTCAGGGAAAATGTTGGATTTGTAAGAAAAGGGGAAAAGATTGATGAAGGGTATAAATTAAATTAAAACATTTTATTTAAATATTAAAATTAATTTGATTCAAGGGTTTTTGTACAAAAATATCAAGAAATTAAATTTATTCTCCTAATTAATTAAAATCCATCATTAATTAAATATCCTCTTTTCTCGCTTGTTTGGATATTCCTCAAAACTTGAATGGACCCAAAACTGTAATTTCTGATTGCTGTGATTGTTCAGTTATCAGCTGGCACAAATGGACATAACCAAGACCAATATTCTTCTATCAATTAAATTCGTCAATGTGCTGATTTATCATTTATCAAATCAACATTTCATTTTGTGATCCCACGAATCTATGCCCATTATTAAATTTCATTATCCAATTCAACTTTGTCTCACAAAACTCTAATTTTTCCACTTTGAAAGGAAGGAATTTGTGGCGATCATAAACAACCATCAAACAGAATATTTTAACAAATTTTAACCATAGATTAGCCAAACAGATAACTTTTTTGCCAACATTTTCTCACTTTGATGCTCTTTTCCTTTTGTCCACATTTTCCATTTCCATCAAATTACCTATGGGATTCAACTTTAAATAAAGCCACATTCCTCCGTCCCACCTCAACATCCCATTTCAGTCACCATTTTTTACTTGAAATATTTTGCTTCCATTCATTTTCCTATTTTTGTTGATTCCCATTCCAATTTGGATGGAAATGGAATCATTTCACTAAATATTTTTGATACTTATCGGCTTAGTATCCACTTTTTGTTGAGAAGGGGAAAAGTGAAGTCATCAGGATTAGGATTTAGGTTAATTGGCGGTCATTCAGGGATAGGATTTCGTCTTAGATAAACCAATATAGGACCCTAACCCTAATCCTTATGACCCAAAGATTGGACCATTCACTTTTTCCCTTCTAAATAAAAAAGAGGATATAGTACAAAGCCGACAAGTACCTATTTTTCTCCTTTTTTAATTCATCTTAAATTCCAAAATTACAGAATCCAATTCCCCAATCCCCGATTCTCAATGTTCTTCCCAATTTTTCTTTTTGCCATTCTTTTCACCAGTGCCATTGCTGGAGGCATCATTCAACCGCGCAGCACAATTGGCCACGAGAATGGGCCAGAAGAAGGCGGAAATGGAACAACCAAAATGGTGAATGTGCAGCCGGTCGAGATGGTGAATGTGACTGGTGCAAAGCATGACAATGTTTTGGGTAAGAATATGGGAAAATTAAAAAATGGGAATTAATTTGGAGGAAATAATCCATTTATTGTATTTATTCTTTTAATACCCTATGGGGAATTATTTTCTAACAGCTCAAAAATTGGTAAAATTTGGGCTCTAATTTCTTAATTTTGTGGATCTTTTTGCACAAATATTAGCGGATTTTGTAGAGCTTTAGGGAAAAAATGCAATAAAAATTATATTTAATGTCCCTCAAAATCGAGGGGCAATTATGGTAGTTAATTGAAAGAGTATAAGTGTACGGTATTATTTTCTTTTCTTCGTGGAAAAATGTCAAAAATACTTTAAATTTTGATAAATTTTTAATGGAAAATTAATTTTTTAGATGATTCGTCAGGCGGAAATGGAACCCAAAAATTTTTAATGAAAATTAATTTTCAGCAGATGAACTCAATTCATCCGTTATGGCCATTTTGAGCGATGAGGATGCTTTCGGAAATGGTCGTGACAAGCGCCATACAAAAATTGACCCGGAGGCACTTCAACGTAAGAATGGGGAGTCATTGCAGACAATGAATAATTTAATTACAAATTTTAGGTCAAAATATTCTGGACGAAAAAATTATGGCCAATTTTTTTGCTGTCACCAAATGGGAAGATCTTTTGAAGGAACCAGCTGAAAAGAATTCGACCAATAATCGACTCAAACGGGAAATTGGTGGTGAAGGCGATCAAAATGTTGGCCTGCGAGAATTGCTTGAGGTTTGAATAAATGTGCTAAATATGTCCTTATCTAGGGCTAAATTGGTTTGGAGCGAGAATTGGGCCTAGGCTCTCGCCCCGAACTTCCGCCGTAGGCTTAATAAGCTTCTAGTGGCCCAAAAACGGGTTATAGATTTGAGAGGGAAGGAACCTTTAAATTATTATTTATCAGTTGTACCTTGTACTAAAAAATTTGATAGAACTAGAGTAGTTCAAAGTCGGTTTTAAACTGGGATTTTCGCAAAATCCGGTTTTCGGTTTTAGGAAAATGTCGGTTTTCGGTTTCTCCTATTCTCTGTTTAGAGCAAAAATTCCCAATTTCGCTTTTAAATTTCATTGATTTTCTGAAATCGGAAACCAATTTTGAATTACTCTAAATAGAATTCCGCAAAAAGTGAACATTTCATAGAGAAAAAATTGTTTAAAAGTGGGGGCTTGGAGCAATATTTGATTGATGATTATAGGTAAAAATGGGTGGCAAAAGTGGGGATACAGTAGGTAAAAAGACTTTTAGGCATTATTGACGTTGACAGAATTATTATTTTTGATTTTTTAGCACAAATTGCTTTTTGGCAAATGCATTTCCCTTTGGGAACACAATTTTGCGGTGGTGGCCAGCGCAATCAATGCCAAAAAGGATGGAACCTTCGATTTGTTTTGCCCCAAATCACAAATTGGTTATTTTAATTTGAATAATTTCAATATTAATTTTCCACAATTCAGTCTGGTATTATGGCAAGATCAATGAGATCAGACAATTGGCCAAGGAAGCTAACACAATTTGCCGTGTCTCTCTTTTGCCTTTGATTGTGGCCGTCGAGGTCGCCGAAACAAACCAATTCCTCGATGTCATCAAATTGGTCTATGCGGAATTTGAAAGTGGATATGGGAGAATTAAAGCAAAAATTGAAGTGGTTTTTGGCGCATTCAATGAGGAATTTGAAGATTTCCGCAAGGAATATGATTTGCCAATGCCATTTGGAATTGGAGATGAAGATGAAGAATAAGATGAATGTGGAGGAAGGGAAATTAATTCAAATTTAAATCAGAAATTAATCAAAACGAATTTGAATGAATATCACAATATTTTTAAAAATGATTTATGCAATTTTAAAAATGCCATCAATAAATCCAATTTAATTTTCATTTTTATTTTCTATTAAATTCAATATTCCCATTTTCCTCAATTCGTTATCCAATTCATTCTGGTTCTATGGCAAAATGAACGAGATCGAGGGATCGGCTTTTGTAGCGAACATTTTTTTCTTTTTTGTTGAAATTACACCTTTGATTCTGGCGGCAAAAACAAGCGTATTAAGCAGCAAGGAATATGGTATGCCTGGAGGAACAATGCCAGAATGAGGAGAATTGGATAAAGTATATGAAAGATGGCGGAAAAGAATTTCATTTTTAAATCAAAAATTAATCAAAATTCATTTATGAATTAAAATATTCGATATTCGAATCACAATTTTTTAGAAATAATTTAAGCCAATCTAATAAATATTTTAATATGCGTTGAATAAATCCTAGTATAATTTACATTTATTTTCCATTTTAAATTCAATTTCCCCCTTTTTTGACTCATTAATCATTTTATTCCTTTTTCCCCAAAACACCGATGAGCGTCATTGGCATTGGCAAAAGTGGGTAGAAGGGGTATTTGTTTAAAAAAGAGGGGCGAACAAGTCGTCAAAAAAAGTCAGCTGATGCTGCAAATTTTGTGAATGGGCCAAATGTTGGAAAAAGTAAGCCATCCAGCAGAAAAGAGGATGGCATTTGCTTTTCCTCCTATTTCTTTAATATGTGCACTTTTTGGCCATTAAATATTATTCAATGCTCAGAGTTCATTTAAGCCAATAATTTTGCGATTCAATTTAATCCCTTCCATAATTTTCTCTTTTGTATTGTTGAATTATTTTGAAGAATGTTTCGAAAATGGCTAAGGATTAAGGAATAAGCCAAATTTCCTTCCTTTTTACTTTCATATAATAGAGGGAACAAATGAATGTTAGGCCATTGGCTAAAGTCTATCTGTGTTCGTGCCTTCGTCAAAAAAACATGTTTACGAGAAGGAGAAATAGCAAATTTGATTAGGAAAAGTGGCCATTAATAAGAGGACTCCAAAATTAATTGAATATTCACTCTCTCATTATGCCATCTTAAAATAATTCATAATAACTCAATCAGAAAGAAAAAAGATGTGTTTTTTTGTATATAAAGTCCGCCTGTTTTTTTCGAAAAAATAAATTAAATTAATCCGCCTATTTTGCACTAAATAATTCCGCCTATTTTGCACTAAATAATTCCGCCTGTTTTGCACTAAATAATTCCGCCTATTTTGCACTAAATAATTCCGCCTATTTTGCACTAAATAATTCCGCCTATTTTGCACTAAATAATTCCGCCTGTTTTGCACTAAATAATTCCGCCTGTTTTGCACTAAATAATTCCGCCTGTTTTGCACTAAATAATTCCGCCTATTTTGCACTAAATAATTCCGCCTGTTTTGCACTAAATAATTCCGCCTGTTTTGCACTAAATAATTCCGCCTGTTTTGCATTAAATAATTCCGCCTGTTTTGCACTAAATAATTCCGCCTGTTTTGCATTAAATAATTCCGCTTATTTGCCCCTACCAATTAAATCTCTTAAAACTTAAGGGTATTTATTTAAATCGATCTTTTTTTCATATTTAATATGTCATTTGCCTAAATTAAAATGAATATATTATTTCTGGCCCAATTCTTTGGCTTCCATCCTATTTAATTTGACTCTAAATTATCTACCATTTTGTCAAATTTTTGTGCTATTGTCCTTTTTCCCCATTTCTGTCCATATTTCTCCTCAATGCCAATTGTCCAATTGGCCATTGGTCATCTATTCCAAACACATTATTTCCCCATTCGATAGTCCATCTTCCTTTCATTCATTCATTCGCATTCATTGTGGCCAAATTTAATCCCCAAAGGAAAAGGCTGTCCAAGGAAGTGTGTCTGTCGGATCCAATTTCATTTTGGCCATTTTGGCCATTTGAAAGCAAAAGCCCTCATTCCCTGCCCCGGCTTGGCCATTTTGTGCTGGCATTCTTTCTCTTTCAATGAAATGTTGACTATTCGTGCCGACTTCATCCTTACGCTTTTTTCTTTCGACTTTAGCCCCTTAAGGGTCATTCATAAATATTTACTACAGAAAAATTGCAAAAACAAACTTTCTCAAAGGGTAATATTATTTTTAGTCCATCAACTTTGAATTATTACAAAATAACTAAATCCTCATAATTCCATTTGATACAAATTCCATTCATTTCCTTAGCCTAATTTGTTATTCGGCCAAAGAATATTCCTACTACCACTACCCTCCAAATATAGTCAATGAATTCACAATTTGGCCAAGCAACCGTTTTTCGCTCATTCCTCCAATTCAATTGTTTATTCCTTTCTCAACAATTTTTAAATAATATTCTTGTCAAAAAATATGCCCATCTATTTTAGGAAAGAATTTAAAACAAATTGGCGATTTAAAAAGTTGTCAATCCTATATATAATTATAGTTATTATAAAAGTACAAAATAGGTTTAAAATTAAAAAGACCAAATCCCTTTTAAAAATTGGCCCATGTGACCATTCCCAAATTCAACTGATTCATTCAAATTCAAACATCAAAAAGAATGCAAAGTGGATTCCCCCTCACCATTTCTGGCCCTTCCTTCCCCTAAAGAAAAAGCAATTTCCTCTTTATTCATATTTTTATTTTACCTTCTCCTCTTTTGTGCCGCACTTTGTCCAATTCCTCTTATCCCCCATATTCCCTCTTTGCCAATTCTTTTCGTGCCAACATTCCTTCGCTCTGTTGACGCATTTGTGGCCAACAATGTGTGCCGCCTAGTCTTTTTGCCCAATCCCCTTGTCCGCCTATTTTTCATTGCTTTTTCCCCTTTTCCTCAATATGGCCACATTGCCTCCCATTCGGAGCATTGGCACATCCCTTCTCCTCTTCTTCCCTTCCATTGGCCAAGAATAAACGAAAAAAGGGCGCAAATGTATATTTCTTTGTCCCTACAAATCCCCCGTCCTACAAATTCCTTTAAAAGTAGAACAAAGCTTTCAAAATCGTCATTCCAAACTTTCCATTCTTAAAGGAGTCAATTTTATTCGAGGTCATCAGCGGAAATTGAATCGGAGCAAAAGAATGTACAAAATTGTGTTTATTTCGTCCCATCCCTTATTAGAATAGTCGGATTGCGTAAATCCGCCGCTATTGTTGAATTTGATTTGGAATGTTTTTTAATGAAATAAAAGTGTCCATTTCCCAGCAGAAGTTGCTGATGTACTCTCCTTCAAATCTACCCAAAAAAGAATTTGAATCCAATGCGATTACAGCAAAATGGTTTGAATTCCAACTTAGCTCTCGTCTAAACTTGGTATTTCCTTTGATTCAAATCAATTAATCCTCTATGAATATTACCATATTTGAAAATATTCTCCGAACTCTCTCATATTATTACAAAGTAGGCTAAATTAATTTAGTGCAAAATAGGCGAAATTTTAGTGCAAAACAGGCGGAATTATTTAGTGCAAAATAGGCGGAATTATTTAGTGCAAAATAGGCGGAATTATTTAGTGCAAAACAGGCTGAATTATTTAGTGCAAAACAGGCGGAATTATTTAGTGCAAAATAGGCGGAATTATTTAGTGCAAAACAGGCGGAATTATTTAGTGCAAATAGGCGGAATTATTTAGTGCAAATAGGCGGAATTATTTAGTGCAAATAGGCGGAATTATTTAGTGCAAATAGGCGGAATTATTTAGTGCAAATAGGCGGAATTATTTAGTGCAAAACAGGCGGAATTATTTAGTGCAAAACAGGCGGAATTATTTAGTGCAAAACAGGCGGAATTATTTAGTGCAAATAGGCGGAATTATTTAGTGCAAATAGGCGGAATTATTTAGTGCAAAACAGGCGGAATTATTTAGTGCAAAATAGGCGGAATTATTTAGTGCAAAACAGGCGGAATTATTTAGTGCAAATAGGCGGAATTATTTAGTGCAAAATAGGCGGAATTATTTAGTGCAAAACAGGCGGAATTATTTAGTGCAAATAGGCGGAATTATTTAGTGCAAAATAGGCGGAATTATTTAGTGCAAAACAGGCGGAATTATTTAGTGCAAAATAGGCGGAATTATTTAGTATATATCAATCCGCTTCTAATAAATTGCATTCAGTTATTTTTCACATTTTCCTTCATCACAAATTTTAGCTAATAATAAGTTAATAAATAATCCTTCCCAATCTCCAAATATTCCGTCAATATCGCCCTTCCTATTTTCCTGTTTGTTGTCCAATAAAAAATGTGCCCGGCGGTGTGTTGGCCATTTTCCCTCGCCACTCTTCCCAGCACATCTTCTCCCCACTTTCCATTTCTATTCCTCCCCATTTTTGCTGCCTTTTGGCGCCTCAAAAAGCGGATAAGCCGATAAAATTGGCCGCCTTCCCCTTATGTCCTTCTCTGCCATTTTTTCCCTTTGGGTGGCCAATGTTTTTGGCCATGGCTTCATTTTAACAATTGTCCAATTGGTTGATGGAATGGAGGATGGAGCATATGGAAAAAATATAAAACTCCATAAATAATAAAATTGATTTATTGCCAATAAAACAAATAAAATGGTATTGTCATTTATTTATGAAAAATATTAAAATATATTCAGAAAATTTTTTCGAATATTAACATAAAAATTATATTTAATATTATTAAAATTTTAAATAAATAAATTGAGAAGGAAATTCCTTATTCCATTCCAATGCCAAAAATAATCTTTGGCCAATATTCCGGGAAGTAATTTTGTAGCAAATTAACATTCTAATGATCCTTTTGTGCTATTTTGGCATGCCAAAAACCAAAGAACAAATGATTCCATGAAAAATGGGATGATCCGTTATTTTTGGTTGACTTCATTCCCCATATCCATGGGGAATTGTCAATTGTTCCATTCCTTCCAACAGACTGAAGCCATAAGCAATTTATTTATGCATTGACAAAGTTGGCAGCAAAAAACTCCTTAGGGAATGCCATCGGGAACATCTTCCATTTTTCCATTTTACTGAATATTTTCTGCCAATATCCTCTTTTTATTAGCCATAATTTCCAAAAATGACAATATGGATTAAATTTATCCATTGGCATTGGCATTCCAAATTGTGCCCAACCGAATATCTCATTTATCATATAATTTTTTTATCCAATTTGGTCGCTTCCTTTCCTAAAATATTCGTTGCCCATTTTTTGTTGCATTTTATTGGCATCCTCCAACAAAGTATTCAATTTTGGCCATATTTTGGCCTTATTCAAAATATCCTTCTCTCATTGGATTATCCAATTTTCACATCTTTTTGGCCTTGCCAATTCATTCTTTTCTCAACTCCATTTCCAATTCAGTACCCAAAATTGTGTGTCCCATTCCCATCCTCTCATTAGCACTTTTTGTGTCCTTCATTAAAGCCTCAATTCACGCGCAAACTACGCTTTTCCTTTTCATTTCCTAATTATTAGCCGCTTCTTCTTGTCCAAATTCTCACCCACACTCCATTTATTTATAATTTATTATATTTTTTCCTTCAAATTTTACTTCCATTTTCCCTATTTTCCACCTCTTCAATTCCATTCAAAATCACATGAAAATGAAAAGCTTCAAAATTGGGTTATTTAGCCAACACTTGTATTATTTCCTGGAAAATGTAAAGCATTTTTAATTGCTTGAAAAATACAAAAACAAAAATGAATAAATTGCTTTCAAATGGCCATTTTCCCATTTTGGCTAAAATTCCACTTTTTTTTTGCATGAATCTCAATCCCCCCCCCCCCCCCCCCCCCCCCTTCAATCCCTTCAATCCTTGCATTCCATTCATCTTACCAAAAAAAGAGTGCCCCGCAGGTTTCTTTTGTTTTCCCATAGCCAAAACCCAAAAAGAACAATGAAATAGGATTTGGAAAGCGACTATGCCTCCGTCAGAAATTTCATCTTCATTCAATCCTCAAATTTGACCAAACATCTCTTCAAAAAAGATTTTTGAAAATATTTATAATTATTTCTTTTGAAATCCCTCTTCATTAACAAATCCAATCCTTGTAGATTATTGAATTAAAAATAAATGGAGTGGGTGGGAATGGGAATTGGGCAATGATCTAATTGAATCTATTTTTGGCCCAATCAATCACAATATTCTTTCATTTATTTCATCAATCTTTGGCTCATGGCTTTTCATTTCTCCATTACCCCTCACTTTTACCTCAATTAATTTCCCAACATTTTCAATTCTTTCATTCACTTTTCTTTTCCTTTCAAAATCCATTTGACTCTCAATTAATAAAAAAAAGGAATTCCTTCCATTGGAATTTATTCATTCATCCATTTCCATTGAATTGGCCCCGTGTTCGGAAAACTGGTCAGTGAGGAAAGCTGGTCAGTGAGGAAAAATGGTCAGTGGAAGACTGGTCAGTACGGAAAACTGGTCAATGGGGAAAACTGGTCAGTACGGAAAACTGGGCAGTGGGGAAAACTGGTCAGTACGGTAAACTGGGCAGTGGAAAAGTGGTCAGTGGGTAATTTCTTTTTTAGGTAGACAAACCGTAAGTATTATACTTAAATCGATGCAATTCGGAAAGCTATGCATGAATCAAACCTTAATTTCCTATAATGGCTCGAAAATATACAAGTTAGAGCATTTTTAGACTCATTTCTTTACTGACCACTTTTCCACTGACCAGTTTACCGTACTGACCAGTTTTCCCCATTGACCAGTTTTCCGTACTGACCAGTCTTCCACTGACCATTTTTCCTCACTGACCAGCTTTCCTCACTGACCAGTTTTCCGGGAACCATTGGCCCACCCAAAAAATTGAACATAAAAATGGAAAAATGTGCAATCAGCCATGAAATCATAATTTTTAAATGGCATTTGGAACTCATCGAAAAAGGTGAAATTGGCAAATTTATTATGGCGCATTTTTTTGTGAAGGCCACGTCAATGGACGTCAATGTTTTTTAAAATGTTTTTTGCTGGAATGAATGGATGACCCAAGGGAAAGCAAAAAGTTCCCAAGGCATGGATGCCGACAATGAGGCTACTTTTGCCCTTTGTCCGTCCAATTTCCCCCATTCAAATTGCCAATTCCACCCTTTCTTTTGTTTTCCCCTTTTCCATTGCACAAAAGTTGGGAATCATCCATATATAAGGGCAAAAGAGTGGGATTTGTTTTTTGTTGGCCAAAAATAGAGCAAAATCGTAAAATTACCCTCATGATGGAAAAATAATGCGCGTAATCCACTCATAGAAATATGTAATTATTGATGAGCAAAAATTGGTAGCTAAATGGTGCCAAATTGTCAATATTATTTAAGCTTATTCTACATATCCAATTATTAATTCAACCACTGCAAATTTGCCAAAATGCCAGCCTTCATTATGCCATTAATCCACCCATAGGAACATGTAATTAAGGAACAAAAATTGCCAGCCTACAAAATACTAAATTGTCCATATTATTCCTGCTTTATATATACCAAATTATTAAATCAATCATCACATTCACCCAAAATGCCACCTTTGATGCCACACATATTATGCCCAATTTTCATCCTATTTCCACCAATGAAATACTTACGAAAAATGCAAAATATTTTTCGACCAAAAATTGATGAATTTTATGGCTTTAAATTAATTTTAATTCCATCAAATGATGCCAAATAATTCTCACCATTTTCTCATCCAATTAATATTTATATTCCCCTCCAAAGTTCATAAAAATATTTGATTGAAGAAAATTGTTCAAAATCTGTAAATTGTGTGAATATTTAAGGCCATTCGTTCCCATTTTCTCAAAAATTTTTCACACCCACGACATTTGTTTTCACTTATAAAAATTCCCAAAAATATTAAGCAAAAAAAGTAAACTAAACAAAAGAACATTCTACAACAAATTTAGCGGCAATATTTTTTTGTATTGCCCGAAAATGGAATCATCAAAGTCTCAAATGTTTTATGAGGACCCCAGAAATCGTTGCTGTTGTGGCATTCACGTTGTGGTAAGCAATATGGGCAAAGGGGATTTTAATTAAAATTAAATTAATTTAAATTAATAAAATTGACAAATTTAATATCAAAAAATATTATTTGTGTAATTTCCCTTTAGACTGGTGCCAATGTGATCGGCGGTTTTGGCGTCGTCATTTGTTTGTGCCTTTTGATCATTGCAATGGTCTATACCCGTTGGATGTTGGCATGTGGGCCAATGCTTTTCTGCTTCGTCTATGCCTCCATTTTTTACGCCTTCCACGCACGGAATACCCGATTCTATTGGCCATTCTTGATTATGAATGTTTGTTTCACTATATTGAAAATTCTCCTTTTTTGAATTATTTATCAAAATAAGAATTTAAGGATAAAGCTGTTTGGGAAGAGAATTGGGTCTAATAAGCTCTGGCGTCTGGCCTCGGGACTTAGCCGTGTCCTAAAGAAGGGGATAGGGATTAAAGTGGATGGAACTTGAATTTAATATTATTTATCTATCAGTTGGGCGTGAAAATAGAAGCATTAAAATGAACCACGAAAAGGACAATTGGGGAAGAAAAATGACAGGTTTAGGATTGAGGCAATATTTGATTGCTTGGGTAGCGGGCTGATCGGCAAAAAATGGGGTACTGTACATTGTACAGTAGGACAAATATGAAAGGCCCTTAGGCATTATTTGCATTGGCAAAAGTATTCAATGCCCAAGAAATATTGTAACAATTTTTACAATTACAAAAAGGAAATAGGTAATATATTAATTAATTCAAATTTCAATTTTACCAAGTAAATTTAATTAGTTTTAAATATTTTTCCCGAATTTTTCTTCCATCATTTCAATTTCAAATCTTTGCCCATTTTCAGGGTTTGACTGTGGCCATTGGTTCCGTCTACATTTTAATCCTGTTGGCCATGTTCCTCGTCAATCCGGATTTTTGGCAACGATATATGAACGAATTCACGGATTACCAATTTCAGGAGACCATTCACCGTAAGTCATTATGTGAAAATGATGTGGCCAAATTGGCCCAATTCCATATATGGGAGAATGGGAAAATGGGAAGAAAATTGGCACAATTTGGTGAGAATAAATGAATGAATATTTGATGGTGAATTCTGAGAATATGAAGACAAATAAATTGACAAATGGATGATTAAAAATAATTATGCTGAATATTGAATTAACGAAATGATTTTAAAACAAAGTGAAAATTAATTAAAATGAGTTTATTTAATTTCAGAAAAAGTTTAAACAATCAGACCTTTTCATAGATTAATGTTTTGTTAATTTGTACAACATCAATTAAATAAAGTTTTCGCGCCCGAATTTTGCTCGATGGTTAAGCAATATTTCAAGCCCTTTAGTATATGATAATTTATAGGGTATTTTGAAATTAAAATGATTGCATAACATAAATTTATGGTCAAAAGGAGGAAACTGCCCATAGGTCAATTTTACCACTTTTTTTCAAAACTTTGCCAATTTCCAATCAAATTTCTTAATTCTTTATATTAACTCATCATTAATTCCTAATCAAAGGGTATTAAATGGTACAAAATTTATAGTTTATATTTATTTTAAAATTGACCCAAATTTCGTATTATCCAAAATATTAAATTCTTTTTCCCATTTGCAGAATTTCCCCGGCTTGTCACTGCTGGCATTGCCTGCGTAATGCTAATTGTTCAAGTGATGAATATTTGGTTTGAGCTGGTCGTCTACAATGCATCCTCATTCATGCGAAGGGAACAACTCCGGGGAGGGGTCTACAAAGTTTAAAGCCACAGATTATTCTCATCCATCCTCCTTCCATTTTGCCAACTTCATTTTTGCGCAAGAAAAATTGGCCAAAAAAAAAACGTAAACAATTATTTGCCGGTGATTCCTGCCCTCTCAATATTAAAATAAAATCATCATAAAATAAAATATGACAACTTTAAAAATGGGCAAAAATAATTTAACAAAAAATAATTATTATTTTTAGAATATTTTTTCATCGATTTTTTTCATTATTTTTGCCCATTTTCCATTTTTTTTTGTCTCTTTCATTCATTGTTTCCAATGCCCATTTTTTTGTTTTTTCTTTGTAAATATAAATAAATAAATTTTGAACAATGAAAAGAATAAAAATGATGAAAAATATTTAAATTTGGAATTCCTAAATTTGTACCAAAATCAATCAATTAGGCCCACAAAAATGCTTAATTTAGATTTGCCCTATCATTTCTGTAGCTTATTAGCTGAACCAATTTCTTCACCTTTTTTTTGTCTAGTTTACTGATGAATAGAATGGATTTGCCTTCATCTCATTTTTTTCTGTTTTAGTGTGCCCCCTAATTCTACGTGGCCATCGTGGCCCCTTTTCCAAATATTAAATATTAGCTCAACTGCCTAATCAGCCCAAATTTCCCCACCTTCATCCAATTTGCGCCGTAGCTGCCGGAAAAAAAGGAAGGGGAACAATGGTGGGCCAAAATGGGGGAATTTGGTGAATTGAAAGGGGTCTGGTTGGTAATGGCCAAACCCATTCTCCCCACCTTCCCACTAATTCTTCCCCCTCATCTATTCCTCCAAAATCATTCATTTTATGCTGCTGGCCTTCTGGCTGCTGAATTTAGGGCCAATTCATCAAATAAAATTAAAAAATTACCAAAAAATGCCAAGTCAATATAAATATTATGAACTATATTCCATTGGATGCTTTACGAGTCGAACTGAGGTTGGCAAATTTTAATATTAATAAAATAGTAAAATGAGACTTCAACCAGAAAATCGATCCTTTTTCTTCCACATTTCATTCGAATCAAAATTTAAAAATTTATGAAAAATTCGCTTTGTCGAAATTAAAGTTATTTTATTATACTATAGTATATACTGTATACTATATACCGTATCCAGCATTAATCCATCTTAAAAAGCAAATTTACTTTGAAGCTATAAATTTCCCAAATATAAAAGGGCAAATCGCTTTGTTCTTTCCCTCAATTTTTGGGTTAACTATCGAAAAATATTTATTTTTATTTTTATTATTTTCTGCCATATTCATTTGAAACAGAATATAAAAATTAAAAAAATTCATTTTGTCAAAATTTAGATTATATATCTCCTCGATCCACTCTGCCTAAAAATGAGTCAATTAAACTGGCTAAAATTTACCCTTAAACTATAAATTTCCCAAAATATCCAAAGGCAAATTGTTTTTTTTTCCCTCAAATTTTCAAATTGAAAACACATTTTTGCATGTAATTCCCCTCATAAATCCGTTTTTAGCGTCTGGCTGTGAGTTTGGCTTTTGGCTCATTGTTGATGAATTCCGCCCTGTTTCTTGCCTCCCTCTCCTCGCCTCCTCTTTGGAGTGTTGGCCCACCAGCCCTATTCCATATGTGCGCTGCGCTCGGCCTCTTCTACGCTGGATGGGCCGATCAGCCGTCGTATTGTTGGCTTTTTCTCGTCATCAATGTAATAAAAATTTAAAAAAGTTTAAAAAAATAATAATAATAAAAACAAAAATAAGGGTTTCACCATTTTTGCCCTGGCTTTGGCCTTCATTGCCGCATTTTTGCTCGATTTGAACCCAAAATTGGCCAATCAATTGCAGAAGGCCGATTTGATGATGGGTCAATTAGATGATGGTACCGGTGAAATTCGTCAATTGGAATTGGGCCTACTTTGCCTCATTTCCTTCCAATGGATGGCCCAAGGCCTAATTTGGCACTATTATCGCTATTTGAAGCATCGAGTGGCAGAACAATTCTTCGACCACCGGGCATCACAATATCAACAAAAACGGCATGGTTCATTCCGCATTTCAACGCTGAAAAGACCACCCCAAATTATGACCACAAAAATTCAGAATGGAAAATGAATATGCCAAACATTGAGAATGGGGGGGGGGGGGGGGAGAAAAAGCTAGGATTTTTGTATTATTCGATTGTGGGTATTTCAATGATTAAGCACTTTGAATCAATTATTTGATGAATATATTGACATGAATATTCCGAGCTAATCAATCTGTTTTTTATCAATATATTTTTTACCATTTATTTAAATCTATTTTTATTCCGGTGCAACTTTTTTTGTTTCAATCTGTTTTCTTTAATGTTTATTCTATTCTATAATTTTTCTCCTTATTTCCATTTCAAACATTGATGATATTCCAAAGAAAAAGTAAAATAAACCTGTCATCTATTTAATTATAAAATAAAAATGTATAAAAAAATACTTTTCCACTGATCAATACACACAGAGTTTCTTCGCTTTGTTCTTAATAAACAAAAAATAATGTTCAAATTGAGAAAAGCTGCTGGACTGGATTTGTTGAGAGAAGGATTTGAGTGCGCAACAAACAAACGAGATATTCTTTTAGAAAGATAAATAAATGAAAAGGGAAGACACTCATCCAATAGAGAAGGAATTGGCCATTCCATCATTTTTATTGATTTTCTATTGAGATTTGGCCAATTTCATACAATTTTTCCGGATTTTCCTTTTCTAATTAAATATAGTTTAACTAAAAATGGAAATATTCTCGTTGGATTATTATTGTTTTATGACCTAAAAATGCGGAAAATGTGCAAAAGTTTAATCATTGCTTCCATCTGTTTCTGCTCCCATTCCCATCATTCCTTCAAGCAGCACTAATCCCGCTAATGGCCAATAAGAGACAATGTAAAAAGCGCCAAAAAGCAATCAAAACGGCGAGCAAAGGGGAAAAGGCCATCAAGGGAGTCTAAAGAGGGAAAGGGAATAAAATTGTGTACTTGGCCATTTCGTTGAAAAGTCAAAAATCGTCAAAATAATTTTGGCTTTTGGCCAAATATTTTTAGCTCATTTAATATTCTGTAAATTTAATTGAATATTTAATGAAATAAATATTTATTCCTCCAACAATCAATTTTAACGTCAATTTCGCAGGGCAAAAGCTCATTTTTTGCGCCATTTGGGATTTATATTTGCCCAAATGGGCTCTTGACATTCCTCCACTCTATCCCAATTCCCAATCCAAATTCACTCCCAATCCTCACACATATTCCCCATTGGCCCTAACAAACATTCATCCCATCGATTGGCCTTCGTTTTTCCCCTATGTATTTTCCCCATTCCCAACTAAACTGTTCCCCTTCACATTCCCCTTTTTCAAATAGCCGCGCATCAATAAGCAATGAGAGGGAAAAAGGGGGGACGAGTGGTTGGATACAAAACGGCTGGCACACACATTGATGACTTTAGGCCGAGGGGAGGGGACTGGAATGTGGGGATGACATTGGCATTTGGCACATTGGAGAGCATTGGGGGAGGGGACATATTTTCATTAGGCTCGAAAAAGTCGGGAATAGGGAATATAAGGGGATTGGGACTTGGGAGGGGAGTGAGGGGTAAAAGCAGCTGAAAAAGGCATAAAAAATGTCCAAAACCCCAAACTTTTTTGCCCTTCGCTTTTATAAATAATCTCTTTTGGACAAAAACATGATATTTAGTTCAGATCGAAGAAAATAACAAATAATATAAGGAAAAAACATTTTAGGGTGCCATCATTTTCCACTCTCAAATTTAATGCCCAAAAAACTCATTATTTTTTATTTGGCTTAATATTTGTCCAAATTTGGCCATAAATGCACTTTTCCTTCCCCATCATTTGGCCACTAAAATTGTGCGCACGCCGAATATTTGATGATGGCCCAATCCATTGACATTTATTTCCATTTTGGTGGCCCTTCAAAAACACTCATTTTTCCCTAAAAATATTTGCCCCAATCCATCCTCCAATTCAAATGTGCCCATTCCATCCTCTCATTTTTTCCAACATTTTTTGCATTTTATTCCGCGCTATTTTCCCCCATTGTGGAGAAGGTGTCAAATTTCCCTGACGGTTTGGCGGTGAATTTTAAGTGAATTTACTCTTCCCATCCATCCATCCACATTTGCTAGCGCGCGATGATTTTTGGCTACCTTCAATTGCGCCCACTTAAATTCAGGAAAATGCCCTTTGCTAAATAAAAAAGCCAAAAATTGGCATTAAAATGGTATTCGAAAATGGCCAAAATACGGCACTTAAAAAGGCGAAAAAGAATATTTTTTACCCACTGTTTTGGCTAATGGCATCGCATGGGAATTGTTTAGTCTGAAGTCCTCTTTTTGAAACAAAAATTGGCTCCATTTAGAGTGGATCCAATCCAAATAAGTAGGTCCTACCTTCAAGGAATTTGCATTTAAAATGTCCTCGGGGGTTTACTTCCTCCCTCCAAATTACCTTGACAGAAAATTGTCAAAACCCAAAAAATTGTCAAAAAATTCCCTCGCAAAAATAATTCCGGCAAAAATAATAATTACTGCCAAAAATTGATCATCCACTTTGAATATGGCCAGCTCCTCAGTGCGCAGTTTTTCCCGGCATCGTGCGCGCCAGCGAAAAGCGGCACAACAAGCTGCCGCAGCCGCTGCCGCCAAACAGCGTCGAAATGGCTCACCGTCGTCCCATCAAAAGGCTTTTCGTTCCCCCTCCTCTTCGCCCCATCATCATCATTTGAATTCCCCATTACTTTCGACTTCATCCAACAATTCAACCCCTCAACAGGCTCATCCACGGTGCCGGATCAATCCATCTTTCCAGCACAGTAGGCCTTCGTCCCAATCACCAGCCGCTGGTCGGCATCGTCAGACACTTCAATCGGCACGTTCCTCACCGCATCATTCCCCCGGGCATCATCAATTACGGCATCACCCGGATTTGAGTGCTTCCTTTTCTTTGCGTGCCGCCGCCGGCCTTCATCGACGAAGAAGTCAACAATTATTGGACGAGGAGGAACAAAGGCTATTCCCGCAAACTTTCCTCTATTTTAAACCGGACTTTTTGGCCATTGATCAAGGACTGATCAGTCAAATGGAGAATCGAAGCCGCATTCGGGTTTGTTTGAATTGTTGATTAGAGTAGGTCAATGTCGGTTTCGGTTTCAGAAAATTCATGAATTTAAAAGAAATAGGGAATTTTTATTCAAAATAACCGAAAATGAAAATGAGTTTTTGAAAAACTGAAAATTAAAATTTTAAAAAAATCGCAAACCAAAATTTTCCAAAAAACCAAAAAACAAAAGTTTTTGTTGAAAAAAAAAATTTAAATTTTTGAAAATCCAAAAACGATTTTTTAAAAATCGAAAACCATAGTTATTTGAAAACTAGAAGACCGATATTTTTTCCTAAACTGAAAACCATTTATTAAATTCTCGGTTTAAAACTGACTTCGAACTAGTCTAATTGTAGTCTAATTGTTATATTAAAAAGTATTTTAATTTATTATTTCATTTAAGCCTGTTCAATTGTTTGCGCCAAGTTCGTCCAATCCGAATATTCTCAAATTGAACAAAAATGGACTGAATGCCGTTTTGGGCCATGCTTCCATTGCAAATCGAAAAGTACATATTTAATTCCATTTCCATCTATAATTTCGCATTTATTTTAAGATTGTTTGCATTTCGGTCAGCGGGGCCTATCGAAAGGGGAAAAGTTTTTTGTTAAATTTTTTCCTCGATTATCTCTACAAATTGCAATACACACAAAAGAATGTTCGCTTGAGGAATTAAAAATAAAATAATTTATTTTAATTTCGAAGGAATTGGAATTGGAAGAATGGATTAGTGATGATGACATTGTCGAAGGATTCATGTTCAAATCGGGTCAAAAACGAAGCACAGTTGGCATTTGGATTTGGGCCGAGCCAATTCTCATTGATGTGCCCAATGGCGACAAATATGCAGTGCTTTTGGTAATAAAATGAATTTTTGATTAGAAAATATTAAACAAATGACTATTAAAAATGCCAATAATTGGGCATTAAGTGTATTGACTACAGGCTGGAGCTAAAATTATTCTCACATAATCTCAGATTCTAGACTATGTATAGACTCGAGAATAAGCTCATTCGATTCAGCAAGTCGATCTAGTTATTTTCAAACTGGTATGAATTTGGTCAGATTGACCATTTTTAAACCTAAACCAGTTTTGTTTAATACTTTTTCTAGGCTTTATTACCAGGCTGAAATTGAAATCTCTTCAAGAGTACTGTGAGTCGAATGAGCTTATTTTCCAGACTGTACTCTTTACTAGTGTAATTTTATTACTCGAATTGCCTATTAAGCATAAATGCCCAATTTGGCGAATTGCCAATTGATCAAGAATACATTAAAAATCATTCAAATAGCCAATTTCCTCTCTAAATCCATTTATCTAATCCATTATTTTAATAATTTCACAAAGATGGACACCCAAGGATGTTTTGATCAGCCAACATCATCCGCCACAAATCCAACATCCGGTCCATCCTCTTCATCCGCCTCATTGGCTGCCATTGGGAATGTGGCCAATAGCCCCTCGGGGGCAACAAATAACAACAATAATTCCTCGTCCACCTCCTCCTCCTCTTCCCCATCCAATCATCATATCCCTCATCCGGCGGTGTTGGCACTTTCCACAATGCTCAGTTCCGTTCAATGCCTGAATGTGGCCGAAACTATTCCGGAAGAGGCACTCAATTTGCTCACTTTCTTCACCGATTATGGCCGATTGGCCACTGGAGAGGCCAAAGATTTGGGCAAACCTTTTCAGGTGTGTTTTGATAAATGGTTGATTGATTATGGACGAAATATACGGATAAAATGTTATCGTATAAGTAAATTCTTTTAATTTACCATGGAAAATTATTTTTCGACCTCACAAAAATTGGGAAAATGTGGAGTCTAATTCCTTAATTTGTGGACATAATTGAACAAATTATAGCGAATGTACAGCTTTAGGGAATTAAGAAAATGCAATAAAAATTTTTTATTTCGTCCTACCAGAAGCTATGATTCCTCTAAATCGAGGATGGGGAATTAAAAGAGGTTATACGGTAATTAAAATATATATCTTACTTCTTACATCAATTTTGGGACTATACCATTTTGATTTTATCCCCCCGAATATAAATTAAAAGAGGGGAATAGAAAAGATGCAAAGAATGTGAGGAAATAGTGTGGAAATAAAATGATCCCTCCCTTCCCTTTCCATTTCCCTCAATTTGCTTCCCATCAAAATTTTTCTGCATAAATTCCTCCTTCCTATATAATCAACCTGTCACATCCGTCAATCAGTGGTGTTCTCTGGCTGGCGCCCTTTCCCCTTCCAAATTACAGCAGTGGTCTGTGAGTAACCTTTGGTTGCTTCAGGCAGGTCACTCCAGCGAAATCTGGAAAACAACTAAATATGCCGAAAAGCATTGCGGCTGCACTGCCCGCTTTGGATTTGGAGGGTTGCATATAATTGGGTTGGAGTCGGTCAAGAATGCCCCAATTTTTTTCATAATTTTTAATTTTATAAAACATATTAAATAATCGAGAATTCCTTGATTTATGGACATTTTTGAACAAATTATAGATGATTTAGTAGAGTTTTAGGAAACAAAGAAAATGCAATAAAAAATTTTTTAAGCTCACCCTGCTAGGGGGAGGAGCTATGGTTACTCAAATTCGAGACTGGGAAATTAATAGAGAGAAAGGGATTTTAAAAGAGGTTTTTCGGTAATTAAAATATTTGACCTGTGAATTAAATGGAATGAATTAATAACCGCAAATTTTCCACAATTTGGTTAAAAATGCACCTCAATTTATAAAAAAAACCCCAAAAAGAGGTTAGAATTATTATTTATTGGCCATAAAATCAATAATAATCCATTTGATATCAAAAAAATATCTCAATTAATTCCTTCCTAAATTATAAATTACAAAATATTTAGCGCCTCGCCTTCGTTCTGCGCGACTTCAAATTGTCGGATGAATTGATCTACGGGATTGAGGGTGGAAATCGGGTGCTGGAAAAAGTGCTCCGCCTTCCCGAGGGAACCGACAAAAGGGGGCCATTGTCAAAAGTGAATGAAGTGCGCAAAACAATTCGCCAATATTTTGAGCAGGGCGTCAGTTGTTGTGCGTTTTTAGGGCACTAAAAGGCAAAAATTTTTGGCCAATTTATTCAGATTTGATGCCTCATCCAGGGCCAAAAGTGGCTGATCAGAATTCTGGCTATCGAGGCCATGTTAAAGGCAAAATAATTGGACAAAATTGAAAATATTTATTTGAATTATTTCAGAAATAAAGCAACTATTTCGGGATGAGGTGAAAAGACTGGTCGAATCATTGGTGGGTCCAAATGTGATAAAAGCAAAAATGTTGAATGGAAAGCCGGTGACCGTCCGCAAATTTGTGGAATGCGTTCGGGTACGAAAATAATTATAAAATGAGTAGAATTTAATTTGCCGAAAAAACACAGAAGAAATTACCGAAAAATTATTGAAAATGCCGAAAAGTTTATAACGGTTTAATTGTTAGTCCTAGCCCCAAACCTTATAGCCAATCGATAAATCTTGTCGAAACGCATTGTGGTTTATAATTTGTCCTGGTTTGACCAAATTTAAAGGTATTAAACCATTCAAACCTTAGGTTTTGGTTCAAAACTATGTTAGAAAGAAATGGTTAAACCCATGATAAAATATATATCAATCGATGTGTTTTGATGAGATTTATTGAATGGTTATTAGGATTTGGTTGTCTAAGATAAACCCTAAACCGTTTAACCTTTTCGGCAATTTCAATAATCTTTTTAAGTAATTTCAATGTTTTTTCGACAAATTAAATATTTTCCATATAAAAAGAATAAATAAATCAAATTTACAGGAATATGCACGTATTTTTGACACATCCGAATTGCCGGAGCCCCGTTCCATTCTGAATGCCAACCTTCAGCTGGTTTACATTGAATATGCATTGGAAGCCAAATTGGCCTATTGTCGAGCAATGGATCGAACCACACGGTCATCCAGGATGATGGCCGAGAAAAAATTGTTGGAGGCCCATATAAAGCATGGAATAAAGGCATTGAACATTTACGATCGATGCCCAAAAATTGATAGTGGCGATGTGCGCAATTCGAATTTGGCACGTCTTCAAGAGGCAATCAATGTGAGGCGAACCCCGATCCTTCGCCGGAGGCCTAAGCCCCCAATGAACGGGATAGGGATAAAGGAAAACTTGACTTTAAATTACCGTAAATTCTCTTTTAATACCCCAAGGGGAATTATTTTTTAAAGTTTTTGAAAGTTTGGGAAAGATTGGTGAAAATAATACATTTCTCTCATCAAAATCCGTTCATCCCAACCAATTTTAAAGAATATAGGTATTTATTTTTAACAATTTTTTTGCATAGTTAATCCAGTTTATTTTCTGACTTTTTTTTCTGATATAAATTGGAATATTTTTTAATAATTCCATTCCACAAAAAGAGTTCTCTATTTAGATTTGGGATAGGGCATTAATAGAGTATTTTAGGGTGGAGGAATTATTAGAGACTATGGAATAGAAAGAGAATGTACGGTATTCTTTATTAATTTTGCGGAAAAATATGATAATAATATGAATGTGAAGGTTAAAACTTAAAAGTAAAAGGAGAGAACAGCAGCAGCAGGGAGGATTTTAAAAAGGCAGATTGGGGGCAATATTTGATTGATTGGGTGATGGCTGATGGGGTGATAGGCAAAAGGTGGGAGTACAGTAGGACAAATAGCAAAGGTCCTTAGGCATTATTGCCATTGACACATTTTTATTATAATTTATTATAATTTATTTTCATTTATTTTCATTTAATTGTTATAATTTATATCCTTTTATAGCATGAATTGGAACGTTATCAACGTTTGAATGAGGAAAAGCGAGTGACAACGTGCGCATCGGCAATGTTGGCCTGTGGCGATTCTCCCCTCTTTGGACTTGGGCTGGGCGGGGCCGCATCCGGTGCGGTGGCCGCCACCGTCGTCACCCTTCAAATGGGCGTTGTCAGGTGAATTTTGGCCATAATTAAAATATTTTTACTTTTTTAGTGCCGGCATTGTGGCCATTCCAGTCTCATTGACCGCACTTTTCGGCATTTGGGTGAGTTTTTATTTTTTAGTCCATTTTTCATTAATTTCTTCCATTTTAAGATGTATGTTACATTGAAGCCAACAGTCAAATCGTGCCTTGGCCTAGAAAAAGATGGTTGAAATTTTACAAAAAAGAATACAAAACAAAACAAATCCTTGAAAAAATTCACTTACAAATAAATTCATTTTTTATTCATACACACATTTTGTTTTGGCATAAAATTTATTGACCAATTAAAAAGAAGATATGGAAATGATTAAAATGGGGGAATATACTAAAGTAAGATTAATTTTTATTGGAAAAGGAGGATAAATTGGCAGGATTTTAGAAGGAAATGCAAATTAGAAGAAAAGGAAATTGATGCTGCCTGCTGCTGAAATATTTACATTTAAATTTAAAGGGCTGAATTTGGCATCAAGCAGTTCTATCGAAAATAAGCTCCTCTCTTTTATTCCCAAATTAAATGTTTTATAAATATTTCGATTTTGTAGAGACATTTAAAGACATATCCAAGTATGAATATTATTCATTCAATTCAAATTTTGGTCCTTTTCTTTGCTGCAATTTATTTGGTGGTGATTGAATCAAAAGGAGGGCATGAATTGGCCAAACTAAATGGAGTTAATCAAAATGTAAGGAAAAAACAATCCAAAATGAATAATTAAATATTAAGCATCATTCTCATCATCGAGTCCATCATCATCTTTATCGTAAACATTGACATTCTTCGGCTGGGAAACGGCTACAAAAGATCAAATGCCAAAATTGCCGTTGGAAAAATCAAAAATGTGAGCGAATATGAATGCGTTAAATAAATGGCATGAGAAATAAATAATTGATGCTTATTTTGCCTAATAATTAGTGAAATTATTTTAATCATTTATCCTTCGCTTGTTTTCTGAAATAATAAATTCCCCTGTTTTGCCCCAAACAAAAAATATTGCCCCAAAAATTCGATTTTCTCAAATGTCCAAATCAATAATGAATTGATAAAATCATAATTAAATAAAAATAATTTTAAATATTCAAATCAAAAAGGATGAATCTAAAATATTATGTGGAATTTAGGTATTTAAATAGTCAGATCAAAGAGGAATTTGTTGATATTATTTTAAAAAATGTGATTTCATATAATCCCAAAAATAATTAATTGTTCATCCTTATTATTCCCTTTTATTGTTTTGCCTCTTCATTTTTGTTCCCTGCTGATGTCCAAAACATTCAATGCGAAGAGGATGGCCCTGTTTTGCATGGAAATTCGATTTTGCCAATTTTGCAGTCGCCGAGTTCAATGTTGTGGAGGACCTAATATTTATATTTATTTTGTCTTATATTTTAAATCTTACCGAATTGGATTTGGCGCATTCTTTCAAAATGCTGGAAATGGCCTCCGAGGGGCCGGCGGCATTGGCATTGACAACAGCTGGGACCATTTCAGCTGGGACGGCACGTTGGATACGAGGGCGACCAACGGACTTCTGTTGATGGGAATAATAATTAACTACATTTAAAATCAATTTACTTTATGATACACTCACCTTATTAGCGGCATTTTGGGTCAATTCATTGGAGGTTTCATCCGGGACCAATTTATGCTGGCGGCGAACGCACTTCTGCTGGGAATAATCATTTTATTCAAAATCATTTATGGAACCCCCACTTTGGCTGACTCGATGATTTCGGCAAAGTCATCATATTCGGTATCATTATTGTTTGCCTGCTGGGGACGAGTGCGTTTTTTGCCGACAATGAAATTGCGCAAAATTCGCTTTGATCCTCTGCCATTGAATTGGCCAATATCAATTTTGGAAGCATTCGGCTTTGCCAATTTGGATTTGGCAGCGACTTTGACCGTTGTTTGATGCGCCAAAACCTTTGAAAATAAGAAAGATAATTAAAAATTCACCATTTTACCCTTGATTTCCTTTCAACTTCTTCGTGTGGATTGCCTTTACATTTCTTCATTTTATTTTGAATTAACTTGTAAAAATTCTTAATTGAAATAAATATTTAAATAAAAAGGAAAGAGAAGAATGGCCCGAGGCTTTGATCAATTTGATTGATTGGCTGGCGGAAAATGGAGATTGGAGAATTAAAAGTGTATGAAAATGGAAATTATTCCGCTTCTTTCCTACAAAATACCATCAATCCTCCCTTCCTTCATTTCTTCTTGGCCAATTCCCCCTTTGAGAATCCCAAAGTAAAATGGAGAGAAGGGCGTCGCCTTCGACGCGCTGACTGTGAATAAAATGAATAAAAATTATACCATCCAAATAGCCAAAGAGGCTGGTAGGAAATGGATGAGAATGAGAAGCAATGATAAATTTGGGGAATATTATTTGATTGAAGTAAATATATTGGGGTAAATTGAAAAATATAGCAATGTTGAAATCGAAATAAATAATATTAAAAATTAAAATGTCAAAGTCCCGTCATTAGGATTGCGCATTAAGTGGAAAAATATGCCGTTGGACAAATAATTGGATGGAATTTTAATATTTAATTATTTTTTCCATTTAATTATATAACATTTTTAACATTCCATTTGTTGCAATAATTTGCAGATTATTAAAAGATTAATCATCTCATCAAAAATGACCGCCCACACTTCAATCGGAATTCTTTTGAATTTTTCAACTCATCAAAGATATTCGAGGAAATAAAAAATTTTATTGAATATTTGGCCACATTCCATTACATTGTGAAAAAATTTACGGCTTTCCCTCACATCCATCCTCCACTCAACTAACTGGAAATATATAAAAAGAAGAGCAATTTATATAATAAAGCAAAAATTCCAAAGAATTTAAATTAAAATTTGAAGAAATTTGCCATTTAAAATGACCAAATTTGGAAATTATCTAATATTTTCCCTAATTTTCCTTCTCTACACCCATTCATCACTTCAATGCGGTCAAAATGAGTACGAAACCCGATGCTAATTCAAAATTATGCCATCAATTGGATGCAACTTGCCAACAAATTCCGGCCCCGGATTTATTTCGTCCAACTTGTCTTTGTTTCGCCTGCTTTTGCCAGCCCACTTGTCTTTGTTTGCCCGGATTTGTGCGGGAAAATGGTCAACCCGGCGCAAAATGCATTCTGTGGACCCAATGCAAGGGAAAATAATTTTGAAAGAGAATATTTGAATTTACGTTTCTGTTTTTTAATGTATTGGCCATAAATATTGAAATATTTTGAATAAAAACTAAATATTCAAATTTTAATTGATCTTTTTCCACAATAATTCTCTCCCTTCAAATTCAAAGTAATCTTATGAATGGAGGTATCTACAAATTTTCAAATAGAGCTTTCTGTAGTTTCAAGGATATTGATTATGAATTTAATCGTCCTTTGTTTACTTTATTATATTTTAACAAATGGGCAACCGACCATTTTTCAGAAAATTTTTAATTTTTCTGTTTCATTCTGGAACGTTTTAATTCTGATTTTTTGTTTAGATATTTTGTGTTTCTTTCCGGAAAGAAATTTTTTGTGTTGGAAATAGCCAGAAACCACCAATCAAACATCACAATTACAAAAAAATTATAGAGGGAAATGTCAAAAATTGCTGCTGGCATTAAAATATTCAACAATTCATTCTCTCTCATTGGGCAATCCATATAAATTCCAATTTCCAAACCTTTCGCATTTTTCTTATGGCCCATTCACATTCAATGAATTTTTTGTTCGACGAAATTGGGCCAACAATCCGTTGATCATTGGATTTCTCAGTAAATCGACTTTCCAAAAATATAGTTTAGGCTGCTTTAATTCATGAGAATTAAATTGGTTAAAACTGTCCATGCTTATTCATAATATGAGAAATCGGCAAAAATGTAATGAATTATTTTGTGCTCGAATATTTCATGTGAACATTCATCCAAAACACATATAAAAAAATTGGTGAACTACAAAATCCTTCATTATTATTCTAAAAAATTGTCTGCTGGTGCTGGAAACCTCTGACAAAAAAAATCTGAAATTCTCAAGGAATTCTTGTATATTTCCGGCTACAAAAACGATTTAATCCTCAATCAAATTTAAATTTAAATTTAAAATATATTTATAAATTTGATTAGAATACTGTACCAAAAAATGAACCCCACAAAATCGTCCCTCTTCATTTTCCTATTTTTGCCGGAATTTGCATTCTCTCCATTTTGGCAAGCCCATCGGTGTCGCGTCAAAATGTAAAGATAATTGGGGGAAATCTGAATTACCCCAAAAATACAGGAACCTTCTTCAACGACTGGATCGCCGGTTGGCGATGAAGATGGACCCGAATCGGATCAATTGCTTCTTCGAAAGCAAATGTTCCTGCACATCAACAGGTTGAATTTGACTATTAATTCATCGAAAATTCTGACCAAAATCATTCAATAGGAAGGCTCAAGCACTGCCAAACCACCTTCTGGCCCGGCTTCTGGCCAATTGAACATCTTCAAGCGAAATGTGCCGGAACGTGATCAAGAAGAAGAAGGGTCCACCACTGAGCAGTCATCTCCATCCGATCAGTGGCTATTTGTTTGCCCGCCGTCGTGCTGATGAGAAAAGAGGCGAGAAAGAAAAATTTAAAAATTCATTAAAAATTAAACGATCATGAATATTTCCTCGCCTTAATTTTTATTCATATAATCCTAAAATAAATTGAAGAGAGCATGTAAATTAATTCATTGTTCTTTTTTTCAATTACTTTTTTAATTCCATTGTCTCCTATCATTGATGATGAACTTTTATTGTTCTTCATATGGAATTGGCAGCTGGCAGGTGCTAAATGCAGTTTTGGGTCTATCAAGTTTTCTTTTTCACATCAGCACTTTTATTATCTTGAATGGAGGAAGCATTGAATTTAATTTATAAAAAGAATCCATATGGTGTAAAATGGGAAATTTGTAATTAATTTGCAATTCTGATTTTTTGTTATTTCATTACGGAAAGTTTTAATTCAACCTTTTTGCATTAAATAAATTCGCCTGTTTAGCACCAAATAATTCCGCCTGTTTTGCACTAAATAATTCCGCCTGTTTTGCACTAAATAATTCCTGTTTTGCACTAAATAAATTCGCCTGTTTAGCACCAAATAATTCCGCCTGTTTTGCACTAAATAAATTCGCCTGTTTAGCACCAAATAATTCCGCCTATTTTGCACTAAATAAATTCGCCTGTTTTGCACTAAATAATTCCGCCTATTTTGCACTAAATAATTCCGCCTGTTTTGCACTAAATAATTCCGCCTATTTTGCAATAAATAATTCCGCCTATTTTGCACTAAATAATTCCGCCTATTTTGCAATAAATAATTCCGCCTATTTTGCACTAAATAATTCCGCCTGTTTTGCACTAAATAATTCCGCCTATTTTGCACTAAATAATTCCGCCTATTTTGCAATAAATAATTCCGCCTATTTTGCACTAAATAATTCCGCCTGTTTTGCACTAAATAATTCCGCCTTTTTGCACTAAATAATTCCGCCTATTTTGCACTAAATAATTCCGCCTATTTTGCACTAAATAATTCCGCCTATTTTGCACTAAATAATTCCGCCTATTTTGCACTAAATAATTCCGCCTATTTTGCACTAAATAATTCCGCCTATTTTGCACTAAATAATTCCGCCTGTTTTGCACTAAATAATTCCGCCTGTTTTGCACTAAATAATTCCGCCTGTTTTGCACTGAATAATTCCGCCTACTGATCTCATTATTTCTCCACTCAACTCTAATAAATATGGTTTGCTGAATTTTTTAATATATATTTTTTCCATAAATTTCCTCAAAAAGCAACCGAAAATTCCCTCATTTGGAATCGATAGGGATCTTTTACAATGAAAAAGTGGAACGAATAATGTGAAGAACAAGTACACAGAAGATGGCCTTGATAATAGGCACAACGCACGGAGAGGAAAGCGGGAAATGGTCAAAATGTGAAATGGAGATGTGTCCTTGGCTCCTTCTGCCCCCTTGCCACTTGCCATTTACCGCTTTTGACTCGACACAAAACTGCGCATCTGTCCCGCTGTGTTTCTGCCTCTGCCGCCCCCCATTTTGAGGAGGCAAATGAGGAAATTTGGAGGAGGAGGGAAAAGGGGATTGGATTGCAATGCAACCATTCATTGTGTTGTGGAGGCCAAAGTGGGCAAGACCATTTCCCCTAATATATTTTTGCGCAGCAACTTCTTTGCTCCTCACCGATTGGTTCTTCTTTCTTCCTCATTCCCTTTCCCTCCCTCTTTTTATATTCATTTTCGGCATCAATCACCCAACCCCATCGGGCACCTTCCTCCTCCCTATATTCCCTTCATTTCTTCTACAATTCCTCCTATAAATTCAAATCTTATTTCCTTCTATAAAATTCAGAATCACTTCTTTTGTGCTGTAAAATGGTTCCTGGATTTATAGGTGGAATAAAAAGTTACAAAATGCCTACCCCTAAACAATGCAGAGACCGGTTTTAGATCCTAAACCTAATACCAATTTGTAGATATCATCGGGACGCTTGTTTTTACAAATAAATTTCTTATTAGTTTAAATCGAAACTGATCGAGTTAAACCCTTTAAACCATATTTCCAGTTTTGGCTTAAATACTATAATTTTTGGCCTAAACCTGATATTTTTTATACCATTCAATGCGTCTCGATGAGATATACAAATTGGTATAAGGTTTGTGGCGTCTAAAACCGGTTTCTGATTTATTAGAAGCCAAAAACTGCTTATAAGCATTTTGTAGGAGAGGCATTTTAAAGGGTTACCAAAAAGAGAGAATTGGATTCTTTCCTCCTATAAAATCGAGAATCACTTCTTTTATCCTCAAAATGGCCCAAATTTCTGAATTCTCTATCTTTTATGGCACATGAAATAAAAAAATGTTGGCATTGTCACAACAATAATCCTATTGAAGGAATATGGCAAATCCCCGTATACATTTCCTTCCATTCATTCGTTTTCGTCCCACATTTTCACCGTCATAAAAACATTCCCCTCTATTTTTTTTTATTTGAAAGGGCAAAAACACCACCCTAAATGTGTGCCCCACCCAACAACACATTTCACCATTCCACCCCAACAATCCATAAACCCATTTGCATTTCTTCTTCTTTTTCTGGACACATTCAGCAGCAAAAAAGGGGAAAGGATGGGGCGGAATGGACGGACGGACGGATAAATCATTGCGCCCCATCCCATCACCTCCTTCCCCTCCGGGGTTGGTGTCAGCTGCGCACAAAAACCGACAACAACACACCCAAATGGGTTGGAATGAATTGGAATGGGCGAAGAGCACAGCACATAGGCCCACAAATTCAACCACCCTCACATTCACCCTTATATTCCTTAAAAATTGAATTTATTTCCAAAGACCAGACATCGTCTCTAAATTTTTTAAAATTGGACTTCAATATTCCAGCATAAATTTTAAATTTCACTTCAAAACATTTATTTTTAATACTCTCATTCAAATGCAACAAAAATGAGGACGAATCGTTGCTCATCGGTGTTTTTTATTTGAAAAATAAAATGTGCTAAAAACATTTTGAAAAAACATCGATTTGCAGATTCGCTCTTTTTTTATTGTTGCTGCTAAATTCATCGACAAATCATCGACTATTAATCATCAAAATAAATTAAATAATTCGGCAAAAAAATTAAATTAATATTTCAGCAAAATAAAATTAATTTATTATTTTCCCAACATCCAAAAAATGACCAAAATCCTCAAACAAAAACAATGAGCGTAAATTTTGGTGGGATAAAATGGAAAGAAAAGAATTGGGTGAGCAAATTTTAGGACAAAGAAAAAGGCGGGGAGGGGACTTAAAAATGACGACAGGAATTTTTTTTTGATTAGTTCCGGAAGTGGACTGGCCCTTTTTGGGGAGTGGACAACGGCCACACATTGGGCGCTGGACGATGGCCGGCAACAAAGGCGAATATGGCGCAGAGGAAGATGGCCTAATTCCGGTTGACCAAAACAACAATCGGTAGTGGACGACCTGCTTTATTGCTGCTTTGGGCCACTTCCTTAAATTGAAGGAAATTTGACGGAAAACGTCAAATCATTTGCTTTGGTTGATGCCAAGTAAATTCTCCCTAATTCCTCACAAAAATAAAAGTAATTAAAAATATATTTTAGCAAAAGCCCAAAAGGCTCGAATAATGGCAATTGCATTTGGCTTCCTTCTATTGACCACCGTGATTGGCTCATTTTATGCAATTCCAATCCAACAGAATCAAAATCCAAATTTCCGGCAAATTTTTGTCCAATCAATCAGCAGCCCAGCATTGAATGGGCCAATCAAACATGTTGACCATTGCCCGCCATGTCCCGTACAACGATCATGCCCCCCAACCCAACCCCAATCTTGCCCACCATCCCCTCCTCCTTCAAATGCGGCATTGGCATCACCGCCAGTGGCAATGGTCGTTTCCGTGCCTTCTAGCATCAAAGTGGTCAAGCAATTTTCGCCGGGAGCAGCCATCACCGATCGAGGCGAACGATGCTGTTGTTGCTGCAAGTCTGTATTTCAAAATGGGGATATTCTTCTGATACTTATCGGTTATCAGTATCCACATTTTTCACGCTTAAAATCACTCTATATGAACCCCAAAATTGAAGGTTAATCATGATTTTTCAACGTTTACAATCATATATGAATATTGTAATAAAATAAGAAATATCAAAAAAATTTTCAAATGTGGAGACAAAGAGCCAATAAGTACCATTCTTTCCTGTCAAATTGAATCTTATTATCTGGGTTTGAAAATATATTTTAGTGGAAGTCGATAAAGTCTCGAAAAATTAAGTCGAATTGGCAGAGGTTAGATTTAAACAAACCAATAAAAGTAGAATAAGAAAAACTAATAAGAAAGTCAGAGTAGAACAGAGCGGTTATAAATAACAATAAATTCCGCATGGAGATATCAACCTCAAAAATGTATGGGGGAAAAAAGAGAATTTGCGATATAATCATTTTATGCTAATCTTTTAGTTTATTCTAATTAATATCATCACTTACTTTTCACGTAGGCCTTGCTGCTGTTGTTGTTGCAAGCCCTGTTGCTGTTGCTGCTGTAAACCGTGTTGTTGCTGCTGCTGTAAGCCATGTTGCTGCTGTTGCTGCAAACCGTGTTGCTGTTGTTGTTGTAAGCCCTGCTGTTGTTGCTGCTGCAAACCATGCTGCTGCTGTTGCTGTTCGTTTCGAACAAATGTTCCTTCCTTTACATTAATCTCCCCATATCCGTAGGCAAGCCATGTTGTTGCTGCTGCGGTCGCCGCCGTCGTTGGCGCCCCCTTCCCGGCCAAATGCGCAATCCAATGGTGAATCGAATCCAGCAACCAAGCACACAATTGGTGGCCACCCCAATCATCCTCCCAAATCCATTGGAAGGAAGAGATTGATGAAATGAATAATATGATTTCTGAATTCTGATACTGATTCACCCTTTATATTTTCTTACATTTTTTTTCATTTTTATCCCATAGGCATTGCCAAATATTTTTATGCTAATTTCGTATTTTTAATGAATAAATTTTTTTATAATTAACTTATTTTTCTAAATAGATTATTAATTAATTTTGGTATTTCTTTAAAAATGTAGAAAAATATTTCGGAATTTGAAATGCTAGTTTCTGAATAAAAGAAGTGTAAAAATATTTCAATATCTTGGAATTTATTTTGTGAATAAAAAGTAGTGTAAAAACATAAAAAAATAACCAGTCCAATTTGTGATTGATCCTATTCTAATTCAAATATCCAAATTTCCTCTTTTCCCATTACAAAGTGCAAACAAATTCATTCAAATCAGGAAAAATTGGCGACTGGTTTTTTGTAGAATTGGATCGAGAATTGGAGGAATAACAAATGAGTGACCAATTTTGGGAGTGGACAAAAACATTCGATAGAATGGAAGAATGCTTATTTAATGGCCAAAAAACTGGAAAATGAACAAAAAATAAAGAAAAGAACTTGATGGACATTGGGCGAATATTTAGGAAGAATATAACAATGGACAAAACAAAATAAAAAAAAACAATAATAAGATTTGGAAAACAAGATAAAACAACACAAAAGGGGGGTTCATCATTGCATGATTGAATGGTCAATTGGGCCAATTGTTATTGTTTTTGGGTTATTATTGTTTTTTTTCCTCTGACCCATTCGTACATTCATCCATCATCAATGTATTATTCGGCTCCATTCAATTGTTCTCAAGTCAATCCCATTGGCCATCTTACTATAAATTTGGACATTCTTTGCCAAATTCTACCGTCAATTTCCTCTATCGAAAATGCGGGTCACATCTTTCAGCATTTCTAATCTGCTACTTTTCCCAATTCTATTTTTCCATTTCACTGCTTTTGGCCATAAATTACAATGGAGAAGCAATCAAATTGAGCCGGCTCCACCAAATGTCAGCCAACAAATTGGTGGCGGCGTAATTGGCACACCAAAACCGGTGCAAGCGAATCATTCAATTGCCCTTTATTGCCCACTATGTGCCCCGGGGCCAAATCAATCAAAAGATCAGTTAGAATATGACAGGGAATGTACATTGAAAAAGAGGACATTGCCAAATGAACAATTTCGAATGCATAAATTCCCAATTAAAATTGGCAAAAAGAGGAGGAATTGTTGCTGTTGTAATCCATGCACAAGTACTTGCTGCTGTCCATGTTGCAAGTAAAATATTTGGGGGAAAACACTTTTAAATACATATTACTCTTAATCTAGGGCTAAAGTTGTTCGGGGCTAGAACTGGTCTAAGCTCCCAGTGACCCAAAAAATTGGATATGGATTTGAGGGGAAGAACCTTTAAATTATTTTTTATCTGTTGTGCGGAAAAATGTAATAAATGAAGGTCGTAAAAGGCAAAAGTGAACATTTTGGTGGAAAATGAGCACAGGTTTAAAAAGGCATATTGGGGCAATATTTGATTGATAGGAGGGTGACGAGGTGATTAGGCAGAAAGTGGTGGGGGTACAGTAGGATGAATATGAAATGTCCCTGGAATTATTGGCATTGACAAATGAATGCAATTTTCATAGTTGTCATTGGCCCTGTTGTGGGTGCAGTTGCCAATGCGGGTGTTGCAAAAAATGTTGCTGCTGTTGCTGTGAGTTTTACATTTACAAAATAATTTCAATTTTCTTACAATTTATTGAGATAAGTCAGTCGTCAGTCTATATTGCTTATTAGAAAATTATTTTAAAGTTTAAATCTATGAATTTGGCAAAAATTATTCAAAAAACCATTATTTAATCATTATATATTTTTTAAATATTTTGCCTCTCTAATTGAGAGTTTTTCGGTTCGAATTATTCAAATTTTTAATTCAAATTCAAAATGATTCCTTTACATTTAAAAATTTTCATAAAAGTTTAATTAATTAGTTAATCATTAATAAAATAATATATCCAATACCAATCAAATTTAATCCATTTTAATATTTTCCCATTTCATTTCCACAGGCAAACCTTGCTGTTGTTGCTGTAAGTCAACACAAACAATTTTCTAAATTCAACCAAATTATTATGATTTTCAGGCAAGTTTTGTTGTGATTGTGGCGGTGGAGGCCGTCGACGTCGTCGGCGCCGAAATTTGTCCAAAATTTTGAGAGAAAGTTTCTCTTTCCTTCGGCCCTACATTCGACGGAGCAGAAGGCAAATTGAATTCAACGGTGGAGGAGGTGATGGCCATTGGCATGGCGATGAGGAGGAACGCAAAAGAAGATGATAATTAAAATCACATTTGATCTTTTTAATTAAGCCATTCATTTTTATATTTTTGCAAAATTAAAATAAAAATAAAAAATATTTTATCAGAATTATACTTCCCTCTATAAAAAAATTTTACAAAATTTAAAAATTGAAAAATATTTTATAAGAATTATTTCCTTCTACAGAAATTTTACAAAATTAAAATAAAAATATTTAATGAAAATTATTATTTCGTTCTTTCAGGAATTTCAACAGCCTATTAGTCATTCTTGATGAATTGTTGGCCCATGATGTGCTGCCCTTTGGCCGTGCACTTTTTTCCTCTTGCATTGATCATCAACCAGCCTTCAACCCCCAGATTCCTTCAAGAATTCCCTCAATTCGAATTCGCTTAAATAATTTTTCCATTCAATGTTCATTCTCGGCTTAAACTAAAATAATATATTTCCTTTTTCAGCTAAGATTTCTTGGGTTTAAAATGCATTTGTTCTTCATTTTTGCTGCTTTTCTTCTTCTTTTACCCCAAAATGGTTCATCAAATTATTTCATTCCCAAAATTTTTGTATTAATTTCAGTCAATTTGTCGCCAATTGTTCACCACATTTTCAAAAGGGATTTCAGCCAGGATGATGTGCTAAAAGAATTAATGAAGGCATCAAATTAATTCATTTTAAATTCATTTATTAAATTTAGATGGAAGGAAATGGCACAAATATGTTGGAATTTTTGCGCCGTCGTAAAAGTGAAATATCCGCTTTTGGCTATTCCATCGCTAACACATATTTATCAGCCGATACTAATTCAAAATTTATTAGCCAATCAGTTGGAGACAATATTCCAGGTAAATTCTGCCTATTGGAATATTCCACCAAAATTCATTTTAATTGCAGAACAATTCAAAACATTTTTTGGCCAAGGAAATGACCATTTGGCGAATCAAATGGAAAAGGAAGAGTATGTGATATTGACATTAAATTCACAAAAAATAATATAGTCTTCAATGCTTTGAAAAATGCCTTGAAAAAATTGAGGAAAAAATGAAACAAAAAATGGGCATAAATGGCCTTCTGGATGAATTGGGCGGCGGAATTGCCAATTCAAATTTTTTTGGTGGAAAATTGGCAAAAATGAATTGCAGGTGGAAAATAAATAAAATTTATTTATTTTAAAATTATTAATTAAAGTGATGAAATTGATGGACGTATTTGTATTGCGGATTGCCGTCAAAAATCCAGCAAATTTGGCGGCACAATTTTCCTCCAATTTCAGCAAGTACAATTGGATTGGTTCCTCAGGGAATATTGCCCAAATGTGGGGAATGATCAAATTGATGTGCTTCAAATATTGAATAGTTGCCGAATTTCTGAACGAATTTTTGAGATCACATTCAGTTATACATTCAAATTTGGGACAGAATACGTCAACCAATTCAACAAAGCTGATGAACAAAATGATGAGGCACAAAAATGCAGGTTGGACTATGGGAAGGACAAAAATGACATTGAGGAAAAAAGCAAATTTAGAAAATTAGAATGCTACTAATAAATAGATAAAGCATTCAAAAACATCATTTTAATTAATTGTTAGGCAGCATAAGCTTAATTATAATAATGCAAAACAGGCGGAATTATTTAGTGCAAAACAGGCGGAATTATTTAGTGCAAAACAGGCGGAATTATTTAGTGCAAAATAGGCGGAATTATTTAGTGCAAAATAGGCGGAATTATTTAGTGCAAAACAGGCGGAATTATTTAGTGCAAAACAGGCGGAATTATTTAGTGCAAAACAGGCGGAATTATTTAGTGCAAAACAGGCGGAATTATTTAGTGCAAAATAGGCGGAATTATTTAGTGCAAAATAGGCGGAATTATTTAGTGCAAAACAGGCGGAATTATTTAGTGCAAAACAGGCGGAATTATTTAGTGCAAAACAGGCGGAATTATTTAGTGCAAAATAGGCGGAATTATTTAGTGCAAAATAGGCGGAATTATTTAGTGCAAAACAGGCGGAATTATTTAGTGCAAAACAGGCGGAATTATTTAGTGCAAAACAGGCGGAATTATTTAGTGCAAAATAGGCGGAATTATTTAGTGCAAAATAGGCGGAATTATTTAGTGCAAAACAGGCGGAATTATTTAGTGCAAAACAGGCGGAATTATTTAGTGCAAAATAGGCGGAATTATTTAGTGCAAAATAGGCGGAATTATTTAGTGCAAAACAGGCGGAATTATTTAGTGCAAAAAAGTAACCTAAACAAATTAGCGGAATAAAGTAATAATGTTATAACAATTTAAGGAAAAATTGTGGTAAGAAAATTATGCAAATATCAATGTTTTTTCCATTAATATTTTCAATTTATAAATTAATTTTTTTCTATTTTCAAATTCAGTGTCGTCAAAAAATATTTGATTGATGAATTTGGGAATTCATTTTCGTCAATTTGTGGAGATTCACGGCAAGTAAAATTATTGAAGCAAATGTTGCGAACAACGGCCGGTTATTTCCTTGCAAAAAACACTGAAGGCGCCATCATTCAACGGTCAATTTAATTCTATTTATGAATAATAATATTTTTATTAAATTAGATGCCCTAATATTTACACTGTTCAATGAGATGGTGGAAAACAAAATTAATTATTATGATTTGCAAATAAATTGATATAAAATTGATATATTTCTATCATTCATAAATAATTTAATAAATTATCATAAATAATTTAATAAATTATCATAAATAATTTAATAAATTATTTATTTCCATTTAATTTTTCCAAAACTTGAAAAATCGGAGGAAAAACTTGAAAAAATGAAGGACAAAGAAAATTTAGAAAAAGGGAATTATCAGAGATTGGCCAAAATGCGCGAAATATGGAAGAAAATTCGGAGGAGTATGGGGAAAATGTGGACAACGAGGACAATATAAACGAGGAGAAGGGAATTAATTGGGAAGGGAATTGTCCGAAATTTTTTTGTTGTTCTTCACGCAAAATTAATTCCTCTCCACATTGAAATGGACCAATCAAGGAAAATATCCAGTTATGGACGACAAAGTGATGGCCATAAAAATGGGCTAAAATCATAATTTGAAATTGTCCATTTTATTTGTTTCAATCTCAAAACAAATTGGTCCATTCCCTCGCCTCGACCCAATTCTTTGTGCCCATTCCCAAGTCCATCCAAATAAATGCGCACAAAATTGATCCAATTTTGCACATTTTCTCACATTTTTCCCAAAAAGATGTTCTTTTTGCTGCTGCCAATTTCCGCCATTTTCCTCCTCAACCCAATTTCGGGTATTCCCGTCCAACTTAGCCAAACTCCATCGCCCACTGGATTCATTTTTTTCCAACAACAACAAAATCCAGTGGCATTTGGCAAACTTCTCATTGGCCAACAATCCGCCTGTCCACCATGTCCTGTTACGCCCACACCATCCCCTCCAATTTTCTATTCGCCTCGACTACAAATTCCGGCGCCTCCAACTTTGACATCGCCTTGCCCGCCAATGTCGGCTACGGCATATGCACTCCAAAAGAGGGTAAAACGTGGATGCTGTTGTTGTTGCTGTGAGTCAATTTCCATTAATATATCTCATCAATTTCAATAATTTTAAGGCAAGCCATGTTGCTGCTGTTGTTGTTGTTAGTTTGTCTAATTTTACCTCTACGATCTTATGATATTTGAGGACAAGAAAATTAGGGATGAAGTAATTTAGTGTCGATGATGATAAGCTGCTGGGTTAATTTATATAAAGCACAAAATTAGCTAGAAAATTACTATAAAATCATTAACTAATATTTGGATATTTACAAAGTTTTTGTCAAAAAACGATCAAAAACACTAATTTAATTAAACCAATGGTTTTTGGCCATAACTCGCTTAATATACAATATTGGCCAATGCGTTTGAAATAATTTTGCAGCTAATTTCGTGACCATCAATAAAAAGCTTTATAAATTATCCTGCAACAGCGACACTAAATCGTCTCATCCTCAATTTTCGTACAACCATTTCTGCCGAAAGTTCTTTGGTTGATTTCCTTTTATTTTCACAGGTAAACCCTGTTGCTGTGGATGCGCATTGAATATTTGTGTGAAGCCATCCTGCTGCTGCAAATGTTGTCCAACTTGCCAATGCTGTATGCCCATTTCAATCCAATTTTCTATTTAAATTTTTGGCATTTTTAGGCACGGGCTATGGATGCAAAAAACGCCGAAAGCGTGCTCTGCCCCTTTCCCCACTGATTGAATCGATGCCAATGTTAACCAGACCATTTGGCGAAATGAAATGGCAAAAGAGGGGTTGAAGATGAAGAGAACAATGGATATGAAATGAATTGATAGGAATTTTGTCCAAAAAATCCAAATTATTTCCCTTTATATTAAATTTGCCTAGACTCTCACATTCAATATATTTTATTTATTTATAAATAATAATATTTTTATTTTATTTTGTAAATAAAGAAAATAAATTTTAAAAAGTAAAAGCAATTCAATCGACCGTATTCCAACCGTATTCCATCTATTAGTGACCCTAAGGTTACTAATTTTCAAAGCCGCAAAAATGATAACAATAAGATGGCACTAACATAAGAAATACAATAGAAATTTTGTTAAAAATTCATATTACCAAGAGATAGAATAGTTACTAATAGAGGAAATACGGTATATGAAGATTCAAATAAAAATTCTTCTTTATTCAAATTTTGGACTCAATTCAGAATAATATGAATCGATGAAAAGAATGAAGCAATGAATTTTTTAAAATAAAACATTTCTATATATTTTTATTCAATTTTAATTGTATAGAGATAAATTTCAAAAAAAATTTTGCAAAACAAATTTCCTATTAATTTTAATCATTATTTTTGTGCAAATTTCGATGATTCATTCATTTATTATAAATTTTGCCTTTGAGTTGATTGGTGGAATGGGAAGTGGGGAAAGGGGATGTCGAATTCGAGGCTTTCATCAAAAACCACATTTCATTTTGTATCATTTCTATTACCAAAAATTATTTTTAATTTGCTCATCAATTTGTTAAAAAATAATAATTTAATTTCAGCTATATCTAAATTCCCAACAATGACCAACAAAATTATTTTTATTTTTGTTGTTCTCTCTTTTTGGCATGACGAATGCAGTAAACAACCATGAATTGTCCAGCAATTTGGAGGAAATTGGTGGTGGTCTCAAAAGTGCCATTAATGGTGGCATTCGCTTCCTGCAAAATCTCATCAACCCACCAAATCCACCCCAATATCCTGCCCCGACATCAAATGGCGTTTATGTGTTTTTGCTTTTTATCATGGGTCTTATTGCTGTTGTGGTCTTCGTCTATTTCTACGACAAATGTAAATTATTTTTTGTTTATTCGATGACTGAAAATGAATTATATTATTTTGTATTATCCCTTCATTATTTTCAGATAGAAAGCAAAGAATCGCCAAAATGCAATGCCGATGCAGTCAATGCCGCCAATGTCACCGATGCCGATGCCACCAATGCCACCAATGCCACCAATGCTGATGCCGAGCATTACTGCTGTTGTTTGATGTGAGTGTGGATGGCATGAAGATAATGAATGAATGGGATGAAAAGAAAAACATTTGACATAATTTGGGCATTATTTAACTGAATATTTTTCCTTAAAATTTGAACCCATTTCCATCCATACAATAATAAATTTTGATTTTATTCTTAATTATTTAATTGCTGACGGCAATGGCACCGCTGTTGGGCACAATCATAAACATTTTTACTGTAAGAGCAAAATGGACATACATACGGGGAATAATTGTATACAAAATTTTGAAAAATAATTTTGTTCAAAAAAGGGCTAAAAATTAAGAATCCGAAATTTTGATCATCTTTTATTATGTATAACAGAAGTAATTATTTAATAATTTAAAACAATTGGAATTTTTTAAATCCTATTATACTAAAATGGAATTATTTTTGTTTAGAGAGTGTGCGAAATTATTTGAAAAAGAAAATTTTATTGTATTTTAAAATAAAATTTAGATGAATTAGCAATACTTATTGTTTATTGTGGCATTCATTTACAATTCCAATGATTAAATCGTAATAGGGGTGTATGTTTATTCTGTGTCATCCTTAAAAGAGAATATGGCAAAGGAAAACAAAGACTTTGATTATTGGCCAATAATTCGGTAAGAGGACAAATCATGAAAAATTAATGAATAAAAAAAATTTGGAGAGGAGGAAGGCAAAAGGCATCCTAGAATCAAGCACTTCTCTCAATGCCAATAATGCCTGAGACTTTTCTATTTGTCCTACTGTACCCCCACTTTTTTGTTTAATAATCCTGCTGTCACTCTATCAATCAAATATTGCTTCAATCTACCTTTTTTTAACCAGCAGCCCTTTTCCCCTCCTATCATCTTTTCGCCATTAATTATTCCCATTTTGCCGCACAATTGATAAATAATAGAGATCGGCCAAGGTAACCGAGCGAGATCTCGGACCGAGAATTTAGGAGATTCTTAGTAATTCTTGATCCATCCACAAAAAGGACCGAATCTCAGTTTACTCTTGGTTCCAGATCTCGGAAAATCTCGGCGAGATCTCTTCTCAATCCGATCTCCAAATTTTCCCTTATCCTTAGTCATATCCCATTGATTTGGCCGCTGGAGGTGCCCAGCTCTCACATTAAATCATTTTAACACTAGATTAGGACTAATAACTTCCAATGTCAATCCATAATGGGCTTCCATTTATTTCTTCCCTAAATATTAAATAGGTAAACATTTTCAAATTCTTCTTCGAATTCTCCCTTTTTTCTACCCATTTTCCATTGCCATTGCAGTTGACTCTGTTGGCCACAATTCGCTTTATGGCGGCCTTTAGCTTTGGTACACCATTCCATCGTTCCTTTCTCCATTTACCTTTTGAATTCATTTCTCCCTTCAAAAAATTGGCCAAATGGCCGATGGAATCGGTGCATTCTTTCGCATTTCCCTTTTCCTTGTTCAACTAGGGTGGTCGCATTTGTTGGGAAAATTAATTTAAAAGGAGGAAGCCATTGTCAAAAAGATGGCCATTTTTATTCTTTCATCCAAAAAATTATATTTGTCCCATGCTTAATTATGCATAGACATCCCATCATTTCCACTATAAATACCTATATTCCTCGGCACATCAATAATCCCAAAAACTACGGTACTTATAGGTGTCCATCTTTTTTGGTCAACTAAGAAAAAGTGAAGGTGACAGCTATGGGTCATCCGGTTTGAGGTTAGGGTCATTCAGGGATAAGTTTGTCATTTCATGGAAGCCTAATCCATAATAGGATCAAAAAAAAATTTGGAGAAAGATAAACGATAAGTACCAAAACTGTTGTCATAAAAACAATGTCAGAAGGAAGGATGTGCTTTTTCGAATGCCATCCATAATGATGATGTGGATGTGGACCAATCATCAAATACTTTCATTTTTTGTGGCCATTTGCGGAAAAGTGGTTGAAGCGGTTACGCTGATTTTATCTTCCACCTGCCTTTTTCCTATCCTTTTCCACAAACCGCATCCCCATTGGCTGTATTCATCATTCCCAATTTACATTCATCGATTAAATTTTGCCAATTCCCCCCTCCACCATATAAATTTGCCACTGACAATTATAATAAATTAGTGTTATCCCCCTTGCGCCCGTCAGGTTTTGGAAACAAAAAAATGAGTAAGGTTCCCCTTTTGGTTCATCCCCGAAAATTTAACCATTCTCGGAAATACACTACCCTGTCTCCCGAATACAGACACCCGATTTCCTCCATCCCCAAAAATCGTTCCCCCGGGCGTCGGGGGACAACCCAAGAATAAATGCGAAAAATAGATCCAGCCAACATTTTAATTGAAAAATATTGGATCAGCATTTATTTTTTCCCTCTTAATTAGCCCAAAATCCTATAAAATGGTTACAGCGATTCATCATTTCTTCAGGGAACTGACAAAAACGAAACAATGATTTTTTTTTAAATTTAAGGGAAAAAACAAAATTTAAAAATAGGTCAAACCCAATTTATGGCCATAAAAATTGAGATGAAAAAACATGTTTACGCCAAGTTCAATCCCTTTTATCCATTCATCCATTACCTATTTGATTGGTGCTCCATTTTCACATTTTCCCTAATGGTTCCGTTTTCCCCAACCTTCGGTTTACTCCTTTCGCCCCTACGCACCCACCCCCTACATTGTTCCTCTAGCCCTATTCTGATTGTTGAAAAAAAATGGTGAAAATGGAATACAGAACCATTTGAAAAAATGGGACATCCACCCCTTATATATTTACTGCAAAAGATTCCACAAAAGTGATTGCTTTGGGTTTTCAACAAAAAATTGAACATATCACCGACAATGATGGGTTATTAGAACATAAAGTGTCATGAAAATATGTCACTGAATTCATTCAATTTTAATTCTATCCTACCAATTCTCGGCAAATGGAAAAATATTAAGTCCAAATGTCACATTTCATTTATTTCCATCCTAAATAAAAATATATTCATTTTCAGTCAATTACCGATTTGCCAATGGCCAAAATTATTTTTGTTTTTCTTGTCCTATTTACTCTTTTTGGAATGGTTGAAAATGACTTAATGTCCGACTTGTCCGACTGGGCCAGGGAAATGGATGATCAGCAGGACATTTGGATTGCCATTTGCATTATCCTCATTATCGTCATCTTCATCAGTACGGCTTGCTGTTGTTGCATTTGGGGCATCTGCTGCTCTTGCTGCCTCAATATTGCTTTCATCTTTCACATTTTCTTCGGTAAATAATTTTTATCTAAAATAGTTACTATTTTTTGCCATTAAAAATGCCTTTTTATCAGAAACCAATTTTAGACCCTATAAACCTTAAATTAATTTGTATCGAGACGCATCGAATGATAAATAAAATGTCAGATTTTAACACAAAATTAAAGAGTTTAGAACCAAAAATTTTAAAATGGTTTAAACGGTTTAATACCTTTTAATTTTGACCAAACCATGACAAATTATATGCCAATCGATGCGTCTAGATGAGATTTACAAATTGGTATAAGGTTTGTAGGGTCTAAAACCAGTTTCTGATTAATTAGAAATCAAAAACTATTTTAATGGCAAAAAAATAAATTTTGTTGGCAAAAAAAGAATATTTAGTGGCAAAAATATTTATTTTTGAAAATGGTTTTCTGTCATACAAGCAGCCAATTCCAATTTGACGAAATGGCATAAATATCAATGTTTTAAATTACCCCGAATTATTTTTATTTATTCCACTATTCATTTGCAGATGCAATGGCCAAATACAAGAAAAAGGCTAAGGCTACCCGTGCACCCGATGGCGGAGCCAATTGTGCTTCAAATATGGACGGTGTGAAAGACGAAACGAATGTTTGAGAAGGCAGAATTGGCAAAAAGAATAAATTGATGAGATGGCCATATTTGAATTTAATTTGATTTAATTTTGAGATTATGAACACCAAAATTGCCATTATCATCATTCCATCTTTTTAACCCATCCGAAATATATTTAATTACATAAATTTGATTTCTCAATTCTATTTTTACATTCAATTAATTGATGAATTGGAATCGGAAATTAGGAAAAGAATTTACGGCAATTTTAATATTGCTGCTGGGCACAATCAAAGTAAAACAGAATCGGCATTCAGAGAATTATTTTAAAATTTTGTAATTAAATTCTTCAAATGGGAAAGATAAATTGAAAATTGAAACCCCAAAATTATGGGCACATATTGATTATTTTATTATGTAAATTCTCGCATTTCCCTCCAAATAATGGTTTGGACTTTCGGGTGAAGGGAATCCAAATCGGATTTGGAATCGGCAAACGGCAAGGTCAATTGAAACGGAGAAAGGAGGAGGTTACAAATTGATTCATTCATATTTTTATTAAAATATTATTTATATCAAAAATTAATTCACTCAAAAAAATAATCAAACTAAAAATTAATTCACCCAAAAAGGAAAACCCAACTTTAAATGTCAAAAAAATTAATTCACTCAAAAAAGAAAGAAAGCAAAACTTTAAATGTCCAAACTATTCAAAAATTCCGGTTGTGCGCCCATCAAAAATCAAAATACGAACAAAGAATGGTCCAATTTAAAAAGAAGAAGTGACTGTTTTGAACCCAAAATATTTTGTTGCGTCTTCAGAGACAGAATAAATAAATAATTTATTTATTCTTTTCTTTTTTCATTCTTGAAAAGTGTTCCATCCACACAAAATCCTCCAAAAAAAAAGGCATAAACCTCTTTTCATAGACTGTGTGGAATAAGCTGAAAAAACAACAAAAAATTTCCGCATTATTCTATTCATCCACAAATCCAAACAAATAATTTTCACTTTATTATAAAATCGTCAATTTCAGGGAAAAATGTACATAAATCAATGTTCATTTCTCTTCTTGTTAATATTTTTAATGGCCATCAATTTTGGATTTTGCACATTTTCGCCAAATTTTAGTGACTTTTTGGCACAAAGATTTGGCAAAGATGTGGAAGTGGATTTGGCCCGAAGGGATTTGGGACCGGCAGGAAGTTTTGGAGGAGGCCAACATTCGGCAGGGCAAAGGACACAACGGAGGCCGATTTTGATGGTCCATGGGTTGAGCACAATTGCAGGGGAGTATGAAAATTTGAGGCAATATTTCCTGTTGAATGGATATTCCGATGCTGAAGTTTATGCAACCACATATGCGCATGGGAAGCTGAATTGGACAAAGGATTCAATGGAATGCCGACATATTAAAAGGGTGGGCAAATAAAGGGAATTATTTGTTTCAATTAGTTTAAATTTTAATTTTTAAAGCATTTCAAAAATTTAATTTTTAATTAAAAAAATTCAAATTTTTATTTTAATTGATTTATTTAATTTTTGCAGGGTTTAATAAATCATAAACTAATAAGTTTGAAGACAAAAATGGTTTTAATTAAATGATTTTACTTTCAAATATAGGTTTAAAAGAAAATACATTAAGTTGAATGATATTTTTGGTATTGGATTGGATTTCTATTCCACTACTATAGCTCCAGCTTCCAATTTCTACTAAATTTCTGATTGAAATACCGTATTCTTTCTCATCTTTTGATTCAGCCTCAAGGAAAAAAATGTGTTCCCTCCATTTCAAATTGTTACCCCAAAACAAATGATTATTATTAATATTAGAAAGAGACATATTTTTCTTAGCCCATATATGGAAAATAACAAAAAGTTTAGAGTAAAAATAAAAAATTGAATATTAAAAAAACATTAAATAGTTTTTTACTTTTTTTCCCTCAAAATGATGACAATTTTACCATATTCTCATTTATTTTGCATTTGCAGTTTCGATTAATGCTGATGGCCATTTCGGAATATGCCGATTCTCAAATTGATGTCATTGGCTACAGTATGGGATCGCCGATTGCAAGAAAAGTGGGAAAAATCAAATCTATTTTCTTAAAATATTTTAAAGGCAATTCTCGGTGGTCGTTGTGTGGACACAGGCGAGGATTTGGGCCCAACATTAACCCATTTGGTACATTCATTCATTGGGGTGGCTGGCGCCAATCGAGATGCAGTTTATTTATGCAAAGTTTTCAATGGGAATGGCCCATGTAACAATTTGACCGGCATCAGTTGCCATTCAAGATTTTTTGACCATTTGAATTATGGAAATCCGTGAGCATAATTGAGAAATTTTTAAAAATAATTTTACATTGAATCTAATTTAAATGAGTCAAAATCTATTTTAAAAATCTCAATTTAGATCTTTTCTTATATTTCAGTGATCGATTTGAAGCAAGCAAAAAAATCTATACAATTTTCACAATGGCCGATGAAATTGTTGGCTACAGAGATTGTGATGGAATTTTGGTCAGCCCAATCCATGGTCAAGATTATGGAATAAAGGTGGAAAAAATGCCAATTCAATATTCAATCCCCCATTCATTTTTAGCTAATTGCCCACACTCATTTCACTGCCATTTTTCTAACATTCAAAGAACAATTGGATTTACTTTCGGGCCAATATGAACCTAAATTCAATGTGACAATCAATTGGGGCCAATTTTAATATTTTATTATTATACATATTTCTTTTCAGTCAAAATTTTGAATAAAATGTGCCAAATTAAAATTATATTAAAACAAATGGAATTAATTAGTGCAAAATAGGCGGAATTATTTAGTGCAAAATAGGCGGAATTATTTAGTGCAAAATAGGCGGAATTATTTAGTGCAAAACAGGCGGAATTATTTAGTGCAAAATAGGCGGAATTATTTAGTGCAAAATAGGCGGAATTATTTAGTGCAAATAGGCGGAATTATTTAGTGCAAAATAGGCGGAATTATTTAGTGCAAAATAGGCGGAATTATTTAGTGCAAAATAGGCGGAATTATTTAGTGCAAAACAGGCGGAATTATTTAGTGCAAAATAGGCGGAATTATTTAGTGCAAAATAGGCGGAATTATTTAGTGCAAAATAGGCGGAATTATTTAGTGCAAAATAGGAGGAATTATTTAGTGCAAAACAAGTGGATTTATTTATTAGTGCAAACAGGCTCATTTATTTTTCCAGCAAAAAAAGTGGATTTCAAACATTTATAATTTCTTTGAATTTTTAAATGTTTTTGCATAAATTTCCGATCCAAAATACTGATCAATTTCCCACTTAAATCCAAAATTAAATAAAATTTTCCCTCATTCTCACAAATCACTTTCCCACCGTTCACATTCCCTTCTCAAATCTATTTCACTAATTTCCTCGCAACTGTTTCCGGCAGTTCTTCTCCAGAAAATGCTTAAAAAAGATTCAGAACGCCCCACATCTCATCACCCACTCATTCATTCATTCCCTCTGATCTAGGAGGAAACTAGATCAACGAAAATTTATTCACCCCCAAGAAACATTGAAGGCATAGAAAACAACAAATTGACGTGTGAATATTGTGGGAAACATGAAGACAAAGGAGAAGGCAAAAAGATTGTGAAAATGTGTGGAATGAATGGGGAATGGGATGTTTGGGTTTAGGAGAGAAAGATATCGGCCCGAAACCCGGGCACATTATTGGTACCAGCTGTTAACCAAGGTGGGCAGAAAGTGAAGGAGGCAGCTTTTCTTTTCATCAATGTCGGCGCCCGAGGGGGGATTTGGCCCGAGGAATGAAAGTGAGAGGGCCTTTGGAAAATGATCGGCGGGTGGGAGTAATGCAAAATGGGGGAGGCCAAATAATCAATAGTGGGGCCAAAAGCACATCGGCAGAGATTTTTAGCAGCTAAACCTCCCGCCTTTTGGCCCCTTCCTTTTTGCCCTCTGTTAATCCTTCTGTGCCTGCTTAAATTTTAAAATTATTATTACAGATTGGCATGAAAATTATTAGTGAATAAATTATTTAATTTAAAATTAGAATGGACAGAATTTCGAGAAAACAACGGCAATTGGAACGAAAATATGATAATTTAAGGTAAAATAAAATACAGTAAAACCTCTTTTAATTCCCCACTTTCTAATCATTCCCCACCCTCAACTTTGAGGAATAATACCTCCTCTCAAAATGAATTTTAAAAATTTTTATTACATTTTTTAAATCTCTAAAGCTCTACAAAATACACTATGATTTTTTCAAAATATCCACAAATTAAATAGTTAGACCCCCAATTTTTCGAATTTTTGAAGGATTAAAAATAATTCCTCATGAAGAAATAAAAGAGGTTCTACGGTATTTAAATTTAATCAATATAAAACTAAAATGTATAGACGATATGCAGCGGAGGAGGAAAAATACAAAACATCCGCAACTTCATCCACATCAAAATCCACAACTTTGTCCCAATTATCCCTATCTTCCCAACAATCATCGGTGATTGGACGATCAACTTCGGCAAGGGCTGGCACATCTGCTGAAGAGCAACAACAACAAATTGATCAAGGCCTTCATCGGGCCCCATCCACGGCGGATGCTCGCAGTGTTTCGGCCGATCCCATCAAAAGATACCATAAAGATCTAAGCGGCGGCGAATCCCTTCGTTCCTACCCGGTTGTGATTGCAATCCAAGATTATTTGCCGGAACCGGGTAAATCACCGGAAGAGGCACTACCCTTGGATCAAGGTCAAATTGTGGAGGTTTTGGACAATAAGAATCCGGCCAGTTGGTTGGTTCGAACAAAGGTTTTCATACACAAATTTTTTCACAAAATGTGAATGTTTTAGGCTCAACCCCCACAGACTGGATGGGTGCCAGGCTCATATTTTGAGACCCCTTCCAAATATTACACCCAAAGGAGGACAACCCGAGAATTGATGGGTGTTGGGGAGGATGTGAGTTCCCAACAGCAAGCATTGATGAAAAGAGAGTAAGCACAAAATTTTGGGAATATTTAATGTCAATTTTGTACAGACAAGTTTACACGGAATTGCTAAAAACGGAGGAGGAATTTTGCCTGGAATTGCGCATGGCCATTGAACATTTTGTAAAGGCTTTGGATGCGGATGAGGCACCGCCCGAGGCAAAAGACCATAAAGAGCAATTGGTGCTGAATTTACCGGCAATGCACAATTTCCATGCAAAGTTGGGCCAAAATTAATGGCAAAATTTTATGGTTTGAAAATTTTAGTGTTCTGCTAAAAGGCCTTCAATATTATTCTGATGATCCGGGCAAAGTTGGCCAAACTTTTGTAAGGCTTGAAAGGGATTTTGAACAACACGTGGCATTCATGCGCGAATTGGAGAGTACCCTTCGAATGATCCAAGAAGTCCATGCAATTGGAGAATATTTAGAGGTATATTCATATTTGATTTGGCGATAAAAACATTAAAATGGCTAAAAACTTATAAAGGTATAATGATTTTTCCTAGACCCACAAAAACTTATTTACATTTCTTAAGAAGCGTCGATTGGTATATAATTTTCCATGATTAGATCAAAAATTAATGGTATTAAACCGTTTGAACTGATTTTTTAATATTTGGTTCAGAATTAATTTATAATTGGTTAAACCTAAACCAAATCGTTACCAGCGATGCGATTTAAAAGTGGTCTATCCATTGGTTATATGATTTGTGGATCTACAATAAAATATTGAACCCTTATAAACTGTTATATTCTTTGCGCTATTTTCATTATTCTTTTCACAATTTTCAATATTTTTTGCCATTTTAAATATTTTCCAATTAATAAGAAAATAAAAAATTATAAACTCTATTTAGAAAGTGAAATCAAAAAGTGGCCAAGTGTTGAGACCATTCACCGAATATTTACAATTAATTCCGGAAAGAGTGAGCAAATATGAAGGATTTTTCAGGGTAAATCAATTGGCACAATTTATTAATTATTTTTATTTTTAATTAAGGAAATTATCAAATATTCGACGAGAGCTGAACAAAATACTGATATTATGCAAAAGGCTCTGGAATTGGTTCAATCAATGCCAAAAAGGGCAAAAGAAATTGAATTCACCAAAAACATTTTGAACTACCCAGGCGATACTCGACGTCTTGGCAGAATTTATAGACATGTAAATTTGTGGAGGGAAATATTTTTAATTATGGAATAAATTATTTGATAGGAACTTTTTCAAGTTTGGGAAAATGATGAGGCCGAACCAACGGAGAAATATGTGTTCCTATTCAAGAATAAAATGATGCTCACTGATCGAGACAATCGACCCGATCCACCATTGTTCAAACATTATTCAACTATTCGGGCAAGTTTTTGGCTTAAATTTTAAGCAATTTTGGAATTTTGCTTTAGGGAATATATTTTTGTAAATAAATTAATTAAATTTTAATGAATTCGCTACAAATTTAGGGCCATAAAATTCTTAATTCAAAAATATTTTAATAATTTTTCATAATTTCATCTATTCTTTTTAATTATTCTTAACCTCAATCATATATTTTTAATATATTTTATTGGAATTGGATTAAAAATAAAAAAATCAATCTAAAATCTCATTTTATATTAAAAATTTAGATTTACATTCCAGGGAATATTTTAAGATATATATTGAATTTTTAATAAATTGGCAACAAATTTATGGTTTAATAATCTTTTTCTAATTTCCTCCCTTCTTTTTTAATTATTTTTTACCTTAATCATAATTTTATTTCAATATATTCTTCTGAAATTAGATTAAAATTTTGATATTCCCTAATAAGGGTATAAATGTCAAAACACATTTTTTTATTCTCTTATAGGTTGACAAATATACTGTAAGGCAGCATACGGTAGAGGAGGAGACAATCGTATTTCGACCAAATGAGCCCGGAGGATTGCCATCATTTCGGATGAAAGCAAAAGATTTTGAATCGCAAGAATTTGTGCGAAAAGCGTGGATAAAGGATATTTTGGAAATGCAACAAACAATTGGTGAGTGGAAGGAAGATGGAGAGGAGGAGGGAAAGGAGAATGGAATGCCATCGAATTGATGCAATGAATTGTGCCAAAGAGGGGTCGACCAGAAGAAATATTCATATTGTGGGTAGAAAAAATTAAATAGCCAAATTTGTTGCCAAATTAAATTGAAATCACCTTGCTGAATTGGAAATTTAGCCTAAAATTGCCATTGAATAAATTTTGAATAAAATAAATAAATTTAAATATTTGATATTATTATTGGCTGGGACAATTCAAAATCCTTTTTTGCACAATAATTTTAATTAATAGATTTTTAGGCTAAATTTCCAATTTTTTAGGTGTTCAATAGGAATACAAAAAAGCGGCCAAATTGCATAAAATTTACTAATAATTTTTTGTTAGCTAAAAATTGAAAAAAGGATTTTGAATTTACTCAGTTGGATTTTACATACTTTTTTGTTCAAAAATAGTTTATTTATTCTATTTTTACTCATTTTACACTTCTTTTTAGTCCATACATTTTAATCTTTTGCCCTCCATTCTATTGTTTTTACCAAACCAAAACCAACCAAAAACTCTTCTTCGATCCATTCACCCATTTCAAAAATCCCTTTGCTGCTTTTCTCCTCAATTATTTGCTTTCGGCTCATCAAGAATGTGCGTGGGATCTACTGCTGGATTGGACCAAATGGGCAAAAAGATGAGCTCATCTACAAGGGAAGGCCACTTAAAGGTCGCCCAAGAATTGAAGGATTGACGTAAGCTGATGGTGGCTAACCGGCTGGAAGAAGAAGAATATTAGCATCGATTGATTAGCACTTAGCAGTGTGCAAAATGAAGGATGATCATCGCTTTTTTTCGATGCTTGGAGAATTTTAAGTTAAGCCAAAACCAATGAAGGATACCATTCAAATTTTACAATATTTTCTTTTATTTTTCCATAAATTCCTCCATTTTCTCCCCCGAGGATTTGTCCAAATTCAGCTGCTGCAATTTTTGAAAAAGAAATGAAAATTGACAAATGCTTCATCCCCCTCCCCTTTCAATGAATGGACAACTGTGCCCTCCCCCACACAAAGAATTTACCTTATTTTATTCCAACATTTTTTCATTTCTCTCGCCTCTTTTCCAACAATTCTTTCCAATAAACTCCGTTTTTAGTTAGCAGCGGATCAAGCATTTTTAAAGGGATAAAGCTCCAAACCCCCACTCTGTTGGCCACAATTTAATCGATTGAATGGCAGCGCTGTGGACAGCATTGAGGCTCTCGATCGACTCAAATCCAACAAATCCGAAATCCCCCATTTGTTTCCGGCGTCCGCTTCTCTTCCTTCCATTATATCTTCCCAATTTCCCATCAGCAACATTTGTTCCCCTCTCCCTTCATCATTTTGGATTCCAAATCAGCTTTTCCTCTACCTTTTCTTATCCATCTTTTTCATGCCAATTTTTTGTCCATTACCTCGAAGGCATGATGAAGTGAAATTTGTTGGATGGCCACAGCAAAAGGCATCATTTTTACTTTTCCTTTTCTATTTTCTCTTCTCCTCAATTTTAAACTGCAAATTACTATATGGCCCTAATGCATTATCCACCCATCCAACTTTACGGAACAGCCACCCGTGGATTAGGCTTGACCCAATTTTTCCTCTGATCCATTCATTCTTTTGGCAATTGGAATCAACTTCAAAATAAATTTATTGATTCCATTTTATTCAATTGTTTTCCTAAAATGTTTTGATTATCAAAATCCTTTTTCATCATTTTAATTTTTTATTAAATTTAATTAAGCGAACAAAAACAGGGCGAGCGATTGAGAGCGAGGCGAGCAAAATACGAAGAATAAGCAGCATATTTATTAGAGGCTGCACTACATTTAGACAACAAATTATTTTACAAAAATATTAACCCGAAAATTATTATTTGAAATCGTTTGAACCACACGCGCAAAAATGGTTTTGCGTGTGATGTACGTGATTGAGTTGATGGAAGCGGAGGAGGGTGGCATTGAGCTGGTCGACCCCTCTTGGTGTAAGCAAATTCCACCTAATCTTTGGGGTGTTTTTCAGCAGCGGCATTGGCCGCCGACGATGACTCACTTTCATTGTCTTTGGCACCGGACATTGGCGCACATTTGGAACAACAACAAATTCCAATCCAAAGAGGGGAACCGTTGCAAAGGCGAGAAAGCAGTGTGCTCACGGTTGTGCCAGCCACACCAGCCGATGTGGATTTGACTTCGACGTCACGAAAAACGAGCAGTGCCCAATTCCTTGGTCCAATCTAAACCTAAAAACCCAGCAAAATTGCTGGCCTCTTATCCCCCATACTTTTTACTAGAATAAATCATTTTATTTTATTGCCTAATTTGCAGGTCCAGAGGAGGGCCCTCCCCGCAAAAAGGTCAAATCGCCGCCGGGCATTTCGCCCACCGGCTCCTCAACCTCGTTGTACAGCGGTGGAAGCAGTTCCATTGAATGGCAAACGACCGGTACTTCACTGGAAATGCAGGGCACCCGTGTCACCCGCACTCAATATGGTTTCCGAACATTGCAAGAGTCGTCGGCAAAAATGTGCCTAAAAGTCACCGGATTCCCGTTGCCTGATATTACTTGGCATGTTTTTGAGGGAATTGAAAATATTTAGAATTTAGAATAAAAACATTGATAAAAACATTAAAGAAATTTTCGAAAAAAAAAGTATTGAAAATGTCGAAAAGATTATAATAATTCGGAAGTTAATCCTAAACAGACCTTAATGTTTTTTAATGACGTCTTGTTAGGCGCCAACAATGCTTCTGTAATGTATTTAAATGATATTGATACCTATGCCTATGTTAGGTGTTATACGCAAACAAAAATCACATCAAAACGCATCATTGATTATGATTTGGGTTGTTTGTTTAACAATTCTTGCTTTTTGAACCAAAAATCAAAATAAATTTAAATAAACCATTTAATACCTTTTAGTTTTGACAAAGCCTAATAAAAATTATACACTAATTGGCGCTTCTTTATAAGATCTATCTTTTGGATATAAAGTTTGGTAGTCTGGACTGAATCGTTACAATCTTTTCGAGATTTTATTTTTTTTTCAACAAATTAAATAATTTTTTTGGGAATTGGTACCAATAGGTGAATATTTCCTGTAGGTATAAAGACAGTGTGCTAATCAAAGAAGACGAGAGGCATACATTCTACTCGGATGAAGATGGATATTTTGCCCTTACAATTGATCCGGTCAAAACGGATGACACCGGCCGATACACCTGCGTGGCCACAAATGAATATGGCCAAGCGAGCACTTCCGCCTTCTTTCGGGTGCTCAAAATGGAGAGGGAATCGGCACCGCCCAGTTTCAAGACAACTCTGAAGGACCAAAATTGCAAGGAGGGCGATGTGGTCGATTTTGAATGCAATGTACGGAAAAGGCATTTAATTTAATTAATATTAATTGATTCAAGGTTGATGGATGGCCAGAGCCGGAAATACTTTGGCTTGTCGATGAACAACCCCTTCGGCCATCCCAAGATTTTCGTATCCAATATGATGGCCAACAAACAAAGCTGGAAATCCGCGATGCCCAACCGGACGACACCGGTACATATGCGGTCAAAATTAGCAATGAATATGGAACAGCTGAGTCAAAATGTCAATTGAATGTTCAACCGGATCCGGACAAAAATCATGTGCCACCTGAATTTCAGGTGCGAATTATAGATTTAGGCCATATTCTTAAATTAATTAATGGAAAAAACTAATTACCTTAAAATATTCTATAAAAATATGCATTATAATTTTGATGGCCAAAAATCTAAGCTCTTAGGCAACCTATAAAGCATTAATTTATAGTCCATTCGATTCGTTATGGTCGATTTATTTGGGAAAATAATAATTTTTTCCAGATTTATTCAATTTTAAAAAACTTAAACCAGTCTAAAAAGTAAAAAACCCAAAGATTAATTTACCATAACTTTGGTTTAAAAACCGATTAAATCCATCAATTCTAAGGAAGGATCGATTCAAATGTAGAACAAAAATTTACAACAGAATATGCCGATTAGATTAGGCAACAATTTTATATTATAATTAAATAAAGGAAGAAAAGGAATGATATTTATTTTATTATTACTTTTTAGGCAGTTATTGAGGATGTGGATTGCAATGAAGGAGACACTGTAAAATTCAAAGCAATTTTGACTGGCGATCCAGACCCTGAAGTGATTTGGTATGTGAATGGTGTGCCATTGAGCCAATCCGAGAAGGTAATGAAGCCATAAAATATTGATTGATTTTGTTGCCAGATTAAATTCATCTGCGAGGATGGAATTTGCATTTTGACTATCAAAGATGTCAGTCGCCATTTTGATGGCACCGTAACCTGCCAGGGAAAGAATCGATTGGGTTCGGGCAGTTGCGAGGCCCGGCTTCGTGTCCGAGTGCCCCCGGTGCCACCACAATTCGAAAGGCCATTGGAAGACAGATTAATTACCGAAAATGGGGCAGTCATGTTCGAAGTGGATGTGATTGGATATCCGGAGGTTGAATTAATAATAAACAAATTTATTGAAATTCATTTTTGCAGCCAAAAGTGGAATTCTTCCTCAAAGGCCGCCCCTTGGTGAATGGCCAAAACGGGGTGGAAATCAAACAATTGGAGGGCAATTATCGAGTCACAATCCAAAATTGTCAAATTGACAAACATGATGGCGAAATAATGGCAAAAGCCATCAATGAACATGGACAGGCCGAAAGTAGGGCACGATTGACAGTGGAACAAGAAGAGGAGGAGAGTAGATGTGCCCCAACATTCATCAAAGACATTGAGGATCAGGTAAGGGATTGCCTAAATTTAGTGCCATTTATTATTCATTTAGGACAGTACCAATTTTAATGATTTTAATATCAAATTAAAGAGCAGACTTTTGGCTATTTAATTAATATTATTAATTTTATTTAAATTGGTTCAGAATTGTAAAAAAATCTGCTAAAAAACATTTAAAATGAGCTTTATAATGGGATTAGCGAAATGAAATTTTTATGAAAAAAAATTGGGGCATTCTTGACCGACTCCAACTCAATTATGCAACCCTTCCAAAAGCGAAACAATGGAACACGGGATGGCGTGGAATTTAGTTTATTGGCCAGATTACGCTGGGGCATCTGCAATTGAAAGGGGAAAGAGCGCCAGCCAAAGAACACCACTGACCGAATGAGCGAATTTTAGCCGATTATATAGGATAGAGGAATTTATCCGGTGAAAAGTTGATGGGAAGCAAATGGAAGGGCAAAGAAGGGGAAAAGAAGGGATCATTCCATTTCGCATTATTTCATAAATTCTTTTCATCTTTTCTATTGTCTGTTGATGGGAATGGGAAGCAAAACATTGGTTTTGAGTAATTCAATAATACTTGAACCAATCTAAATAAAAATTAATATCAATGAATAACCAAAAATCTGCTTTAAATATTAAATACCGAATAATCACTTTTAATTCCCCATAGAGAATTATTTTTCAAGCCTCAAAAATAGGAAAATTAATACGTCTGATTCCTTATTTATGGGCATTTTTAGACAAATTATGGCGAATTTTATAGAGCTTTAGTAAACTAAAAATGCATAAAAACATTTATAAACACTCTGTGCCACTGCCAATATCTATAGATCCTCAAGTTTATTAGAGGGTTGAGGACTAAAAGAGGTTATGCGGTAATTAAAATTGATTCAATCTTTGATGAATTATTATAAACGGCATTAATCTTGGTCAGGCTCCAAGTTAAACTATTCCAAATTAGAAATTGGGAAAGGATTTGGCCAAAAATGGCTTTATCACATTTACAGACTGTAAAACATGGCCAAGAGGCAACATTCGACACAGTTGTGAGGGGCACCCCAGTGCCAAATGTGAATTGGTTCTTGAATGGACAAAAATTGGATGCCCAAACACCGGGTGTCATTTCCATTCAAGCAAATGGAATTGAGCATAAAATTGTGCTGAATTCGGCGAATTGTGCTGGAATGGTGCTATGCAGGTGAAAAAAGAAATTATTTTTTCATTATTTTTTAATTAATTTTTAATTAATTTTTAAATTAATTTTTAATTCATTTTTAATTCATTTTTTATTAATTTTTAAATTAATTTTTAATTCATTTTTAATTCATTTTTTTATTAATTTTTAAATTAATTTTTAATTCATTTTTAATTCATTTTTTTATTAATTTTTGTTTAATTTTTAATTCATTTTTTATTAATTTTTTTAATCAATTTTTTATTTAATTTTTTTATTGTTATTTTTATTAATTTTTTATTAAAGAGCCGAAAATTCAATTGGTCGTTTTGAGACGAAAGCAAGGCTAATTGTGCTGCCAGCGGAAAAGCAAAAGCATGCGCCCGTATTCCGTCAACCACTTTTGGACAAAGCCGAAACTGAAGGAAATTCCACCGTTTTTGAGGTGACAGTCGATGCTGAACCAGCCGCCAAATTCCGATGGACTTTGAATGGACAGGAATTGAGGCAATCCGACAGAATTCATTTGCGCGAATTTGAAGGCAGTTCAAAGTTGGAAATGGACCAATGCCGGTGGGAATTATTTGATTATTTTAATGAAATAGAATTAATTTACATAAAAATTTTCGAGCCGAAATTTTTTATATATTAATTAACATGTCCATAAAGGCATAATTGTGTTCGAATTTAGGGTTAGGTAAGATTAAAATTTAGGATCAGGCAGAAAAATCTTAAAGTAGCTTTATTAGTCCTAATCTAGGGCCAAAATAGTTGACCTAGGCTCTCGCCTCTGGCATTCGCCCTAACCCTAAGGAATAGGGAAAGGGAAATTAGACTTTAATTTATATTATTTATTAATTGCCGAAAAATCTTATAATAATATTAATATGAAGGGAAACAAACATTAGGAGAGAAATAAGGTTGGGTTTAAAAGGCAAATTGGGGCAATATTTGATTTATAGTGTGACGGAGTGCTGGGGTGTAGGCAAAAAGTGGGAGTACAGTAGGACAAATATAAATTTCCTTTAGGCATTGATGGCATTGACAATAAAAAGGCCAAAGTATGCCGCCACAGAAAATATTAATTTTTCGACACTAAATTTTTATCTAAATTCTTTTCAATTTTATGTAAATTAATATACTTTTTTATTTTAATATATTTTGTTATAATTTTGAATAGAATTGAGGATGGTGGCATCATTGAATGCATGGCAATGAACAGCGAAGGCCAAGCAATGTCCAGCGCCAAATTCACAGTTAATCGAAAGGCAAAAGCGCCGGAATTCGACAAGAAACCGGGCACAGTCCAAGTGGAAAAAGGCGAACAAGCCGTGTTCGAAGCCTACGCCGATGCAATGCCACCACCCGAATATCAATGGTAAAAACAATTTAAAAAATGAAATTAATTATTTTCACCCATTTTAGGTCCATTGGTGGTCGCCGTGTTTTCCCCTCCACGGATGGAGCCAGAATTGAATTGAATGAACCAGCAGGCATTTGCCGGCTAATTATTGACACAAATAAAATTGGGGAAAGTGCACCAATTTTGGTGAATGTGACCAACAATTTGGGCTCGGATGAATGCAGTGGACGACTTATTGTGGTTAGTTTGCTTTTTGGATATTTAAATAGGCAGTTGGAATTTTTTAAAATTAACTTTTTTTAAATTTTTTATAAATTATTTTTGAACAAAATTGATCAAGTTGTTTTATACGAATTTCTAAAATTCAAATTTTCCAATGAAATTTATTATTTTTTTATTAAAAATATTTTAAAATTTGACAATTTAATTAAAAACATCTTTTTCCCCCAAATACCTCCTTTTCTCAATAAACTTTTAAATAAAATTTTTGATTTTTTTTTCAAAATCATAAAAATGAATGGAAGGCAACTCTCGGAGAATAAAATAATCATAATATTTTCAAAGTGAATTATCCATATAATAATATTTGATAATATAAAATTTTAGCCTTAAATAATAAGACCCATGCTCTCTGATTGTGATATTTAAAGCCTAAATCTATATTAACCTTAAAACTTCAATTTAATGTGATTTTAATAAAAAATATTAAATTTTCTCTTACATATGAACTGGAATTTGTGAACTGCTTTGCATTTCATTAATTTTTTTAATTTTGTAAAAAATAAAAATTCCAATTTTTGGTAATTGAGTTAAAAAGTATTTTTTGGGGAAAAAGGTTTTAGTTGAAGAAAAATTATCAATTATCACACTGATTGTGGGATGCTCAAATCCATTATTATTGTTCTTTAAGGTTGAACCATTGCCAGTACCTCCATTTAAGAAAAGTCGCCTATCCGAAGAGGAATCATCGGAAAGTCAAATCACCCAATTGCAAAATTTGCCCGGCGGAGAAACCGCAAAAATGGGCGAATATGCCGGCGAACCAATGGAGGGGGTGGAATTCCAACAGGCACAGGGCATTCCGGCCTTCAAAAAGGGATTGGAACAAATGTTGGAATGTGAACCGAATGGGGAATTGGTGGCGGAAGTGAAAGTTGATGGTGCCCAGAAAATTGAATGGTTCAAAGATGGCCAACCATTGGAGGTCAAAAATGTGCCTTCAATTAAATTTATTAAAATTAATTTTAGGATGGCAAAAATGGAGTCAAAATTGAAAGCAATTTGCCCGAGGGCATCAGCCGCCTTCATATTCCGAACATTAAAGAGGGAGAAAATGGCCGAATTCGAGTGGAGGCCGAAAATGAAAATGGCAAATCGACGAGTGAAGCACAAATTCGAGTTGGGCCAGTGCCAACAATTCGAGTGGATGAGGCTGGCCCGGGTGCTCCCAAATTCCAACAACAACTCCAAAATGCAAATGTGAACGAGGGAGACAGCGTGGAATTCAGCACACTTGTTGCCGGTTGGTAATGGATTAAATAAAGCAGATGTATACACTTATTCTTAATTTAGTAAAACCATTTTAATTAAGCGGATTTATTGTATCGAAAAATTTAATTTTGCGAAAAAAATATTGAAAAGATTATTAACGATTAAGAAACATAAACCCCTAAAATCTTATATGCTAATGCTATAACTAATGGATAGATTTTGACGAGATGCTTCGTTTGATAATGATTTGACTTAATTTTTATCAAACAGAACGACTCAAATGCTTTAATACCCTTAACTTTTGATCAAGCCATATGACAAATTATATAGGCGTCTTGTTAATTTAGTTTTTCACCAATTTAAATTCCTTTATTTCTACTAGTTTCTTTCTCTCTATTATGATATACTTATTTTTATTAAAAAAATGAGCCCTCATTTCGGTATTTTCGAATTTCGGTACTGAATTGGCCCTGAGAGTGAGGAGGAATATAAACAAATTTCAAAGGAGAATTAATGAATTATATTTATTTTATTAAGATTCTATGGAACTGAAACAATTTATTTTAATCAGCCCTTTCCATTTAAAAGCTTCTTTAAAACCAATTAATTTTATTCCCCATCACATTAGGCGATCCCACTCCATCAGTTCGTTGGTTGTTGAATGACAAAATTGTGGAAGCTGACGAAGAGAATATTCAAATTGGCCAACAGCCAGGCGGAGTGCACACTCTTCGAATTGGCCAGGCCAATCCGGCAAAGCACAGTGGCCGAGTATTGGCTCAGGCCGAAAATACCCAAGGAAAGGCGGAATCGGCAGCAGATATCAGCGTGAAACCAAAACCGGGTCCGCCCTATTTTAGCAGAGAACCACAAGACCATGAAATCACCGATGAGGAGGAATCCGTCAAATTCAGTGCCATCGTTCATGGCGAGCCAGTTCCAACCGTCTATTGGTGTGTTTTTAAAATATTTTATGAGAAAAAATATATTTTTAAGACTATTGTTTTATTTTAAATTTAATTTAAAAATTGGTAATTTTGTGTGAATTCGAATTAATTTTTATTTAATTTTTGGAATTGACTGAAATTAGAATATTTTGAAATGAAGAAAGAAAGCTACTTCTAGAATTAAATTAAGTCTGAAGATACAGTAAATTTTCTATTAAAACCCCTTCTCTATTTAAAGTTCCCTCTCTAGAAGCTTTCCTTGTAAGATCTCTGAATTTTAAAACCCCAGGGCTTCACTTCTAATAGACAATTTACGGTATTCTGAATTCAAATCTGAAAATGCCAGCTACTCTCCAATAATTTCCCTTTAATATGTTTCAATTGTAAACTAGAAAACTCTTTGGTCCTCTGTCCTCAACATAGGAAATACCTTTTCCTTTTTCCCAATCAAAATTATTTAGAAAATTGGTGAATTTGAAAAGAATAAAACAAAATTTAATTAGTGGAAAGACCAATTCCCTTTTAAAATATATTTTATTTTTACCACAAAAATTCAAATTGACTTATTTTTTAGGTATTTGAAAGATGAAATATTGGTGACCAGCGATTCAGTCCGGGTCAAACATGAGCCTGGAACGGGGAAAACATCAATTCGATTGGTTCGCCCAAAAATTGAGGATTCCGGCGAAGTTCGAGTGCGTGCCGAAAACATTCATGGACAGGCGCAGGCATCGGCCAAATTGTCGGTTGCCAAAAAGGGAGAATTGCCCCGATTCCTGACGGACATGGACGATCGGCAAGTGAATGAGAGAAGCAATGTGAAATTTGTTGCCAAAATCGAGGGAGTGCCCGAACCGGAAGTTCAATGGACGCTGAATGGCGAACCAATTGTTGGAGAGTGAGTTTATAATTTGGGTGGGGATAAATTTAGCCAGGTAAAAAGGAGAAAATTTTGTCACATTTTTGTGTGTTTGGATCAAATTTCGTTTTTTTTTCTTTTCAAAACAACTGAATTCTGGAACCCTCCTTACTTTTTCTTGCTTAAAGGAATGTTCGAATCAGTAAGGAGGGGAATGCGCACTGCTTGGAAATCACTGGGGCACTGCCAAGCCAATCGGGCGAAATCGCGTGCACAGCCAAAAATTCCGCCGGATCAAAACGCCAAAACGTTCAGCTGATGGTGAAAGAATGCGGTTTTGGGCCAACTTTCGCCCGAAATTTGACCGTAAAAAAATAATTAAAATTATAAATTAAATTAAATTTCTATATGAAGGATTGTTTGGTGGAAGAAAACCAAACTTTGGTGATGGAGGCCCAACTTACGGAGGGGGCCAAGCCGAAGCCAACGGTCAAATGGCTTCGAGATGGCAAAGAATTGGCCACAGATGAACATTTAAAATTGACCGAGAGTGAGGATGGCCTCACCCATAAATTGACCATTTTGCGTGCCCAACCCGGGGATAAGGGTCGAATCACATTGCAGGTCGAAAACCAATTCGGCAAAGCTGGTGAGAGAGGAATTAGGACGGTTAAAGTGGATAATGATTTTGTCAATATTTTCAGAAACATCGGCCAGTGTTGGAGTACAAAAACGATTCTCACAAAAGAAGCCACAATTCCTCTCGGAATTGGGTCCAATCACCATAACTGAAGGGGACACATTGACGGCAAAAGTGATCATCACAGGCGACCCAAAACCATACACAAAATGGTCAGTTAATTGGGGAATAATTTTAATTTATGTATTTATTAAAAAAATTAATTTTAATACTAAAATTTTGGTTAATTTTTAGTTGCTAGCTGGGGAAATTAGTCTCCTTTTAATTGACAATCAGTTCAATTTTTACAAATTAACCAATTCCCAGAATCAACCTCTTATTTTTGAATTAATTTTTATTTTTTTTTAAATTCGAGCCATGGAATTGAATTGACATGTAAATATAAAATGAAAGAATGCTCATTAAATTAATCAAAAAATAAATTTATGGGAAGCAAAAATTTTGTATTAATAATTTTTAAGTAATATCAAATTCAAAGATATAAGTTCTAATTTAATCATTATTTAATTATCAATGTAAAATTAAAATAAAAATTTTATAGTAATTTAAATTTTATTAGGAAAAGTGATTCCATTTTTTGGATATTCATTCTTAAATAAAAAAGTTTCTTCTTTTTTTAAAATGAAAAATATTTTATATTACTTACTATAGCTGAGATTTATATTGATAGATTTTAGATTCCTTAGATATAGTAGATATAGGCATAAAATAAAAAATATTGACAAAAAATGGAAAAATCTCAAAATAGTGATGAAAATTTTTTTTTAAAAACATAATATTTTATGAAAAATTTTCTATTATTCGCAATTAAATTATTCACATTTTAAATTTTTCAATAAAAAAATTTTTAATCCAAAAATGCAATTTCGATAAATCTTTCAAAAAATTTTTATAATCAATTTTTTGTCTTAATTTTTCTTTCCAAAATCATTTTTTCACTCATTTTTTAAAAATTTCAAAATTTTTTCTAAAAAATATAAAATTTAATAGAAATTTTTAAAAATTTCAAAATATTGACGAAAATTGACATAAAAATTCCAAAAAATGGCTAAATAATGACACAAATATTGACGTCCAAAAAATGATAAAATATAATTCATCTAATATGCAGGTACATCAACAACCAAATGGTCTATCAAACGGAGGACACCGAAATGAAGGATGAGGCCGGCGTTTACACATTGGTCATCCATGGATGCACCCGGGATATGACCGGCAAAATAAAATGCATTGCCGGCAACAAAATGGGCGAGGCCACAATTGAGGGGAAATTGACCGTTGTGGCCCCAGTGCCCGTCGAATTCGAGACCGGTCTTTGCGATGCCACTTGCCGTGAAGGAGACACCCTCCGTCTCAAGGCCGTCCTTCTTGGCGAACCAATGCCTGAAGTGACTTGGTTCATCAATGGCAAAAAACTGGTCGAAGGACAAAACATTAAAATTCACGCAGACCAAGGCACATATACGGTCACAATAAAGAATATTACGCAGGATTATTCGGGGCTGGTTGTTTGCGAGGCAGTCAATGAATTTGGAAAAGTGAGAATTGTTTTGGCACAAATTAATCCTAAATAATTTTATTAGGCTTCTTCCCAAGCGACTTTAAAAGTTTTGCCCCGAGGCGAGCCGCCAGACTTTTTGGAATGGCTGAGTAATGTTCGGGCCAGACAAGGCTCGGAAGTGGTGCACAAAGTTGTGTACACCGGTGACCCAAGACCAGTCATTTCTTGGTTCATCAACAGCCAACAAATTCAATCAAATGATGAAATTAGCATTGTGACCACTGAGGTGAGAACATTTTTACATAATATGATAATGATAAATTAATTAATTTAGAATACTTCAACGCTGACCATTCGCTCATTCAATCCAGAGAAACATGTTGGCGAAATTATTTGCAAAGCAGAAAATGATGCTGGCGAAGTTTCTTGCACAGCGAATATGGCTGTAAGTCACAAAAGGATTTTTTAACTGAATAATAGGCAGAAATTAAATTTTTTATTTTTATTAGATTAAATGAATATTTTAATATTTAATTGGTCAAAAAAAAGTAATGAAATTGTCAAAAAAGAAGTACATGATGTCTAAATAAATAATTTTAATGGTTTGAGGGTTTATCACATACACACAATAAATAGTTTAAGTTAGAATTAGAGGGTATAAAACAGTTTAAACTAATTTTGGTTTTTGGTTCAAAATTAAGTGAGTAAGTTTGAATTCGTTAAAAAAATAATAACGAAACATAATCAAACGATGCTTCTAAATCTATCAATTGAGTAAAGGTTTAGATAAACTTCCGAAACTTTTATGTTTTTTTCGACAAATAAAATATTTCCCTTTCCCAAAAGTGACATCATTGAGTGATTTACTAAAATATTTTATCCTTTATTCAGTCCTACACATCGGATATGTTCACCGAATCAGAAAGTGGCTCCCAAGTTGAGGAAGAGGAGAAGGAAACATTCCGAACGCCAACGCCAATAATGGCACCGGCATTCATCACAAAAATCAAAGACACCCGTGCACAACGAGGCCATCAAGCCATTTTTGAATGTGTTGTGCCGGACACCAAGGGAGTTTGCTGCAAATGGCTTCATGATGGGAAGGAAATTGAGTTGATTGCACGAATTCGAGTTCAAATGCAAACAATCGAAGGATTCACCACATCCGAATTGGTCATTGATGAAGTGGAACCAGAGGATGCGGGCAAATACACAGTGATTGTGGAGAATGCTGCAGGGATGGCGGAATGTGAGGCAAAATTGGAAGTTGTTGGTCAGTTAAATATATATATATAATTATGGATAATTCAAATTAAATATAATGAAGCTAACTTGTCGCTGAAAGCGATAAGCCTCTGGAAAGACCAAACTCTCATCTATAATTTAGATTATTTAAATTTTAAATTTTCTACCATTCAAATAAGTTACATGTCTTTGAGTACAATAAACTTTAGCTTTTGAAATGCAATATCAGGCCATATACTTTTACTAATAAATCAACGAGGTATCAACGAATCTGGGAAAGTGTTATACTACCTATCATTGGAAAGCATAAAATGTTCTCACAATTTGACTTTTTTAAATTTTTTGACACTGAAGTTCTAAAAAAGTTTTTGAATTTAATAAACTCGTATTTTTGAGGAAAAGTCAATTATTTTATAAAAAAGAGTGCTACTTTTTAGAGCAAAATATCATTAAAAATCTGAAAATGTCTTCTAAAGTTTGACTTAATTGATTTTTATAGAATCTTAAATTTTCATTAAAATAATATATAAATCCTATTAAAAGACAATCCGCTTATTTAACAAATTTTTTAAATTAAAAAAAAAATTAGAAAGGCCACTTTTTAAATAACCTTTAGGGCTTTAAAATAGTAAACCACTTTCCTGAATTTGTTGTTTCGTTGTTGAGTTATGCCCAAAAGAATGACTTTAGTTATGATTTATGAATTGACGGAGAGCCCATTTTCATAAAAATGCCAAAAATTGTTAATATTTGTATATTTTGTAGAAACTCTGGACAAACCGGTACAAAAGGCGCCAGAATTCACAGTGAATTTGGCTGACAAATTAGTGCCATTGAGGGAAAAAGTAACATTCGAATGCAAAGTGACCGGATTGCCGGAACCACAGATCACCTGGTACAAAGGCGATCAAAAATTGGAGGACAAACCGGAGGAGGGCATTCAAATCACAAATGAGAAGGGCGTTCAACGGTTGAGCATTGATTCAGTGGAAAATATCCACGAGGGAAGATATGTTTGCGTGGCCGAAAATGTTGTTGGCCGAGCCGAAACTGCGGGAAATCTTCGAGTAGAAAGTGAGCTTTTTTTCGTAAATTTTGAGTGAATTTACCCTCAAAAATATTCAAAATTTACCCAAAATAATCCAACCTTTCACAGCAATGGCACCCGAATTCACTCGGCCACTCTCCGATCAACAAGCACAAATCGGCGGGCAAGTCGTTTTGGAATGCAGTGTCCGGGGCATTCCCCAACCACATGTGGAATTTTTCACCGTACACGACAATTTCCGCATTCAATCCGGCACGCGGGTGAGCATTCAACACGACGAGACGAACACACATTGGCGAATGGTCATCAAAGAAGTGCAACAAAATGATTTCCGCCAATACCGGGCAGTGGCCAAAAATGAATTTGGCCAAGCGCAAACTGAGGCAAAAGTCACCGAACAAGATGCGGGAGTGGAAAGGCCAAGGATTATTGAGCCATTGAAGCGCCAAAAAGTGAAGGATGGTGACACCGTGGAAATGGGCGTAAAAGTAGCCGGCGCTGGGAAACCCGGACAACAACCACCGGAGGTGGAATGGTTCAAAAATGGTGAGCCATTGGTGGCTGATGGTGACCGAGTGAAACTGGTGGAATACAGGGACACCGGCGAATTCAAGCTGGTAATCCGTGATGCGAGAGCAGAGGATGCCAGCGAATATGGCATCCGAATAAGCAATAAAGCTGGCCAAGACAGCAGCCAAGCACAGCTGGCTGTGGAAATGGAAGAAACCCAAAAACCTGAATTCACCCAACCATTGAGGGATACAAACATCAAAGAGTTGGAAACGAGCACATTGGCAGTGGAAGTGAAGGGTATTCCTCAGCCAGAGGTGCAATGGTTCAAAGATGGACAGCCCGTTCAAATTGATGGCACCCACCTTGTTCGACAGGACAATCCGGAAGAGGGAAAACACAGTTTGACAATTAACCAAGCCCGGGTGGAGGATGCCGGCCTTTTCACCTGTAAAGCAGTCAACAAAGTGGGCGAAGCCGAATCGAGGGCCCGTTTTGGAGTGCTAGAAGATTTGATGGCACCAAAATTCACGGAAGGCCTAAAGCCAATGCAAATTAAAGAGAAGGAAACGGCCACAATGTCCGTGACAGTGGAGGGCAAACCGGAACCCGAAATTCATTGGTACAAAGATGGGAGGCCAGTGCAAATTGATCAAGTACGAATTGTGTCAAAGGATGAGGAACATGGCCGGCATAGTTTAACAGTGAATGACGCATTATTGATTGATGCTGGCCATTACAGTGTGAAAGCAATTAATAAGGCTGGGCAAGCGGAAACGGAGGCGAAATTTGGAGTGCAAGAATTATTGGAGGCACCAAAATTCACGGAGGGCCTAAAGCCATTGGAAGTGAAGGAGGGTGAATCGGCCCGAATGTCAGTGACCGTAAGCGGAATGCCGGAGCCCGAAATACAATGGTACAAAGATGGACAACCGGTGGAAATTGATGGAATCCACATCCAACGGGAAGACGATGCCCAAGGCCATCACAGTTTGGTGATAAAAGATGCCAAATTGAAGGATGCCGGCTCATACACCTGTCAAGCGAAGAATAAAGCAGGACAATGCGTTACTCAAGCCAAATTTGGCGTGATCGAAGATGTGGAAATGCCAAAATTTGTGGATGGACTGAAACCGGTGGAAATAAAAGAAGGAGAAACGGCCAAAATGGAAGTTGAAGTGAAGGGAAAACCCGAACCACAAGTTCAATGGTACAAAGATGGGCGGCCAGTTCAAATTGACAATGTTCACGTGGTGGCCAAGGATGATGGCCAAGGGCATCATAGTTTAACGGTCAAAGATGCGAATATGGCAGATGCCGGCCAATACACCGCAAAAGCAATCAATAAAGCAGGACAAGCTGAAAGTGAGGCCAAATTTGGAGTGCAGGAAGATGTGGTGGCACCGGAATTCAAAAAAGGTCTGGAACCGGTTGAAATCAATGAGGGGGAAACGGCCAAAATGTCGGTGGAGGTTGAGGGCAAACCCCTTCCACAAGTTCAATGGTACAAAGATGGACAACCAGTCCAAATTGATGGGACCCATTTGGTGGCCCAAGACGATGGCCATGGCCATCACACTTTGACAGTGAATGATGCAAAATTGGGCGATGCTGGCACTTATAGTTGTAAAGCAGTGAATAAGGCGGGATCGGCTGAAACACGTGCCAATTTTGGTGTAATTGAAGAATTGGAACCGCCAAAATTTGTGGACGGATTAAAACCTGTGGAAGTGAAAGAGGGAGAAATCGCCAAAATGTCCGTGGAAGTGGAAGGAAAACCGGAACCGGAAGTAAAATGGTACAAAGATGAACGGCCAGTGCAAATTGATAATGAACATATTGTGGCAAAGGAAGAGGGCAAAGGCCAACACAGTTTGACAGTGAAAGATGCAAATATGGCCGACGCTGGAACCTACAGTGCAAAAGCAGTGAACAAAGTGGGCGAAGCCGAAACTAAGGCCAATTTTGGAGTGCTGGAAGATATGGAGGCACCAAAATTCGTGGATGGACTAAAACCGGTGGAAATAAAGGAAGGAGAAACAGCCAAAATGTCCGTAACCGTTGAGGGAAAACCCGAGCCGCAAGTTCAATGGTACAAAGATGGGCGGCCAGTTCAAATTGACAATGTTCACGTGGTGGCCAAGGATGATGGCCAAGGGCATCATAGTTTAACGGTCAATGATTCCACTTTGAATGATGCCGGCCAATACACATGCAAGGCAATCAATAAAGCGGGACAAGCTGAAAGTGAGGCCAAATTCGCTGTAATCGAAGAACTGGAGGCGCCACATTTCACTGAACCACTCAAAGAGCAAGAAGTCCATCCGGGCGAAAGTGTTGCCATGGAATGCACAGTTCAGGGCAAACCGGAACCGGAAGTGAAATGGACACGAAATGGTGAACCAATTCAAATGGATGGCCAGCATATTTTAGCCAAAAAGGATGCCCAAGGCCATCACACTTTGGTGATCCCAAATCCACAAAAGGAGGATGCTGGAACATATCGATGTGAAGCAGTGAATAAAGCAGGAAGAGATGAGACCAGCGCCCAGTTGAAATATCCAACTCAAATGGAAGTGGATGCTCCAAAAGAGGAACAGGCGAAACCAATGTTCATAAGAGAATTGGAACCGAAAACAGTCAAAGAAGGTGAACCGGTGGAAATGAGTTGTCAAGTGAATGCGAAGGAGTCGAAGCCGGAAATTCGCTGGTTCCGAGATGACCGACCAATTCAACCTGACCAAGAGCCGAACATTCAAATTGAACAAAACGAAGATGGAACACTGCGATTACGGATTTTGCATGCCACCAAAGCAGAAGTGGGCCTATACCGTTGTGAGGCGGTCAATCCAGTGGGAAGGGCCGAAACCAGTGCCCCGCTAAAATATGCCGAACAATTGCCCATTGAACAACCGGAAGAGGAACATGAAGCTCTTTTGGCATGGCGACGGCCACTTCAGGATAAACAAGTGCCAAAAGGGACACGGGGCGTTATGCTGGAATGCCAACTGGAACCAGGCGCAATGAAGGGTGTCAGAGTGGATTGGCTAAAAGATGGATCAATTTTGTCCAATAAAATGGACCAATATCGCCTGAAAGTTGAACAACAATCGGATGGAACACAGCGCCTTTTAATTGAAACAGCCGAATTTGAACACATTGGAGTGTATCGATGCGTGGCCACCAATGCTGGGGGAAATCAAATTTGGACGGAGGCACGATTGGGAGTTATAGGTAAAAATGAATGGAATGCAATAAAAATCAACTAACTTCAAATTCATTTGGTTAATCTGAATGAATTCTCAATTTGTTTAAACCAACAAATAACAAATAATCTTCTACAAAAGCGGACAGCAAGTTCATCATCATTCATCAATTCACTGCATAAATTAATAAAAACTAATCCTCTTTGGTTATAATAATTATTAAAATAATACGATAATTTTATAGAAATATGCAGTAAAAATGATGGAATTTAAAATCCACACAACTAACTTCATATTCACAACATTTAATTTGGTTAATTTTGAATGAGTTCCAAATTTGTTTGAATCAACAAGCAGCAACAACTTAATCATTTATTAATTCACTTAATATAAATATAAACTAATCCTCTTTGGTTAAATAATTAAAATGAACACTAATTTTGATATAATAGAATTTAACTTTGTAGAAACAATCATTTTTAAATTTAATTATATTGATATAACCGAGCTAATTAATTATTTAGTTTCATTAAAATTCAAAATTTTTTTAGTTAAATTAACAAAAAAAAACGTGGGCAATTTTTATTAATAAAATTAAATCCATTCTTTCACAGCTCCACGAGATTCTGAGGAAATTGCCCCAGGGCCACCCGAATTCGTTGAATTGCTCAAATCGGCCACAACCACAATTGGTGGCACAGTTGTGCTCCGATGCAAAGTTCGTGGCAATCCAAGGCCAACAATCACATGGAGTCGACAAGGCTATGGCCCAGTAAGTTTTGAAACAAACAGAGTAGCCTTTTTTGCCGGGCCAATTTGTCGCCATTATTCACCAAAAAGTGAACCAATTTTGATTATTTAGTCAGTAAATAAAATAGCTTTGGCTATCAAATGATACAAATTTTATTTAATTTGGTTCAAAATTATATCTTAAAAAGCTATTTAAAATAAACTTTACTATGGGTTAAAGAAAATTTTTAAAAAAAATTTGGGGCATTCTTTCTTGACCGACTCCAACCTAATCAACCTTCTCAAATGCGGACAATGGACTTCACCCGCAATATGCTTTTCTCAGATTGTGAGACTACACTTCTCTGGCAATTGAAAGGGGAAAGGGCGCCAGCCAAAGAATATAGTACCACTGAAGGAGAATTTTGGCCGATTATATAGGATAGAGGAATTTATCCAGGAAAATGTTGATGGGAAGCAAATTGAAGGAAATGAAAGGGGCAGAAAAGGGATCATTCCATTTCGCACTATTTCCTCAAATTCTTTACATCTTTTCATTCCCCTGACTGAATAAGAAAAATGCTGATGAGAAGAAATCAGTGGTTTTTTAAAATTTTTCTTAAATAATTCTGAACCGATTTAAATAAAATTAATATTTTAGATAGCCAAAACTCTGCTCTTTAATATGACTACAAAATCATTAAATTCGATTCAGTTTTTTAGTAATTATAAACGGCGAGAACTTAGCCCGGCAATAAATTCAAGCCATAATTAATTTTGGCACATTCGTAGGTGACCATCACGGATCGAATCAGTCTTGAATATCACGATGATGGAACGATCATTTTGACGTTGAAAAATGCCGAAATGGATGACACCGGTGAATACAGATGCGATGCCGAAAATGAATATGGGACGGCATGGACCGAGGGGCCAATTATTGTGGCCGCTGAAGGCAGTTTGCCAACCGAAGGCGAGGCACCCGACTTTGTGGAGCCCGTTCGTCCGATTACAATCAAGCAGGGCGAAACCGGCGTTTTGGAGGGAAAAATCACCGGGCTGCCATTCCCCGAAGTGAAATGGTACAAAGGAGAGCAGCCAATTGTGCCTGGCGAGAATCCACGCTACAAAATCGAAGGCCTTCCCGATGGAACACAACGATTAATTGTTTCAAATGCTCAATTGAGCGACATGGACGATTATAGATGTGAAGCCAGCAACAAATACGGGGATGTGTGGAGTGATGTGACATTGACCGTACAAAGTGGGAAATTAATTTTAGGGGATATTAATGGATAATTTGTCGAAAGAAAAAATTGAAATTGTCGAAAAAAGAGTATATAAAGTCAAAATAATTATAATGGCTAAGGTTTTGTCCTAAATTTATAAATCATATATCATTGAATAGAGTTTGTCAAGACGCATCGAATGGTATATAATTTGCCATGGTTTAATCAAAATTAAATGATATTAAATGGTTTAAACCGATCTGGTTTATGGCTCAAAACGAAGATAAAAGTAGCCAAAATATAGTCAAAAAAATGATGCGTATCGTCAACAAAATCAATGGATTGTGTATGAAGAGTATAAAGTAATTGATCTAGCAAAAGTTTCTGAACCGTTAAAATCTTTTCGGCAATTTCATTTTTTCGATAAATTAAATATTAATAATTGCATACATTCTTAATTAATCATTTAACTAATTGGGCAATTTATTACAGTTCCATCGCCGGAAGAATCTCTCACGGGTGCTCCAGTCCCTCCAACATTTGTGAAGGGCCTTCAGGAAGTGCATGCCAAAGAAGGGGAACCAGTTAAATTGGAATGTGTTGTGAAGGGAGAACCAGAACCACAAATCAAATGGTTCAAGGCAAGTTTTATTGGGTTTGCAACATTCATAATTCGGGAAAGACTACATGTCCCTATTTATATTTTTATAATAATTCATAAAGATTTTTATGATTTTGATATCAAATTAAAAAGTAGACTTTTGTGTAATGAAATTAATTTATTCAAATTATTTCAGTCAGAATTGATGGTGTTATGCATAAAAAAAATATTTCAATAAATTTTACTACGGATTAGTGAAATTTCTATTGTTTTTTTTTTGACAAAATGTCATCAATTATGAATGAAATTAAATAAAATTAATATCTATGAGATAGTCTACTAATTTGATAACAAATTTATCAATTTGTTTGTTCTCGATGAGTTATTATAAATGGCGATAAATTGAGGCAGCGTCAAATTTGGTTCATATACTTAATAAATTAACAATATATTGCCGAATTTGCAGGATGGCCAAGAAATTGAACCGGACAATACCCATTTCAAGCAAACCCAAGAACCAGACGGTACTTGCCGACTGAGCATTCCGGCTGCCCGAATCACGGATGCCGGAACATTCCGCTGTGAAGCCACAAACCCTTCGGGGTCGGCACGCACCGAAGGTCCATTGCGAGTGAATTTAATTGAGGAGGCAGCAACTCCAATGGAGGAAGGTGGTCCCATTGAAGAGGCTGCTCCAGCTTTTGCGGAGGAAATGAAACCAGCCGAAGCAATGGAAGGAGAGGAAGCGCCCACACCAATGGAGGTGGCCCCAATGCAAGAGGCACCCGCCTTCCTCCAACATTTGCAACCGGTTAAAGCAAAAGAGGGCGAAGAGGCCGTGTTTGAATGCAAAGTTGCCGGTGAACCGAAACCGGACATAAAATGGTACAAAGATGGAAAGGAGCTGGGCCCAGAGGATGGCATAATGGAATCATTGCCGGATGGCACACAGCGGCTTCGACTGCCAAATGTTGGCCCCGAGGATGAGGGAGTATATGAATGCGCGGCCACAAACCCGGCTGGCACTGTTCGATCCAAGGCACCGTTGAGTGTTGTTCCGGAGGAAGCTGGTAGGTGCAAAAAATACTACTTAATTTGTTTAATAAACATTTATATTGCCAAAAAATGTGCATAATGTCATGGTTAAGATGGGTTTATCGCAGGGATGCCATCTCCAAAATGCAAAACCCCGGCATTCGTGTCTAAAAACCCGGCAAAACCCCGGCAAAAATTTTCAAAACCCCGGTAAAAACCCGGCATCTTTTAAAGCGTGTTAAAATGCAATTTAAAAGCTTGTAAAAATTTTCTACTTCAGATTTATATTTTTAATTGACTTTTTGAGCACATTTTTAATTGACTTTTTGAGCATGTGCGTTACGAAATAAAGATATCATAAGCTTTAAAAATCGGTCTGCCGTCAAAAAGTTTAGCCAGAAAAAGCCGCGAAGGAAGGAAAAAATTAGCTAAAAATGGCCCTCTGATAGGGAGAAAAAGTAGCTAAAAATGGCCGCGCACCGAAAAATTAAAACCAAAAATGGCCGCGCAGCGAAAAATTAGACCAAAAATGGCCGAGCAGCGAAAAATTAGACCAAAAAATGGCTGCGCAGCGAAAAATTAGACCAAAAAATGGCTGCGCAGCGAAAAATTAGACCAAAAAATGGCTGCGCAGCGAAAAATTAGACCAAAAAATGGCCGCGCAGCGAAAAATTAGACCCAAAAATGGCTGCGCAGCGAAAAATTAGACCAAAAAATGGCCGCGCAGCGAAAAATTTAGCTAAAAATTTAAAAACCCGGCAAAAACACGGCAAATTATGAAAACCCCGGCAAAAACCCGACATTCCCAAAACCCCGGCAAAACCCCGGCCGGGACATCAAAACCCCGGTAAATGCCGGGGAAACCCGGTATTATGGCAACCCTGGTTTATCGTACATTGACAAACCATAATTATTGGATAGAACTCCTCAAAACGTATCGAATGATATAACATTTGTTATAGTTTTGTTAAAATTATGGATATTTAACGTTTAAATCGATACGATTTTAGTTCAAAATTATGTTATTATTGGTTAAAACTAAGCCAAAACACAGTCAAATAATGAATCTTTATGAGATTATGGAATGAGTTTAACGCTTATGGGTTTAGGATTAATTTCTGAACTTTTACAATCTTTTCAAAAAATTAAAATTTTTTAGGCAATTCCAATTCTTTTTCGATAAAAGTAAATTTCCCTCGGCAAAAAATGCATCAATTTATTCATCAAATTTATTAATTAAATCCATTCATGTAAATATATTCTCCTGAATTCTCTTCTTTGCCTCCAACGTCAATAGTAGAAACCGCCACCAGGGAAGAATCCCCCATGGCCATATCCACCACCATAGCCATACGGATGTCCATGCCCATATCCGTGGTGGCCATAGCCATAATCCAATGGGCCGCCGCCATATCCTCCTCCTCCATGTCCATAGCCATCGAAACCATCTCCATAGGGGTGACCATATCCGTGATGACCATCATGACCATCGCCCCCATGGCCATATCCATAATTGTGTCCATAGCCGCGGTCATATCCATATGGTTGATGGTGGTAGCCATGATGGTAATCCTCTGAATTAGATTAAATGAAAATTTAATTTGGGATTTGTTAATTTATGAGATTTTAAAATTCTTTTTATATTTTGTTTAGCTCAGATTCGAATCAAATTTACTTAGTAGACATATGGGATACACCTAAAATGTCGTCATTTTAGAGTAGTCTAGTCGATTTCGGTTGAGAAAATCGATGCAATTTAAAAAAGAAATTGAGAATTTTGCTCAAAATAATGGAAAATAGAAGAAACTGAAACCAACTGACATTTTTCAAAAACCTAAAACTGGGTCTAAAATTGATACCTTTGTAAAACCTACTTTGAACTAGTGTGCGGCACGAGACGATATCTCGGCGAGAAAATCCGAGATATCGACCGAGAAATTTCTCGAAATATCGTTCTCGGTATCGTCTCGGTCAATTTTTCAGAAATCCGAGAAATTTCGAGACCGAGAATTTCTCGAAATATCGTTCTCGATATCGTCTCGGTCGACCTTCATTCTCGTCGAGAAATGTCGAGAAACGAGAAATTTTAAATCATGCATGAATCTTTAAATTTTTGGTACTTCTGTACATTGTGTGCACACTTTTTCTTCAAAATTTTTTTCTCAAAAATTTTTTTTCGGAAATGATTTACCAATCGAAGCGTCTTGACTAGCTGGTTACGAAAATTTTATTGGTTTCGCATAAAACTCAAAAATAAAAAAGTTATGACCTCATGAAAAAAGCAAAAGTGCTTGGTCCCCCCTATGGGTTGGAGCTCGAAAAAATTTTTGGAAATTTTTTTGTGAAAATTATAGCTCATTCGATGCGTTTTCATGAGAGAAGCTCGAATCTGCCATCAATTTCGCATATTAACCTAAAAATAAAAAAGTTATGGCCATTTTAGTTTCGCTGAAATGTGTTGGAACTCCGCAGATTTGAATTTTTTTTTTAATATTGTTCAATTTTATCTTTATTTATTAGATTTAAAATGTATAAAAAAATTAAATAATTTTTTTTTTGAATTTTAAACCATTTTTAAAGCTTTTTCAAAATTTCTCGTTTCTCGGCGATATATCGGTTTTTTTTGACGAGAAATTTCGAGACCGAGAAATTCTCGAAATATCGGTCTCGGTCTCGTCTCGGTCAATTTGCCGAGAAACCGAGAAATTTCTATTTCTCGATTTTCCGAGAATTCTCGTTCTCGTTCTCGAAAAAACCCATTTGCCGAACACTACTTTGAACTAGCTTAGTCATTATCATAAAAAACTGGCTGATGTGATGAGTGAATCAATTTTTGATATTTCTTTCATTGTTGATGTTAACTTACCTGAGCCAAGGGCACCAATCAAGAAAGTCATTTGCAATAAGAAAAAGAATGCCAACGTGAATTTCATTTTAGGCAGAAGAAAGGAATAAAATGAAGTCAAAAATAATTATTTGGAGCAAATCTTTGGCTTTTATATGCCCTCAAGGGAAATGGAAGATTGGCTGGGACAAATGGGAAATTAGGGAAGGAAATGTGCATAAATTGTTGGGCAATAAATAAATTGGAGGCGCCGGAAAATTAAGGAAGCCAATCGGTCCAATTAGTTTGCGGCGCTGATCAAAAATAATTGTAAAGATGGGACTGGATTGCACAAGCGCAAACGGCGGCAATAATTAGAACCAGCCGGTGATGTGCCAGCCGATTGGCAAAATAATTGGATAATATTGAATAATAAAATGAGCAAATGAATTTTTGTTTTTTCTTTTAGTCGGAAAGCCTGAAATTGTGAAAGGCCTTCAACCGGTCACAGTTAGTCCAGGGGAACCGGCCCAATTCGAAGTGCAAGTGCGCGGACCAGTTCGAACAGTTAAATGGTACAAAAATGGCAAAGAGATGGAGAATCCAAAAACGGAACAAGATGGCCAGGGATGTTTCCGATTGATCATTCCCTCGGCCACTCCAGATGATGAAGCCGAATATAAGGCAATTTAATTAATTAATTTATATATTCATTAATTTATTATAATTTGTAAAGGTGGTTGTAGAAAATCCAGCAGGCGAAGCCGATTCCTCGGCCCCATTGACTGTGTTGAGTCCACTTGGATTTGTGAAAGGTTTAGAGGATCAATCGGTGCCAAAAGGCCAAAAAGCTCTGTTGGAAGTGGAAACAAACAGGGCACCCAGACTCGTCAAATGGTACAAAAATGGAGAGGAGCTGAAACCGGGACAGACAAAGGCCGAGCCAAAACAAATTTCGGACACCAAATTCCGATTGGAAATTCCGGATGCCGATGCAGAGGACACTGCAGATTATTCGGTTGATTTAAATTTAAATAGAATTGTATTTTTACTCATTCTGATTTTGTTTTTTTTAATCTAATTCTGATTTTTTGTGTTTTTTCCATTAATTATGATTTTTTGTGTTTTAAGCAAATTCTGATTTTTTGAATTTTTGCTAATTCTAATTTTTTGTGTTTTTAGTTAATTCTGATTTTTTGTGTTTTTGCAAATTCTGATTTTTTGTGTTTTTCTAATTCTGATTTTTTGAATTTTTGCTAATTCTGATTTTTTGTGTTTTTGCTAATTCTGATTTTTTGTGTTTTTAGCAATTTCTGATTTTTTTCGATTAATTCTGATTTTTTGTGTTTTTAGTTAATTCTGATTTTTTGTGTTTTTAGTTAATTCTGATTTTTTGTGTTTTTGCAAATTCTGATTTTTTGTGTTTTTAGTTAATTCTCATTTTTTGTGTTTTTAGTTAATTCTGATTTTTTGTGTTTTTCGATTAATTCTGATTTTTTGTGTTTTTAGTTAATTCTGATTTTTTGTGTTTTTAGTTAATTCTGATTTTTTGTGTTTTTGCAAATTCTGATTTTTTGTGTTTTTAGTTAATTCTGATTTTTTGTGTTTTTAGTTAATTCTGATTTTTTGTGTTTTTAGTTAATTCTGATTTTTTGTGTTTTTAGTTAATTCTGATTTTTTGTGTTTTTAGTTAATTCTGATTTTTTGTGTTTTTTGCTAATTCTGATTTTTTGTGTTTTTAGTTAATTCTGAGTTTTTGTGTTTTTGCTAATTCTGATTTTTTGTGTTTTTTCTAATTCTGATTTTTTGTGTTTTTGCTAATTCTGATTTTTTGTGTTTTAGTTAATTCTGAGTTTTTGTGTTTTTGCTAATTCTGATTTTTTGTGTTTTTTCTAATTCTGATTTTTTGTGTTTTTTTTTCTGATTTTTTGTGTTTTCGATTAATTCTGATTTTTTGTGTTTTTGATTAATTCTGATTTTTTGTGTTTTCGATTAATTCTGATTTTTTGTGTTTTTGCTAATTCTGATTTTTTGTGTTTTCAGTTAATTCTGAGTTTTTGTGTTTTTGCTAATTCTGATTTTTTGTGTTTTTAGTTAATTCTGAGTTTTTGTGTTTTTGCTAATTCTGATTTTTTGTGTTTTTTCTAATTCTGATTTTTTGTGTTTTTTTTTTCTGATTTTTTGTGTTTTCGATTAATTCTGATTTTTTGTGTTTTTGATTAATTCTGATTTTTTGTGTTTTCGATTAATTCTGATTTTTTGTGTTTTTGCTAATTCTGATTTTTTGTGTTTTCAGTTAATTCTGAGTTTTTGTGTTTTTGCTAATTCTGATTTTTTGTGTTTTTTCTAATTCTGATTTTTTGTGTTTTTTTTCTGATTTTTTGTGTTTTTAGTTAATTCTGATTTTTTGTGTTTTTAGTTATTTCTTGTGTTTTTGCTAATTCTGATTTTTTGTGTTTTTAGCAATTTCTGATTTTTTGTGTTTTCGATTAATTCTGATTTTTTTGTGTTTTCGATTAATTTTGATTTTTTGTGTTTTCGAATTCTGATTTTTGTTTCGATTAATTCTGATTTTTTGTGTTTTCGATTAATTCTGATTTTTTTGTGTTTTCGATTAATTCTGATTTTTTGTGTTTTCGATTAATTTTGATTTTTTGTGTTTTCGATTAATTCTGATTTTTTGTGTTTTCGATTAATTCTGATTTTTTGTGTTTTTGCTAATTCTGATTTTTTGTGTTTTTAGTTAATTCTGATTTTTTGTGTTTTTAGTTAATTCTTGTGTTTTTGCTAATTCTGATTTTTTGTGTTTTTAGCAATTTCTGATTTTTTGTGTTTTCGATTAATTCTGATTTTTTGTGTTTTCGATTAATTCTGATTTTTTATGTTTTTGCTAATTCTGATTTTTTGTGTTTTTAGCAATTTCCGTTTTTTTGTATTTTCGATTAATTCTGATTTTTTGTGTTTTCGATTAATTCTGATTTTTTATGTTTTTGCTAATTCTGATTTTTTGTGTTTTTAGCAATTTCTGATTTTTTGTGTTTTCGATTAATTCTGATTTTTTTTTAGTTAATTCTGATTTTTTGTGTTTTCGATTAATTCTGATTTTTTGTGTTTTTGCTAATTCTGATTTTTTGTGTTTTCAGTTAATTCTGAGTTTTTGTGTTTTTGCTAATTCTGATTTTTTGTGTTTTTAGTTAATTCTGATTTTTTGTGTTTTTGCTAATTCTGATTTTTTGTTTTTCTGTCTTATTCTGATTTTTTTTGTTTTTTCTAATTCTGATTTTTTGTGTTTTTTTTTCTGATTTTTTGTGTTTTCGATTAATTCTGATTTTTTGTGTTTTTGATTAATTCTGATTTTTTGTGTTTTCGATTAATTCTGATTTTTTGTGTTTTTGCTAATTCTGATTTTTTGTGTTTTCAGTTAATTCTGAGTTTTTGTGTTTTTGCTAATTCTGATTTTTTGTGTTTTTAGTTAATTCTGAGTTTTTGTGTTTTTGCTAATTCTGATTTTTTGTGTTTTTTCTAATTCTGATTTTTTGTGTTTTTTTTCTGATTTTTTGTGTTTTCGATTAATTCTGATTTTTTGTGTTTTTGATTAATTCTGATTTTTTGTGTTTTCGATTAATTCTGATTTTTTGTGTTTTTGCTAATTCTGATTTTTTGTGTTTTCAGTTAATTCTGAGTTTTTGTGTTTTTGCTAATTCTGATTTTTTGTGTTTTTTCTAATTCTGATTTTTTGTGTTTTTTTTCTGATTTTTTGTGTTTTTAGTTAATTCTGATTTTTTGTGTTTTTAGTTATTTCTTGTGTTTTTGCTAATTCTGATTTTTTGTGTTTTTAGCAATTTCTGATTTTTTGTGTTTTCGATTAATTCTGATTTTTTTGTGTTTTCGATTAATTTTGATTTTTTGTGTTTTCGAATTCTGATTTTTGTTTCGATTAATTCTGATTTTTTGTGTTTTCGATTAATTCTGATTTTTTTGTGTTTTCGATTAATTCTGATTTTTTGTGTTTTCGATTAATTTTGATTTTTTGTGTTTTCGATTAATTCTGATTTTTTGTGTTTTCGATTAATTCTGATTTTTTGTGTTTTTGCTAATTCTGATTTTTTGTGTTTTTAGTTAATTCTGATTTTTTGTGTTTTTAGTTAATTCTTGTGTTTTTGCTAATTCTGATTTTTTGTGTTTTTAGCAATTTCTGATTTTTTGTGTTTTCGATTAATTCTGATTTTTTGTGTTTTCGATTAATTCTGATTTTTTATGTTTTTGCTAATTCTGATTTTTTGTGTTTTTAGCAATTTCCGATTTTTTGTATTTTCGATTAATTCTGATTTTTTGTGTTTTCGATTAATTCTGATTTTTTATGTTTTTGCTAATTCTGATTTTTTGTGTTTTTAGCAATTTCTGATTTTTTGTGTTTTCGATTAATTCTGATTTTTTTTTAGTTAATTCTGATTTTTTGTGTTTTCGATTAATTCTGATTTTTTGTGTTTTTGCTAATTCTGATTTTTTGTGTTTTCAGTTAATTCTGAGTTTTTGTGTTTTTGCTAATTCTGATTTTTTGTGTTTTTAGTTAATTCTGATTTTTTGTGTTTTTGCTAATTCTGATTTTTTGTTTTTCTGTCTTATTCTGATTTTTTGTGTTTTTAGTTAATTCTGATTTTTTGTGTTTTTAGTTAATTCTGATTTTTTGTGTTTTCAGTTAATTCTGAGTTTTTGTGTTTTTGCTAATTCTGATTTTTTGTGTTTTTTCTAATTCTGATTTTTTGTGTTTTTTTTTTCTGATTTTTTGTGTTTTTTTCTGATTTTTTGTGTTTTTAGTTAATTCTATTTTTTTTGTTTTTTATCTCCAATTCTGATTTTTGTGAACGGTATGCCAATGCCTTTTAAACCATAATAAATTACATTAGTTAATCTTTTTTCATAAATTTCAATTTTTCGATAAATTATATGCTCATGTTCCAAAAATTGATAAATTTATTTAATTGAAGGTCCGAGTCTTCGACCGAGAAGACGAGCCTGGGGCCGAATCAAACTGCAAATTGACAGTTTTGTTGCCAGCTGAAGCAATAGCAGAGCAGCCTGGATTTGAGCAGCCATTAAGAGAACAAACAATTCCCGAGGAGGATGAACTGGTTTTGGAGGTGAAAACACATGGAAGGCCACATACAGTCAAATGGTAGAGAAAAAAATAGGGAAAATTAAGTCGAAACTGTGATTAATTTAGGTACAAAAATGGTGAAGAATTGAAACCTTCAGATCGAATAAAAATGGAGCAAATAGGCCCAGACCATTTCCGATTGGTCATTCCATCTGCGATACAGGATGATTCCGGCAATTATGCGGTGGAGATAATCAATGATGCTGGGAAAGCAAAATGTGATGCCCAACAAACGGTGGAACCTGTCCCTGTATTCATTCGCCCACTCCAAGATGTTGAAGTGGCCGAAGGGGAAAGGGCCGAATTTCGGTGCGAAACGAATTTGCGAAGTATTCCAAGAGTGGTTAAATGGTTCAAAAATGGCCAAGAATTGAGGGCAGATGATCGATTCGAAATTCGCACTGAACCAAATGGCATTTTCCGTTTGGTTATCAAATCCGCAGTGAAAGAAGACATTGGCACATATAAAATCCTATTGGAGAATACAGCCGGAAAGGCAGAAAGCCAAGCCAATTTGGGCGTTCGATCTGCGGCCCAACAACCTGGATTCGAGCAACCATTGAAGGAACAAACAATCCCAGAGGAAGCACAATTAATTTTGGAAGTGAAAACATTCGGCAAACCGCACACCGTAAAATGGTACAAAAATGGCGAAGAGTTGAAACCATCGGATCGAATTCGAATGGAAAAACTGGGACCAGATCATTTCAAATTGGTCATTCCATCTTCGATGCAGGATGATTCAGGCAATTATGCGGTGGAAATAATCAACGATGCTGGAAAGGCAAAATGTGATGCCCAACAAATTGTGGAACCCGTTCCGGAATTCATCAAACCGTTGCAAGATTTAGAGGTTGAAGAAGGCCAAAAAGCGGAATTTTGGTGCGAAACGAATTTGCGAAGTGTTCCAAGAGTGGTCAAATGGTTCAAAAATGGGCAGGAAATTCGACCTGATGATCGGATTGAAATCCGTGTTGAACCAAATGGAATATTCCATTTGGTCATTAAATCAGCAGTGAAAGAAGATATTGGCACATATAAAATACTTTTGGAGAATACAGCTGGAAAGGCAGAAAGTCAAGCCAATTTGGGCGTTCGATCAGCCAAAAAGTTGGAACCACCGAAGATTGTGAAGGCTTTGATGGACCAAATTGTGGCCGAAGGCGATGAATTAACATTTGAAGTGCAAGTGCAAGGAGAAGTGGACGAAATCAAATGGCTGAAGGATGGATTTTCGCTGGGCAAAGATGCCAGAATTCAAATGAACAAAATTGATGATCAAACGTGAATTACAATTCTTTTAATTCCACCACCCATTAATTATATAGTAGCAAACTTAGCGCCGTTTATTATAATTCATCAAGCACTTGACTAATTTTGATGATTTTGTTATCAAATTAATGTGAAGATTCTTAAGCTATTTAATAATATTAATTTTATTTTAGTTTAGTTCAGAATTGTTAGAATTAAGTTCAAAAAACCATTTAAAGTGTTCTTTACTATGGATTAGTAAATTTTTATGTAAAAAATTTGGGGCGTTCTTGACCGACTCCAACCCAATCAACCCTTCCAAAAGCGAACAATGGAACTGCACCGTCAATATGCTTTTCGGCATAATGGGATGCTGCAATACAATAATACATATACATAAATAATACATAGTTCATCAATACAGAATACTTTGGTGCAATTGGAAGGGGAAAGGGCGCCAGTCAAAGAACACCGCTGACGAATGAGCGAATTCTGACCGATTATATAGGATGAGGGAATTAGTCCAATGAAAAGTTGATGGGAAGCAAATAGAGGGAAATGTAAAGGGCAAAGAAGGGATCATTTCATTTCCACGCTATTTCCTCAAATCTTTTCATCTTTGCTTACATTTTTTTATATTCGGGAAAATGTTAATTCTAAACCAATCTAAATTAATATTATTAGATAGCCAAGAACAAGAATCGGCACTTTAATTTAATATTATTATAAAATTATCAAAATTGCTTCAATCCTTGATGAATTCTTATAAACGGCGACATGTTGAGGAGTATCCCATTTATACAAAATGATTCTTTCAGATATCGCCTTACAATTCCAAATGCCGTATTGGCTGATGCCGGCGAATTCGAAGTTCAAGCAATAAATGCAGCTGGCAAAGCCGTGTCCAGTGCGCACGCCGAAGTGGACCAAGCACCCAGAATTGTGCAAGGATTGGTGCCAGCCGAAATTGACGAAGGCGATGAACATCTATTCCGGGTGGAGGCATCCGCTCCAATTAGAACTGGTAAAAAGGAAGGGAATTTAGCGATAATGTGGAATATTTTCAGTAAAATGGTTCAAAAATGGCGAAGAAATCAAAGCACCACCCGGTGCAAGGATCAAACTGAAAGATGTTTCACCGAAGAAATATGAATTGGTAATTGAGAAGGCCCTATTGGATGATGGTGCCACCTATCGGGTGGTATTGGCCAACAAAGCTGGCCAATGCGAATCGCAGGCAGATTTGAAAGTTCGTCGTCCGGATCAGTTCAAATTGCGCAAAGGCCTTGAGGATGTGACCATTGACGAAGGGCAACCGCTGGAATTGGTTGCCGGATTGGATGGACAGCCGGCCAGTGTTGTTTGGCTGAAGAATGGAGTGGAAGTTGTGCCGGATGAGCGGATCAAAATTTCGGCTAACCCCGAAACTGGCGTTTATTCCCTTCAAATTCCAAGTGCTGTTGCGGCGGATGGTGGCGCCTACCGTGTTGTATTTGCCAACCCAAAAGGCGGTGAAGTGTCCAGTGGATCTGTGGCCCATGTTCGGGCAAAGAAGCCAACAGACCAAACAAGTCCGGCAATATTTTTGACACCTTTGGAGGATGTGGAATTGCCCGAAGGCGAAACGTTGAATTTGAAATGCGTTGTTGGCGGTGTTCCATTGCCCGAGGTGAAATGGTTCCGAAATGGACAGGAAATGAGGCCGGATGATCGAATCACAATTCGACTTGGCCTCGATGGAACAGCCACCTTGCGAATTAGAGATGTTCGAAAGGGAGAGGATGCGGGACAATTCAAAGCGGTGGCCACAAATGAAGCTGGTCAAGCCGAAACACAATGCCAAGTTGTGGTCAAAAGTGCAGAGGAATTGCCAAGTCCACCTAAATTCGTCATTCCACTCAAACGAACTGAGGCAATTTTGGGCCAAAAAGCGGAATTCAATGTCAAAGTTCGCGGTGTGCCAAAACCAGTGTTGGAATGGATTTTGAATGGTATTCCAATCGATTTTTCCGCAAATTCTCGATTCCAACTGGAGGATATGTCCGACGGGCATTGGACAATGACCATCAAAGATGTGCAGGACAGCGATTTTGGCACATTACGTTGCATTGCCCGAAATGAACATGGCCAAGACCAATGTGAGGCGGCATTTGTGAAAGCGGCTGAACCGGAAGAAAAGAAGAAGGCCGAACCCGAAGGATACCCACCTCGGTTCAATGTCCCACTTTGGGATCGCCGTGTGCCAGAAGGACCACCAATGTCCATTGAATGCCATGTGGACGCAAAACCGACCGCCGAAATTGAATGGTTTTTCAAGGGACAGCCGCTGAAGGAGTCGGAAGAACTTGAAATTTTGAACACTTCCGATGGGGCATGCCGTGTCCGAATCAAAAATTTCCGAAAGGAGCATGTTGGTGAATATCGATGTGAAGCCAAAAATCCATTGGGAGTGGCGGATACTCGTGCAAATTACAACATTGAAGCGGAAGAGCCAAAAGAGGAGGAGAAGAAACGTGAATTTGCGCCAAAATTCAATCCTGGCCTGGAGGACAAACAATTGAATGCCGGCGAAACGTTGAAATTGTTTTGTCGGGTTGAGGCCTTGCCATCGGCCAGCATCACATTTTACAAGGATGGAGTGCCAATTCGAAGCATAGAACGGATCCAAGTGGATTATGATGTGAACAATGGCGAATGCCATTTGACCATTTCCGATTGCACATTGGATGATGCTGGTCAGTTTTAAAAATTAATAATTTAAAATTTATTTAATTAAAAAATTTATCTGTATTTAATTTAATTTTTATATGGATAATATTTTGGAAAAAAAATAATGATTCTAGAAAAAGACATTAAAATTCCCGAAAAAAGTACATATTATTAAAATAATTAAAATATTTTAAAAGTTTGCCCTATATTCATAAACCATATACCGTAAATTTCCTATTAGTAACCCAGTATCTATTTGTAACCCAGTGTCTATTTATAACCCACCCTAGAGAGGCTCTGAAAATTTACGGTATTCAATTTGATAGAGCTGGTTAAGAAGACGCATCAAATGGTATATATTTTTTTATGGTTTAGTCAAAATTAAAGATTATTAAGCGGTTTAAACTTTAAACCAATTTTGGTTTTTGCTTCAAAATTAAGTTAAAAATTAGAATTTTTAAACCAATCGAAAACATAATCACATATGACTCTTGACAAGATCTATTGATTAATAAGTATTTATTTATATAGGATAAACTTTTGAACCGCTATAATCTTTTCGGCTAATATTCTTTCTAAAAGTTTTACTTGTTAAATTAAATATTAGAGTAGATCGTAGACGGTTTCGATTTGAGAAAATCATTGCGATTTAATTGGAAAATTTTGGTCAAAAACCGAAAGTTGTAGAAAATGATCGACTTTTTTCTAAAACCAGAATGGTTTTAAAATCGATACTTTTGTAAAACCGACAACGATTTACTCTATTTCTATTACAATAAATATTCCTATTTAAAATAATTTTTACATTACATTTAATTAATCCCATTATGTAGGCGCCTATCGTTGTGTTGCCCAAAATGTGCACGGCAGCACGAATACCGCATGCCAGGTTGGAGTGAAAGCCAAAAAGGAGGAGGCAAAGAAGGAAGGGGCCGAGCCATTCTTCACTCGTGGCTTAGTGGACCAATATGTGGAAAGGGGTGCCACAATGGTGTTCACATGTGCCGTCACCGGCGACCCTGAACCCGAAATTAAATGGTTCCGAAATGGACTGCCATTGAAACCCACAAACCGGATTAGCATTGAGCAATTGCCGGGTGGCGAATGCAAATTAACCATCCAAGATTGTTCAATGACCGATGAGGGCATTTATCGATGCGAGGCCACGAATCCGCTTGGAACGGCAAAAACACAGGCAACTGGTCATATTGAAGGTTGGTTGCTTTTCACATTGATCGGTGCAGGATAATGAATGGATCGGTGCTATGTCATTTCCTAAATAGTGCAAATGTGGGCGCTTCCTAAAACGGTGCAAATGTGCATGTTTTCGACTATAATAAATCATAAACCAGTTTTAGACCATACAAACCTTATACCATTTTGTAGATCTCATCGAGACGCATCGAATGGTATGTAATTTGTTATTATATGGCCAAAATAAAAGAGTTTAAAACCAAAAACTTGAAAAATGGTTTAATACCATTTAATTTTGGGCCAAACCATGACAAAATATATACCAATCGATGCGCCTCGATGAGATCTACAAAATGGTATAAGGTTTGTAGGGCCTAAAACTGGTTTATGATTTATTATAGTCGAAAACATGCACATTTGCACCGTTTTAGGAAGCGCCCACATTTGCACCGTCCTTTATCTATTTAGGAATTGTCCTCGTACGGAATGGATCTACAATTAGAATCTTTTTATATCGTTTAGCGAAATTTGCAGTCCTAATTTTGTGGCTCTACCAAATAAGACAATATAGATAACGATAATAGAGTAAAATTTAGGGCTGAAAATTACGGTTTAATGAAACGGAAAAAAGGGTCTTGGATTTAGACTAATAAGATATTGGACTCAAATTTCGTTCTTAATAAAAGTCTTACATTTCTGGGGTGCAAATTTTGGATAAATTTTTTTCTATATTATTTCATTGAATAGAACAAAAAAAATTCTCTATCAGCTTATATAAAAATTAATTTATAAATATAAACATTTTTTAATATTTAAAAACTTTCTAATTTGTCAATATTTTTCCACTTTTACTTTTTCAAAATATTATACTATTCAAGAGATAAGCTTTGCTCTATCAAATCCATAAACATTCGAAACTGTTCGTTTAAAAGTTAAGTTATAATATAATGCAAAAACTTATCGCCACCAATACAGTACGCAGCTACGCACTAAACACTAATCATAGCGTGTCCTCAAAGAATATATATAAATCTATTTTTCCATATTTTCAGTGAGCAAGAAGCTGGAAAAGCCTAAAATGGAAGAGGGAGAACCGCCCAGATTCATAATTCCATTGGAGGATTGCATACTTTTTGTTGGCTCCACAATCGAGCTGGAATGCAAAGTGACCGGAGTGCCAATGCCAACGCTGAAATGGTCCAAAGATGGACGGCCATTGTTGGAGGATGGCCGCTTTGAATGGGAGAATAAACCGGAACAAGGCCATTATCGATTGCGGATTAGGGATTCCAACCGGAATGATGAGGGCACATACCGATGTGTGGCCACAAATGAGAATGGCCAAGCAAGCACAAAAGCATTTGTAAAGGTGGACGAAGGAATTGAGGTGGCATTATTTTACAAATTTTGCCACAAATCCATTCCCTTATTTTTCTTGATTTGAATAGATTAAACCCCTTTGGGCCAAACTACTCTTTTTAATATTGCACATCCAATCCAAAACCGGTTTCCTCACCAAAATAACTTACTTTTTTATCTAAAAAAATTAATTGTTTTTGGTGGGATTCGAACTTTCGACCTCGTCCTCCATTCCCCCTATTTCCCGTTCCTAAAATCCACTCTCTTTTCATTTAAGACAGAAGAGAGGAAAGTCTAAAAAAATGTTAAGTATCAATTTTTACCAGCGTCTATATAGCCCGATGTTTTGAAAATTGGCTCTAGGCTATATGAATAATCAAAAGAAAAACTTTTACCTTTCCAAATTGAAAATTCATTTTTTTGAAACAAATTGTGGCTTCTACAAATCTAGAGGCTAATTTGAAATTTTCAATTTTTACAGGCCCGTGCCGCACCAGCGGATCAAGCCCGTCCCCCGGTGATCAGCGTCAAATTGGCTGATCAACGTGTGCAAGAGGGGCAACCGCTGAAATTGCATTGCCGGGTGGAAGGTGACCCAACACCAGAATTGGTTTGGTACAAAGACGGTGAACAAGTGCGGCCATCCGATCGAATCCAATTGGAAAGGGACAATGAAGGGAATGCATATTTGATCATTCCAAAATGCACAATGGATGATGATGGGGTCAATTTTAAAATATTTAAAATTTATTCCATAAAGATTTTCAAAATATATTTCATAAAAATATACAAGATATATTCTATAAAAATATTAAAATTCAAAATATATTCCAAAAAATATAAAAAATATATTTATATAAAAATATACAAAATATATATTTATATTTCATAAAAAAATACAAAATATATATTTTTTATAAAATTATACAAAATATATTCCATAAAAATATAAAAATATATTTCTTAAAAATATTGAAAATATATTCCATAAAAATACAAAATATACAAAATATATATTTATTATTTATATTTCATAAAAAATATACAAAATATATATTTTTCATAAAATTATACAAAATATATTCCATAAAAATACAAAATATATTCCATAAAAATATACAAAATATATATTTATATTTCATAAAAATATACAAAATATATATTTTTCATAAAAATATACAAAATATATATTTTTCATAAAAATATACAAAATATATTCCATAAAAATATTCAAAATATATTCCATAAAAATATTTTTTAAAATATATTCCAAAATATTATAGGTCTATCGCGTAATTGCCACAAATCCGCACGGTTCTGCCTACGATAAATGTACAGTGACTGTGAAAAAGGCAACGGCAGATGAAGGCCGAATCGAGCCAGAAGGCATGGAATTCGATGCAACCAGGGCACCAAAATTGCTGGAACCACTACAAAATGTGAAAGTGAATGAGAAAGAACCAATCAAATTGCGTTGCCGATTCGGATGGAGAAGTGGCGATCCAAAGCCGGCCATTAAATGGTAGCCATATTATATTATATTTAATTAATATTTAAATATAATTGAAATATTTAAAAATTAGAAATGTCGAAAAATTTTATCGGTTCAAAAATATATATTCTAAGCCCATAAGCCTTTAATCCGATTATAGATATTGTTCTAGATTCATCATTTAACCACATGTTTCGGTTTAGGTTTAATTAATTCTAACATTGCTTTAATATTTTTTATTGTTTTGAACCTAAAACCAAAAACGGTTTAAACCATTTAATACTTATATATTTTTGAACCTAATACAAAATGGATCTAAATGGTTCAATACCTTTAGTTTTAAACCAAAAACCAAAATCGGTTTAAACCATTTAATATCCGTTAATTTTGAATATACCATGACAAATTAATATAAAATTCAATAAATTTCGAGGAGCTCTATCCAATTTTATAAATTATTTGTGAATATTAGACAAACCCTTAAACCGTTATACTTATTTTAGCCTTTATGTATTCTTTTTTTCGACATATTAAATATAATATCTTTTGATTAATTATTATAAATCTTTACAATTTTGCATTTGCAGGTACAAAGATGGAGACCGCCTCTTCCCCTATGACCACGTGGAAATCCCCGAAATAACCGATGATGGCTATTGCGATTTGAGCATTCCCGAATCCGTGCGTTCCGATGCCGGCAATTATCGATGCGTCGCCGAAAATAAATTTGGCAGTGCCCGGACAGCTTGCGAAGTGCAAGTTGTGCGCGACCGAAAGCCAAAAGATTTGGATGAACAACTCAAAGAGATGGGACGTGCCCCGGGCTTTACCATTCCATTGACCGTAAAACATGCAAAACCAGGCGACAAAGTTGTTTTCGAATGCCTTCCCTATGGAAAACCATTCCCTGGCATAAAATGGTTGAAAGATGGCGTTGAGCTAGTCCCAGGTGATCAGGGATGGAATGGCTTTCATTTCGGTCCAAAATTTCGTTATGCGATTTTCGGAAATTTCAACAAAAATATCTAAAAACATTTAAAAATATAAATATATTTAGATGAATCCTTCAAATATTTCATATTTTCCCAAGGCAATGTCAATTCTTTCTTACTTTCTTGCCTATCTTAAGAGCAATAAATTTCAATTTTTGGGAAATTAATTTATTCAAATTTGATTATTAATTGTTTACTGAATAAATTTTTAACATTAATAGGAAAATTTTTTGCGATTTCTTTCGTTTTGTTCTGAAATTTCAGTCATTTTCGGCATTTTATTTTCAATTTTTGAGCCCTCCGAAATTTTGATTTGCGATTTTCGAATTTTGAACCCTTCAAATTTTCGAATTGCGATTTTCGATTTCTTTATTGAGACATCGATCCCACTTCTGCAGGTGATGGACTCAAAATTGAGGCAGACCCGGATGGAACGCAACGACTCATTTTGGACAATGTGGATTTCCCCGCCGAAGGCTATTATCGCTGTGTGGCCACAAATGAATATGGAACGGCCAGCACTCGGGCGGAGTTGAAATTGCATGGAGTGAGGGAGGCACCGAAGAGGGCGGCCGAAGAAGATTTGGGCCCAGTGGAATCGAAACCGAGAATTAGGCCTGGCCTTTACAATCAAAGCATCCACCAGGGAAGTCCGGTGGAAATGCAAATTGCCGCGCTGGGATATCCAACACCGACGGTGGAATGGCTAAAGGATGGAAAGCCGATTTCGGCTGCAGGCGGGCCGGATAGTCGGATCAGCATTTTCCAAGATGACCGTGGATTACATCATTTGGTCAGTTTAAAATTGGGAAAGAAATGCTGAGTGAACAGCTCAAATTGGTACCATTTATAATAATTAATCAAGGAATGAGCTTGGATGATTTTTTATTAAATTAAAGAGCAGGCTTTTGGATATCAATAATAATAATTTTATTTTAATTGGTTCAGAATTGTTAGAATTATGTTCAAAAAACCATTTTAAAGTGTTCTTTACCGATTAGAAAAATTTTTATGGAAAAATTTAAAAAATTGGGGCATTCTCGGCCGACTCCAACCCAATCAACCCTCCCAAAAGCGGGCAATGGATCCGCAATGCTTTTCGGCATATATAGTTTATGCCAGTTTCCGCTGGAGTCAACCAACGGCAAGCTGGGGTAACCAGCGCACGTCAGTTCCATTGCAATATTTCGAAGGGGAAAGTGCGCCAGCCAAAAAACACCGCTGAGAAATGAATAAATTCTACCCGATTATATAGGATGAAGAAATGTATCTGGTAAAATGTTGATGGGAAGCAAATTGAGGGAAATGGAAGGGGCAGGGGAGAGGCATTCTATTTCCACACTATTTCCTCAAATTCTTTTCATCTTTTCTATTCTCCTTTTTATAAGAGGGGAAATGTTGAAGCAGAGCAAATTAATGGTTTTTGAGTACTTTAATAATACTGAACCAATTTAAATAAAATTAATATCATTAGATGCCAAAAGTCTGCACTTTAATTTAATACTAAAAAATTCTCGATTTTTGATGAATTATTATAAATGGCGCTGAAGGACAATAGCCAAATTGAGCTAATATTCCTTTTTTAAAATGAGAAATAAATTTCTTATGGCCTCCCTTTCATTGTTAGGTGATTGTAAATTGCCAACCCGAGGATGAAGGCGACTATTCCGTGGTAGCAAAGAATCCACTGGGAGAGGCTGTCAGTACCGGCACTTTGAACGTGATTAGGCCAAGGGAGGTGGAAGGAGTTGACGATGAGGGCCGAGGCGGAATGCCATTCCCACCTGGTTTCATTCGGCAACTCAAAAATAAACATGTTTTCACCAAAATGCCCACAATATTCGACTGCCTTGTTGTTGGCTATCCACCGCCCGAAGTTGATTGGTTCGTTAGGAATTTACCGTATTTTATGCCAATTTCCTATTCATTCACTAAAAAGGTACCATAATGGGAAGAAGATTACGCCCGGAGGCCGTATCAAAATCCAAGTGGCCGGTGGCGGTTCCCATGCATTGTTGATTACGGACACTTGCGTGGAGGATGCCGGCGAATATGTGGCAATTGCCAGAAATTGTCATGGAACGGCGCAAAGTTCCGCAATTTTGGATGTTACCGGTAAAATATTATTAAAATAATTTATTATTAATTTTATTTTTAGTTCCATTTTTGGACAAAATCAAATTTGATGGGACCGAAGATGTGACTCCATATTTAACGGTAAACAATATTATTCGCATATTTTAAGTAATTTTAATTTCCATAATTTTAGGAGGAATATGGCTTCAAAAAGCAAAAATACAAATCCATTCCAACGCCGCCCGACCGTGGGCCATTCATCAAGGAAGTGACCGGACACTATTTGACACTTTCATGGATTCCAACAAAAAGGAGTCCACCAAGGTGCTATTTCCATTCATTTCCCACATAAGAAAAAATATCTTTTATTTATTTTTGGTTTAACTCGCTCAGTATAGATTTAAAATAAGAAATTTGTATGTTTGTTAAAAGAAATGTCTCGGTGAGATCTATACAAAATGATATAAAGAATTGTTTTGTCTAAACACTGTTTCTGATTTATTAGAAGTCAAAAGCTCTTTGGAGTTACAAAAATATTTAAAAAAATTTAATAAAAAATTTTAATAAGAGGTAAAAAATTTAAAAGATTTTTAAAAATAGTTAAAATTTTCCTTCCATTTCCATTAAAATTTCTCCCCTTTTTAAAGATATCCCCAAGTCACATATGTAATCGAATTCCGTGAATTGCCAAATCGGGATTGGCAACTGTTGGACTATAATATACCGGAACCAGTGTGCAAAGTCCGAAATTTGGAATTGGGCAAAAGTTACCAATTCCGAGTGCGTGCCGAAAATATCTATGGGATCAGTGATCCATCGCCACCGAGTCCCCCATCCCGATTGATGGCCCCTCCAGCGCCAGTTTTGGACAAATTCAAACGCGTCATCCCAATTTTGGATCCATATGCCGAAAGGGCGCTGGAATTGGCCCATGCCGAACAATATGCCTGCACCCCATGGTTTGCACCCGGATGCCAAGAACGCCGGTTTATTGCCGAAAATGATCACACTTCAATTTCGCTGCATTTCAACGGATATCCGGATCCAAAAATCATTTGGAAACATCGAGGAATGGACATTGACGCGAACAGTCCAACATCAAATATTCGGTGCATCTTCAAAAAATAAAAATTCAAAGCTGAAACTCTGACCGTTTTTTGTTATGATTTTTTAAAAAATTTCAAAAATTTTTAAAAATTTTCAAAATACAATACAAAATAGAAAATTTTCAATTTTTAAATTTTCAAAATAGAAAAATAAAATTGAAAATTTCAAAAAATTTTTAAAATTTTCAAAATACACAACAAAATTTCAAAAATGTATTTTTTAAAACCACTCATAGTTTAAGTCTGAAATTTTTGATTAAATAATTCATTCAATTTTATTCCGCTCAATTTTAGTGTCTTCTCCCATGCCGGCGCCGAAACTGCCATCACATTCCTTGGCTTTGGCCGTGCCAATGTTGGCCAATACACTTGCGTTGCCGAAAATCAATATGGCAAAGCAGAACAAAATTTAATGATTGAAATTGCCAGTAATTATTCCCAAAATTGATTAATTTTATTCATTTTTCCATCACATTCCCAGCACGACCTAAATTTGTGCAAGGACTTGCCAACAGGGAATTCCCCTCCGATCGGCCAATGAGGCTCGATGTTCGGGTTGAAGGCAATCCAATGCCGGTGCTCAAATGGATGAAGGCAATTTTGATTTAATATTCTTATTTCGGTACTTATCGGTTATCATAGGGCAGATTTTTTTCACCCCCGAAATTACCCAATATTTTCCCCCAAAATTGGTCATAAATAAGGCTCGAATTTTTAGGTCGCAAAAATTGCAAAATAGATGCCTATTTTAGGTTTTTGTGAAATTTTCCAAAAATGTGTTCTAAAAGCTCAAAATATAGGTAATTTTTGGTTTTTTTTAATACTACAGTTTTACAATGAATTTTCCACACAAAAATTGTCAAAATAGGAAAAATATGTCAAAAACTTGAAATAAATGCTTAAAAACATTATTTTTATGCATTTCTCATCATCCTCAAAAAATAGGTCAAAACTTAAAAATCCGAGCCCTAGTCCTAGTCATAAGATTTTAATCCCTAAATAGTTATTTTTTATTCTTTTACAATAAAATATGAAAAATAAAAAAATAAGGGACTCAAAAAAAATTTCAAATCTGCTCGAGATACCCAATAAGTACCCATATTTTTTCCTAAAATACGATTCATCCCGGTTTAGGATTGGCGGCCAATGGCCGAGTCGTCGCGCATCCATTTCCTTCAAGATGATTCCCAATTGCGTTCCCTGCTCATTGACCAACCAATTTGGAGTGATTCCGGCATTTATTCGTAAATTGATGCCAACAAATTTATATAAAACATTCCTCCATTTAAAGATGTGTCGCCCTGAATGATGCTGGCCAAGCCGTTACATCTTGCACAATCACAATCGAAGGTGGGAAAATATATTTTATTCACATTTAATATGACATTTTCAGCCGAAAATGACTTCCTGAAGGACTTCAAAATCAGGGAAGTACGAAAGGCAATCAAATTGGAACGAAGTCCATTCAAAAACATTTATGATATTGCCGAGGCCGAAGAGGAGGAATATTCGGCATCGGATTCCATCAAAAATGGATCAATCAAGAATGGATCCATTAAAAATGGCATTTGAATTATTATTAATGTGAACATTTTTCCTCATCAAAACACATTGCCATTTTTATTAATTGTTTAATAATTGGACATTAATTCACCCATCTCCCTCTACTCAATTTTGCTCGCTCGCTCATATCTGAATTATTCCATCCAATCCCCCAATTTTATTATTATTAGTGATTTTTACCATCATTCGCTCGCCCATTGTTTTATTAATTCGCTCAAACTTTTCCAAAATCGCTCGAATTGCTCGCCGCCTCAATCCAAATTGAATAAGATTAAATTTAAATAGGCTAGTTTTTATTGTTTTAGTGGAAGAATTAGCCTAATATTCAGGCAAGATTAGACTTCATTATTCTATTTAGCATGTCAATTCTTGATTCTCCCCCAAATCTGCCATTGTTTTCTCAAATTTTATTATTAAATAAAATTATATTATGCATAAATATTCAGAATTTGTGGAAAAGAGAAAAATCAAAATTACCGCTTATTTTTCGGAAAAAAAAATAAATCTAACTAAATTATAATACAAATTAAATTTTTGCATGGCGAACACAAGGAACAGAATTCCGTTGGCATTTTATGTGCCTTTATGGTTATTTTCAGAGGTGAATCCGACCATCGCCAATTCATGGTATAAGGGTATATGATTCTGATGTGATTAAATAATAAAATATTTAAAAACTTAATTTTATTGATTTAGAGATTTAATTATTAACAATTAATTGGCATGATTAACTCAGAAGATTAAACATTTCAAATAATCGCAAATTAATCTTGTTTCTTCATTCGCTACTATGGTGGTCCATATAAATATTGCGACTTGTACAGATTATGGCATTGGAATAAGATCAGTGGAAATAGGAAAGCCAAATAAATTTTGAACAAAATTGAATGCAAATAGATTTGATTGGTATAAAACAACAATAATGGAATGATCAAAGCCTCAAAAGCCACTTCAAAAAATAAAAAACCGTAAACATTATAGTCCTGTTTATTGACCCAGGTCCAGCAAAATAAAATTAAGATTGCGAAAGGAAGGAAATGGGCGGCAATGACTAAATCGTCTTCCTTAAAAAATTCCGAAATGATGCAGTTAATTGCGAAGAAAATGTCCATTATTAGCATAGCCTTGCCAAATATTATGCCACTTTTCCAGCGGATGGAGAATTCCTTGCGGCGTCTTTTCTGCAAAATTCATTAAATTTACTCAAAAAATGTTACAATTTTTGATGCAATGTTGGTATCATTGGATAGTTTAATTATAAGCTTATAAATAAGGAAAAATTACTTACTTTTTTTTTTCATTTTTTGACTTTAAGTAAGTCACTTTATTAATCAAAAAATCTTTGTTTGCTATTCTATAGAGTTTGAATTCGAATAGTCCTATTCAATGATACCAAGATTGTATCAACTGATTTCTTTTTTATTGATGTGTGTTATGAAAACCCGAACCCAAAAAATATATTTAATATTTAATATAGGAAATAGTATAATTTTTGGATATGTTAAATTTATAAAATTTCAATTTTTAAAGTAATTTTTCCATAATAAATTTCTCTCATCTTATTATTGAAAATGAATTCTTCAATTGAAGTTTAAATAATTTTTTTATTAAAAATTCCACGCTTATTGTCAGAGTGCCTTCTATATATTCCCACAATGAAATGCTAAATAATCCTCTTTAAGGCATTGGAAAATATGTAAATAGCTTAATTGATATTTTCGATAAAGAATTGGAACCTTTTCATTCAATTTCAATTTTGGTAGCATATTTTTGTGCTCTATGATTGCCCGGAATCGTTGATTGACCAATTCGCATTGATCAATTTGGAATCGGGAAATGAATGCAAAAATGCCGACCATATTTTCCGCTGGCAAATAATGGAATGGCCCTCCGGCAATTTCCTCTTTTTGTTGTTGTTCGATGCAAATTTGACCGATAATTTTGCCAAAATGAATTTGGCCAAATTCCATAGGAGCAAAATAAGAGATAAAATCATTAATTTAGACCAAAATAAGGGAGGAAAAATGAATTTGTAGGGCGATTGAATAATTTATTCAAATCTAATAAAGAATAAAAATTTCAACGATAGAATAACAAAAAAATTGGATCAACGTGAACAATGAAGGATTTTTAATCAATAAATATTTCAACCAAAAATAAATTCGATAAAAAACAATTGTTTCGAGATAACTTTATTGTCTAGGATCTACTAAATCTGGGAAGATGTATATGAATTATTGGTGTCAAAACATTCCAATATATGCATTGGACCAAAAATTCCAAATCAAGGAATAAAAATATAAAAAGGAGAAGCTTCTTTTGAAAAGGAAATTTAATGCAAATTTGATCAAAGTTTTTGTTTTTGAATGAGTCATAATGGGGGAAGAAAGGTCCCCAATATTTACTTATCAACTATTTATCAGCACTTTCCCATTCTCGACTATAATTCCCTTCTTCTCGTCCAACCATTTGTTTATAGTTCATCAGCCATAAAAAGGGAATTCCCATTCTGATGCCGATGATTCCTCATCAAAATTATATTGTCAATTTATGTATTTGATGATAAATGGATGAGAGAAAGTTTTTACAATTAAATTATAGAATCAAAAATGGGATTATTATTTTATTTTGATCTGGGAAAAAAACAAAGGAATGAAAAACAATTCTCTACATAAACATTTCAATTTCAGCAGACGAATGCATTTGTTTCGTACGGTATGGAGAAGAAAAGAGAATTTTGTATTTCATTTCCCTTGCCTGGAAATGGAGGGAACATAAATTTGACATTCCTTCAGGCTATAAATGAGAAGAATTGAATTGAAGATACAATATTCCTTATGGAGGTGGAGTGGAGGCATAAAAATTTCTTAGACTTATTTTGATTTTGATGTGTTTGACAATTATTGTAAATTTTAAATTTGTTTCATTTGTAACCTAATATGTTTGATTGTACTAATTAAAGATTTGAATGGATTATGGAATTATCTTTTTCAGAGTTATTAATGGCTATAGTTTTGAATTAATTCCATAAACACAAATAATTCCACCGGTTTCCGAAAAAAATACATCTGCCTTTTTTCTAAAAATTACTTCTATTTAGCCATAGCCAAATGATTAATTAAAATTTGTTATTTTTAATTGGATAAATATAAAATGATCCAATAAATTTTATTTAGCAGATTTTAAATTATTCTAATTAATTTAATTTTAAGCTGATTATTGTTAATCACTCTATTGGAATTGATCAAATTTAATGGGCATATTTGAAAATTTTGTTTACATATTAATATTATTCAAAAATAAACATTTATATGTATAATAAAAATGAATGATAAAATGATAAAGCTTAATATAAAGAAATCAATCAATTAACATTCTGCTGAAACAATTTTTCTCCTCTGTTGCTGAGGGGGAGGTCCTTTTCTTTGTCCATCATTCATTTTTTGTCCCCCAATTTGATCCATTCTCCCAATTTGGCCATTGCCACCGCCACCCATTTTTGTGCCAACAACAAATCCTCCTCCATTTCCGCCCTCTCCATTCCTTGGCCCAATTGCCCCTCCTCCATTTTGGGTATTCGATGGTCCAACCGGTGAATGTCCCCCTCCATTACCATTCCTCGCAAATTGGCATTGTTGCCGTAATCTTCTTTCCGCAGTTCGGATCAATCTCTGCGCATTGTATTTGATGTTTTCCCTTCTCCGGACCATTGCTCCATCTGCGGCCAACCATCGATGTCCAAGTGCTTCATCCGGACGCATTCGACGGCTGTAAAAAATAAATATGCTGCTTAAAATTAGTAATAATTTTTTAAAAATAACTTTTTTATTCAATTTTTATCTCATTTTTTTATTTTTTTTACCCTAAAAATTAGTTTTTGATTTCTAATAAACTAGGAACAGTTAAAATCAAAATTAAGCGAGTTAAACCGTTTTAAACTATATTTCCTGTTTTTGGTTTAAACACTTTAATTTTGGGAAAAAGCCTGATATTTTATATATCATTCGATGGAACTAATTATAAGATTTGTAAGATCAAAATTGGTTTTTGATTTATTAAAAAGAAGTCAAAAATTATTTTTAGAAAAAATAAAAATTAGGATAAAAAATAAAAAAATGGCGCAATAAAAAATTAGTTCCATAATTTTAATTTTTCAGTGGATGAATTACCAATTGTTAAGGTCAAAATTAATATTCAATTTAATGCAATTAGCCTCAAACGAATTCTTCCAAACAATTTGGATTAATTAATATTTCATTTTTAATCCATAGTCCATACTTTACCTGGGATCCTTCTTCAATGCCCAAACCACAAATTTGAGTGCCTCTTCGCTAGCTTGGACTGGAATCAAATTCGGATCGCAACGTTGTTCCAGCACATTTCGCCGAATGTCCGTCTCCGAATCATCATCATATGAGAATGGATGATAGCCGGCAAGAAGGCAAAACGTGACTAATCCAAGGCCCCACATGTCCGTTTGGGGATTGGCCAATTGGACATTCCCTCCATTTGGCGATGGTTGGCCACTTCCTCCTCCTCCATTTCGACTCATTCTGGCCACCAAAATTTCTGGGGCTGTCCATTCGGCCAACAGCTGGCCATCCCCGGCCAATCCTTCCCTCGATCCAATCCTTCTGGCCCTTCCAAAATCCACCAATTTGACACACCATGAACGTTTTGTTGTAAACATCAAATTTGTGGGCTCAACATCGCCATGGACAACACTAAAATCAGAATTGATTTTAATATATATTTTGAATATTTACCCATTAAAATGCATCCATTTTAGTGCTGCTGCAATTTGTCTGGCCACAAATGCAATTTGCTCTTCCGTATAGCTGTCCAATCGAACAAATCGTTGGAATAAATTCTCGTGAAGTCTTTCCGTGAACAACAATTGAAAGGAATTATCCGAGCAATATGCCTGCAAATTTTCTTTAAGATTTCATTAAATTCAATATTAATTAACGGCAATTAATTGGACAATATTTTCATGTTGGCATTCGGCCAATGTCTCATATTCCACCAAAGCCGCCTTCATCCGTTCGGCCGGTGTGGCAAACATCAAAGACCCATGCGAAGGTGCCGCCCGAATTTTTACGGTACAATGTGCACCCGATTTGGAGTCAATTGCATAGCGGATTACGCTGAATTGGCCTCGGAATAGTTCGGATTCGAGCTGCAAAATGGGCCAAATGCCAAATTAGATAATTTTGTTCTAAACTCACTTGGAATCGTTTGAGTGGATCTTCGGTCGTATTCAATGGCACTTTCTTCGTCCCATTTCCATTAGTCCCATTTGTCCCATCTTCACCCTTTTGTTCCCCTCCATTTTCGGCATTTTCTTCCCTTTCCTCCTCTTCTTCTTCTTCCTCCTCCCTTTCGGCCAATCCTTCACGAATTTCACTCAATCCGTTGCCTTTTCGACCACTTTTTTGGGGCATAGTGACAATCGCAAAACGGCGACCCTCCTTTCGAAGAACATCCAAATTCAATTTTGGAATACCTTTAAGGTATATTTTTGCCAAAATATTTAATCTGTCTTGAAAATATACCCCTTGGATGTGTTCGAATTATTCTCGAATGGATTGAGGGTTCACCCCAGCCAAATTCATTTCGCGCGGTCACCCGGAATTGATAAATGCCCATCGGCATTAAATGCTTCACAATTGCGGCCTCATCCTCCACACAATTGCTCACAATTGTCCATGCGGCGAATGCGTCCTTCTCCCCAGCTGGCCGACATTCAAGCCGATAATGGATTCCTTCAAGAGTGACCGGCACACGTTCTGGTGGCTCCCAACTGATATACACTTCTGTATCTGCCGACAATTCCACTTCGGGGCGAGTTGGACGGGTTGGGGCTTCTGTCGAAACATTTGAATGAATATTCCATCAGGGCATTTTTATACCTCCTCCTCTGCATTTACAAACGCATTTGTCCCTTCCCAATTCATTTTCGGCAATGCATGAATATTCACCAGTGTCGGCGCCGGCCAATGGCTTCAAGACGGTTAATCTGCGTACATAAATGAATGTCAAAATTCAATTTCTTTTATACATTTACCTCCAATTATTTCCGTTCCGCACAATTTGATGCCTTCCATCCTCGCAAATTGCACTTTCATGATGGAAAAAGGTGACCTCTGGTTGAGGATTGCCAATTGCTTGGCACTCAAATACAACACTGGCTGCTCCTTCAGTGAAGAATCCATCGCGAAGACGGGAACGGAAAATGGGCGCAAATTCTGTGCAAAATGTAAATTTAGCATTTTTTCTTTTTTTAACTTTTCTCTCCATTCTTTATTGTCTGTCCATTTTCAGTTGGTTGTCCATTCATTTGGCCATTTGCAGCAGGCTGGCCATTCCCTTCTTCTTCCCCTCCAATTCTTCGCAAAGCGCCTTCATGCGTTTGAAGCAATCCCTCGAGGACATTGTCAACCGATTTTTGTATCAATGGCTCTTCTGCGTTTGTGTAAAATTCACAATAAATTCCTAATTAATTGGCCCATTAAATTACCCCGAATCAAATCCGTGTATCTTCTTCTCTCTCTGACTGTCACATCCCCGTTGCGTTCGCCCAATTCCCCGCCCATCACATATGAGGCGGAATCACCCCAAATTCCACGTCTATAATCACGCACCCGAGCGTTGAATCGAGCGCCGATTGTCGGCACTAAAAGTGTTTCGGGCCCGATTTGATAATTGGATTCCCAGGCAAAGTCGTCTTTTGGCATTTGTTGTCTCTTTACATCCAATTCGAATTCTTTGTAAATGCTATATGGACGATAGCGTTCCAAGTCGTCTTTTTCGGGTACCGGAATATTTGGACGTTGCTGGAAGGCAAATATTATTTTATTTTATTTAGTCATTTGATTAAAATAAGAATAATTCCGCCTATTTTGCACTAAATAATTCCGCCTGTTTTGCATTAAATAATTCCGCCTATTTTGCACTAAATAATTCCGCCTGTTTTGCACTAAATAATTCTGCCTGTTTTGCACTAAATAATTCCGCCTATTTTGCACTAAATAATTCCGCCTATTTTGTACTAAATAATTCCGCCTATTTTGCACTAAATAATTCTGCCTATTTTGCACTAAATAATTCTGCCTGTTTTGCACTAAATAATTCCGCCTATTTTGCACTAAATAATTCCGCCTATTTTGTACTAAATAATTCCGCCTATTTTGCACTAAATAATTCTGCCTGTTTTGCACTAAATAATTCCGCCTATTTTGCACTAAATAATTCCGCCTATTTTGCACTAAATAATTCCGCCTGTTTTGCACTAAATAATTCTGCCTGTTTTGCACTAAATAATTCCGCCTATTTTGCACTAAATAATTCCGCCTATTTTGTACTAAATAATTCCGCCTGTTTTGCACTAAATAATTCCGCCTATTTTGCACTAAATAATTCCGCCTATTTTGCACTAAATAATTCCGCCTATTTTGTACTAAATAATTCCGCCTATTTTGTACTAAATAATTCCGCCTATTTTGTACTAAATAATTCCGCCTATTTTGCACTAAATAATTCTGCCTATTTTGCACTAAATAATTCTGCCTGTTTTGCACTAAATAATTCCGCCTATTTTGCACTAAATAATTCCGCCTATTTTGTACTAAATAATTCCGCCTATTTTGCACTAAATAATTCTGCCTGTTTTGCACTAAATAATTCTGCCTGTTTTGCACTAAATAATTCTGCCTGTTTTGCACTAAATAATTCTGCCTGTTTTGCACTAAATAATTCTGCCTGTTTTGCACTAAATAATTCCGCCTGTTTTGCACTAAATAATTCCGCCTATTTTGCACTAAATAATTCCGCCTATTTTGCACTAAATAATTCCGCCTGTTTTGCATTAAATAATTCCGCCTATTTTGCACTAAATAATTCCGCCTGTTTTGCACTAAATAATTCTGCCTGTTTTGCACTAAATAATTCCGCCTATTTTGCACTAAATAATTCCGCCTATTTTGCACTAAATAATTCCGCCTATTTTGTACTAAATAATTCTGCCTGTTTTGCACTAAATAATTCCGCCTATTTTGTACTAAATAATTCCGCCTATTTTGCACTAAATAATTCCGCCTATTTTGCACTAAATAATTCCGCCTGTTTTGCACTAAATAATTCTGCCTGTTTTGCACTAAATAATTCCGCCTATTTTGCACTAAATAATTCCGCCTATTTTGTACTAAATAATTCCGCCTATTTTGCACTAAATAATTCTGCCTGTTTTGCACTAAATAATTCCGCCTATTTTGCACTAAATAATTCCGCCTATTTTGCACTAAATAATTCCGCCTATTTTGTACTAAATAATTCCGCCTATTTTGCACTAAATAATTCCGCCTATTTTGCACTAAATAATTCCGCCTATTTTGTACTAAATAATTCCGCCTGTTTTGCATTAAATAATTCCGCCTGTTTTGCATTAAATAATTCCGCCTATTTTGCACTAAATAATTCCGCCTGTTTTGCACTAAATAATTCTGCCTGTTTTGCACTAAATAATTCCGCCTATTTTGCACTAAATAATTCCGCCTATTTTGTACTAAATAATTCCGCCTATTTTGTACTAAATAATTCCGCCTATTTTGCACTAAATAATTCTGCCTGTTTTGCACTAAATAATTCCGCCTATTTTGCACTAAATAATTCCGCCTATTTTGCACTAAATAATTCCGCCTATTTTGTACTAAATAATTCCGCCTATTTGCACTAAATAATTCCGCCTATTTTGCACTAAATAATTCTGCCTGTTTTGCACTAAATAATTCCGCCTATTTTGCACTAAATAATTCCGCCTATTTTGTACTAAATAATTCCGCCTATTTTGCACTAAATAATTCTGCCTGTTTTGCACTAAATAATTCCGCCTATTTTGCACTAAATAATTCCGCCTATTTTGCACTAAATAATTCCGCCTATTTTGTACTAAATAATTCCGCCTATTTTGCACTAAATAATTCCGCCTATTTTGCACTAAATAATTCCGCCTGTTTTGCACTAAATAATTCTGCCTGTTTTGCACTAAATAATTCCGCCTATTTTGCACTAAATAATTCCGCCTGTTTTGCACTAAATAATTCTGCCTGTTTTGCACTAAATAATTCCGCCTATTTTGCACTAAATAATTCCGCCTATTTTGTACTAAATAATTCCGCCTATTTTGCACTAAATAATTCTGCCTGTTTTGCACTAAATAATTCCGCCTATTTTGCACTAAATAATTCCGCCTATTTTGCACTAAATAATTCCGCCTATTTTGTACTAAATAATTCCGCCTATTTTGCACTAAATAATTCCGCCTATTTTGCACTAAATAATTCCGCCTGTTTTGCACTAAATAATTCTGCCTGTTTTGCACTAAATAATTCTGCCTGTTTTGTACTAAATAATTCCGCCTATTTTGCACTAAATAATTCCGCCTATTTTGCACTAAATAATTCCGCCTATTTTGCACTAAATAATTCTGCCTGTTTTGCACTAAATAATTCCGCCTATTTTGTACTAAATAATTCCGCCTATTTTGCACTAAATAATTCCGCCTATTTTGCACTAAATAATTCCGCCTATTTTGTACTAAATAATTCCGCCTGTTTTGCATTAAATAATTCCGCCTGTTTTGCATTAAATAATTCCGCCTATTTTGCACTAAATAATTCCGCCTGTTTTGCACTAAATAATTCTGCCTGTTTTGCACTAAATAATTCCGCCTATTTTGCACTAAATAATTCCGCCTATTTTGTACTAAATAATTCCGCCTATTTTGTACTAAATAATTCCGCCTATTTTGCACTAAATAATTCTGCCTGTTTTGCACTAAATAATTCCGCCTATTTTGCACTAAATAATTCCGCCTATTTTGCACTAAATAATTCCGCCTATTTTGTACTAAATAATTCCGCCTATTTTGCACTAAATAATTCCGCCTATTTTGCACTAAATAATTCCGCCTGTTTTGCATTAAATAATTCCGCCTATTTTGCACTAAATAATTCCGCCTGTTTTGCACTAAATAATTCTGCCTGTTTTGCACTAAATAATTCCGCCTATTTTGCACTAAATAATTCCGCCTATTTTGTACTAAATAATTCCGCCTATTTTGCACTAAATAATTCTGCCTGTTTTGCACTAAATAATTCCGCCTATTTTGCACTAAATAATTCCGCCTATTTTGCACTAAATAATTCCGCCTATTTTGTACTAAATAATTCCGCCTATTTTGCACTAAATAATTCCGCCTATTTTGCACTAAATAATTCCGCCTGTTTTGCACTAAATAATTCTGCCTGTTTTGCACTAAATAATTCCGCCTATTTTGCACTAAATAATTCCGCCTGTTTTGCACTAAATAATTCTGCCTGTTTTGCACTAAATAATTCCGCCTATTTTGCACTAAATAATTCCGCCTATTTTGTACTAAATAATTCCGCCTATTTTGCACTAAATAATTCTGCCTGTTTTGCACTAAATAATTCCGCCTATTTTGCACTAAATAATTCCGCCTATTTTGCACTAAATAATTCCGCCTATTTTGTACTAAATAATTCCGCCTATTTTGCACTAAATAATTCCGCCTATTTTGCACTAAATAATTCCGCCTGTTTTGCACTAAATAATTCTGCCTGTTTTGCACTAAATAATTCTGCCTGTTTTGTACTAAATAATTCCGCCTATTTTGCACTAAATAATTCCGCCTATTTTGCACTAAATAATTCCGCCTATTTTGCACTAAATAATTCTGCCTGTTTTGCACTAAATAATTCCGCCTATTTTGTACTAAATAATTCCGCCTATTTTGCACTAAATAATTCCGCCTATTTTGCACTAAATAATTCCGCCTATTTTGCACTAAATAATTCCGCCTATTTTGCACTAAATAATTCCGCCTATTTTGTACTAAATAATTCCGCCTATTTTGCACTAAATAATTCCGCCTATTTTGCACTAAATAATTCCGCCTATTTTGTACTAAATAATTCTGCCTGTTTTGTACTAAATAATTCCGCCTATTTTGCACTAAATAATTCCGCCTATTTTGCACTAAATAATTCCGCCTATTTTGTACTAAATAATTCCGCCTATTTTGTACTAAATAATTCCGCCTATTTTGCACTAAATAATTCTGCCTGTTTTGCACTAAATAATTCCGCCTATTTTGCACTAAATAATTCCGCCTATTTTGCACTAAATAATTCCGCCTATTTTGTACTAAATAATTCCGCCTATTTTGCACTAAATAATTCCGCCTATTTTGCACTAAATAATTCCGCCTGTTTTGCACTAAATAATTCTGCCTGTTTTGCACTAAATAATTCTGCCTGTTTTGCACTAAATAATTCCGCCTATTTTGCACTAAATAATTCCGCCTATTTTGTACTAAATAATTCCGCCTATTTTGCACTAAATAATTCCGCCTATTTTGCACTAAATAATTCCGCCTGTTTTGTACTAAATAATTCCGCCTGTTTTGCAATAAATAATTCCGCCTCTTTTGCACTAAATAATTCCGCCTGCTTTGCAATAAATAATTCCGCCTCTTTTGCACTACACTATAAATTAACTCCATCTGTTTTCCGGATAAATTATTTTATATAATATATTATATTTAGATTATTGAAAATTTTAACAAAAGATTAATAATTCTATTTTTATTTTGATGTTTTTAAAACCTATTAAAGCTTAAAGCTTAATTTTTAGTATTAATTCGTTTTAATAGTACTTAAAAGTAAGCAAAAGCCTCCTTTTTCCCAATATAATGCGATTGTTTATTTCTTGCCTTTTCGTTGATTCGCCTTTGCTGATCCTGCTTCACTCTGTCAACCGCATCCATCAATAGGTCAAATTCCGTGTCCGGGGGCGATCGGAACTTGTTGTTCCCTCCCATTTCATCTCCTTCCTTTTGTTTGGCCAAATCTTCCTTCTTTCCTTCCATTTGACCCATTTTTTGGCCTTCCTTCCCCTCCTCCTCCTTTTCCTTTTTGCCCACACCAATTTGTACGCTCATTATGTGCTCTCCACTTGGCGAACGTTGCACCGGCGATTTGACTCCACGGGCGGCCAAAATTTGTTGTTCCGGCGTTTCAATGGAATTTCCCCCTTTTGGATGAGTGTCCAAATATGGGGGAATATGTAATGGCAGATTTCGACTGGAAAATTGTTGTTCACTTTCTTCCAAAACTTCAGGTGGAGGAGGCTAAAAAGTAACAAAAAAATTCATAAAATTAAATCATTTTTTGTACTTCTTGTTCCGGGAAAAATTGTTCCCCAGTGGAGGTGGGCGATGCCAACGGAGTTACGGTACTTGAAGATGGACTAATTGAAAATAAATTGGTTATTGTACGAATTAATTTAAAAACCCCTCGTGTTCGGCAGTTGTCGTTGTGCTGGCGTCCTCCTCGCCCCCAGCAGCAGATTTATTTGGAAGCTGAAAATTATATTGAAAATGTTAAAATTTAATGAATTTATTTTATGGAAATAAAAGAAAGGATGAATTATTATAATTACTAAAATTGGCATTAAACATGAAAAGCTGTTAAAATGTCCAATCAAATCGATAAAAATGTTTTATGTAGATTTTGTTTTGTGGCAAATTTGTTACAATGCTCAAAAGATAGAATGAGTAGAACAAAAAGGGATAAACCCAGTCGCATGCTCGCTGTTGCTCTTTTCAACTACAAATACAAACCAAAGGGATCAAATTCCCGGTCCCATCATTTACACTACCAACAGAGAGAAGTTGGAATAAAAAGGAAGAAGGAATTTGGCGCAATGGCCAATGGAGGAAAATGAGTTCAAATTTATTATTAAAAAATTATTTAAATATTTTAAATATGGCTGACCTGTTGCCGTGTTGTTGATCGATCACTGTTTTGGGTGGTCGAATCAATGAGGGAACTTTCCTCGGAAATGTCCGACAAAACTCGATTGGCCAATTCATCTTGGATTTGTCGGCGTTCGCCTCGAATCAATTTCATCAATGTTGATTGAGGATTCTGTGCATAAAAATGAGGTTAATTTCTGAAATTTTGGTCACACCCTCAAATCCTCCAATTTCAAATCATTTACGCCCAATTGTCTGGCCAATTCTTCCATATTTTCCGCCTCATTTGATTTTGCCTGTTTTTGTTGATTTTGCTGCTGTTCTTTTTGTGCTGCCGCCGCTGCGGCCATTGCCTCAATTTTCTTGGCAATTCCAGCGGGCAATGGAGCCAATTGGGAAGGGGCACCTACAGTAGAAGGCATTTGTGCTCCTCCGCCTGGCGATTGATTCCTTTCCGCTGGAGAACCACCGCTTCGACTTCGAGGCGGTAATGGGGGAGCTTGCTGATGGCCACCTAAATATTTTTTAAAGCATTTTGAATATTCCGTTGGAAATTGTACGGAGTAGACCAAATTCAGGCCATTTACAATAATTCATCAAAAAATGAACCAATTTTAATGATATTAGATTAGCATTAAATAGCAGATTACTATCAAAAGAAATTAATTTTATTTAGATTGATTTAGAAATGATGGAATTATGTCCAAAAACCATAGAAAAATTTGGCTAACCCATAGTAAAGTCATTATAGAAGGGTTAGGACTTAGGAGGATGTTCTCTTCAATTCTGAATCAATTTAAATAAAATTAATTTTATTAAGATATACAAAAAATCTGCTCTTTTATTTGATAACAAAATCATCAAAAATGAAGTCCTCGATGATTTATTTTAAACGGCGACAAGATGGGTATATTCAATTCAAAATTCTACTTGCCTTGTTTGCCACCGCCCGGTTGGAATTGTTGCGGCAAATAGAATCCCCCACCGTATGGATCCCAACAAAGTTGTTCCTTTTTGACGCCCGGTGGCAATTGGGCCACAATCCAATCTGGAACGGGCGGCGCTTCCAATGGGTAACGTGGCTGCTGGCCATGCGGCGATGGTTGACGATGGGGTGATTGGGAATGAGAATGAGGGCCTGGCGATGGGCGCTATGAAAATTGACAAAAGAATAGTCCCAAAATTTAAATTGAAGGGCAAACTTGTGGTGGTACTCGTTCCGGGGGCGCCGATAAATTTCGGCCCACAGAATCGCGCATTGCCTGTGGAAAATCGCGTCTGGCACCCTCGGGTCGACTTTCCTCTTTGATCCGTAAATAATCATAAACGGCAAAGGGCTCGGCTCTGGCCGGTCTGGCGTCTGCCTTCGTCTGACCTTCTTGGCTGCTTGCCGTGCATAAATTTGCCCTAGGTGTCTCCACTAATTGGGTCAATTGATCCGATGGAGTCTGTTGGACGAAAACACGTCTTTCCAACCATTTATGATTGTATTTGAATTCACGCAAACAATCGGTGGACAATTTTGCTTCCCCAAGGGACGGATCCGATAGCCAATCATGGCCTAATGCTTGTTCCGCATTCAGGCGATGACTTAAAAAGTGAAATTATATTATAGTATTTAATTTGCCAAAAAAATGAAATTGCCGAAAAAAAGAGTATTAAAGCCAAAATAATTATATTATTTTAAGATTTTCCCTTTCCTCTATATAAACAAAATAAAACCGTTGGATTTAGTTAGTCAAAAATAATGGTTTAAAGATTTATACCATTGGATAGAGAGCTCATCAAGACGCATCAAATTTTATAAAATTTTTTTGTTTAATGAAAATTAAAGGATATTAAACGATTTAAATTGATATTTGGTTATTGGTTCAAAACTAACTATGTTAGCATTGATTAAACCTATGGAAAATCATTATTAAAAGATGCCTCTAGAAAATCGATCGATTGAGATATAAGAGATATATAAATCTTTAATAAATTTCTGAAGCGTTATATTTCATTCTATTCGGCATTTTCAATATTCTTTTCATTAATTTCAATGTATTTTTTTCGTAAATTAAATCATTTCCCAAATTAGAAATGATTTAAAATGTAAAGGAAAAATGAACACTCACAATGGCTCACTAATCAACAAACGTCGCACAAAATCCTTTGCCTGGTCCGAGATTTGGCCCGAATTTGGACCTTCCAATTTGAATTCCCCTTTGAGCACATTTTGTAGTGTTTCTTCGTCATTGTCACCCAAAAATGGGGATTGGCCAACCAAAAGGACATCTTCACAATTTAATTCTCATTTTTTGTGTTCGAATCCACAAATTTATACGTGTTAATGCTCCAACACTCCACATATCCGCTGCCAATGTGACCGTGCCACCGGCAATCACCTCGGGCGAAACAAATTCCGGATTGGATTTGATTGTGCCGCCCATCACTTTCCCATTTATTAGTCGTCTATTTTTGAGAAAATAGAATTTAAATTCCATTATTTTTTGATACTTATTGGTTAATTTTAATTGCAAATAAGTTTGGATTCTTATTTTATTACTATATTCATATTTGATTGTAAAATGATGAAAAAACAATTTTAGAATTAGAATTTTATGACAAATTTTGGGGTCAATATAGATTAATTTTGGTGGTAAAAAATCCACACCAGCAGAACTGATAAGTAAGTACTCGTTTGGCCAACCTGCTTTGCCCAAAATCTGCCAATCGAAGATGGTCATCCTGCAGTAAAATGACCTCCGGCCTCAAATCCAAATGTGCAATGCCCCGTCGATGCATATATTGAAGGGCGGTAAGCAATTGTTTCACAAAAACCTTTTAAAGAAAAAATATTCCCAAATAAAAATGGGCAAATTCACTTGGACTTGTTCCTCTCGGGTGATTGGTCGTGGACTTTCGGCATTGGCACATCCTGTTGCTGCCACTGCTGAAGGCGATCGGGAAAGGGAACGTCGAGCGGATGGAGGCGGCAACAGAGAATCGAGAAAGGAACGATCCGCACTAAAAATTAAAGGATTGGGCCAAAATGAAGCAGAATTCAAGACTAACACACGGATTGGACTCAATGAGCGTAAAATTGGTTGCTCAGATGATTTTACGGTTTTTAAAAACAAAATCGACTGTTCTGGGCCCATTCAATTTCGTACTATTCGATTTGTTTTTTCAATGTTGCGTAAAGTCAATATTCTCAATATTGCTCTTTGGGTGGATTTGAGTGGGTAAAACGAAGGAAATGAGGCTAAGACTTGGGATTGATGTTTTCTATGTTTGCTTTCCCCATTCGATATTTTTGTGCGCAAAATATTGCAAAAGTGAATGAAAGAAATGCGGAAGCGTAAAAGATGGGATTTGAACATTTTTAGCTGGAAATATTTTGTAATGAATTCATGTAAGGCGAAAATAAATCTGGTATTTGATACATTTTTTACTGTATTCTGAATTTGGTTTATTTTAACAGCAGGAAATATTGGGAGAATCAAATTATTTGCAGATGTGTCTTCTAGGTCATTTACCCTTTATCAAAGAAAACATTCATTTTTAAATGTATCCATCTTTTAAAGTAAAAATTCATTTAAGATGGCATAAATGGATAAAATTAAATTTTAATATATTTTTAGATTGATTTCTTCAAAATAGATAAAAAAAAACAAATTGGATTTGGTTAAAAATTAAATTTTTGTTATTTTAATATCGCCCCAAACCCCAAAAGCATCTTCAATGATAATTTTTATTCCAAATAACATTTTAAATTTGAAGTCAATTTTCCAAATTAATAGAGCTTCTACAATTTTGTCTATCTTTATGCAAATATTCTTTAGTAAAATTGGAAATCTATTCATATAATGATTTTGGGAATTGATGAAAAAAAGTTATGGGGTACAAAATAAAAATTTAAACTCCCAAACTGACTTTTCATAGACGAGAATGGCCTCGCCATTGTCCTCAATGACTTGGTGAAGTTGTGCCAAATCGGGCGATGCCCTCAGCACATTATGCATTTGAATGTCCCTTTCCAGCTCATCGTCCAATGGTTTTCGTTGGGCCAAAAAGCGACGGCCAGTGGACCGTTCAATGACCCCAAAACAGGGAGAATGACGGCCACCAGGCGATTGGGACATTTTTAATTATTGGCTAAAATTTTGGATGGTCAAAATTTGAGTAGTTGAAAATTTGTAAGGCTTAAGAAAATCGATGCAATATAAAACCGAAATTGGGAGAAAATGAAACCAAAAAGTGAAATTTTTTCAAAATCGAAAACCGGGGTTTAAAGTTTAAACTGATAAGGTATAAAAACGGAATTTGGACTACGCTAATCAAATGTGCATTGGAATGGAACAAAATTGGCAAAATTTGATGGTGAATTTGTTTGGCCAATTCTATTTCTGATCGATTTGAGAGGAATTTCTCCATATAACTTTGAATTGGTATGGAAATGGAAGGAAATATGGATGGCAATAATATTGAATTGAGCTGTGCACAATTGTTTAACCCCCCTCTCTTTTCCTCCAAGAGATGAAGCACATATATTTACGTTGCATCCTTCAAATCAAATCCCAACAAATTCCTCTATCTATTTTCTTTTTATCCTTGAATCTGGTCCATGGGCTTGCTTCCTTTTGGCTATTTGTCGCGACAAATGTTCAAATGGCCAAATGGATTGCAAGGGGTGTGGGCGGAATTGGCTGCTGGCAGCTGTGATTGAATTGGAAAGATGCGGAATTTTTGGAAAGAATGTGAGAAAAAGGGAAAATGAAGGGATCCATTTGATTTTGAGTCAAGAAAGTGGTTGATAGTTGGCTAACAGCAATGAAAACAAAAAATCCATGAAATCTGAGAAGCCAACAGGAAGCTAATGGGAAAAGGAAAAAATAAAATTAAATTGATTAAAATATTTTAAATATGCACTGCAGAATAAAATTTTTATTGGATCATTTTATATTGAACACTTTACTGAAAAATAATAACAAATTGAATAAATGATATGGGTTTCCGAGGTTTCTGTTCAAAAAATTCTCATCATTTTAGATCAAATTATGGGGCCATAAATCTCTATTATTTGAATTTTAATCAAAAAGGGGGTAATTATTTTGGTGCAAAAATATGCGGAATTAAATTGGGGCAAAATAGGCGGAATTATTTAATGCAAAACAGGCGGAATTATTTAGTGCAAAACAGGCGGAATTATTTAGTGCAAAATAGGCGGAATTATTTAGTGCAAAATAGGCGGAATTATTTAGTGCAAAACAGGCGGAATTATTTAGTGCAAAACAGGTAGATTTAATTATTTTTATGGATTTAATCCAAATCCAATATAGCCATCAACTTTTATATTTTTATCCATCCTGGCGAGGATTTTAGTAACAATTTTAAAAAAAAACTAATCAGATCAAATTATTTGTCATAATACATTCAAGATTGTTTAATTTGTACAGCAAATTAAACCACAAAAGAAACAAATAATTTATAATTATTGTCAAAAACATCACAAAGATGAAGATCAAAGAAAATTTGTGCTCCCAAACACTGAAATACTGTATTCTCTCTTCTTCTCATTTATTGCCTAAAAGAATGTCACATTTGTGTTCCTTCCAATTTTAACAAAGGGAAATGTCACAGTTTCTCTTCTTTTCCGCTGATTTGCTGATGAGAAACATATGAATTCACATGAAATTGAAATATTTATTTGGAGAATTTTGTTTTTCAGTACAAATTTGTTTTTCCCAGAACAATATAAAATAATAATCTCATTTTGAGTCTATAATTTAATTGTAAATAATCAAAACATTCTCTCGTCAATTTATCTTCAAAGTAATTGGCAATATATTTTTGATGAGGATCATCGGCAGCAAAATGGGAATTCCATTTACATTTTATGGCGGAACTACCAAACAAAATGATTATAGGTGGACAGGGAGGAAGAAAATTATAGTCGAGAATAGGAAACCACTGATAAATAATTGATAGCCAACTAAAATGTACTGCTGGGTCCTCCCCCTCCATTTGACTCATTCAAAAAAAAAACTTTAATCAAATTTGCATAAATCTCCTTGCCCTAAAAATGCTTCTCCTTTTTATATTTTTATTCTTTGAATTCTGCTTTAATTTACGTCGAATTTTTTGCCGATTATTTTCCTCAAAAACAAATCCAAATATGGAGAAATATCTATCCAAAAATCAGATTGAAATGTTCTCATTTATTCCATCTTCTGAAAAATTTGCAAAAGGAAAATTAATGGAAGGAAAATGCAATGAAAATGGATGTCAAAAATTGGCAATATTTGAAAAGAAGCAACAAAGCCCACAGGCAAGAAAATTTAAATACCATAAATTCTTCATTAGTAGCCCCAAAGATACTAATTTTAAAGACCATCTAAAACGAGATCTTAAAAGAGGGGAGGGTCTTTTAATGATTTACGGTAATTATAATACAAAGTATCCATTGTTTTGGGTTTTGACACAAAAAATATCTTTCCGATTTTTTCCCATTTAATCCCTTTATTTAATGCATTATTCATTAAACAATTGACCAATAAAAATTATTTAAAATTCAGCAAATTCCCCGTTTAATTTTCTGCTCTTTATTTTGCCTACTTTTTGATTTGGTTGCCCTCCTTTTTTGCCTCATTGTCCTCTTTCAAATGCGCCGAATTATGCCAACCCTTCCAGCTCCATTTTTGGCCATGTCCTTTGGTGCTCCATATTTTCTCATTTATGGCAGTTTGACTGTGGCAATTCTGTATGATTTGCGAATTCGGCCAACAAATTCCACTTTAAATTTCAACGGAATTTGAAGGAAACGAAAACAAATTGCAATTATTTTCTCAATTAAATTGTCTTTCATATTCTTTTTTAACTATTATTTTTAATAAATTATATTAAAAGATTTTAAAGCTCAAATATCCGCAATGTTGCTGAATTAAAATAAATTTTTCTTAAACCTGTTAGAAGAAGGCAAATAATTATTTAATATTTATTGATTTAATTCGAAATGGTGCCCAATTTATGAATTCTTTTCTAATCTCGGACAATGATTTATTTAAGTATTTTACAATTAATTTTCGATGCGAATATTTTATATTTTCCACACTTTTTTTCCCTATTAAATTCCCCCACTTTCCCACGTTCAAATTTGGCCAACAATGCAACGATTCTTTCCCTTTCTTTTGCTGTTGGAGAATGGAGACCTTTTCCATTTCGATCTTATCCGAGAATTCATTCCCATATTCTCGATTATATTTTCTGATAATCCTTCAATCCTATTTTTTCTAGCTGATTCCCATTTCCCACAGCAAAAATCCCAACAACATTTTTTTAATTGCCATTTACACACTGGATAATAAATAAATTGAATATTTGGAAATTGAAGAGTTGAATTTGGTATCATTTCGCGTCTACCATTAGAGTTCTGGCCCTTCCCAAATTTCCCCATTTTGCAACACGGTATGCCCTCCGGCATCAATTCACCTTTTAACACAAATTCAATTATTTACTCTTTTTAATTAGGACTTTTTTTGGCCAAATGGATAAATTGGAATGTAATTTTGCTCACAAAATGTTCAATTTGATTTATGACTCATAAGAATATATTTGATAATTGTGATTGTGATGTGATTAGAATTATAATAAAAAAATATAATTCACACAATATCACTCTTTTGGACTTGATCCTCTTAAAAAATAAAATCCCAATCAAATAATTAACAATTTTTATCTAATTTTGATTGAAATATTCCTTAAACTAAATTCCTCATTAAAATTTTTCATTTTCATTGAAATTTTAAGATGCCATAAATGAGATAAGCTATTCAATCATCCTGCAACTTGGTTGTCTCCTTTCTCTTGGCCTAATGTTTTTACTTCTTCTTTCTCTTCTCTGGGAGTTGGCCAAATTCATTTTGGCAAAATTATTGGCAAAATTCGCATCGAACAACAACAAAAAGAAGAAATTGCCGGAGGGGCCAATTCATTTGCCAACAGAAAATATGGTCGACATTTTTGCATTCATTTCCCGACCCAAAATTGATCAATGCGAATTGGTCAATCAACGATTCAGGGCAATCATTGAAAGGCATAAAAATAAACTGCCAACATTGAAAATGGACGATCAGGTTCCAATTCCAATTGCTTTCCAAAATATCCTAGCAAGCTATTTATAAATTTTCAATACAATAACAATGAAAAATTTCTCATGGAATAATCACCGCCCATTTCGGGGATATATAGACAACCATTTCGGATTGATCAGAGATTTTTTTATTTTTTAGCTGATTGATTTGTTGAATTCTTTTTCCTTAAGATGAAAGGGATTTATTGAAGTTAATATCATGAAATTTATTAAAATTCACATAATTTCTAAAGGAAAAAATTTTCAAAAATAATCTATTGAATAATTTTGGATGATAATTATCACTATTTATACTTTATGACCCTATTGGTATTCGGGCATTTTCTAGCCAAATATCGAAACTAACTCTAATAAGTACTACAGATACAGTAAAAATGTTAACATATTCAAAATTGAGAATAAACAACAAAATGCATTAGATTCGTCAATCCAAATTTACTACCACAATTTTAAATATTTTATTTGAATAAACTTATAAATTTTTGTAGAAAAAATGTCGCATGAAAGCCTTCATTCGCTGGAAAAGAGGCTTAATATGGGCCAAAACAAGTTTGGTAATGGACATTTGCTTTGCAATTCATTGGATTATGGTGGAATTTTTTGCCGAAACCAAATTAGTTATTCCCTATTTTCTTTTATTAGCCTTTATTTTCCTCTACTGGGTCAATAAATGGGATTTTAATTACTTTTATTATTTCTGTTTTGAAGCGGCATTCCCTCTCTCAATTATTCCATTATTGTTGATTTATACGAATCAATCTTATTTGTATTCAATTCGATACAAAATTTATTTAGCTTTCTCATTTCCATTAATCTTAATCCAATCCCACAATTTGTACAAAATTCAATATTTTGATGGACCTCCAAAATGCCGAAAGAAATTAGATTAATTAATTCCCTTTATTAAAAGGCCTTGACTTGAACCTTATTTGCTAGTCTTACAATTAATAAGATCTCCTCTAATATCAAAAACAATAAAAAAAATAAATTTAATTTGTAATTTAATCATTTAATTGCATCCCAAATCATATATTCTAATTAAATTCTATTTAAATATATATATATATATATATATTCTATTAGATTTCTATTATATTGATTGATAAATTTTATATGGTAAAGTTGGAGTTTATTGGCCCCATAAAAAAGGCCGAAAAGTGAACCGACCTCTGGTAGATTTGAGAACTCATTCGAAAGAGCTCTAACTAAAAGTTGAATAAAACTATGGCTAAAATATTTTTTCGATCAACGGTAAAAAAAGTTATGGCTTCATAAAAATCAAAAAAGTGATGGGATCAAAATTCGAAAACGAATTGAATTGTCACAGATAGCTCAATCGGCGACTATAGAATCGAATTCAAAATTTCAATTAGTTTCGCATAACTCCTCGGAAAGAAAAGTTACGGCCATTTTTACATTTAGGAGGATAGGGTTAGAATTATTTATTCTTGGAATATTTTATAATATACTCTCAGGGATTACAAGATTATTCCTTCTAATTTATGGGTTTATTCGGTGAAAATAATGTTTTTGATATGTGATGAGAAAATCTTGATTTTAAGAAAAACAACTTTCGTACTCTTCAGTTAGAAAAAACAATTTATTGGTCAGGCATTTATTCAGCAGAAATAAATTTGAATTACAAATAATTGGAAATTATATTAAGGAAATTTAATCAAAAGAAATCATTGTGTGATTATATAAGGGAAAGGAAATTTAATTGAATTCAGATCATTATTAAAGATTATCAAGTCCAATATTCGTTATTTGCTTCATTTCCAATTCCATTCCATCATCTTTCATTTCATACTGCCATTTTGTTTGACTCCTTCTTTTTGTCCATTCTCGCCGGCGGCCACCGATGCCGGTTTGGTCTTGGCAATTTCAATTGGAATGGAACGGATTTGGCCTTGTCCTTCGGGCATTTCCTTCTTCCCACTCACACAAAGACGGCCTTGTTCGTCCAAATCGCATTTGATGGAATCACGTTGGATTTGGTCCGGAATGAGAACACGCCGAGTGAATTGGCGATGGACGGATTCACCTGAAATTAACCATTAATATCGCATAAAATAAGCCTAAAATTCTTACCTTCATTTTGCTCCTTGTGTTCGCCATGCACAATAATTTCATTCCCTTGAAGTTCAACTTTCAATTCCTCCGGGCGAAAACCGCTGGCATCCACTTTGTAGTTGAATTCGCCCTTCTCATTCACAGTCAATTTGCCAACATGATCACGGAGCTGTAATCAAACAAATTTATTTAAAAAGTAAATTAATGCAAATAAAATTTACCATATTTCCTCTATTAATGGCCCTTGGGCTACTATTTTTCAGAGAACCTCTGAAGGGGGCTTTTATAAGGATTTTCAGATTTTTTTGAGACCAAAAATTCTTATTTAGGCTTAATTTCATTTAAAATTAATTATTATTGACATAAATTTTTCGTTGGGAGTTATTATTAGAAGAGGGCTTCGAATCTCTAAAGTGGTCTTTTATTTGAAGGGTTTTTCTATTAGAGAGTGCCAATAATAGATGAAAAATACGGCAATTTTGTCAAATTTTTAACTAAAATTGAAATCCCCAAAATTCACCTGGATGTTCATGTCATTGTCAAAGAGATGGTCCATCATGGCCAATGAGCGATCAATTTGATGCTCCAACAAATCCAGTGGGCTCAAATAGTGTTGGCGACGATGGAAGCTAAATGGGAGGATTTGATGATGTCGATGATGGTGTTCAAATGGATTATTCCAAAGGAGGATGGACATTTTTGGAAGATTTTATCGGATTGAGTTGGATTTATTTGTGAATTTGTTGTTTTGTTTAGGAAATTGTTTACCATTTTAGAAAGGCCACTTTATATAGGCCGGGGATTTGACTCTGGAAAGGGAAGGAAAATACGGGAAAAGGATGGAAGGAGGGCAAATGAATGCCCCTTTATGATGAATGTGCGAACAAAGAAAGAAATAGTGTGGTAAATTTCCCTGCGGGGCGAATGAGTTCCCCTTTTCCTCCGTAGGGGTCTCTGGAAAATTCGAGAAAAAAAAAACAAAAAATGCCATCGCGACAATGAAGGAAAATGCCTTTAGAAATATGCAAAAATATATAATTTTAATTGTTGTTAGTAGAATTTTTTCTCATCATTTTAAAGAAATTTATACAAGTCATCAAAACTGAATCACAAGAAATTGTACCGCCAAAAAATAAAAGTATGGAGAGCTAATGTAATTTTAGACTACCGTATTTTTTCTATTTGAAGCCCATAGACTTATTATTATAAATTTCAGAGCCTCTTTATGGTGATTTTCTATTAGAGAGTGGGCTTCAAATAGGAAAAATACGGTAGATGCAATGGAAAATGGCCATTTGAATTAAACCAATTAAAAATTTAAAAAATCACTTTTTCATTATGTGATTTTTGAGTTATACTTGTTGAATTGCTTTTGCGAATTATGAAAATCCAATGTTCGAAAGAAGTTCCAGTTTTAATAATCGTTCAATTTAAATCATTGAAAACAAATCAGGCAGGTTAACGGACAATTTACGCATGCTCATTCCATTCGAACTTAAATCAGGCAGATAAAAGGCCGACCAATTTGCGCAGTCAAATGCCCTTTTGCTGATCAAAAATGCATCTATTGGCATTTTGTAAATTATTGGGCAACAGAGAAGAATGGAGAAAAAGGCAAAGTAGCAACCACCACCCAAACAAGCAGCCAGCCTCCCATCCAATGGGCCAAACCCGCCAGCCGCCGTCGGCGGGTAGAAAAGGGTGGAAAAGGGTGGTTGGAGTTGATGTGTGCAGCAGTGCAAAAGAAAGGCGGTGGTTGGCCTTGGGGCCACTTCCTCGGGCGGGGGCCACAGAATGGGGACGGACGTGATGAGTGGGAGGAGGAGGAATGGAGGTAGAAAATGGGGGACAAATGTTGGCTGCTCCTTTGGGGGAGAAGTTTTGGGGATTCCTTCAATTGTAAAAATAGGGGGGAAAAATATAGCATTGGGTGGGTTTACTGCTGTTCAACAGCAGCAAAAAAAGACCAACCAAACAAAAACAGCAGTAGAGCCAGTACAACAGAACGTGATGTGATTGGATTGGGGTGGAATGCTCTGATGAGCTCTTTGTGCCACCGATGACCGCGTTCGCTTGGCCCATCGTAACATGGAACAGCCTTGCACCATCCACCACCCCAAATAGCAAGCTTGCGCTCCCCTCCCCACCCCCTTTCCATTTGGCCAATATAAAGTCAATGGCCACAGGCTTCATCATTTTTTTCACCTAAATTTATTTTGAACATTTTAAATTAATCCATTTTCCCCAAAAAGGTTGAATTGGGCAATTGGATTTGGCTGCTGATTTGATTGATCCAATTCTTCATTAAAACTGCCATAAAATCAACGAGATTCCCAGAACTTGAACATATAATAAAGTAAATTAAAAATTAAGAAATCAACAATTTATTGTTTTGGGACTTCCAAATCATCAATAAAGGTTTTTCATTTCGTTAAAAATCCTCAAATTTTTATGGAAATTTACATTTTGCATTTTATTATTTAAATTGGTGAAATGATTTAAAGTGAACATTTTCATTCCTTTCAAATAGTTGGACCGCCTAAAAATGCAGCAACCGCCACCAAACTTGGCCACCACCCTTCAGCAGCATCCTTCATATCCTCCACCCATGCCAAATTCCCAATTTCCTCCTCATCACCACATTTTCCATCCACAACAACTTCCGCCTCCTCCAACAGTTCGCCATCCCCCAATTCCGGCCAATTCCAGGCAGCCCATTGTCCATTTTGTACCAAATGGATTGACTTTGCCAGTCCAACGAAATGAACAACAACAGAATGGATTAGTGGCCAATGATGGCCAAATGATCAGCCGGCAGCAATGCCAATCCAATTTGCAACACCAACAAATAAGGGAATCGGCATATTTGCCACAAAATGTGCTTTGTCCCGCCCAAAATCAATTCCATCATAATGGGGCCCAATATATGCATCCTAATGGCCCCATCATGGTTTGTATTTGTGCATTTGACTTTTTATATATTGAATCCGTAAAATATTCATTATTCAATTAATTTGGAGTACTTACTAATACTAATGAGGGACATGGCCAACTGCTTGGCGACTTCCCAACTGGACGCCGGCGCTTGTAGCTACTGTAATTAAATGTTAAACCAATATTGATAATTTTAATTTCAAATTAAAGAGCGCACATCTGGCTATCGATAGATATAAAATTTATTTGGATTGGTTATGATTTGGTGGAATTGTGTTCAAAAAACTGTGAAAAATTCGCAAATTTATAACAGTAATCTTATTTTTTAATGGTTTTTTAAAGTACAACTCTTCTAATTCTGAACCAAACGAAATAACAGAAGGGTGTTCTTTATTGATACCAAAATCATCAATATTGGTTTAGACCTTACTGAGCTACAAGTGCCATCGCCCAGTTGGAATATCGCCCAGTTGTAGCGTACTATTTATCCAATAAGAGGAAGGAAAGGATTTGTGAAAGATGATTGATGTGAGGCAGGTGGAACTTGTCAATCAAAATTCCGTTCTCAGTGGTGGAAGGAATCTATCCAATCAAAAGAAATAAAATTCATTCACGAGTATAAAATTGACGAATATTTATGAGATTTGAGATAGGACCAACAATTTTAGAAATAAAGATCCCAGAACCAAATTAAGCCATACATTTTCATTAATTTGCTGAAAATAATGAAATTCTTGAAAAGAAAAATTGTCAAAAAAGAGTGCATTATTCCTTCCACCACTGACTGAACGAAATTTTGATTGACAAGTTACCGCCTGTCTCAACCATCTTTCACCAATTGTCGCTTTCGAGCGAGAAAGATGTTTGATTTTTATGATGAATCATGCAAAAGAAAAAGCCCAAAAAATATTCTCTCAAAAGATGAATTTCACTTCTTGTTTTTTACACATTCTTGAATGTTTTTCCACCAACTTTTAACCGAAAAGGAATAAAATAAAGCAAGCACATATTTTGAAATAACCCAAGGCAGCTAATTTGGCTTTTGGGGTTTCGGTCGGGTCTTGTCTTTATCCTTTTATCCTCGAATATCCCTCATTTTGCTGATTGGTTGTCCTCTCATTAATTTGGCTCTTATTTCCATTTAATACCCCAAAGCGGAAGGTGAATACGATTAAATATTATTCACAAAATGGTGCCCATGGCAGGAATCTTTTGAGTTTCCTTTCTCTCATTTACATTTGAATATTCTAAATTTGAATTTTGAATAATGTCTGGTCCCATTCGACGCGTGATTGGGCCAGCAGTAAAGAGATTGAGAAACAAAATGATGGAATGAGAGCTTGTTTGAATGAGGAGGATACCCCAGAAAGAAACCGCATTTTACGTGCCGGTTTGTTGCATTTGAAGAAGGATTTGGATTTTATTGATGGAAAAAACAATGATTGGCAAAAGTATATGGCCAAATTATGTGTAGAAGCGCTTGTGGCTGAAGACGCTCTTCATGCCGAATTCATCCAAGATGAACTTCACTTTTTAAATTGGGTGGATCAGGGTCGAGAATTGGTGACGGACATTGAAATCGCTCTGGCTAACGATTCGGAAGAAAGCCGTTCATCACGATCCAAAGGATCTGGTTCCCAACATTATGCGACAGTTCAGGATGGCAATTTAATGGCTTCTCAACATGACAATCTTATGTCTACTCAGCATGACAATTTGGTAAATCGGGGAAATATTGGGGCCAATTTAGTTCAGGAAATACTGCCGGGAATGGTCTACAAATTCAGCAATACCCAATAAATTGGGAACATAATTGGACCATGGCAGACAATATTGTGGTAACTGCTGGACCCCAGAAAAAAGCGATTTGCACTCCGACTCCGATCAATCTTTTGGATCATCCAAATGCTGCTCATTTGGTGCAGAATAATGATGATCATTCCTTTGGACAAGTAAGGTCCTCACTTCGAAATGCTGCTAGTTTTATGCAGATTAATTATAAATGTGCCGTCGAAAATATACGGCTGTTTCCAATTCCGCATTTAATTGAATTTAGCGGAGATTTTGATTGGCAATTTTTCTGGAATGGGTTTATGAATGTAGTTCATAACCATATGGATATGCCATATTTTGATAAAACTATTTTGTTCCATGTTTGGAAAGAAATGATAATGGAGATCGGAAAGTGGCCAAGCGAAGAAGTGGTTTAGTAGAAATTCTGGCCGTAAATGAGGAAGTGATACGGTTTACCCGCGCGAGTGCCTTTGAGAAAATTGAGGCTGCGGGATCGAATACCGGAATTCCTTGTGCCAAGAGAGCCCAAACTCAGCTGAAAATTTTTCTCGTATATTTAGAGCCACCGTCTCAAATTTTTCGATTCGATTTGGGAAAATTATATTATGTTCTGTTGATTATTATCCCAGAAATTTATCAATTGGGAAATGAATTTAATGCTATTGATGAGCCTTTTGATATGATAATTGGAATGATTTATTTATGGCACTTCCACAAATGGAAGGAGAAAATTTTGGCTCATTCGAAAATTAAAAATTGCGTATTGAATTAATAAATTGATTGATTTTGAATTAAAGATTGTTTTATGCGGTTATTATTGCATTATTTCGGAAAAATTTAATTCCAACAATGGAAATTTGAAATGAATTTAAATGAATATAAAATTTTGCTGATGGCAATTATTTTGTTGAAGGGGGAGTGCCCATTTGCATATGGGCTTAATTTGTGATTAAAGGATGAATAGTTAGTTAATAATGCGATTTTATTCGTGATTAATTATGTGATTGGATATCGAAAAGGAGAAGAATGATTTTGGAATGCTACCCCACCCAAAAAATTGTCTTCCCTCTAAAAATTCCCACTTCATCTACTATTATTTAATTATTACATCATCAACAAATTATCTACTATCACAATTAAATTTCGGGCAAGAGCAACAGCAAAAGTCACAAACACAACATCAATTCCAACAACTAAGCATTGCTAACCTTCATGGCAACATCTTTCTCAAATCATGCAACGACATGAGACAATGGGAATGAATTTGATGCTTGAAAGTATTTGACAACTTCAAACAAATAAAGTGCCCGCGCAGTGTCGCTTTCGAGCGAGAAAGATGTTTGATTTTTATGATGAATCATGCAAAAGAAAAAGCCCAAAAAATATTCTCTCAAAAGATGAATTTCACTTCTTGTTTTTTACACATTCTTGAATGTTTTTCCACCAACTTTTAACCGAAAAGGAATAAAATAAAGCAAGCACATATTTTGAAATAACCCAAGGCAGCTAATTTGGCTTTTGGGGTTTCGGTCGGGTCTTGTCTTTATCCTTTTATCCTCGAATATCCCTCATTTTGCTGATTGGTTGTCCTCTCATTAATTTGGCTCTTATTTCCATTTAATACCCCAAAGCGGAAGGTGAATACGATTAAATAGTATTCACACCAATCCTTTCCCTCGTAGGGGACAAACTCTATTAGTACCCTAATTGGTTTTAAATTGATGATATTTCTGTAAATTGACAAATTTATTAAGAAATGTTCCGAATCCGCTGGTCCACCCCCAACAGCCACCACTACAATCCCATATGCTCAATTTTCGGCGGGTCATCATCATAATTATCTACCGCTTCCTCCAGCAGCTGTAGCTGTCCCTCCACAAAACAATGCAAATGGAGCCATGATGCCGCCGATTCCCATACCAATTCCTCCTACAATCAACATGAACATGAATAGCCATATCTCACCGGCGGCAATGGCCGCTGCCCATGCCCATCCGCCACCTCCATCACATTTTCCTCCTGCAAATCCGCACATCAATCCTCATCAGTTTCCACCTCCATCCGTGTCTGGCCAACATCATCATCATATTTTGGCCAATAAACGTGCTCCTGGGCCATCCCCAGCAGTAGGGCCAAATAATCCAATTGAAAATAGCAGCAATAATATTGGAATTGCTGGACCCGTTGATTGTTGGAGTACCGCAGTCACAGGTCTTGTCCCCAAATCGAATTTCGGGAGGTATGGTGGCTTTTTATTTCCGGACCTACGTGGACAAGAGATTGCTCATTCGAAAGAGCTGGAAAAACTGAGTCGATTTTTGGTTGGATAAAACCCGAAAACTCCCCAGGAGCTGAGATACTTTATGCCGAAACTTGAAAAGTGAAGGGTCCGCCTTTGGGTCGAAATCATAACTTTTTTACTTTTGGGTTTTATGCAACTTTTAGGTTTTATGCAAAACCAATGAGCAGATTCGGGCTCCTCTCATCGAGACGCATTGATTGAGCTATAATTTGCCAAGAAAAATTATCAAAAAATTTTCGAGTTTCGACCCAAAATGGGACCCTTCACTTTTTCAAATTTCGGCATACTATATCTCAGCTCCTGGGTTTTTTTCGGGATTCATCCACAATAGATCGACTTTGTTTTTCGAGTTCTTTCGAATGAGTTATCTTTCATCCATGATGGATCCAGAAATAAAAAAAAGCCATGATATTTGACCAAATCCCAAAATTGTTTCTGTTTTCAAATTCTCCCCTATGCCACATTAGGTTGGGAACAAGCGGCGATGATCAAGAGTAAGATTGGCCTCATAATCAATCACCGATATCGGATATTGCAAAGCATTGCCTCCGGCTCTTATGGTGAAATATTCGCTGCAGAAGATTTGCATAGCCAAGGACCAGCACATCAAAAAGTTGCCGTCAAATTTGATGGAGGTTTTTAAATTTGACAGTTAGAATAATTGAAAACACATTCATTCCAGCTTGTCGAGACAATCATTTGCGTTATGAATATGATGTTTGTAATTTGAACGGGAGAAATGTGTTTAATTCCCATTCAATTAGGTCTACAAATCGGTGTTATATGAGGATGGAAATGGGAAAGTGGACGGTTTCCCGCAAGTCTATTCCTGGTCCCATGAATATGGGCACAACATAATGGTCATGGAATTGTTGGGCCCTCCGGTGGCCTCACTTTTTACCTTTTGTCGTCGAAATTTTGCCAGAGAGGTATTCGTGTACAAAATTTGACAAATAATAACCTTTTAATGATAGACCATTGTCTCGTTGGGTACACAAATGATCCAGAGGATTCGGCATATGCATCAACGTGGATTTATACATCGCGATATAAAGCCAGGTGGCATTTTGGCCAGTTTAATCCAAAATGAGAATTTTTGTAGAGAATTTTCTGATGGGACTTGAAGAAAGAGGAAGGGAAAGCACATTATATTTGATTGATTTTGGTCTGGCCAGAAGATATCGGTCAGTTTTTTGCTTTCTTCCATAAATTTCTTTAGATTATTCTTTTCTTATGGTTTATTTTTATCCATTATAATTTTTAGCTAGCTAAGTAAGAAATAATTCCGCCTGTTTGGGTTAAGAATAATTCCACATAATTTAACGCCTGTTTTAACTCCACCTGTTTTATTTTAATACAGTCTAACTAAGCTCTAAGTTTATAATTTCGATTAATCCAATGGTAAAATTTTTATTAATAGCTTGAAAGATTGATGAGATTTTATATTATAAAATAAATATTAATTTTCTAATAGCTGTTTATTCTATTATGCATTTTTTAATATTTAAATAGATATCGGGAAGGCGAGAATCGAACTCTGACTCATATTCCCTATCGACGAGGGCGAAGCTTCATTGGCACGGCCAAATATGCCAGTTTGAATAGTCACAAAAATATTGAGTTGAGTCGGAGAGATGATTTGGAAAGTTTGTCCTATGTTTTGATTGAATTGGTCAACGGGCAATTGCCATGGAAGGTCATTTGATTGAATTGTAAATTGGTCAAGCACTTATTTTAAGAACATTTCAAAGCGGAATGCCACCACACGGCATCAAGCCAGTCAACGAATCAAGCAGTTGAAAGAATCCGCAATTTGGGAGGAAATTTGTCCTTCCATGTCCAGATTTATTCGCTACTGTCGAGATATTCATTTCAATGATGAGGTCCATCTTTCCATAACATTTTTACAATTATCAAGCCATTAAAATTTAGCCTGACTATGATAAATTATTGGACCTACTTCAATTGGTTTTAATTCCTCCTGCTGAATTTTCCATAATCTTTCCATCAACCATTTCCACGCGGAATACAGGAAGGGTAAAGAAAATATTTGCTTCTTCAGCGGCAACAACAGTTTGTTGTCAAACATTGGAAACAGCCGAAAAAATGACCCAAGTCAATCTGGAACAGCAGACGACTAATAATGAAAGGGCGGAATCAGTCCAAAATGAAGATGAACAAAACAACGACAATGATGGAGAAGAAGCCAAACAATTGGCCAATTCAATTCAAAGCCAACTTTCATTGAATACAGCAGAAAATGTGAGCGATTTTGACGAAATTGGTGCTGCCACAACGACGACTAGTTGTTCGGAAAATGAATTGGAAACTGCGGGTGGGGAAAAAGTGGCAATAACAACGCGAAGTGGAACTGGGACGGCTGATGATGAAGATTCACAGCCAACACCGCAACAGGAACAGCAACAAGTTTATTTTGTTTTATGGATAATTCTATATATTTTTGTTGAAGGTGTCCCGAAAATGTCGTCGACATCGTGACCAAAACCATCAACAGCAGCAGAAACGAGTTATCAAAGAACAGCCTCATCCACAGAATCCACATCAAACACAAAGGGTCAAAATACACGCACAACCACGTGTTGTGGACACCGGGATTCAAACCGACCTCCCACAACAACAAATAATCAATTTGCCTTTGGCATTAAGACAACAAAAAGGAGGGCCATTTGCGGCAGAACAGAAAAAGATGTGTTGGCAAAAGGAAAGGGAAACGAATGTGGAGAGACGTTTCCAATATGAGAACAAATTCAGGCAAAATTGATTTTAAATATATTTGAATAAAAAGGGAATATTCAGTTGGACATTGCCATTACAAACTGCTGAATCAATTACAATGGGGGCTTCTACCTCACAAAATCATCTAATTTCGGGTCATATTCTTAATCAACAGGCTCCAAAAGCAGCAGCCAATCTGACAATTTTGCCACCTGCAGCCGCAATTTTACCAACACATCCGCCTTTGGCCACAGCGGTTCAATATGCCGGTCCAATCACAAATGGATTCATTGTTCAAGCACCAAGTAAGAAAATAAAATGGCATATTTAATTTGTTGAAAAAATATTGAAAAGGCGAAAAGATTATAACGGTTCAATGATTTGTCCTAGACCCCCTATAGCCTATACTCAATTGATAGATGTCGTCGAGATCAAGACGTATCGATTGGTATATGAATTGACATGGTTTGATCAAAAATTGGAGGTGTTAAACTGATCAAACCATCTTTCGGTTTTTGGCTCAAAACTAATTTAAAATTAGTCAAACCTAGGCCAAACTTTTATAAAACGATGTTTTTCGACGTATCGATTGGATTTATAATTTGGGGTCTAGGATAAAACACTAAACCGTTATACCATTATAATCTTTTCGAAATTTTCAATGTTTTAAATATTTCTCAAAAAATTTTCAATTGAAATAAAAATTAAATTATATAATATTTAGAACAAGATCAACATCAACCAATACAAATGGGAATGCCACCCATAATTCCCTCTACCGTATTACATCCTCCACTCATCCAAAAAGACAAACAAATGCCAGGGATGTCCCAATTCCATGCAGTCAATTTGAGGAATCCTCCCCCACCACCTCCACAAATCAACGGCGGTTCCATAAATTCATCATATACGACATCTGCTTCGGTTTCAGTCCAAAAACCAATTCATTTGACTTCAATTCCACCGCCTCGTCCAATATTGCCTGAGGCATTGCAACAACAAAGGGGAGAAGGAGGACGAACATTGCAAGTTGCTTTTGTGTTGCCCCCGCCGCCTACACATCCAACAATGCAGTTTAATTAAAATTGCAGTGGAACCTGGAACCTATGAAAATGAAGATGGAAAAATTTTTATTACCATATTTGGTTAAATCATTCTTTTTTGGCTTCATTGTATTTTTTGCTCCCTTTATTCAAATTACAGAGATTTTTATTCACATAAAAATTTGTTTATTGTTCTTATGTTTGCAAATAAAAATGAAAAATAATATTTTGCTGAAATTTTATATGATCAAAAATGTTGTAATTGTAATCTTTATAAGGTTTAAATTTTTATATTTGGTTTATAAATGTCAATTGGCCAGGTTCATAATTTTCATCGGGAATAAATTTAGAAATTATAATTACAATCTTTCCGGAATGAACATAGAAAATAAAATCCCTTTTTACAATTACAATTTAAATTTGACAATTACAATTACAATCTAAATTTTACAATTACAATTACAATCTAAGTTTTACAATTACAATTACAATTTAAATTTGACAATTACAATTACAATCTAAGTTTTACAATTACAATTACAATCTAAGTTTTACAATTACAATTCGCAATTACAATCTAAGTTTTACAATTACAATTCGCAATTACAATCTAAGTTTTACAATTACAATTCGCAATTACAATCTAAGTTTTACAATTACAATTCGCAATTACAATCTAAGTTTTACAATTACAATTCGCAATTACAATCTAAGTTTTACAATTACAATTCGCAATTACAATCTAAGTTTTACAATTACAATTCGCAATTACAATCTAAGTTTTACAATTACAATTCGCAATTACAATCTAAGTTTTACAATTACAATTACAATCTAACTTTTACAATTACAATCGCAATCCAAGTCTTACAATTATAATTCCTTTGCCGAATGAACTTACTTAGAAATTACTATTCCTTTCCGGAATGAACTATTAAAATTTGAGGTTTATCTTTTTCCTTTTAGTTCTTCCTTTGTTTGGATCTCACTCAACTTAATTAATTATAAGTTTTAACTTTCATTTTAGTGAATATAAAAGAAATATTGCGGAGTCAAGCTTTTTATTACGAAAAATTCCAGTTCACATGAATTAAAATAATAGTTCACATCACATGTCATATGAATTAAATAGCTCACATGTCACATTAAAATATTTAAATAGTGAATTTTGATTAAATTGTTTCAAGAGTTTTATTTACTTCCTCCTGCAATTTGCTTCACAATTTCTACAAATGTATCCATGTAGACCTGGTTAATCATTTTACTAATTTCGGGATCCGCGACGACGATTGGTTGCTGTTTATGAAAATTTGGAGTGGATTATTTCAAATAGATTAGTAAATTTCACAAACATTTTCACAAATAATTCCGCAAACGGTCTCCTTGGCTTTCTCTGCATTTTCTAAAGTTCCACGAATTTCGATCCGATTTTCAGTTTTATTGAGATGAAAATTGCATTCTGGGTGTTGCTCCTTTAATTCCAACAACAATTTTCCTTTCTTGTCCAAGAATTTTTCTTGTTGTTTTTCCTCAACTTCAACAAACAATACGATGTAATTCTAAATGGAAAAATCATAACGAAATTCACCCAATTTTTCAAACCCTGAATATTTCAATTTGGTCATCAAAATGCTTTTTTATTTCCTCAACATCTCTTTTTAAGCCAGCAATTCGGATGATAGGTTCTTCGCCTCGTTCCGGATAGGGCACTTCAATGTATGTGCCCAGAAAAGATGCTCGTAATTCGGTAATTTTGCAATAATTCCTCCCAATCAAAAATTTGACATAATGGACAGCCTCATGCTTTTGATCATTCACTGGGATGATGACATAATCCTTCACTCCCGGCATTTCTTCCATTTTCACTCTTTCAATCATGTCCAATATATCTTTTTTGCAAGCATCCAATTGAATTGGATTATTACCGGAAATTGTAATCTTAAAAGAATAGATTTTTCTTTTAAAAATTACTAAAGTTTACATTCTCTTCTGGCAAAAGTTTAGCCGGAATTTCAATTTGAACATTGAAATCGTTTTTCAATCGATTCAAATTGTTTCCATTCTTTCCAATAACAAGAGAATGGTAGTTTTTCGGCACGTGAACCAACTTTGTAGGTGGTGAAAATTTGGATGATGAAAATGAAGAAGAAGCCGAAACATTTGGGGATGATCCCTATTAAATAAAATTATTTTAAATAAATAAATATTTTAAAAGCCAACTTTATCATTGGGTCGCCGGAAATACTTGCATCCAAATTCCAAAGGAGGAGGCCTTGCTTTTATTTTTTGTTGCAAAGTAATTTGCTGTGTAATTAGTTTAGGAATTTCCACATCGCATTCCATAGCTTCTTCATCTATTGGTGGCATTCTCCCTTGCTCATTTAGTGCCATTCTCTCTTCATCAATTGATATTATTCTCTCTTCAAATTTAATTGCTTCTTTCTCACAAATTATGGCTTCAACGGAACTTGGTGCCGTTCTCTCCATTAATTCCTTCACTAAATTGGTCCTTTGTTGATCTTCTTGTGCCACAATCATATCTAGCCAATCACCTTCCCGATGTTCGGAATGAAATTCGTCAAGAAGTTTGTCAAGTATGGGTTTTTGTCCTTCCTTATTTGGATCCTTCTTCTCGATGTTCTCCTCCAAATTTGTGGCTTTTTCTTCCATTTTCTTATGATTTCCTTTAATCAGAAGGTCCCGAATTGTTTTTATGTATTTGGCACATTTCATCATTGTTTCTTTACTGCTGCCCAAAATTTGGATTCCGTTCACAAATACCGTAGACTTTTCAAGTTCGCACTCAAAGACCCCTTTGGCAATTGACCCTTCCTCCTTCATAATAAAATCAATCAAATGTTCCGGGAATGCAATTTCAATTGGTTCAGGCAATTCCTTTTTTTTGTTTATTTCTTCTGTTTCGGCTATCTTCACTTTCGCCATATTTTCCATTTCGGACTTGTCTTCATAAATTCCCTTCACATTGGCCATTGAATGGTCTTCTAATGTGGCCAAATCATTGTATTTCCCATCAACCTTCGCCAAATTGGTCAATAACCGATCATGTCTCGGTCTACCTCTGCCAAAACCTCCTTCTTTGATGGAAAACTTGGCATTGGCCAAAACAATTTTCGAATTATTCTGAATTGGAAAGACAGAGGCAGCTTCTCCTTCGATGGAATTTTTCGAACTGCCATTGGTTGAAACCATTTCCGAATTGTTCTGAATGTTTATTTTGGGTAGAATGAGGTTAAATGAACAAACTTGAGCTTGACTTTGACTAGTCTTTTGATGACTTTCCTCACAGAACATCAACACATTTTTGGATTCTTCTTCCAAAGTGCACCAGCCAATTAAAGCCGATTTGTCTTGCAATTCAGCTGGCATTCCAATTCCGATAACTTTGACTCCGCCTTCAAAAGTCTCGAAGCCATTCGGAGTTTTTCGAATAAAAATTTCGAACTTAATTGAAAGGAATTTAGCCAAAATTTCAATGAAAAAACAAAACCTGGACAATTCCAATGTCCACCCTCGTTTTGAACAATTTCTCTTCATCCAAAGTAGGTTGAATATTCAGAATGAATATTTGATCATTCCGGTGACAGTACTCAATCTTGTACCATTCACCCAGTTTAGTATCAAAGTTGAGTTGATTTTTTGCACATTTAATTAGATTGACTCCACCATTGAATCCGACAAAAGTAGTGGAATCATTTTCCAATTTCCAACAAACAAAAATATAGACAAATGCTGGGGCATTAGGCTGACACCCTATTGGGCTGACATAGTTTAAGCCTTCCGACATAGGCGAAGTGCCATTAGTTATGCCATCTGTTTGACTAGGCGGGATTACAAAATGATCCTCCCCATCTTCAGTTTGATCTGGTGGACATTGTTCGATGCCCTCAAAATGTTTTTCTTGTTCAGGTTGATCCGGTGATTGTCCGGTAATTCCTCGCTCAGATTCCACAACAATATCTTTTGGTGATCGGATTGACCATTTTTGATTGCTTTCATTTCCAACAGTAGAAGGGCAATTAAATGATTGCCTAATTTATCAAAATTGAATATTTTTATTAATATTGGAGACTTACAGTGAAATGAAAGCCAAAAATTTTTTGGTCTGATCCAAATGGCCAATATCGAAGTGGACATTTCCATGGATGGATGGATCAATGGTGGAAACAAATTTAGTAATTTTAGGACAATTTCGCAGGAAGCCAAAAGATTGGAATTTTATCGAAACTGGCAAACGAATCTACGAAAAAAAGAATTGGCCAATTTTGTACCATATTTCGATGGAACCTTGAGGCAAATGTCCCGGTCAAGTCCATCCAATTGCAGAGAAATTCCCAAAATTGCAAGGTTCTTTTCCATTTCCGATTGTTGTTCATCGTCGATTGGTTTAAATATTCCACCTTCCAATTCTTTAAACCATTTCCTAATTTGAGCACCGGCAAAATGTGGGACAATTCTCTCTTCCAGTTGTTCTCCAAAAATCAACATTCGCCATAGATTGCCTCCAAATTCCGTGCAAAATGCAAATCGTTCCATATCCCCGCCGGCGGTTTTTAGTTTTAAGGATTGATTTCTTACTCCTTTATTTCTTAAAATTTAAAAAATTGGAATAGATTTGAATTAAGAAAATAAAATTGTGGTAAATGGGGATGCCATTTTTAGTTAACCAAAATGGGGAAAAGCTTTCTTATAGCCAAACCAATCCCTTTTAGGTGCCTTTTTTTATTTTTAATTAACCAAAAACAGGGAAGAAGCTTTTCTTATAATAACCAAACCAATCTCCTTTAATAAAGCATTGCCAATGAATAAGAAAAACAGCATTAAATATTGATTGCTTTATTCGCAAGGAGCATATTAGGGGAATGATGAATCATCCTTAATTCATTCTTTATACCCACTTATTCCATTCAAAAGTGTCTTATAAAGAAAAGAATGGAAAATGAAAATGGATGGACTGACACTTTTTGACACTGAAATGAAAGAACAAAATGGAGAATGGAAAATGGTAAAATTGTTGTGCGAAATAAATAATGCTGCAATCTTTGTTCTCGAAAAGGATTAAAACTCTCTATTTATTTGACCTTTCATTATTTAGTTTTCGCATTTGCTGATTGGAAGAAAATTTAAGAAGAACCGGTTTGGGGATTAGTATATTTTGATAATAAATTGTTAACTAATTGTAAAGAATTATCATTTATTCAGTCATTAATCATCAAATCATGATCAGAAGAAAAGGAAATATGTATAATATGTGCATCGATATTTTGGTACTTATCGGTTATCCTGTACTCCTGTACTGTACACAAGAATAAAGGAAGGGAAAGGGACCATTTAAATGAATATATCTTAGGGCAATTTCTGATTGAGAATGATGAAGGACACTCTCTGCTACCGTATTTTCTCCTTTCTTTTTAATCAACGAGTGAAATGAGCCATTCATTGTCCATTGAATTTACTTTAAAAAGGCATTGCTGTTCCTTTCTTGGGAGAAGCAATGAATTTAAGGTTAAACAGGCGGATTTATTCTTGGATAGTCAAAGACAGAAAATAAAAATTTAGACAAACAGGCAGATTTATTCTAGAAACAGGCGGAATTAAAATTAAGATTAATTTAATATTAATATCAATTCGCATTTCATAATATATCATCATATTCTTTATCATTTATAAATAATAATTTTAAAAAATTTATTCATTCAATTCATTTCTCCTTTTGTGCCACCATTTCATTACAAACCCTAGAAATACTGTATTGCGAACTGTTTCATTATTTTGCTGATGTGCCCTCGGGCATATTTGATATAATCGGGCCTTTCTTTATTCTTTGTAGACTGCGCTTGCTCTCTGCTGCTACCGTAATTTCTCCCTTCTTTTAAATCAGCGAATGAGCCTTCAACGTACTCTCTAACAAAGGCATTGTTCAATACCATTCCTTTTTGGGAGAAGCACAATTAAAAAATTAATATAATCCAACTTTTACAGTTACAATCCAACTTTTGCAATTACAATTACAATCTAACTTTTACAATCGCAATTACAATCTAAGCTTTACAATTATAATCGCAATCTAACTTCTATGAGTGTATTAATCCCTATGATTTTTAATTTTTATCAAAGGAAGGAACTGCTTTCATAGAGCGGAAAAATGTTCTATTCAATGATACAATTTTTTATTCTTAAAATGATGAGTTACTAACGAGAATATAGGGGAGCTAACCATTTTCATATTTGAAACTAAATATTTCCAATCTTTCCTGATTAAATTTAGAATTATACATTCGGCACTTTACAAAAATTACATTTTTTCTTCTTAAATTCTTTGACAAATTTGGGGAAAATATTGTCGGTGTATTAAAAAGATAATTACAGATTTATTTATTTATATGATAAACAATATTCATAGAAGCAAGCATAAACAAAGCAAAAAACATTCATAGAATAGTGTCCAATATCCACCCATTCACATTCATTATTTAAGGGTTCTTCCCGTTCCACTGAATGGGTCCAGTCCATTGCTTTTGTTATTTTCACGTTCCCGTGCCTGTTTGTCCAACACTGCCTTATTCTTATATTCGGTTCGCACAAATGTCAATTGGCCCGGTTCATAATTTTCATCGACCAAAATTTGGGTTGCCCGCTGTTGACTCGGCTCTTTGTTTGATTCAGAATTAACCTAAACAAATTGGAAAATTTGTATATTAGATTATTATTTATTCAAATTCAAATGGCGAAAAGATTAACGGTTCAGCGGTTTGATTAATATTTTGGCTTTTTTACCAATTTTAACTTTGTTTTGAACCAAAAATCACAAAATGGTTTGAACGGTTACCGGTTTAATACCTTTGATTTTTGATCAAGATATGACAAATTATATACTAATCGCTGTATTTTGATGAAATCTATCAATTGGGTATAAGGTTTTGGCGGGTCTAGGGCAAACCATTAAACCGCTAAAATATTTTCGCCATTTTAAATATTTCCGATTTTTTACTGATTTTTAGCCCATCCCATTAAAATGATTTATTAATAAAACAAACCTTTCGTTCGTTGCCCATTTTCGGTTGTTCCGAAGACGATCCACCATTTCGTGCTTTCTTTCCATCCAAACGATAACCGGAACCTGTGAATGGTTTCCAACCAACATTGGCGGCATTTTCCTCTTCATTCGCTGCTTCTTTCTGCAAAATAAATAAATTTTTTCATTTAAATTTTGTGAAAAACCTCTGCCGTTGAATCCATTTTCGTATAGCCACCGCCGGTCAGTACTCCTCTCTCACCAATTTGTGCTTTTGGTTCCACATATCCTTCGGCCGCATCAAATTCAATGTTTATGTCGCATTCAATGATGGTCACAGCATTTTGTGGTTTCAATTCCATCACACGAAATTCGAAAATTTGCTCATTGTACTAAATAAATGGTTAAATATTTAAATTGAATTATACGGATCGAACCTGAACTGCGATCACATCCGATTTGGTCAGGCAGGCAAATTTACGCAATTCAACCTGCGAAATTTTTTAATAATAAGTTAATTTATAATAATATTGTGATAGGAAATTAAAATCTTTCAATAATTTTTAAATATAATTAAAAAATTTCGTAAAATTAAAACAAAAAGCATACCTCGAGCATAGCCTTTGGATTTGTAACATTGTAGAAGTCAGTGGACATTGGCTTGAATTTTGCATATGTAGCCGCCGGCAATGATCTATAAAATCCAATTTTTAAATAATTTTTAAAAAAAATACTTGTATTCAACAGAGATGAGACCGCCTTCAACCAAATGCATTTGATTCATAATCTTAAATCGATGATTTATTTGCACATTTTAATGAAAATAATTACCCAATTTGGCAAATAACATCTGCCTTCTTCCGCCAAAAATTCGAGCACACCGGCATGGGTTGACTTTTGAAATTGCGGATCCAGGTTGGTTAATTTGAAGAGCATTGGATATTTAATGTTACGGCGAATCAGTGTGTCCAGACAAGATTGTGGAAGCAGAATCTGATAATTGAATGATTTTATGAATTAATTTATTAGTCAAAAAATCAACCTTTCCACCATAGTTGAGCTCATTTACTTTCACTCGATCATATTTTTGGAAAAACGGTGCCGAAAAGCAACGCAATTGAACCGAAAAATTGACTTCCGGATTGTTCAGAAATTGCGCAAAATTAAACATTTCTCAATTTCTATAAAAATTATTTAAAAATGGAATTAAGGTAATAAAAATAAATAATGAATAAAATAAATCATAAAATGTGAAAAATTGAATTAAATGAATAAAATTTTATTCAATAAAAAATATTGTTGAAAATATTCATTCCACTACATTTTAATTACATTTGACTGAAATCTTTAAATGGCAAATTGAATGGAGACCGATATTCACGTGCAGGGGATGCCGTCTTTGGTGGTTGTTTTCGAATAGCCGGATCCACAGTCCATCCTAAAAATATTAATTATAATAAATTTTACAAAAATACCTTCTGGGAGTGTTCCATACGGTGCCATTTTAAATCCGGTCGTCGATGGTCCCGAATATTGATTGGTGGAAAGCAGTGATGAACCGGGAACATATTGTTGCGGTTGTTGGACGGGGACATAAATGCTGGAAGATGACCCGGAAGTGTTCGCTGGGCTGAGACCAGCAGAGGCCGCGGCCAATTTGTGATATCCTCCAAAGGATGGGGTTGAACTTAAATTAATTTAAGTTAATGAAATTGAGGTAAACAAACAAAATAACCTTGTTTGAATTGCAGTCGGTTGTGGTAAAATTGGATTCGAAAAGCCAGTCCCCCGGCATTCTTCCATTACAACCTTAATAAATTAAATATTTATGTATGTCAAAAATTATTAAAATAACCTCAAATGCCTTCTTCAAAAATGTAGGGTCCTTTTGTGCCATTGTCATGAATGCCAAAATAAATTGGGGCGCATCGATGGTCTCGAGGACACTAAAAATGATAATTTTAATATTCTCTTTAGAATTACTTTTCAATTTGGGTATCCAAATCGACGGTGGGCAACTCCGGAACGGGTGCGATCGGTTGTCGGGCAATTGATGCGCGCATATCTCTCAGCTTTTCGATGACCGTTTTTTCCCATGTTTGGAATTGTTCCACATATTTTGCGTACGAATCATGCTGGGCCAAACTGGCATGCTCAACTGAAATTTATTTAAATTATTTTTATTAAAAATTGATGAGAATTGAAGAACCTTTCCACTTTTCGAATGCTTCCTTTTGCCGTTCATAATCCTGTTCCAATGCTTTGATTGCTTTTTGTGTTTCAGCAGCAGCCATTGCTTATTTTAGACTATTTAATTAATTAATTTTTGTAAAATTCTCCAAATTTATGTAAAATATTGACATTGTTGTCAAACAAATTTAATATTAAATTAAAAAATAGACCAAATTCTTTATCATGCTTCAAGCTCAAAAATAAAATGGATGATTTAAAATTTTTGGATAACCGAAACCGAGAAATTAATATCGCAAGAAAAATATATAATTGGTTTTCATCTCATTTTTAGTTAATCAATCATCTTTCTCTTCTTTTATCCTCATTTCTTTACTGCGACGATCCTTCAGCATGAGTCTTCTTGGGCAGCAGGACTGCGTGGATGTTAGGCAACACTCCGCCTTGGGCGATGGTAACACCGGAGAGGAGCTGTGAAATTAAAATTGAATTATTTTGTTCTTCCCATTCCGCCTTACTTTGTTCAATTCTTCATCGTTGCGCACAGCCAATTGGAGATGGCGTGGATTGATACGGGTCTTCTTGTTGTCGCGAGCTGCGTTGCCGGCCAATTCCAGCACTTCCGCTGCCAAATACTCCAAAACGGCGGCCAAATAAACGGGCGCTCCAGCACCAACGCGTTCAGCGTAATGACCTAAAAATGTTTTCGGATTATTTTTCCGACACTAAATTCAACCTTTGCGAAGAAGACGATGGAGACGGCCAACCGGGAATTGGAGACCGGCACGGGAAGAACGCTGAAATAAGTGAATTTCTATTTCGAATTAAAAGAAAACTTGCCGATTTCGCTTTGCCACCAGACTTTGCTAAAATTGGAATAATAATTATAAATGGATATGTTTTTAATTTATTAACCTTTTCCACCTTTGCCACGTCCTGACATTTTCTATTTTATTTGGTCGAAGGAAATGAGATAAATTTAATCGCTTTTATTCTTAAAATTTTGTTATTTTAATAAATGAAGTGGATAGATCCAATTAAAAAGGGCAAATTAAGCGAAAATATTTCTCCAAAAATTTTACGGAAAAATCATTGAGTGGAATTGTAAATGAAAGCATAAGGATGAATGAATGTAAAATGAAATGGAATGGAATATGGAATGAAATGAAAAATGTTCAAGTTTTCCTTCACCTTCACCTTCAATTTTTTTATTTTATCTCTCTCTGTCTCTCTATGTACTCTCTCTTCAATTTTAATAATGCCAAATATTAAAAATTCAAAATTGTGGATACAGTATACAATACACCTAACTAAGACCGAATTCTGAATATTAAACCACCTCAAAATGGGCAAAATATAAAGAGAATGTCTTTAATATTTATTCAATAATTAATAATATTGAAATTGAAAGCAGTCTAGAAAGAGAAAGACAGCGGAGCGCAGATTTTTCCAAATACTATGCTCGAGCCTCGAGGGCATGATAGCAAAAAGAAATGATGAACCGAATAGTAGTTGGCAATACAGTATTTCGAGGATTTGGATTGAAATGGCTGCACAAAAGGAGCATAAATTAAAGGAATGAAAAATTATTAATTGAAGAGAGATAAAGAATATGGTGATACATTAATGACGAATTGTAAATCACAAAAAAGTTGGCAATAAAGTAAAGAATTTTTAAACTTTTGGACTTAATTTTAAGCATTTTCGATGATTCAACAATTTTTCTATTTTTCTATTACCTTTTTATACAATTTTCCCAGACTGGCTAATCATCATCACATTTGTATGGACTTTGGATATATGATGGCGTACAGAGATTGGGTTTTTGGCTTATTCATCATTTCATTTTTGCTGTGGGAATTAGAAGAGCCATTCAGCCGTCCCATTTGGTCATTTCGATTTACTTGTTTTTCTGTTCCACCTCCCTAACATAAAATGATTTCATATTTTACTATCCATTCGTTGAAATTAATTCCAATTTACAGATTTCAATTCCAATTTCCAATTCCAATTCAATCTTTCCAATGTTCTCCAAAATTTTGTTCGTTGCCATCTTCGTTTTTGCCATTGCCGAAGGCGGCATCATTCAACCGCGTGAGGAATCGAATGTGCCTGAAGTGAAAGGGAACGTGGAAATCGGAATGGCCAAAATTTTGGGTAAAAATTATGATAAACATTAAATTGAAAATAAAATTTTAGATGTGCTCAATTCGTCCTTGGCAAACCTTAATGGAGGAGGTGAAGGCCGCTTCAAACGCCAGTTCGGATTTGGCCCGGCGGCGTTTAGAGTTGAAGGTCAGAAATGGCATTGGAAAGCAATGAATAATTTGATTTTAAATAATTTTAGAGGAGAAAAGTGGATTGAAGACATGGACTTTGCAAAAATTGGTTGAGGTGGGAAAAAGGAGAAATAAACAAAAACTAACATTTTTTAGCACCGTGAGATGTTTGAGAAATGCAAGACCACTTGGAATGAAGCCGAAAAATTCATGAAAGATGCAATTCAGGCTAAAAAGGATGGATTCTTCTCGACCGCCTGGTTTTTGGCCAAAAATGGTTGGTTTTACCTCAATCCTCATTTATTAATCCCATTTCATTCCACAGGACTATTTTCCAATAAAATTGCCGAATTTGAGGAATCGGCGAAGAAATTAGAGAAATTTTGCCAACTTGCGGAGGTTTATCTGGATGCGGCCGCAAAAAGTGGGGAATATCGTGAAGAAGTTAAATTGGCCGAAGCAAGGGCCATGAAGGATTTGAAGCGAATTGAGGCGGCTACTAAGGAAATCATGAAGGAAATTCACAATCTTTGAAGATGGAGATGATAATAAATTTGAGAATAAATTTGAATGATCAATTTATTCAAAAATTGTCAATTTTAATTAAATGTTTTGCAATAAATAAGCCTTAAAAATGTTTAATATGAATTCGCCTTCACAGAATTGTGATTATCAATGAAATTTCTAAAAAATTTTCTTGTGTACAATCATTGCTTCTCCCAAAAAAGGAGATTAGTAGAATTTAACAATGCACTTACATTAGAGCACACATTGGCTCACTTCACTCGTTGGTTAGAAAGAAGGTAGAAAATACGGTAGCAGAGAGTGCCCTTCAATCATTATCAATCAGAAGATGCCTCAGGGTATATTCACTTAAATGGTACCTTACCCTTCCTTTATTCAAAATCTGCGTACAACAATAATCCATAATACCAAAACGATGCTATTTCTTTTCCTTCTGTTCATGAAATGATGATTTGATGATTAATGAATGAATAAATGAAAAAACTTTACAATTAGTTAATTATCCTATCAAAATTATTTCCAAAGCAAATTTTTCTTATAAATTTTCTTTCAATCAGCAAATGATTTATATTAAATTCTTTTGATAGCAAAAGATTAGATTCATTATTTATTTCGCTCAACAATTTTACCAATTTCTATTCCATTTTATTCTTTCACTGTGAGGTCAGCAGGTATCAGCCCATCAATTTCTATTCTTTTCTTTATAAGACACTTTTGGATGGAATAAGTGGGTATAAGGAATTAAGGATGATTCATCATTCCCCTAATATGCTCCTTGCGAATAAAGCAATCAATATTTAATGCTGCTTTTCTTATTCATTGTCAATGCTTTATTAAAGGAGATTGGTTTGGTTATTATAAGAAAGCTTCTTCCCCGTTTTGGTTACCTAAAAAGGGTATTCTTCCCCATTTCATTCACTCAATTATATTTACATTCTTTATTCGCATATTTCTAATTTTAATTTTTTTTATATTTAAGCAAAGGAGTAGAACTAATCTTTCCAAAATAAAATCACCGGCGGGGAAATGGAACGGTTTGCATTTTGCGCGGAGTTTGGAGGCAATCTCTGGCGAATGTTGATTTTTGGAGAACAATTGGAAGAACGCAGTGTCCCGCATTTTGCCGGTGCTCAAATTGGGAAGTGGTACAAAGAATTGGAAGATGGAGTATTTAAACCAATAAATGATGAACAACAATCGGAAATGGAAACAAATCTTGGAATTTCCCTGCAATTGGATGGACTTGACCGGGACATTTGCCTCAAGGTTCCATTGAATTTGGCGCAAATTGGCCAATACTTTTTCCGTAGATTCGTCTGCCTATTTCGCTAAAGTACCAATCTTTTGGCTTCCTGCAAAATTGTCCCAAAATTGCAAAATTTGTTTCCACCATTGATCCATCCATCCATGGAAATGTCCACTTCGATATTGCCCATTTGGATAGGAATAAAAAATTTTTGGCTTTCATTTCACTGTAAGCCTCCAATATTTTTACAAAATATTCAATTTTGATAAATTAGGCAATCATTCAATTACCCTTCTACTGTTGGAAATGAAAGCAATCAAAAATGGTCAATTCGCTCAGCAAAAGATATTATTGTGGAAAGTGAGCGAGAAATTACCGGACAATCACCGAATGTACCTCATCAGGAGGAAGAACATTTTGAGGGCACCGAACAATGTCCACCAAATCAACCGGGAGAAGAAAAACATTTTGAGAGCACCGAACAATGTCCACCAAATCAACCGGGAGAAGAAAAACATTTTGAGAGCACCGAACAATGTCCACCAAATCAACCTGAAGAAGGAGACGGACAACATTTGGACATCCCGCCTAGTCAAACAGATAGCCATACTCATCGCTCTTCGCCTGTGTCGGAAGACTTAAACTATGTCAGTTCTGCAGAGTTCCAATCCGATTCTCCAGCATTTGTCCATATTTTTGTTTGCTGGAAAATGGAAAATGACTCCATTACTTTTGTCGAATTCAATGGTGGAGTCAATCGAATTAAATGTGCAAAAAATCAACTCAACTTTGATACTAAACTGGGTGAATGGTACAAGATTGAGTACTGTCACCGAAATGATGAAATATTCATTTTGAATATTCAACCTACTTTGGATGAAGAGAAATTGTTCAAAACGAGGGTGGACATTGGAATTGTCCAGGTTTTGTTTTTTCATTGAAATTTTGGCTAAATTCCTTTCAATTAAGTTCGAAATTTTTATTCGAAAAACTCCGAATGGCTTCGAGACTTTTGAAGGCGGAGTCAAAGTTATCGGAATTGGAATGCCAGCTGAATTGCAAGACAAATCGGCTTTAATTGGCTGGTGCACTTTGGAAGAAGAATCCAAAAATGTGTTGATGTTCTGTGAGGAAAGTCATCAAAAGACTAGTCAAAGTCACGCTCAAGTTTCTTCATTTAACCTCATTCCACTCAAAATAAACATTCAGAACAATTCGGAAACTACTTCAACCAATGGCAATTCGAAAAATTCCATCGAAGGAGAAGCTGCCTCAGCCTTTCCAATTCAGAATAATTCGGAAATTGTTTCAACCATTGCCAATGCCAAATTTTCCATCAAAGAAGGAGGTTTTGGCAGAGGTAGACCGAAACATGATCGGTTATTGACCAATTTGGCGAAGGTTGATGGTAAATACAGCGATTTGCCGAAATTAGATGACCATTCAATGGCCTATGTGAACGAAATCCATGAGGACAAAACCCAAACGGAAAATTTGGCCAAAGTGGGAGAAATGACCGAAATTGTGGAAACAAATGAAGAAGATGAATTGCCTGAACCAATTGAAGTGACCGTTCCGGAATATTTGATTGAAGTTATTCGGGAGAATGAAAGATTAAATGCCGATTGGGACTTCGAATGTAAACTTGAAATATCCACGGTATTGGTGAATGGAATCCAAATTGTTGGCAGCAGCGAGGAAAAAATGATGGAATGCGCAAAACACATTAAAACAATTCGGGACCTTCTGATAAAGGAAAATATGAAGAAGATGGAAGAAGCCACAAACATGGAGGAAAACAATGAGGAAAAGGAAAATATTCCTCCAAATAATGAAGAACAAAAACCACTCGACATATTCGAATGGCATTCACAACAACAGGGAGTTGATTGGCTGGATATGGTAGTGGCAGAGGAAAATAAGCAAGTGGCCAATTTAGTAGAAGAATTAACGGAGAGAATGGCACCAACTTCCGTCGATGAAGTCATAAATTGCGAGGAAAAGGCACCAACTTCTGATGAATCAATCATTTGCGAAGAGAGAATGCCATCAATTGATGAAACCATCGAAGGCGATTTGGAAGCTCCAAAAGTGACTACACCGAAAATCACTTTACAACAAAAACTGCAATCAAGGCCTCCTCCAAAGGAGGCTGGTTGCAAGATTTTCTGCCGACCTAATGATAAAGTCAGCTTTTAAAATATTTATTTAAAATAATTTTATTCATTAGGGATCATCTCCAAATGTTGGTACTTCTCCTCGTGCGAATGTTATGGCCGCTACTTCATTTTCATCATCCAAATCGTCACCACCAACAAAAAAGCTGGCACTCTCATCGTCAAATAATTATGTGAAGAGGATTCTTGTGCCGAAAAAATATCATTCTCTTATTGTTGGAAAGAATGGGAACAATTTGACGCGATTGAAACATGATTTCAATGTTCAAATTACAATCCCAGCTAAAAGTTCGTCAAATGCAAATGTAAATTTCGAATAATCTTTTTAAAAAAGAATTGATCCTTTAAGATTACAATTAACAGTAATAATCGCGCTCAACTGGATGCTTGCAAGGAAGACATATTGGCAATGATTGAAAGAGCAAAAATAGATGAAATGCCGGTGAAGGAATATGTCATAATCCCAATGAATGATCAAAAGCATGAGGCTGTCCATTATGTCAAATTTTTGATTGGGAGGAATTATTGTAAAATTGCCGAATTACGAACATCCTTTCCGGGCACATACATTGAAATACCCTATCTGGAACGAGGCGAAGAACCTATCATCCGAATTGGTGGCTTAAAAAGAGATGTTGAGGAACTAAAAAAGCATTTTGATGATCAAATTGAAATATTCAGGGTTTGAAGATATTTAGTGAATTTCATTATGATTTTTCCATTTCAGAATTACATCGTGTTATTTGTTGAAATTGAGGGAAAACAACACGAAAAATTCTTGGATCAGAGAGGAAAATTGTTGTTGCAGTTAAAAGAGCAACATCCGGAATGCAATTTCTATCTTAATAAAAATGAAAATCGGATCGAGATCCGTGGGACTTTGGAATTTGCAGAGAAAGCCAAGGAGACAATTCACAGCATTATTTGTGAAAATGTTTGAAATTTTCTGAATCTCAAAATAAATTTTTAAAAAAATTCAGAAAGAGCAGTCAATCATGAATCCCAGTTCCGAAGTTATCAGAATTCTTGGCCAGCCGGACAACATAGATGCCTTCAAAGAATTTTTGCAGCAATTTGCTGGAGGAAGTAAATAAAACTGTTAAGAATTCAGACAAAATTGAACATTTAAATAAATTAATTCATATGACGTGACATGTGAGCTATTTATTTCATAGAACATGTTAATTGAACTATTATTTAAATCATGTGAAATGCTGGAATTTTTCGTAAAATAAAAAGCTTGTATCCGCAATATTTCTCTTTTATACGCACTAAAATGAAAGTTATAATTAAGTTGAGATGCAAACAAAGAAGAACCTAAAAGATGAAGCCTCATATTTTAATAGTTCATTTCGGAAAGGAATTATAATTGTAAAACTTATATTGTAATTGTAAAACTTGGATTGTATTTGCGATTGTAATTGTAAAAGTTAGATTGTAATTGTAAAATTTAGATTGTAATTGCGATTGTAATTGTAAAATTTGGATTGTAATTGCGATTGTAATTGTAAAAGTTAGATTGTAATTGTAAAATTTGGATTGTAATTGCGATTGTAATTGTAAAAGTTAGATTGTAATTGTAAAATTTGGATTGTAATTGCGATTGTAATTGTAAAAGTTAGATTGTAATTGTAAAATTTGGATTGTAATTGCGATTGTAATTATAAAAGTTAGATTGTAATTGTAAAATTTGGATTGTAATTGCGATTGTAATTATAAAGATTGTAATTGTAAAATTTGGATTGTAATTGCGATTGTAATTGTAAAATTTGGATTGTAATTGCGATTGTAATTATAAAAGTTAGATTGTAAATTAATTGTAAAACTTGGATTGTAATTGTAAAAGTTAGATTGTAATTGTAAAATTTGGATTGTAATTGCGATTGTAATTGTAAAAGTTAGATTGTAATTGTAAAATTTGGATTGTAATTGCGATTGTAATTGTAAAAGTTAGATTGTAATTGTAAAATTTGGATTGTAATTGCGATTGTAATTGTAAAAGTTAGATTGTAATTGTAAAATTTGGATTGTAATTGCGATTGTAATTGTAAAAGTTAGATTGTAATTGTAAAATTTGGATTGTAATTGCGATTGTAATTGTAAAAGTTAGATTGTAATTGTAAAATTTGGATTGTAATTGCGATTGTAATTGTAAAAGTTAGATTGTAATTGTAAAAGTTAGATTGTAATTGTAAAATTTGGATTGTAATTGCGATTGTAATTGTAAAAGTTAGATTGTAATTGTAAAATTTGGATTGTAATTGCGATTGTAATTATAAAAGTTAGATTGTAATTGTAAAATTTGGATTGTAATTGCGATTGTAATTATAAAAGTTAGATTGTAATTGTAAAATTTGGATTGTAATTGCGATTGTAATTGTAAAATTTGGATTGTAATTGCGATTGTACTTATAAAAGTTAGATTGTAAATTAATTGTAAAACTTGGATTGTAATTGTAAAAGTTGGATTGTAATTGTAAAACCTAGATTGTAATTATAAAATCTAAGTTCATTCCGGAAGCATTATAATTGTAATTTCTAAGTTCTTTCCGGCGGAAAGTGATTCTAATTTCTATAACTTAACAGTAAAAATCTTAAAACCTATCTAGCCCGCCCATTCTTAATAATTTTAGAAATTCGATCAAATTCTGACATTTTTCTCTCGAGTTGTTTTATAATGTTTTATAATAAAATAAATCCAAATTGCAATAAAAATTGATATCAAAAATGAGTGAAAACTGAAAATGTTTGCGGAATGATTTTGACAAATTACACTGGGAATTTTGTCAAATTGGCATAAAAAATAAATTGTTAAAAACAATACATAAATTCTCATAAATTATTCAATATCCAAAACGTTCAAGATCATCTTCAATTTCATTTGTTAATTCTCTTTTTTCGTCAATTTCCTTCAAGGCAAATCGAAATCCGTCACCCTTTTCTGCTTTCAATGTGCACCACGCAATAAATCCCAATCGTTCTTGCTCCTCTTGAGGCACTTCAATAACTTCGATTCCCTCTGAACATGTCACAAAATAATTGTCGGCACTCTTTTTCTTTCGGAAGAATAGTTTGAACTGTAAATGAAATCAAATTTTATTTAATAAATTGTTACTAAACTTGCCTCAACATTTTTGCCAATCACTCTGGTCTCGATCGATTCTTTCTCTTCTTCCTTGGCTTCACAAAATGAATGGATAATAATGTGGTAATCAGAGGCAACATAGCGAGAATATTCAATTCTGTACCATTTGGCTAGTTGAATGATGGGAAATTGTTCGCCTTTTGGGATTTTTGAATTATTGGCCTGCAACCGTCCCAGCAATCTCTTTCTTCCCCAATCGTATTGAATGAAGAATGAATCCATTCCAGTTTTCTTCCAGCAAATGACCAGTGCTTTGTGCCATTCCGTTCTTATCGTTCCTTTTCTATTCACATTATTCATTTCATGGATTGATGGGTTCAAAACCCTTGTCATATTTGCCATTATTCAATTATTTGCTTAAAATTTCAAATTTAAGTAAGATTGACTAATAATTTAATTCCAAAATTGCAATTTTCGTAAATTTATCGGAGAATATTAAAATAATAGTGAAATAATATTAATTATCATGTTTCATTGTAAATTTTATAATTTAATCAATGATTTTGCGTTACATTGGTGAACATAAAACATAAATTGATTTTGTCAAAATTCAAAATATATTAATTAAAACATAGTGGAGAAAAATGCCACAGAATAACAGGTATTTGGTAGGGAGAAAAAGAATTGATTCAAAAATAGATGGAATTGAAATATATTTAAATTAAACAAATATTTTAGTCAGTCCATTCAATCAATCGTAAGGGACCATTCGGTTTCATATTCCAAATATTCATCCTCCTGATAACGTTGCCTGCCGTCCTCTTTGCTCCCATCTATTGTTTGTTCACCGTCCGCTTCGTCGACCAATTCCAATTTTGTGTCTACTTCTTCCTGCGATATTTCCATGTACCTTGAAAATATTTTCAAATTAATTTTATAAATTATTTTAATTTTACTTGTCATGTTTCCAAACTCGATCCTCATCGGCCTTGGACCGCCAAGATGGTCGAGAGCCATCGGTGGCGGCGGGTTCATCACCAGCAAAACCTCCTCCACGAGTAAATCCGCCTCGACCTCCTCGACGAGAAAATGCACCGGCACTCTTAAAATAAATAAATTTAAATTAATTTAATTCAAACAAAAATTTACTTCTTTCTCATTTCCATCGGTGCTCTCAAAATTGCGCCAACCAATTGGAGGTCCTCCTCTTCCTCCGCCCCTTTCCCGGGTTCCGGTGCCACGTCGAAAACTGTTGCTCCCACCATGGTCCAATCTAGGATCATAAAGTCGATTGTCATCAGCGATTGCATCGCGATGGTCATGCTTTGGAGTAGAGTGTATTTAAAATACTGAATTTTGATTTTTTAACCAACCAGAAAATAGTTTCGTCCACGCGGAACGGCCAACGGATTGAGCGGTGGTTTTTCATCAGAGTCGACCGATTTTCCACCATCTCCGTGTTCATTAATAGAATTGCGAGAAGAAGAATAGCGAACATCTTTTGAATTCGGTGGTTCAGCAGTTCTATCAAAATTGGGTCGACCAGAATTGAATCCACCTAAATATTTATTTTAATATTTATATTCATCCAATTTAACAAACCACGTGCACCAAATCCTCCAGTTGGGCCTCTGGCCATTCTATAATTCATAATTAGCTTTTTTGGTATTGTTAAAAATTGAGCTGGATAATAGAGAATGAGGTGGTCCAATTTGAGTGAGCCAATCGAATCGGAACTGACCCAAATGAATTTTGGTTGCCTCCACCACGTCCAACAGCATTGCGTTGACCAATAAATGGGCCGCCACCTCGAGTTCGCTGAATTTAATTTTTATATAATTTTATTTAATTTGTTCAAACTTTTGTGGTCATTGTGCCTTTGAGGGGATGTTCTATAAATTAAATTAATTAATTATTGAATTCAATTCATAAAATAACCGTCTCGTTTAATTGAATCCATGCTCAGCTCATTAACAATAACCATTTTAAGTTCACTTTTCTCTTGTTTATTTTCAATTCCAAAGCCATCATTTGGACCAACAATTCGTGATTTTCCGGCTAAAATTAGAAATTTTATTGTAAATTTTTAAAAACAAAATTCAACCGTCATTGTTGTGATCTCTTCGTCCAAATGCTTTGCTATTGAAATTTCCTGAACCACCGAAATTTGAATTTAAGCCAAAATTTGTGCCTGATTTTTTAAATCCCCCTGATGAATCGCCAAATCCCGAATTTCCAAATCCGGAATTGCCAAATCCAGAATTTCCGAATCCTGAATTGCCAAATTCCGTTACTGGTTCCTCTTTCTTCACAACAATTTCTTTCCGTTCAGAATTCTTCGCTGGATTTTCTTGTTCCTAAATTATAACATTTTTAAAGAATTAAAATTAAATTACTCTAACCGTCCGTCTATGCTTTCTGTCTTGATCGGTGCGATGGCGTTGAGTTGGAGATTTGCTTCTTGGGCGTTTTAATGTCTCGGTCTTTTTTGCCTCACGGCGATTTCCATCTTCATTTCGTCCGGTTGAATGATGGCTATTACTTTAAATTATAATTTGTTAGAATTTTTTAATTAATAATAAGAACCTTGCTCGTAATGATGATGAGCTTTTGTCTGGTCGATGATGAGAACTACGACGATCATTCTTATTATCTTCAACTTTTGATCTATCGGTTTTTGATGAGTGTTTTGGTGGAGATGAACGACGAGATGAAGAATTTTGAGAAGATTTAATTGTGTCACGTTTTCGACTTGTATTATGCTCCGATGAATGTGTTTTCTCCGGGTGATCTTTTCTATTCCTGTCCCGATCCGGGTCATCTTTTCTTGATGACATATTACTTCTTCTATTTGTATCAGTTCTTGAAGGCATATTTTTGGTTAAATTTGCCAATATTTTTAATAAAATAAGCTGTCGATAAATAGAATGAGTAATTTCTGAAAAATAAAAAAAGTAATTTCTGAAAAATAAAAAAAAAGGTAAAATGAAAATGGAAGTGGATGATGAAATGAATGCTTGTACATTAAATAAATAATAACAAACTATCTACCTATGTGATTACTGTTTGATGATATGGCGAATGAAAATTCATAGTTCTAGCGATTCGAGTTCCCATTTTCGAAATCAGAATTCGAAATCGGAAGTCAGACCGAACGAACCGATTAAATGAATGATTATTTAGTGTGATATGTTTATTTTTGAAAGAAAAGAATGATGTGTATTGTCACAATTTACAGACACGTGACCTGCCATATTACAGAGAAGAATAGTGAGACGTGATATTGAACAACGATGGATGTCGAAATCGAAAGCCGAAGTCCCGAGTCCCGACCCGATTGATATTAAGGGTAAAAAATGGAATGGAGAAGAATGACCAAAAATTAGCTTTAAGGTTTAAGCCAAAAACCCTATCAAAAAAAGGTAATCCTTCGGAATTGGGGTCCCAAAAAAATTTTTTTTTTGATTTTTCAAAAATTGGTTTCTGGGGAGTTTTCGTGGGCGTAGAAAACGAATCTGGCATCCATTTTATCATATCTTATCATCTTGGTAAGATAATGCCGACTTTTATCAAGAAAATATCAAGGGGGGACCAAGACCAATTTTCAAAATATTTTTAATATGGGCATATTATATCTCAATCGACGCAGCTAAGCGAGCTGAATCTAATGGTATTACTTTTATTTCATTATATTGCGATTGGCTCAAGTTAGAGGTCTAAATAGCTTACCAAGATAAATTTTTCTTTTGGTCATAACTTGTCTAAATATCACTATTACATAATAAAAGTTGTACCATTAGATTCAGCTCGACGAGCCGCGTCGATTGAGCTATAATATGCCTATATTGAAAATATTTTGAAAATTGGCCTTGGTCCCCCTTGACATTTTCTTGAAAAGAGTCGGCATTATCTTACCAAGATGGTAAGATATGACAAAATAGATGTCAGATTCGTGATCAGCGCCCTAAATTACCTTTAAATCGAATTTTTGAAAAATTTTAAAAAATGAAAATTTTCGGGACCCCAATTCCGAAGGATTACCCAAAAAAATTAAAAAGTTGAATTAAAATATTCTTTATTCATATTTATTATTATTAACAAAATGGCACATTATTGGAAATATTTACAAAAAATGAACAAGAACAATTACTAAAAAAAAAATATACAACAATGAACAATAGATTTACAAAAAGTATACAATGATGATATGTGGATTTATTCGTTCTTCAATTCTTTTTGATCGCTTCATAGGCCATTTTGAATTTGTTGAAATCTTCCTCGGTCACGATTCCTTTGACAGCCAGATAGGAGAGTAGAGCATAACTGAAATAAAAATAATTGATTAAACATATTAAAATTATTTTAAAAACATACTGAATGTAGAGATATTGGTGACAGTTTTGGCATGCCTTGTAACGTTGCTTCCTCAGTTTGGTGACAATGCCCTTGACGTCGATCTCTTGGCCCGCCCGCAGTCTCCGCAGTGCAATTTCCAGGGCAATGATTGTTCCGGTACGGCCGATGCCTAAATAAAAAAGATTAAGGTTTGAAGAATTCAATTGGATATTTGACTTACCGGCTGAGCAGTGGACAATGACAACACCATTTGATGATCCGCGGACGTTGTACAACAATTGAAGTGCTTTCATGGCGCTCGCTGGTACATCTCTGTCTGGCCATCCTCTCCACATGACGTGTGTCACTGCATGTTCTCTAATCTCTCCTGTTTTTGAACTGCGACCTGAAAATATTGTAATTGTTAATTTTAATAAAATGTTGAAGTAATTTTTACCTTTTACTCGTAATTGGCTGACTCTCATTTGCTTTTCCGGCTGCTCTTCAACGCCAATATTCTCAATGCTAAGGCCAAGGTCGTCCAGTTTAATCTAAAAAAAGTAGTTGATTGAATGTTAAATAAATTTCTATTTTTTTACCGGCTTTTGTCTGGGTTCTAACGGCCAATACAAGTCCGCCTTCTTTTTGTTATTCTCTTCGACTAATTGGCACAACATGACGATGACTGATGCTTTCTCCTGCCAGACCTGGAATTTATAAGTTAGGTAATTTAATGTTTGTGATTTTAAAACTACCATTCTCCAAAAATCGCCTATCGTCTTCTCGAGTGGTGCCTGGGTCGCAATCAATTTGTTGTTAAGCTCCGGAAATCCTCCTTCAATTGTATTTGCGTGAATGTAGTCGTCCTTTGTTCCTTGCGGCCAGGCCAGTCGAACACGCGTTGAATCGAGGCAGTAAACATCTAAAAAAAAGTTAATTTTATGGGTGTTTAATAAAGAAATAAAAAATTTACCGTTGTATCGATTTCTGTCCATATTGTTTGCCCAGCTTCTGTATTCTGCAGCACTCACATCCTTTGGTATTTCGTTGAATTCTGCGACAAGTTCCCGCATGCTGCTCTTCAATAGTTTTGTGGCGTAATTCAGCGCTTCTCTTGATGCCGTCCTTTGTGGAGTATTTGCTGCTTCTCTTGATGTTGTTCTTTGTGGCGGGCCAGACATTTTTTGGTTTTGATTGATTGGTAACTGACGAGTAATGGATAAGCTTTACCTTTTTATATAAAAAATTAGTGCCGTAATATCGATTTTTGTAGATACAGTAAGTTAAATCAATACAGTACGGTTAAGTAAAAAGGAAATCTTTAAAAAGTAAAAACACGAGCGAGCACGACATATTATTTCTCATGCATGATTTTTCCGATTCTGCATTCTGTACCGAACCGATCGATAACGCTTCTCTTCTCCTCCGACGCTATTTCCGAGATTCGTTTACATTTCCGAATTAAATTTTCTAAAGTCACGCAATAGTTTCTGAAAATGTTACTCTGATCTTCTCAGTCCTTATTAGTCAACTCATTATCATTAGTCATTCATTAAACTACCCTAGGATCCCTAAATTAGTATCATTTTAAATCCCCAGCTGCCAGCTCAAGGAACAGATACTAAACAATGAGATTTTTAGATATTCTAAAACCCATCTATAAATAATCAAATCAATCAGCGTCAGCAATTATTTATCTAAATTGAATCTGAAATGGATAATAACGACAACGAACAAAAATTGGAATTGAAGAAAATTGTGGCAAAGGAATTATTGGAATTGCAAATCAAAATGTGGAAGGAATGCAGGAATTAATTGAGGAAATGGTTAAATTTAATTTATATTCAATGTAATCGAACAAATTTAGTCATCTACTTCGATCAACAAAAATGCAACCGAGGAAATTGAGAACAAGGAACAGAAATCTACCAAGAAAAGGTTTGAAAAATATTCATCAATCTACTAATTTATATTTTTATTTAAGACTTCGATTCGGTGGTTTGTTGCCTGATTGTTTGGATTGGTTCAAACGACCGGAATTGGCACAATCCTCGCTTTCTACTTCCTCATATACATTCAATCAATATTGTTGGCCAAAATTACATGGAAAAGTGAAGCCACGTGTTGTTCGGCGTTTGACATTTTTGCGTGAGCTGGATGATGAAGGCAATTGGCAGACCATTCTGGAAACCGACCGCCACATTCGGATTCCAATTGGCATAAAACCACCGGAATACATCATTGGATACAAATGGATTTGTATCTGGTAATAATTAACATTAAAAAATTGGAATAATTTAAGCCTATTTAATTTAGTTTTACGAGTTTTGCAATTTGTTCGCCACATTCTTCCATTGCTCAATGAAGTCAAAATTTATTTTCGCCGTGTAAAATTTGAGAACAATCAGCAAATTGGCCTTCTGATGGAATTGTTGGCTCCAAAAATAAACAAATTGGAACTTGATGAACTATTTGATGAAGATGAACCTTTAATCACCGATTTGGACGAACTATATCCCAACTTTATTTCTGGCCTTCAATCAATTTGCCTGCAAAATGCGGAACCGGCGGGAATTGACATGGATTTGGCACTGAAATGGTTGACTACACCAAGGGAAGATGGAAAGCCGAAAATGCTCGAAATTCACTTTCCGAATACTTCGGATGATCGAAATGAGACCATATTCATTGGAAAATTTATGGAAAAACGCATTGAACGCTTCAAGAAGGTAAGAAAATGGGAAAACTTATTTATTGATCCTAGTGGGGTTGGAGTTAAGCACAATTCATATTATTATTTTAAGGAATTTATCCGTTCCACTGAACCGGCCAATTTTATTATGCTTTACACATTGACAGCGTCATTTCCTATTATAGCCAGGCAATTCGAAATTGAGAATGAAGCAACGAAGGAAATACTCGAATTGAAGCTGATGCAGTCCAAAAATGATTACTTTACTAAACATTTCCTTATTCGACGCAAAAATGACGGCGAAACAACACCAAAAGTTGATGATTTGGAGAAACAATTTGAGCGGAAAGAGGAAACATATTTTGGGATTTGTTTGTGAGAGAATGACACAATTGAAAGTTATTTTATTGTTCACTGATTTTGATTGATTGAATAAATAATTTATCTGAATAAATAATTCTATTTTAATTGCATTTAAATTTTAGACTTATTTTCTTAATGGTCATAAATAGACTTAAGTCTAGTTAACTATTAACTTTCGGGTTTTTAGGTTAACTTAACAATATCCATGACGCAATGGTTTAAATTTGTACTTTTCCATTATGAGCCCTCTACCAAATTGTCCTTGGTTCCCTATGATCTATCTAGGCATTTTCTTAATAAAATTCGGCATCCTTTATCAAGCTGGCTTGATTTGATGAAAAGAATGTAAATAATTTTGCACATAATTTTATTTAAATAAACAAAACATGGATGGCATTTGAAAATTAATTTATTTTTCAATACATATATTCAATGATTTTTATTGTGCATTCTGATAATTAGGGAACGGATAGTTATGCATGAAAAAGTGTCAAAATATGCAAATTCAGAAAAAATTTCTTAAAATATGCAAATTATACTTAAAAATATGCAAATTGTCGATTTTTATTGCATTTTTGATGGACAATTTTTGACAATTTTTGCCAAAAATATGCATTTGCATAAAAAAATATGTATTTGCATAACTATCCGTTCCCTACTGATAATAAAAGACAATAATAAAAAAGATGGGCGGGATGGATGGAAATGAATGAATGATGGAGAAAAACTAATTTATAATAATCAAATTTGAGGATACACACAAAATCATTCGTCAGATAATTGCACACCGTCGACGCCTCTTTGGCCGATCCTTGTGTTTTTCCTACAGGGGAATTGGATTATTTTTGAATGAATATTTATTAATTTTAATAACCTTATGCTTCCTGATTTCACGAACAAGAGCCTGTGAAGAGAATTGGGTAGTAATTATTTATTTATTGAATAAATATTTACATGAAATGCTTCATCCACGTGCTTCCGGGTTTTAGCACTGGTCTCGATGAATGGAATGCCAAAGGAACGGGCCAATTCCTGGATGGACCGTTGCTCAATGGAACGTTGCTGCAAATCGCATTTGTTACCAACCAAAACCATTGGAACCTGAAGAATATAAAAATTAATAAATTTTATAATTATATTTTAATTTTAACCTCATCGCTGTCCTTGACCCGTCTGATTTGTTCGCGATAGGCGTGGATGTTTTCGAATGATTTGTACTCATTGAGGGCAAAAACGAGCAAGAAGCCTTCTCCAGTCCGCATATATTGATCCCGCATGGCCGAATATTCCTCTTGGCCAGCTGTGTCCAAAATGTCCAATAGGCAAGTTTCGCCGTCGATGAGCACCTTAAAAATATGAATTCGTTGAATTTATATCAATTTTTAATGGTCCGAATTTATTAGATTTTAATTTAGTAACCCAAATTAAGAATAATTTGTTTAAATTGAATTTATTTAAACCTGTTTCCTATAGCTGTCCTCAATGGTTGGATCATATTCTTCGATGAATTGTCCCTGGATTAATTGGATGGTCAATGCCTAAAAGAAAAATTTAATGGAATTTTCATATAAAAATGAATTAATTATGATTTACCGATTTTCCAACGCCACCATCGCCGACCACAACCAACTGAAAATTATCAAATATTTAATACATATTATTTTAGGATTGTTTTCAACAAACCTTATATTCGGTCATTCAATCAATAATAAAAAATAAATGCACAACAATAATTTGTGGGATGTCTCAAGGAAAAAGTGTAGAATGGTCAAAAGAAAGAATAGTAGTTTTTGCGCCACTGGTGAAATGCAAAAAAAATTAATTGAACTTCTAAAAAAAAGATAAAAAATAAGCAATTTTTAATGGAATTTTTTCGTAAAAATAAAAATAAAGTAAATCATTATTCATTAATAATGGAGACTGGATATGGAAAATCTTCTTGGTCGATTGGATTTCGGATTTGGGAATGGGAGATTTTAGGCAATTGGCATTTCATTATTAAATTGGCAAATTGTAATTTTTTATACGATATTTTTTATCCATAAAATGCCATTTCTACATATACAGCATAAAAAAACTAAAAAAAAAAGAAATTATCAATTTTTTAACACAAAACTCATATGACATTCTTCTCGAATAAAAGGTTCCTTATAAAATGGTGGGCAAAATGATTCATTTCATTGATGTTTATTGCTTAAATAAATGAGTAATACTCTTTTCTACACCTCCAAAAAATTTTGTAGCAAAAATATTTAATATTCATGTAAAAATATTATTTTTCCAGTTTTTAGTTTGGGTTTTTTTAAATAAAGTTGTTTAAATGATTTTGATAAAGTTGTTTAATTAAGCCAGAAAATTGCTTAATTTTTATAATTGGAAAGAGTCCAAAATTAAACAGTAAAAATGCATAATATCGATGAATTTTCATTTTTTTGGAGAAAAAGAAGCGCAAAACTTATGAATGGAGCATCACCGTCGCCCCTATCGTCTTTTGCGCAAGCTGGCTACATTTTACAAAAAAAATGGTGACGACCAAAGAGCTAAAAAAGTTTGGAGCCGACCACCAACAACAAATTTGTGCGCAATGGGAGAAAATATATGAGGGGTGTTTAGGGTGGAAAATGGAATATAAAACTCGGTTCGGCAGCAAAAAATGGTGGGATTGGAGCTTGTATAGGGAGAGGCCAGTCTATGCGAGTGGCTGTGGGGAATATGGGACGGGGCCAATGATGAATAATGGGAGCGGAGAAAAAGTGGTTGAATTGTGTTGGGGCCTCTGGGAGAAGTCAGCTCACAGTCACAGGTATGCCTTTCATGCAAGAATTTGAGTGCTTTGAGAAGATCCTTTCGGCCTATAATAAGCCCAAAAGAAAATTTTTTTCCATTTTGGCCAAAGAAAATTAAAATTTTGCCCAATCATCGGTAAAAAATTCATCATTTGATCTAATTTTCCCCTAAAGGCAGCTCATATGTTTATATGCCCAAAATTCCCTTCCTCAATATTTATGCCTTTCCAGTTTCCATCTTATCTAATTTTCTAGTAATGGCAAATTAAATCATTCATCAGGCCCATTGATCGAATGAGAAGAATGGCCAATCATTTTGATGGATTTAATATTGAAAATCATTAATATTCGCTCTAATTGGCCAAAAATCAATTATTCTCATTTTTGGCCATTTCTTAGCTCAAAAATAATTTTACATTATTTCATGTCGCTTTCTTTCAATTTGATTATAAAATTGCAAATTTTATAATCAAATTGAAGGAATAAAATTCTCCCTATCCCCACGCCCAAAATGAATGTAAAACGATGTAAAAGTGTGGATCGGATTGGCCCAAATAGCGGCACTGCCAATTTTGGGGCCAATAAGGGAGGAGGGGGAGGAAGGCAACGATACAAAGGGCGATTCAGCCTTCAACAACAGCCACAACAACAAAATGTTGGCCAACACCAATCGACCAGTAGCGGTGGATTGACTGGGGGTTATGGACATCCAAAAACGAGAAGACGACGATTCCAAATGCGACGAAGTCCGCGGAGACATCGATGCGATTTGTTGGATGAATTAGATGTAAAATTTGGGATTTTTGGTGGAAAATTTGGTTGAAAAACTGTAAAATTTGATACCTAATAAGCCAGATTTACAAATTAAATGGAGGAATATTTTTGATAATAAATTAATTAGTTGAAAGAATAGCCAATATTTATCCCTTTTATCTCGACATTTACCTATTGTTTCTTAAGGAAATCTGTGCCGAAAATTTCCAATGTCTTGGCTCTACCGATGATCAACAACATCAAAGTTCATCGCCTCCAATTCAACGTTCCCCATTTGGCTCATCTTCCTCCGATTTGGACAATTCCCCGTCTATTTTCCCCTCTCGAATTCATCCTGGACGCCAATCTGTGGCCATTGGGGCCAAAAGTAGTCGGGAAGGTGGCTTTGATGTGTTGGAATTTCTTCGAGAAGAAATGGACAAATTTAGGCGAAAAAAGAAATTGCTGGCCAGAAATCCAGAATCCGAGGTTTTCCCAATTTTCTGGCCCAATATTTCTTTCTTCTAAATAGGAAGAACAAAAGCATAAATTTGGCAATGTCCTCTGGCTCCATTTGAATGCTTATTTTGCCGGAAGGTAATAAAGGATGGGCCAAACCATTTAAAATAGCTTGGATGTTCAATCGAAATATTCTTTTGAATAATTGAGAAATTCACAGACGAATGGATGCTGGCCACATTCGCCAATCGTTGGGCCTTCAGGATCGGTCAATAATGAAGCAAAGGGAACAAAAAATGGGCATTTTGGCCGAAATTTTGGCATTTAAATTTGAAGCAACCCTCAACGAAGATGCTGAAAATGAAGGGGAATTGTATGGCCAAATTTATGGCCATTCCCATGCCACAATTCGGAATAAGGCCATTGATGAGGTTTCCAGTCTTTTGGAGCGATGGGAGGCATTGGCCGAATTATATCCACATTCAATGGCCATGGAAAAGGCGGTGGAGACAACAATGCCAAACCAAGGGGAAAGCATATTTCGAAAAATGGAAACCTTACAGGTTGAATATTAAGGGAAAATGGCAACCGTATAAAATAAAAATACCAATGTTTTGCTATTTCACATTTTTTTAATCTGATTTGATTTAATTCCGCCTGGTTAGTTAGAATAATTCCTTCTTGTTATTAAGAATAATTCCACCTGTTTCTAAGATAATTCCGACTGTTTTAATTCCGCCTGGTTAGTTAGAATAATTCCTTCTTGTTATTAAGAATAATTCCACCTGTTTCTAAGATAATTCCGACTGTTTTAATTCCGCCTGGTTAGTTAGAATAATTCCGCCTGGTTAAGAATAATTCCGCCTGGTAAAGAATAATTCCGCCTGTTTTAATTCCACAAGTTTTTAAGATTAATTCTTCCTTTTTTAATTCTTCGCATCTTAGATCAATTCCGCCTATCCTTATTTTTAAATTCCATGTTCCATCTGTTCTGTTTTAATTTCGAAGGTTCGAAACAGGACAGAATTTGTTGGAACAGAAAAACATTGGTATATATTATGGAGGTTATTTTATAGAAGATGTATGAAAGAATTAAAATAAATAAATTTTTAAATCCCATTTTAAATTTTTTTTAAACAGTAGATTATTATCAATCCCATCCAAAATTACCATCATTCATTTCCTTCCTTTTGTTGAATGAAAATTTTTAAAATTTTTGCCCAAAAAATTTAATTGTTCTTTGATGTTGTAGGCTTGGCTGAACTTGATGCGAATGTTGCTTCAAAAAATGAATGAGGTTTCTCATTGACGGGCATTTTGGCAATATTTCATATCTCCCATAGGTCGGCCTCCTATTCAGTCAAATTGAAGGCCGTCATCGCCAATCCTCCACCGCCGATGTGCCTTCCCCGCCGATTGGGCCATCTTCCCCTTTGGCCAATTCTTGCTCTCAAATTTGGCCTTGGTCCGAATTGGATACTAAAATGCCCGCTGGCCAACAATTGGCCGATTTGTTGCATAAAATAATGCAACGGGTTGTGGGGCGAAGTCTTCGACTCCATGGCATGATTGTGGTCCTCAGACGCCTCCAATCTTTGATAAAATTGGCTCTGGAAAAAGCTTGTCTTCATTTGCTTCAACAACGAAAATATTCTCAAATTGCTGGCCAAAATGGACTGGGCAATTATGTGAAACGGCTGAGGGAAAAATTCGGCGCCAATGAAGTGAATAAAAATATACAAAATAAATGTTATATTAGCATACTTTTTCCTAAAAACTCAAATATTTTGCAAATTTATTCCATAATCCATTTCCATTTTCCCCTAAAGATTGTCCCTTCCTCTTCTTCAAATTTACCCTCCAGCTCCGCCGCCCATTTGACGGATCAACAACATTTTTCGGCACTTGGATTGCCCTCATTCTGGCCACATTTCCTCTTTTTGTCCCAATTGCCAGTCCAGTTGGTCAATGTTTGGTTGGAAATGCGATCAGAGAAAGTGGCATCCAACGATTGGGATTTGCTCACATTGGAAACGGTCAGTCGATAGGACAAATTGTGTCATTTATATTTCTGCCACATTTCCTCTATTTAATGCCCCCTTAGAAGGTCTTTGAAATTTATTTGCCCCCACCCTCTATTAGAAGCTGTCCTCTCTATTTGAAGTCTCCCATACCGTATTTTTAAGGTGAAAAAATTTAAAAAATAATTTTTTTGCCTCATTTGGAGATTTTTCGAAGCCCCCCCCCCCCATTTGAAGCCTCTCCCTTTAATAGAACCCCTTTTGAAGGGTCTATGAAAATTATAAGCCCCGAGGCTTCTACCCTGACTAAGGAAATAGGTGCGGATTCTGAAAATATGCCGAAAATATGCGTATCGCAAATCGTATGCCCAAATCCAGATACACCCTTATTTTAAACATAATTTTGAGAATTTAACATATTTTTGAATTATTTTAAAATGTGGAAATTTTCAAAATTTATTAAATTGATCATATGTTGACAATAGATGATGAAAATACAGTCAGAAAATAATTTTTAGAATAATCAAATTCTCATAATTATAATTATGTTAAGATTTAGAGGTTCTGAAAATTATTTTTAAACATTATTTTCAGTATATATGGCAAGATAGGAGAGGAAAAAACAATTGTCAGAATATCCATATTTTCAGCATATGCTCAGAATCTGACTATTATGAAAAATTATTTTTGAGTTAAATTTTTATCCATTATTAGTCAAAATAAGTTCTCGCGCACCCCGGGACCTCGAGAATCCAAGGATCCCGCGCACTCGTGAGTCCTAGGATCTCGCGCACACCGGGAACTCGCGAATCCAAGGATCCCGCGCACTCGGGAGTCCCAGGATCTCGAGAATCCCTAGATCCCGCGCACTCGGGAGTCTTGGGACCTCGCGCGAGTCCAATCCCAAACGGCTAATACGCCTGAAGCATGCCCCAAAGGGCAGCAGCCATGTCTTCCCATTATAAATCTAGGTGCTATATGGGCTGAAGGGTAAAAAAATTTTATGAGAAGCACACAATAGGATGAAATAAACAGAGCCCATCTCTGTTCGTCTAACAGAAATAGTACACAATACTAGCATTGCCAAAAAAGATCTATTTTAAAAATAATTGTGGGAATTTCTACATTTCAAAATATATGCTCAGAATATATTTATTTTCAACATTAAAAAAGAATCATATTTTAAGAATAATTTTAAAATATAAAAAATAAGATATGTTGAGAATTTAAAAATTTTCAGAATTATTTTAATAATTTACTAGATTTCCCTATTATTTTCAGAATAGTCTAATTTCAGTCATATGTTTACAATTCGCATATTTTGCGATATATTTTCATAATGACAAATTCTGCCTATATTTTTGGCTTCATATCTTAGAATAATTTTCATAATTTAAACTTTGTGATATTTTCATAATTACAATATTCTAACATAATTTTAAGAATAATTAAATTTTGCAATATATTACCGTGATAGTGAAATTTTGGGCATGGATTGGGATTGGGAGTTGTATCTAGCGTCAGGGTCAGGGTAATAGAGGAAATAACCAAATTTATAATTCAAATTTCAAAAAAACAAAATGAGAATAAAGAAAAATAATCAAATAAAAAAATTAAATGTAATTTAACTAATTTACACTTTTTTGCAGTTGATCGAAGATTCCCACGATTGCCTGGAGGAATCAATCCGAGTGAAAAATGATTTCCTTGTGATGTTCAGTTTGACTAATTCAAATGCTTCCGGTGCAAACCCGACTGATTCCCTCGACCCCCAACTTGCCAAATTCGATGGTCATTTGGAGCAAGTTTTCCACAATTTTCTTAGCTACACTCGACTTTGGGCCCAAACAGCGGCAAAATCCAATGGGAATGGAGGCATTGAATGGAGTGAAAAAATTATTGGCAAAATGGCCACAGAATGGAAGAATGCCCGAGGATGGGGCCAAAAGGTGGTGCCAAGGGGTGAATTGGATGCGGCACGAATGTTTTGTAACATTGGGCGGGACATGCTTGATCTGCTGGTCAGAAGATATTTAAATGAGAAATTTGAATGTGCCGAATTGGAAGTGCTCGAAACGAATGAATGTGTGGATGAGGAGGATTTCATGTTGGTGGACGAAGCCGAAAACATCAAAACGGCATCCTCCATATTTCTGCTCTGCCGGGCATTCAAGGAAATGATCAGGCAACTCCGCGACCGTTCACTCCGTTCATTGGCTTTTATCCGTACGCTCAGCCTATGCCTGGAATTTTGCGCCCGATATGAATGGGAATCTGTTGAGGGAAATTGTGATGAGATGGTCGGACAATTGTTAGCCGGTGGACGGCACATTGTCGTTGGTTTTTCATTCAATTTATTAAAAATATAAATGATCTCATCAGTAAAAATAAAAAATTATTATAAGGGAACACATTTTATATACTTTTAAAAACGAAATATATCCAATTTTTTGGCAGATTTCCTTTCCAGCTGACAATGAAAATTGCAATTTTTTGGTCATTTGTGTCCGTGAATTGGCTAATCAATTTGATCAAATTGATCGATTACTTCTTTGTGCCACAGCCTCTGGCCATAAACCAGAAATTGAAGAGGGCAAAAGTAGGAGACAAAAACGAAAGGAATCTGGTCCTTCCATGCCCAATTATTTGGTGATGATTCCGTCGGTTTGGTTGAACATCGATGCGAAGGAATTGCCCGACAAAATAATGATGAAACCGAGTTTGGCAGCCTGGAGAATACTTCAACACTTGATCCCACCAAATAATATTTATTTGGTAGCCGGTGATCGAGGACAATTGCAAGTATGGGAATTGCATATTTTTAAGGAAGAAGATCGGAATATAAATTGATTATTTCCTTATTAGTAGGGCCCGGATTTTTAGGCACAGAAAAGTGCCAATATATGCGCATATATATGCACCAAAAAAGGCCAAAATATGCACCAAATATGCACCAAATATGCCAATAAATGCCAAAATATGCACATTTTATGCAATTGAATAAATCATTTTTTTATATTAAAAAGTCAAAAAATGTTTTAAAAAATTATTAAATTCGAAAATTAATCATTTTTGATTGAATACAAGTGAAAATAAAATAAATTTTCACAAATTTCGCTCTTTTATAAAAAATCTTTGGTGATTGACCCATAGGGGAGACGATTCAATTTTTAGAAAAATTTTTTTCTTTTCATTTTTTTAAAAAATTTTCTTGCCGAAGGAAAAAATTTTCCAAAAATACTATCTTAGATAAAATTTTGACTATTTTTAAAAAAAAAAAATTTTTGGAAAAATATTTTTTTTAATAAAATGTTCAATTTTTAACAAAAAATTAACAAAAATTCTCGAATTTCCTCAAAATATGCACCAAAATATGCAAAATATGCATCAAAATGACGAAATATGCAAAATATGCACAGACTGCCAAATTATGCCAAAATAGGCATTGAACCCAAAAACACTTTTTTCGTACTCCCCAATGCTGTGCATATTCGCACACAAAATATGCATTTCCATAAAAATCCGGGCCCTACTTATTAGGCATTTTTCTACCCTTTTATAATAAATAACAATTATAAAAAAGTGAATACGGTAATGGGATAGGCATAGGAGGAGGGGATGGAAAGTTTGTCAAAGAAAGGACATGCAATTTTAATAATTTAAGTCTTATTTTATCGAATTGGTAGTCATTTACATTGAAATATGAATGCGTTTGTGTCTCTAAAAAATATAAAAATTATGAAAATTTTTCAAATAGTTGGCAAATAATTGTATAATCCATCATTATACAGAATAGAAAAGGTGAAATTAAAAATCAGAACTGGCGGAATTATTCTAATTAAACAGGCAAAATTAAATTAGAATTAAATTCGAATTTAAATTTGGATTAGAATAAAAAAAATTCAAAAGCTCTTTGATCATTTTATTGCAGTCAGCTCAACGAACTTTACATTCCATTTTTGGCCAATCAGACCGCCTTCTTCTCGTCGATGATTTCTGCTCCTGCAACGATGAATTGGCCGAGGAAATTTGCGATTTGAAGAGGGCTGCCTTTGAATGTGTTCGCGAGGTGTGGACTTGCAGCAGAGATTTGGGAGAATATGTTTTGAATGGGAAAAGATTGGAGGATTTGGTGGCCGGCGAAAGGGCATCCCTGAAGGGAACCTTGTTGCAAGCATGGAGTGCCGTTTTCGAGGTACACGAAAATAAATATTTTCGGAAATTGAAATTCCCAAATCCTATATTTTAGTGCCAAAAGGAACTTTCACACATTGTGTCGACCAGAATGCACGCCGAATTCTTTTCGGACTTGCTGAGTAGTGCCCAACAATGGGCTGCATTCATCACAACATCAATTGGCGGAGAGGCATGCCGTGCGGCTTTGGACCAATTGGCCATTTTAATGGGCATTTCCAAGAACATTTTTGTGTCAACAAAATTGACAGATGCGGATTTAAGGCAATTCATGGAAAGCGTTCGGATGGTTACCGACCATATTCAATCATTGGACAATGGTACGGATATTTGGTTGGAATTAACTGAATAAATTACAAAATAGATATTATAAAAATTGTTAATTTTCCAAGCACGAAAATTTGTTTAATTTAAAGAAGATGATCAACAAAAGAATGCCATTGTCCTTCCAAATGGAATTGAGGATGTCCATCAAAATGACATTCTTGTCACCCATTCGGAACCATTGATGTCAACCGCCGATGGACAAAATTCCAATTTGGAAATTTTTAAATTTGGCAGTGCCGTTCGACCCCATGAAATGCGAATGATGGCAATTGGAGTGGAGGAACGGATAAAAAGGGGAGTGGAATTGGTGGAAGGGAAAAGACAGGCAAAATTGGAAGGCCAACGTAAAATTGGCCGCGTTTTGGGAGAGAAGGACAATAGGAAATTGGAATTGATGAGGACACATTTCTTCACACCAAGGAAGGCTCCATTTGAATGGCAAAGACTGGAGAATAGCGAATTGGGTTAGGCGTTAATTGGAATTTAATCTCATTGCCTCTTTTTCTAGGCTCCGGCAGTTTTGGCAGCGTTTTTCTGGCCATGAATTTGCGCGACAAATTTTTGCTAGCTGTTAAGCAAATCCAAGTTCGGCACGACAATGAGCCAAGCCTAAGGGCAATGATTGATGAGGTGGAAATTCTGCGAACTTTGAATCATCCAAACCTTGTTAAATACTACGGAGTGGAAGTGCATAAGGTGGGCATATTAAATGGGTTTATGGATAATTCAAAGAATAAACACATTTAATTAAATCAAGAATAAATTTAACAAAAATGGCTTTAGTGAATGTTAGTTGTTAGTTAATCTGTCAACAAAAAATGAAAAAAAAAAGATTAAAATTGTCGAAAAAGAGTACATATGGGCTTATCATAAACCCGCAAACTATATCATTAAATAAAGCTACTCACGATCACGAGGCATCGAATAGTATTTAATTTATCAAGGTTTAGTCAGTATTTTTTTATTCAAAATTAATTTAAAATTGATTAAATTTGAGACCTAATCATTACCATCTCATTAAATTAAAATCTCTCTATCAATTTAGCTTAAGCTCTAAATTTTGTGGGTCTAGGATAAAATTCTGATCAGTTATTATTTTTTCGGACAAATTTAAAAATAACATTTTTATTTTTTCGGCAAATTAAATATTTCTCTTAATGAACTGAATTCTAATTTACAAAAATCTTTACAAGTAATGATAAAAAAATTTCATTTTCTTTTTTTAAATAGACGGAAGTGCTAATCTTCATGGAATATTGCTCGGAGGGCACATTGGCCAGATTATGCCGTGAAGGAATGGATTTGGCCACCACCCGTCGATATACACATTCACTTTTCCAGGCAATTGCCTACATTCATGAACATGGAATTGTGCATAGGTACATTGCATATTGGAATATAATAATTTCATAATAAAAAGGGACATCAAAACGGCGAATATATTCCTTGGTGCCGGCGAAAAACTCAAATTGGGCGATTTTGGTTGTTCATTTCGTTTGGATGGCACCCAAACAATGGCGGGGGAAATGCTCTCCTATGTTGGCACAATCCGTTATATGGCACCCGAAATACAAACAAATGGAGTGCCCGGTGGTGGCGGAGAGGAAGGAGGACAACAACAAAGGGAAAGAGCAGCCGGAGGAGGAGGGGAGAAAGGATACGGTCGGGCGGTGGACATTTGGAGTGGAGGATGCGTTGTGCTGGAAATGTTGACTGGCAAAGTGAGCAAAATTAATATAATTAGGGTTGCTTAAAGTAAATTTTAAACCATAGTTCTCGGTTTTCTCTGATTTTCGGTATTTTAGAGCATAAAATTTTTAAAATTTTAATTTTTTTAAAAATATAAAAAAAATAATTTCATCAATTTTTAAATCTTTAACCCCACAATGAGAAAATTTGTCAAAAAATGAAAAATCAAAACCATAATGGCGCCCGGTCAGGGAAAATTTTAACCAAAAATGGCCAGTAAAGGGAAATTTTAGCCAAAAATAATAAAGAGGATTAACCAAAAATTGCGCCTCAGGATAAAAGTTAAGAACCGAAAACCTTGACCTTTGATTTCTGTTTTGGCCGGTTTTTGGATCTCGGTTTCGGTTTTTAGTCCAAAAAATTATTGGTTTCGGTTTTAAATCGACTTTGAGCAATCCTAAAAATAACCAAAATGAGATATTTTCCCTTGTAGAAACCATTCCATTATTTGAATCATGAATTCCAAGTAATCTACCAATTGGGAATGGGAATTGCGCCGCGCATTCCCGCCGAAGTGCAACATAACCAAATGGCACATTCTTTCCTGCGTTCATGCTTTGTCATTGATGCTCAACAGAGGCCAATGGCCAGCCAATTATTGCAACATCCTTTTGCCAACATTTTGCCCCATGAATTGTTGGCCCCATTGGAAATTTGATCAAATTGGATGAAAATGTGGAATGAAATTTGAGGAAATAAATAGGCATCAACTTCATTTGATATTTAATTCCATGAAACTTTAATTTTTGAGAAAAATAAACCAGTGATATCAAACGATTATTTCTGCTAATCCTCATTCCAATTTTTTATTGTGACTTTTATTTTGTGCATTTTTAATTAAATTAATAAATTTATGAAAATAAATAATAAATATTTGCAAATTAATAATAATTGGTTGGTTTGGTCATCAATCAAATCATGCCATCAAAAAGCTTAAAATTAAAATAAAGCAGATTTGCTTTACTTACACCAAAGTACAAAAGTGGTTTTGGGACGCTGAACACGTTTATGTCCTTTCAAATGAATATTCTATGTTTGTTTTTTTGGACGAAATGAAATTTTCGGCTCATTAAAAACAAAAGGTCATTTAAAATGTTTTTATATTACATATTACATATTGAATATTTATTTTTATTCCATAGTTTAAAGATATGGAGATATGGACGTTGCCTTGGTAACCAGAAATATTTCATTGGCAATATTCACCATTTGTCAATTAACTCCCCTTGTGTATGGCTTTGACCCTATGTCCACTTTGCAATTGCCATCTATAAATTCGACCACCAATAACACTTTATAATTCGTATATTTTTTGATGATCTTTTCCCGAAATCGTGCCAAATTCATTGTTGATTGTCTCCTCCTTAGCATTGCCATTTTTAGTTGGATTTGTGCATTGCTTGCTGGTCAATTCATAATCCAATAAAATTGTCTATTTCCCATTAAATTCTTTTATTAGGACTCCATATTTGCCAGCGGCATTTGAGCATTTTACAATTAGAATCATTGGAAAAGAATGCCGCAACTCACAGTCGTTCATAGAGAGGTTGGGGGGGGGGGGGGGGGGGGAGAGAATTCAATTAAAATGAAATTTGAGGCGGAAAAAATGACCGAAATTGGTGGAAAAAATCAAATTATTCGCAATTTTTCAACATTTTTAATCCAAAAATTCATTAAACCTTTTTAGCCACTTTCCGTTGAATTTTTGGCCCCCTCATTTTCTGCGGCCAATCTCTGGCGCTTTTTCAGCATATTGGCCACCGTACTTTGTACATTGCTAATCACTTTTGTCACCCAGGTTCAAAATGGGTCAATTCCATTTAATCGAAAAATAATCTTCCCTTCACAGGGTCTTTGGCGAAGGACCAACACTTATTTGGAGCAGCCAATCGTCGATTTTAGGGATCGAATTTTGTTCATTTTCTACAATCAAAATGGCCATATTGACCACTTTTGGAGTCCTTTTCAGGTTGAAAAATTATATTTAATTAGCAATCTTTCTTCATTATGATCTGTCTAAGTCCACCCAATGTGCCAATGAATGGGATAGGAATAAAAGGGAAACTCTACTTTAAATTATTCTTTATTAAATGTGCGGGAAAATGTCATAATAATGTGAAGGGTCAAAAGATATGTAGGAGGGAAAAAGGGCTGGTTTAAAAAGGCAGAGATTGGGGCAAAATTTGATTGATAGGGTGACGAGAGGTGATAGGCAAAAGGTGGGGGTACAGTAGGAAAATAAGAAAGGCCCTTATTAGGCATTGTTGAGATTGACACATTTTTGTTGAAAATATTCAAATTTATTAGTCAATTTTGATCGTTTTCAATCCCTCACTTCAACCAAATTAGGCAATGGCAAATTATATTGCACTTCTCCAACCAATAATTTTGAATATTTCCTGAAAAATCATTTTATCAAGGTTATCATTAATGATAATGACTTTGATAAAAAAAATTATTAAGCGTTTTGTTCGCCATAAAAACCATTGGAATGTGAACGACCCATTATTAGAGAAACAATATTCTGGAACACCACCACATATCGAGAAGCCATTTATTATAATTGACAAACAAAATCCACTGATAATCAAAGTTATTACTCGATTGAAGTGAAAATATTTAAATAAATTTTTATAGACCTCGAAGTTAAGGCGATTTCGAGCTTCAAGACCATTTTCGAATATCACCGGAGACCGGACACAATTACTTTGAGACAAAACTATTCAAATTTGCTGGTGGAAATGGGTAGGTGTTCAAGAATATAATTATAAAATACATTGAATGGGATGAGAAGGAATTGAATAAAATAAGTGTTCTTTTTAAGCAAAAATACAATTTTTCCAAAAAAATCTATCAAAATAGTTGAAAAATAATCATTAAAAATGACATTTTCCTCTTGGATAATGCTCAATTAAATATTTTGTTCGGTGTGCAAAACGAAATATTTTTTTTTGGATTATTCGTATTTGTCATTTGTGAGACTTCATAATTAAACATTAATTTTTTATAAGCTGCTTTATTCTCACTAAATCTATTTAATTATAAATAAATTCATCAAAAATGAATCTCACTATAAATATATTATATTTTATTTTAATTTCTAGCATTTTTCAGGTTTCATATTGGTATACTGTATCCATTTAAAGACTATGGAAGAAGCTATGGATTATATATGGACACAAGAAATAGAGGCAAGTTTTTTATTTATTAGATAAAATTTAAAATTTTTTTGTTATTTTAAAGTTAGAAGGAGAAAATTTGATGAAATATTTCCATCGTTAAATTATCCGAACATGAAAGAGGGTGACACTTTTGGATGTGGACTTAAGCCAGCAAGAAAATCAACAAAAGAACATGAATTCTACTTTGCAATTAATGGCCGTAGCATTTTTGGATGTGATCTTTCGTATTCAACATCAGCAACAGAAACATCAACAAAGAAATGGGAACTTTTCTTTACAATTAATGGCCAACCAGTTGCCGGCAAGTTTTTCATTTTCAATAATTATTTTACTTTATTATATCATTCATTCATTTGATTTTTAGAATATGTTAAATTGCCATCATTCATTGACTGTGCCAAACTCTATCCAAGTATAATATGTTCGGAAAATTGTATTTTTGAAGGCAATTTTGATGGAAATAATTTTGCTTATAATCACGATTAAATGAAAAAGCAACTGCATTTGCATAAAAGTTAACAATGATGATGAAAAATCAAATTGAATTTGATAATCTTATGAAACAGTGTTGATATTTATTTTCTTATTGCACTAATAACATTGATATAAATGTTTTTAATTAGCTTTTTAAATAGCGACTGTAACTGAAAATAATGTACAGAATGTGATTGATTTGATTATTCGCTTTAGGGCTTATCCTCAATTGATAATAAAAATTAAGCAAAAAATGGTTTTATTTTAAATGGTACAATAATTATGTGCTAATTTTTGAGGGATTTATTCTATTTCAGTCAAATATGATCGCAAATTTTGTATGTAATTGTGAAAAGATCAAGTGAACTAATTTAATTATGATAATTATAAAGAGACTCTATATTTGAATATAAATGCGATACGTTTTGTTTTCTACGTTCTTTTTTTTTATAATTGTCCTTGAAAATTAAAAGTTAAATGTTAAATGAATCAATTGTCGATGAGAAAATTGCGTGATCAATTCCTCCCAATAAACGACCAAAATCATTTCTCGCATTAAATAAATGGTTAATTATCACAAATTTCTTAAATCGTAAAAATGCGTCAATTTTTGCCCATATTCCTTCTTTTTCTTTTAATTGTTTCATTTTGTGAATCCGGTGTCCCAGGATGGTCTGCATCTTCGGAAGAACGTGCTAATAAGCAAGGAATAATTGGTTCAAAGGACGAAAAGGCCAAGAAAAAGTTTGAATAAATTTAGGCCGATAATATATTTTAACATTCAAGCAATAATCCCCAAGCAATGTTGCATCGGATGAAACGTGAAATTGGCAAAGAATTAATGGAGGACGATTGGATGGCTTGATTGATTTACAAAACATTGTTTTAAAACAAATTCAACTAAAATATTTTGGAATGACCAAAAATTCATACATTAATAAAAGAAAATTTGTTCAATGATAATCTGAAATTTATTCAAGTAAATTTTATATTTTAATTTTTATGATAAAATTCTGATGAAATTGTTGAAATCAGAATCAGTCACAAAATTTATTCTTTTCTATTGTACATCGTTTTGCATCATTTTATTCAATCCTGCTGATTCTGGAGTCAGTATTTAGGCCATAGGATTAGCCGATTGTTGTGGACGTTGTTGGTTGGTATTTCGTTCAACACGGCTTTGTCCTCCTTGTCCAGTGCCTTGTTGTCCGGTTGCGGATTGTTGATTTCCTCCTTGACCTCCCTGGTTTGTGTTACGTTCAGCACGGCTTTGTCCTCCTTGGCCTTGATGGCCAGTGGCACTCTGTTGATTTCCTCCTTGACCTCCTTGATTGGTGTTTCGTTCGGCACGGCTTTGTCCACCCTGTCCAGTTCCCTGTTGATTTGCTGATTGTTGGCTGGGTGTTTGTTGTCCAGTGTTTCGGACAGTTCGGCGGCCTTGATTTTGTCCATGTTGTGTGCCGGCGGCCTGCTGGTTTTGTCGATTTTGGTTTGCCTCGGCAATCAAAAGGAAAGCGGCCAACAAAAAGATTGGGATGAGGAATCGCATTTTTGATTTATTTATTGAAGAATTAGGATTTTTATTTGATTTTGATGATCCGAATACAAGGACCCATGCCTTTTTATATGGCACCAATTTGCGGGGGTTTACTCTGATTGGGTCCAAAGTTTTTATTTTTTGCAAAATTTGTAAAGAAAAATATTTGGGCAAATTTTAATCGGAGTTTATTTGGGCATTCCCAAAAGTGATAAACAATTTTGACTTGAACCGGTTTTTCACGGTTTTCCCCGGTTTTCTATGGGGAACGGAGGCCTCTATTTGAGTGCATGTTTTACGGATAAACAAATTCACATGAATTCCTCCAAAATAAGGTGGATTCCCCGGTTACCCTATGGCCAATAGGGGAATTCTCCAACCAAATTCATTAAATTTCCCGTGGGCGGATTGGATGATTGATAATTCGATCATTGGGAATGGATCTTTCTTATTTTTTTATTTTTCAAATGGTCAGCTGATTATTTGTGAGATTATTGTTGCGTTCATAAACAAATATTTTTTGCGCAAAATTTGGAGAAATGAAATGTAATTCAATAATATATTTTGATGAGCTGATATTTGGCAAACAGAAAAAATTTTATTCAATTTTTAATAAATGAAGTACATTACATACGGTACTAATTGACTTTTGAGGATTGAAGGGAAAATGATGATGAGAGGGCCTCGGGCAACAATATAGTTGGAAAATCGAACAAAATGGCATTTTTTATGGAGTGCCAAAAATATAAATTCAATAAATTTGGTGTAATAAATAAATCCCTAAAAATTATTTCTTATAGCTAAATTAATTATCCCTAATTTCGCTACATTTTTCTTACCATAAAAATTTTACAATCTATTTTTTCACATTCATATTATAAATATATATTTTGAAGAGTTTGTGAGTCTTATTAGTGAAAGCTATAAATAAATGTATATAAATTTAAATTGTAAATTTGGAAAAAAAACATTATTTGTGATGATTGATGAAAGAGTTGATGCTCTAATTAACTTTTTCATGAATCTCATACAAATGAGTTTTTCAGTATTTTATTTTGTTGGAATTTCAAAAATAAAATTCTAATAAATTATTCCCATTTAATAGTAATTTAATGATTAATGAAATATATTGTTTTATGCCATTTATTAGATTTCAATAATTATTAACTATTTACATAACAAAGAAAGAGATAATAGCCAATTCTTTTTCCAGAATAATAATAAAATATTCCACATTAAATTTAGAGTATTGCTACAAAATTTTGATTCCTTAATTTCATTTTGGTTTGTAGAAAATGAGTTCGGCCACCTCGGTGAATGGCTCGCATAAATTAATAGTTTTCGGCATTCTTCGTCATTATTGGCATTTAAAAATGCCATTGGCCATGGCCGTCGATAGAATTAGGCAAACGGAAGGAAGTGAAGCAATTTCGATGAAAGAAGCCCGAAAATGGTTTGGTCAATTTGAAAGGGGCAATTTTGGGTGGGAAGAGGCCCAAATTGCTGATGGAAGTTTGATTCAACCATTTGGAGAGAGAATGGACCAAACTTTGCATTGCATCTTTTTGCCCAACGAACTTTGGGTTTGCTTTTACTTCAAAATGGATAAATTATGATCAAAATTATGGAGATTAATAATAATAATATATAATTTAAAGTATGGCAAAATTCCATTAAAAATTTGGAAAAAAATGGTTTATTTGGTCCAGACTTTCACACTATTTATATACCATTCGATAGAGTTCGACGAGCAGAATATGAATTTACAAAAATTTCGACACGTCAAACACTTTTGGCCTGGTTATGGGTAATTGAAAATAGCAAAAGTGAAGACTCCCCCTTTGGGTCGAAAAACTTCACAATTTTTTGCTCGGCCATATTATACTTATACCTCAACCTCAATCGACGTATCTTGATGAATAGAATACGAATATATCATTATTTTTTGCATAAAAATCGAATATAAAAAAGATACCGTTGCGCAAAAAATACTTAATGGATGCTCCGGTGGGCAACTCATAATGGATTCCTATGTGTGCTCCGTCTTCTCCACTCCGGAATCCATTCTTACATTACCTCCGCAGTTCCCAACATATTTCTTAAGAGATTAAAATGGCTATAATTTTTGAGTTTTAAATGAAACCAATGAGAGATTCTTAATCTGCTCATCAAGACGCATCGAATGGTACATCACTATATGATTTTGAGCTGGACCGTATAAGCCAATTTTAACAAAAATACATGTAATTTTTTGCTAATCAGGTTGAGATTTTTTCCTTTCTTCAACCGCCTCAATTCTTGCGCATTGAATTTGTCAGTGCAAATTGGCGCTCCATTGTGAATACATTCTTTTGGCCAAAATTGCATCGGCTAAATGCCCACATTTTGGAGGAAATTGAGGCAAATATGATGGGAATGTGGTCATTTGAGAACTTTATGCCCCATTTAGTTCCGTGCACTTTCCAACCGATTTGGCTCACAAATTCGTTCCCTCCTTTTCGGACAAACATTGAATCGAATAAATTTGCCAATTCGAGAAATTGTTCGGCATATGCCAATGTTGGAGAAAATTCGGATTGGAAATGGCACGAAGGCCAGGGACATTGATGCCATCCCAGAATTGGTGCCAAATTTAGTGCACGCCAATTTAGATTTGGTTTGTTTTATTATTTTTACGAAAAGAGGAAATTTTTCTTTATTTTCAATTCAAATTGTTTATTTTTATATATTATTAGTGGTTATGTTGATTAAATTCCAAACAAATATAGAAATTTCAAATATTTAATACTAAATGTAAATTTAATTGTGAATAGACAATAGAAGGATTGAAATTTTACATTTAAAAGATTAATTTATTTCGCAGACAAATGATAATTTCGAGGGTTTGCCCTCCATTCTTCATGGTTGCCAACGTCTCAATGCCCTAGAATTGTCATTTGCTTGTGCCATCAAAAAGGAATCAGCTGCTACCAGAGTTTCAAATAATATCAAAACTATTTGTATTTCCTATATTTAAGCGAGAATTCGAACTTCGTTTGTCGGTCACTCGAGTTCCGAATCGTCTGAAAATGTTGCGTGCATCAGAATGTGGCCTTTTCCTCCCTCATTTGTTGGAATTGGCCGTTCGAGATTGTGGCCAACATTTACAAGTGTTGACCACTGGGCCATTCCTCAGAACGGAATTCGAAACGGCTGAAGTGGCCGAATCATTGATTTTATTGAGAAAGTGGGCAAAAATGAAATTATTTTAAATTCATTGTTCCATTTTTAGTTTGCGTTTTCTTCAAATTGACATTGATGTACCAATGCTCAAAATGTGCATAATTCACCATCCGGAAGCATTCCGCCCATTGCATGGTCTTTCATGTGGATTCTTTGACTTCGAAGTTTTCATTATTATCAAATTCTATTTTATCCTTTTCCATTTTTTCAGCTTATTTCCTTGCTTCGTCGAAATTGTCCGGATTTGGAACATTTAAGCCTCGGCCAATTGCCACGGGGCGTTGGCCGTTCCACCTATCGGTCACTTGGCCATTTCGTGAAAAAAATGCCAAAATTGAGGGCATTGGATGTTCGTGAGGTGGCAGAATTAGCCATAAATGGAGGCTGAAATGTGGATTGCAATTGGCCCAATATGGACATGAAAAGTTGGAGGTAGGGAATTTATTCCCTTTTTATGGCAAATTAGAATTAAAAAATTATTAAAATATTTTTCAGTTCCTCAATTTGATGATCGATGTGCCATTTGAATTATTCCTTTTAATGGTCAAAAATTTCAAGGTTCATTCCTCCATTTATTTCAATTTTATCATTAAAATATTTTAGTCCCTCAAATGTTTGAATTGTTTCACAATTTCGGAATTTTCATTGAGTCCAATGTTGGAAGAGGCATTTGCCCATCGAACTGGCCCATCCGAAAAACAAATTCTCATTTTGAAAATTGGAATCGTCAACAAAACAGAATTCGAGAGGAAATTCGAAAAATTTGAGCAAAATGCATTATTCCCTGCAATTAAATTCCAAAAATATTCGGTCGAAAATCATGTTGAGGCAGAATTAATGGTTGGTGCCAAATATGGTTAAAAAAATTATTATATTAAATTTACTTAAATTTATAAAATGTTAATTTCTATTAAATCGAGGGATTTTAAATTTAAAATTTCCCAACAGAAAATTGAATATGACGAGGAAGAGACTTGAATGGATTGGATGGAATATGAAAGATTTACAAAAGAATGAGATATTTCAATAATTTCCAATGAATATTAAAATGCCAAAATAAGATGAAGCCATTATAATATTTTTGCCTTTGCCCAATCACAAGAACCATTCCTTCTTTCAAAATTTCATTTTATTAGTAAAATTCTTTTGCTTTGTAAATTTTAATGCAAATTCATTTTACTAATCATGAATATTTGCCTTGTATAAAATTTAATTATTTTTAAATGCAATTAATTTAATAGGGCACATGAAAAATAAATTTGTTATTGGCAAATTTATTATTGTCGGAAACTTTGACATTTTTCCGCCATTTTATATAAATAGAGCTTTAATCTAAAATTTATATAAGTTGCAAAGGAAATATTAAATAATTCTTTCTTGAGTTATTAAAATTTAATTAATTTGCCAATAAAAGGAGCAGATGAAAAATTAATTTATTCAAAGAAAAAAAACTTCCAAGAAGATTGAAATAACCCCAATTTTCTCTTTTATAAAAAATAATAAAATATCTCATGGTAAAGCATTATCATATAAATTTTGCCAAAATCCACTAAAATGATTAATTTATGCTTAAAATTATACATTACGGTATCAAATTAGATTTCCCAAAATTTCTGTAAATTATTTATTAGTCATAATTCATAAAAAATATTAAATACTATCGTAAAAAGTATAGACAACCAAAATTGTTTTGCACTTTTTCATATGAACAATTTTAATTATCAGAATTGATGCACGAACATGAATCCTTAATATAGTCCTAAAATTTAAGTAGTAAATATGAAATAATACAAATTTTAATTCTGCTATAAAAGCATGAACATGGTCACGGAATGCGAATATTCTCCTGGGCATTTTAATTCATTTAAAATTGGTCAATTTTTAAAGTTATTTATTTATTTTATAAAGCAAAATGGAACTTTTCCTATTCCGTCATGCCGAATATGAACGACTTTATAATTGTTCCGGAATAAATATCAGCCAAATCCCGTTGGAGCATCGTCAATTTTTGCCTGAAGCCATAATCACCATTCTTCTCTCCTCCATTTATTATGTACAGTAGCCAACATAAATTTGGTTTTTCTAATTCCTTAATTCCCATTAGATTCTTTATTTGCCATGTATGTTTTCCATTTGGGATCATATGCGCGATGATCACGGACATCCAAATGCCTGCTATCGAATTCTTTTCTACATTGGAATAATGGATTTGTTAATTCTTTGGATTGTTGGTTTCCTTCATGGATGGCTGAGTTTGAATGGTGCCGTTTTCTGCTCCCATCCAACAATCATTTATTTGGCAGGGGTTTCAGCAACAAGTTGGCATCCAATTCTTTCTACCAAAAATATTTTAATTTAGGCATTTGGGCGGCGGAAAGCACCGCTGATTTGGTTGAATTTTTTATTGGATATTCCAATATTAAATTTTCCAGGTTTTGGCCATCAATCGTTGTGTGGACATTTTATCACCAAAATTGGGCGAAAAATTGTTTGACGGCCATCGAGTTTGGTTTTGGATTTCACTTTGCTCAATTTATGCCCTTTATTGGATGGTCTTTGAGAAACCGGCTCTTTTCAATGGAATTTATTTTGCCTGGTTTTTCAATCCATTCGAAGGCTATTTGGATGATTCAGAGGGAAAAGTTTGGATGCAAAATTTAATTAATTTGCCCTTTTCTCATAAAGTTCCTCAACAATATGGAAGGATTTCATGACACATTTATTGCCATCTCTTCGCCAATTACCTATTCCTTTTTTGCGATTGCTCTTTGGATAGAAACACGTTCAATAGGCCGAATGATATCTAATAATTCCGACAGCCGAAACCAATGGGAAATATTGACACGCGTTCAAAAAATGGTAAAAGTCGGTGAATTAATTGAGTTGAATATTTTTTTGCAGACATTTTTACAAGTTTTTATCATTTCCCTGATAAACACATTGACTGGTTCACTTTATGTAATTATGCAAAGAATAGTGCCAGCCAATGGTTGATCACTCTTGGCCAATTTGCTTGGCTTCATATCCATGGTGGAAGCGGAATAATTGATGAATTAAATTAAATTTTCCTTTAAGGCCTTCCACCGGTCATTTATTTGGGACTAAACAAAACAATCCGAAATGATTGTCGTCAATTTTTGGGAAAATGCCTTCGAGCAATTCGATGGAGTCAAGGCCGAGGAATTGGAGCGATGGAAAGGCATCGAACATGGACTTATCCGGAACAAACACAACAAAATCGACAAAGTTGCTGATTTTCATCCTTCCGAATATTTGTTTATATTTATTTTCCATTTTATCAATGAAAATTGTATAAAATTTGATAAGGAATATTACTGAAAACATCCACCCAATTATTCCATTTCTCTCAAATTGATTAAAAATGAATGCATTTCATCGCCTTTTAATCATTCTTTTCATTTTTTATTCCAATTTATTCCACGGCTTTGGCTACAAAATCCTCGTATTCAGTCCAACAATTTCTGCTAGCCATGTAATTTCCAATGCCATAATTGCCGATGTTTTGGCGAATGATGGCCATCAAGTGGTCAATATTTATTTTTATTTATATTTAATATATGGGAATATTAGAACAATGTTTAAATTTAAACATTTATAATTTAAAAATTTTTCATTCAAATAAAATGACTTATAATTTTCTTATAAATGCCAGACATTGTTGGATGTGGAATATGACTATCCTATAGGAAAAATTAATGCCACAAATTTTGCCAAACTATGGCGAATACCGGGTCCATTTGGCAGCAATCAAACTGACATCCACGATTTGCATGATGCATTCATTCGGATGACATTCCAAATACCCACGGCATTGAACACAATTCGAACATTTCGACCCTGGATTCTGGAAATAAATTTTGCATGTGAACGTTGTAAAAATGAATTATTCGAGTGGAAATTAGATATTCAGAATTTATTACCACCAAATCAGACCAATTGGAACGTTTAAAAGCCGAGAAATTTGATTTGATTTTTACGGAACAAGTCACACATTGCGGCACTGGATTGGCCCCTTTGCTTGGCATTCCAATTCATATTCTTCTTAGCAGGCATTTCCCTTTTCTTTTTTCAATTAATTTCCTTAAAGTAATCCAATTCCGGAACATATTGTCTCAGTTTTGGGCATTCCATATTCGTCAAGTTGGGTTCCGACTGTCACGAATTCGGAATTCACTGATAAAATGTCAATTTTCCAAAGATTCAAAAATATTCTAATGCAAACGATTGGTTATTCCTTTGTTTTCGATGAATTAGATTCAATGACTGAAATTTATCGCAAACATTTTGGGTAAATATTTTTGACTTCTAAAATATAAATAAATATTTCGAGCCAAAATTTTCCCAATCTTCGAGACATTCTGAAGGAATCGCCTTTCGTATTTGTTAGCGTCGATGAATTTGTGGAATTCCCAAGGCCAATATTCCCGAATATTATTTATATTGGAGGAATTGGAATGGAAGAAAATGAAGCAGAGCAAATTGGCAAAGAATTGCAGGAACCATTCAAAAAAGAAATGGCCAAAGGCAAAAAAGGAGTTGTCCTGTTTTCAACGGGTACCGTAGTTCTCAGTGTTAATTGGCCTCAGAAATTTCGTCAAAATTTGTTCAATGCTTTTCGTCATTTTCCTGATTATCATTTCATTGTGAAAGTAGAAAGGACGGATAATGTTGGTTTTTTTTTTTTATTCAATATTCTCCCATTTTTACTTTTTTTAGTTTTCAATGGAATTGGCAAAGGAAATGGGCAATGTTTTCTTAGCCGAATGGATTCCGCAAATAAAATTGTTAAGTAAGATAATTTCGGATGCATTTTTGACAATTAAAAAACTATTCATTCCAAAATATTTTTCATCAGATCATCCTCGTCTCCGATTGTTTATCAGTCATTCTGGCTATAATAATAGCTTGATGGAAGCAGCTCGTGCCGGAATTCCAATTCTCACAATTCCATTTTTCGGTGATCAACATCGAAATGCGCGAGTGCCAGAAAGAAATGGATGGGGAATTTGTTTTGGAAAGGGCAAATTGTTGGAAGGAAGTGAAGAATTTGAAAGTATTTTGGAAAAAATACTCGAAAACCCTGAGTAACTTTTAAAATCCCTCCATAGAATTTATATTTTTTAGATATAAGACCAAGGCAAAAAGGATTCAAAAATTGATATTAACAAAGGTTGGGCTAAATTTAATGCAATTTAATTCCTTCTGGAATTATTTAGCCCTTTTCTGCTGAACAAAGATTGCTGAAATCGATTCGTTTTTTGGAGGAAAATGGTGGAATTTTGCCAGAATTATTACCAGAATCACGGAATATGAGTGTTATTCAACTTTATAATTTGGATTTATTCCTGATTTTCGCAATTTTCATTACATTTTTATTTAGCGCAATTTTAGTAATTTCAAAAGGAATTGGAAGACTATTGAGAAAAATTTGTAAAAGGATTAAAAAAGATGATAATAAAAAGAATAATTGATTAAAAATCTCTTTGACAAAGAATCAATGAATAAATTCATTTTTTGGAGTTTGTAGATGAATTAAATTTGCGATTTTTGTATTGAATTTATATGGCTTTATGCAAATATTATCGATTAATGCATAGAGAGTGTATAAATTTATGGAAGAAAATAAATAATCAAATAGCGACGACGCCATTAAAAATAAAAAAGAAAACCTTTTCAATGTATTCATTTTCACTAAAATATAATTCATACGCGGCAAAATAAATAAATGATGTAAGTATTAAGTATTTAATTTTAAAAAAATCAAAAATCCATATTCGATAATTTGAATTTTTTGTCAAGAAATCCAAAAGATTGCAGCAAAGTGGTACATTTTGAATTATAATTTTGCCAATTCAGGCTTTGACCTGCCATAATGGAAGCAAAAAAGTTCAGTCCGTTATTCTTACGCCGGCCAAATCGGCGAAATAATTAATGATTAAATAACATCATTACATTATATTCTCATTGTAAAATGAAGGTTTATTTATTTTAGAACGCCCAAAAATGAGTTTGTTTACTAGGTTAACCAAAAATTAAAGAGAAAGCAAATTCCTATTTGGGAATTGCTTAAAATTATATTAAAATTAAATATAATCTTTTCTTGATGCCATTAGTATTTGGCATTTAGCAAGTAAGGTTTACTTATTGGTTATGGCCGGTTCTTCAATGATTTCTACGCAACGCAGTTAAAGTGTGGTTACTGTATTTTTTACAGTACTTTTTATTTCACCTTCTTAATGGCATTTTATTTCATCATGAAATTTGAGCCCATTTCTTTCTTTTTTTTTCTAAAAATTTATCTTCATTTTAAAATGCTGTCTGTTGCTCTATTTACTAGGTGTTTTTTTTTTATTTGATTTGAATGTCGAATATTCGATCGATATTTGGATAGATTATGGATTTTGCATTTTGGAGTGGTTTTAAGAACCACAATTCGCAAAAAATGAGACATTTTGATTAATCATTTTTCAATCAAATCTCAACAATAAAATGTGAAAGAATCGAATCTTTATATCAAGAAATTTAGAATAAACGATTAAATATTTCAATCCTATTAATTAGTATAAATCCCATTTTGAAATGGATGATACTACACAAAAGGAGTCAAGTTCACTATCAGGCAAAAGTGAATTATCATTGCGAATTGCTGAAACTTCATCCGATACAATTGTCAACCAACCAATTGAGGTTGAAAAGGAAACATCAGCAGATATTAGTTTTGGGCAGAACCAAGAAGAAGCACCAACTGAATTAGAAATGCGCGAAGAAATTTCATCTCCTACTTTGGAAAATGGACATCAAAAGGTATCAACAATAATTTATCCGGGAAAATGTCCATAATTTGGACTAATTTTTGTAAATATTGGATGGTAATATTAAACCATCAAAAAATAAAGGGAATGATAATCCCCTTTGAATGCAAGAGAAATGCAGAATAATCTAATATGAATGCCATGCCATTCCATATTCAATACTAATTAATCTGTGATTGATTCCCTAATCATCAAATCAAAATATATTCAATTTATTAAATAAAATTTTTAATTTTCATAACACTGATGAAAACACTCCTGTCAAAACTGACAACAATGATGGCGGAAAGGAAAAGGAGGCGGAAAATGATCAAATCCAAACACCGGAAGAGATGAAGAAAATCATTTTTACTCAAAGTAAATTGAAGCTTCTTTTGTCCGGATGCCCAAATGAAATATTCCGCTCTGCCGTCATTGGAGGATTTGTTCGCGTCAATGATTCGGATCGCATTTTTGTGAGCCAATTCAACAATTATTAATGTGTTATAATTCTTCAGGTCGACCAAATTGTCGATGTTTTGGAGCCACAAAGTTATCAACATCTTTGGTTGAATCGCCGAATTCGTCTTCGCCATTTGGGGGATTTTGAGCCAGCCAAAATTTTTGGATTAAAAATTCAAAATGACAATGAATTGCGCCCTTATTTCGATTATATGGAAGCAAAGGTTGGATTTTATTAATGAAAAATGAAATTAATGATTTTAGGGAGAACAATTGCCTACAAAACAATTTGTCAAACAAAAAGAAAATGAAATTGAATTGGCATTCCAAGAATTGGCATTGAAGGAGAAAAAGGAGGCTGAGGCGGCGGAAAAGCCAGAAAAAGTGCGAATAAAACGAATCGATTTGGCAAAAATTGCATTGAATCCGGTGGCCCTGAGGAATTTGGCCAAACTTGAATTCCAACATTTTCGTTCGGTCATCACCGGATGCTTTGTTTGTATGCCGGCAATTCGAAAAGATAAAGTTAGTTTTTTTCGGATGATATTTATTAATTTTATTTAATTTTTAGCCAAAAGATTGTCAATATCACATTGTCCGTGTCCGCGATTGCATTCATGGCCAAAGGAAATATAAAGTGCGAAATGTGGCCAATGTGGATTATCAATTGGTTTTGCCATTTTATGGAAATTACATCATAAATTGGGTCAAATCATTTTCAATTGTTACGGATGATGGTTTTCGGCAATGGATTGATGACATGAAATCATGGGTTAATTTTATTTAATTATTAAATTAATTAATTCCCTTTTAAAGAATGAACAAATTCCAACGCCGGCTGAAATCGAGAAAAAGGCGGCCGAATTGCAATTGGCATTGAATGAGGCGGAGAAAATTCCATCTTCCCAAGATTTGGAACGAAAAAGGCAAGAGGAAGAGGAAAGGGCCAAAAGAGCAAAATTACCGGTGGATTCGGCCAAAGCATTGGAACCATGTTTGTTAGTCCGAAACCAATTGGAGAAATTGGCAAAATTGGAAAATGTGGAATTATTGACAAAAATATTGATTGGATGTTTTGTTCGGCTGAATTCGGGCGGTGGGGGACAAATAATGGAGGTAAAAATAATTAATAATTAATTAATAATAATTAATTATTACAAAAAAGATTGACCAAATTTTGGGAATGGAAGTGAACGAGAAGAAAGGTGGCCGAACTGATCGAGTTTTGGATTTGAAATACACCGGCACAATTTCATTGACGGCTTTAATTTACATTGTCAGTCCACAAAAATTGATAGAGCAAGAATTTCGGGAATTTGCCAAGAAAATTGCAGCTGAAAAGGTAAAATATTGAAACATAAAAGTGGAATATATTTTTGGACATTTTAGGATGAAAATTTGCCAATAAATGAATTTGTGGACAAAAAAAGGGCAGAAATTCGAGAAGTATTGGGCGAAGAGGAGGCCAAAGGAAGTGGATCATTGGAAAGTGGAGAATTGATTTCATCGGGAAGTAAAACAAATGAATTATTAAAACCAAAAATTGAACCGGGCGGAGGCGGCGAAGATGAGGAACAAAAACGAGGAGGAGAAATGGGCCAACGGCCAAAATTCAGTTTGCAAACAAAAGACGGCGAATTGACCACATTTGATGTAAAATTAAAAATAATAAAAATTAATTAATTATTTAAAAAGATGCGCAAAATAATGCTTTCCATCACCCGAATGGCCGATTTGATGGCATGCAACAAAGAAACATTGGCCAGAATTGTTCGTGGAATGTTCATCCGAATTGGTTAAATTCACTAAAATAAAATTAATTTCCAAAATTTATTTTATTTTTAGAAGCCCGCCGACCAGATAAAGTAAATTTCATTTTTAAATAAATTTTTTAAATTTTTGAATTTAAGTCAAAGAATGAACAATTTTTTACGGATGAAGTGAAAAATGTGAGCTGGGGAGGAGAACCATACAGGTTTAAAAATGAAATTAATTAAATTAAATTATTTTGTGAAGAATTCGAGGAAATATTTTGACGGATATTCGACTTCATTGCAAAAATATTGGCGAAAAATCACTCAAACAAATTTATCGAACCGGAGGCGATGGATTCAATGATACTTCATTGGCATTATTTGGGGAGGATATGAAAAAATGGGTAAATTTATTTTCGTCATTTTTGGACTAATTTTTAATTAAAGAAATTGGAATTGCCAACATTGGCATTCATTGAGAGAAAATCAAATGAATTCCACAATGCATTGGCAAAATTGCCAAAAATGCCGCGAGGATCAAAAGCGGGTCGTGCCATGGATATTTCATATATTGGAGGACAACGGGGACCGGTGCCATCGAATATTCCGGTTTAAATAATAAATCGATGGAATTAATTAATTCATTTTAAGGGAACACCTTTTGCACAAAATTCACCCCACCAAATGAATAATCCAGCATTTGACCAATTACAACAATATATTCAGGCAAATTTAAATAATTAAATTTAATTATTAATTTTTATTTTTATAGAAACAAGTTGTTTCTTCGGTGTTGGCCACCCCAGGATTGGCCCAAAATTGGCAAGCGGATGGCAATGGCACACCACAAATTCAGCAACAATTCGAAGGAGTCCCAATAAATTGGCAACGGCAAACGGACGCATTCATTTCCGGCGGGATGGGAGGAAGTGGTGGTGGACGAAAACGAATAATGCCGGCGGCGACCGATCCAAACACAATAGACCGAGAAAATTGGAGAATGCAACAACAGCAAAAGGTTAGTAAAATTTATAAATTTAATTAAAAAAGAAGTAATAAAAATATTTGAAAATATTTTAATAGTGTTTTGTGGGGGAATGGAATAATAATCAATACACTGATTATTTTCTAGGATATTCGCCGTCAACGCCAACAGCCACAATCTTCGGCCCAAGAAATGGATGAATCCATTTTTCATGGTCATCAATTTGCCACATCCACTCCAAATCCATCTTCATCAATGTTTCGGACATCGGGCGGCGGTGGAGAAATGATGGAAAATTTTATGAATTTTCGGGACTTTTCCGCCGCAATTGATCAGCCACAACCATCGTCGAATGTATTTGCCGCATATAGACAGGTAAAATAATTGGGGCGAAAAATATTAAATTTATTTTATTTTTAAGGATCGCCCCAATAATCCATTTGATCTTCGTTCTGGCACTTTTGACGCCGATCAATTCTTTGGCAATTCTCCAATGCAAAATTACAATCCGCAATATATTCCGGCTCCAAAACGAAGTCGCCAATCCCCGGAGGCACCCCCAATTGAACGTTTTTACTAAACTCGAAGAATTTTGATGAATTTAAAAATATTTCAAACACAAAAACATGGAAACTAATTCGATATTTTTTTAATTCTCTTTTTTCCCTTTTACCATGGAATAAAATTGGTTTCTTTTATTATTTAAGTGGTATTTCATTAATAAATTGAATTGATTAAAGAAAATTTATTCAACTGCTGCACTAATCGAAATTTACAATCACAATTTTAACCAAATAATCCACGTGAAATAAACAAAATATTCATCAAAAATCCATCAATTAATTCATAAACTTTTTTCTCTTTCCATTGTCATTTTGCTACTTCATAACAAAGTCGAGGCCATGCTTCACGTGTCGCCTGTTTCAGTACTAATTCAACTTTCTTTTCGCTGATCAAAACCTTCAAAAAAAAACAAATTAATTAATTTATATTTCCATAAAAATATTTACCAAACTCTCATTTGGCAAAATTTCACCAAATAAATCATATTCCCTTGTGGTTTTTTTGTCCCCAAATCCATGTTTGATTGTTGCCCTCAAATTAATTCCATCACTTTCCACTTTTGTTCCCTCGCGGATTGAATCTTTGCAATAAATCGAAATGTGAATTTCTCCACTTCGTTGGAACCAATCTTCGCGAACATTGTCCACTTTTTCATTCTTTAAATTTGGCCAATGAAATTTACAAATTAATTTATTTATTTTATTCGACCTTAATCCAACAATGTTTTCCACGGCTACATCCTTCTTGGTCCATGAATGCCCCAAAATCGGCGGTTTTTCGTTCACAACATGACCAAAATTTCATTCCTTCATGGAAAATGGCATTGCCCGGATGATGGACGCATTCTTTTTCATCCATTTCCGGACCAGTGTAGACCTGAATTTTGTCACTTTTAAACAAATCTATATAAAAAATTTATTCTAATTGAAATTAAAATATTTTCTCTATATAATTTAAATCTTAAAGGGCTTTCAAAAATTTCATTTTCAAAGAAATTACGGGAAAATAATTTTTTAAATTTAATAAATTGAATAAACCGCTTTGCACGAATTATTTTTGCATCCGGTGCCAATTAATTTCTCCGGGGAAATGGCACTAAATGCTTGGCCAATTGTCTCATTCCTTTTCTTCAATTCCTCCTCGATTGCTTTGATTGCGCCCTTTAAAAATAATTTAATTTAAAATTTTTGACAAAAATTAACCGCAGTCAATTCGATTTTCAATTCAATCATTTCTCGTTTTGTTGTTGGCCTTTCTGCCGGTTTATTCAGTCCATTCCAGACAATCACCTAAATTAAAATTAATTCCAAATAAATTAATTGGTAAATTATTTTTTACTTCTTCCTCTTTTTCTGGGCGAATTTCCTTCACTGTCGCAATTTTGGGAACATCGTCGATTGGTTTGTCGCCATTGTGCTAAAAAATTTTTCAAAAATAAATATTCTAAAAATTACTACCAGTCCTCGAGTGCAGCCAGGAAAACTTAGCCAAGTTCTGAAAAATTTTTTTTAAAAATTCTTTAAAAAAATTAGGTTAAACCCGAAATCGGTGCTCTTTTTGTCGCAACATTTCCAAATTTTATAGGCATCATGAAAATATGGAGGACCAGGATGATAAAGGCAAGAATCTGCAATGTAAATTTTATTATATTCATTTGATTATTTCCAATAAAACCTGGTTTATTCTCATCAATGTTGAATTTTTTTCCACACCCTTTGTTGTAGCAATGCATCATTCCATTTTCGCTATTAACTGTTTCGATTGTGGCCATTTTGAGATTATTTTGAGGAGAGAATTCGGGAATTAATTTATTTATTTGTAAACCCTATTTTTCTAAAATTCACGATTTATTAGAAAATTTGAAGGCATATTTTATTTTTGGGAGTGCTGAGAATAAATAAATTACTTCCTTTTTGCGCCAATCAAACCCTTTTTTAATATTTTTATTGATTGGCTTTTTAAAATTTTAGTCTGGTGTCTGGTTTGCATTTTCCCCAAAATCCATTAATTCTGATTCTGCATGGAAAAGATCCAACAAAAAAAAATTCAAATTCGACTTTTTTATTGGAATATTCTCGATTTTCCTAGTAGATGGTTGCACTCATTTTCCTGTTTCCTCTGATGAATTGAATTCCCTCCCTTCTTCACCATCACCCGACACCCCATTCCCCTCCCGCGTTAACTGCCCTCCGGCAATTTAAAATGACAATTTATCCATAAAAAAGAATTAAAATTCAAATTTTGTGTTTTTTCTTGTTACAGAAGAAAAAACGGATCGAAAATCTCTTTAATTCATTGTTTTAATTAGATCCGGATCCCGAAATTTTATTTTATAGGTACTTTCTCAATTAAAAAAAATTAAATTTATAAAATCACAAATATCATTCATTCATCGGCTATTTTATGAATTCTCCTCTCCTTCATTTTCGTTTATATCAATTCCATTTTCATTGCCAATTTTTTGATCCCCATTTTCCGCCAGAATAAATTCAGAAGTCACCTCAAATAAATTCTGAATTTAATTTAAATATTAATTTTACATTTCCATTGTTTCCCTTGCTCATTTTTTCCATTAAAATTTGCCCATTTTCCTCATTAATTTCGACCACTTTTCCATCTTCCTCCTCCTTCTCCTCCATATCCTCCTTCAATTCCTCATCATCCTTCTGTTCATCCATGCAATTTTCCGTATCAATTCCCTGTTGATCGCCATTTTCTTCTTCCTTTTCTTCCAAGGCTTCATCCGATTTCTCCTCTAAATTTGATGAATTCCTTTCCACATTTTGTCCATTTGTTGTCAATTTTTGTTGTTGATTTTGTAAAAATGCCATTTGCCAAATTTGGGGATTCATCATCAGTGGATAATTGGCCAGCGGATTTGCACCACCAAAATGACCATTAGCCATTGAATCATTGAGCAATTCATTAAAAGGACCTATTAAATGAAAATGAATGTAAAATTACTGGCATTTTTTATTTTTACGCATTGATGAGGTGATTTGACTGATTGAATGGCCAATTTCATTTGGGCCAATTTGACATTTGGCCAAATGGCCATTCAGCGGAGGAAATTGCGGGAAAATGGGCGATGATGAGAAGAGGGAAGAATTTTGATTGGTGGCATTGGAATTGTTGGCATTGAGTGCGACGAATTTGTCAAAAGACAAAATTCGTTTCAGGGCAATTAATTCCCCTTTGTTGATACAATGCTGGAATGAGGGAAATGGATGAAAATTATTTGGATGAAATTCAATATAATTATTTTGATTTATTTTATTATGTCCAGAAAATTAGTATTTAAGAGAATCGGATAAATTTTCGAATTTGGCCATATTTTGTCTAAAATCGATCAATTAATTGTTGGCCAATTTCCTATTTTGTCGGTTATAATTTCAATAATTCATCATTTCCACCCTTGTTATTCACCTTCAAATTCTCGGGAATTGGCCCAATCAATGCCCTTTTGACTTCTTGTGCCGCCGCCTCCCTCAATTCTCGAAATGATTCGGGCGAATACCAACTGGATTGGCCAGTACAAATTACATTTGGTTGCGCACAGAGCAAATCTTTAAATTGAGAAAATTGAAATGGACTAAATGTTTTGTACCAAATGCCTCCTTTTGTGTTCCTTTTTCGTGAATATTATCAAAAGCGGCTGCCCGTATGCGGCCACTTTTCAAAGCAGCCAAAAGTGCATTTGGCTCAATCAATTCAAAATCACTGGTATTGACGAGGAAGGCACCGAATTTTAGGGATTTTATATTTTCCTTAAAGGCAAAAATAAATATTTAATTTAAATTGTTTTTTGCCTAATTTCTTTTACCGAATTAATCAAATGTCGACTTTCTGGTCCCAAAGGGCAATGCAATGAAATGCAATCGGATTTGGCCAACAATTCGGTCAAAGTCGATGCCGTTTCCATTCCCAGGGCATTTTGTACTCCTAAATTAGTGGAAAATCAAAATGACTTTTTTCCTTATACCCGGAGGCAAATTTGGGTCATGGAAAAGAAGTCGGAAGCCGAATGCTTTTGCCCGAATTGCCTAAAAAGAATAATAAAAAAACAGCATAAATTGGTGAGTTTTGACCACTGCCGTCCCGACTCGGCCCAATCCAATCAATCCCAAAGTGTTTCCTCGAATTCGGGTGGATCCGGCCATTTGTTCCCTCAATTGATCAATATTGGTGGACTAAAAATATTTTATGAATTTATTTTTATTTGCTTTTGGGGACCATCAATCTGCCATTTTGAATTGAATTTGCCATCCAAAATGTTCGCCGAAACATATTTAGAATTAGTGAAATTGTTGAATCCGCTCTTTCCTCCACACATTCCACCGGAGTATGGCAAATGGCAATTCCTGTATTTGAAGGAATATTTGGATATTTGCTGGATTCCGTTTATTTTAATTGAAATAATTTGTAATATTTATTGAAAAAAGAATGAAATATTTTCAATTTTATGCCATTTTCCCCAATTTTTACCCAATTCTGTTGCGGCACGCACATCCACATTGGAAGTGCCTGAGCCAATTCGAATGACCACTTTTAGTGCTTTGAATTTGGCCAATTCCTCTCGGCCCAAATAAATTGACTGATAGAGAAGGGCGGCTGTGGCCTCATTTAGTACCTTTTATTTTGGGAATTTTAATTTTACAACAATTTTTTACTTTTTCATGGACATCATTGATTGATTGGGCATCACAAAATGCGACGGTGGCAAAGTCCTGGAAAAAATTTCATATTTTTTGCTAGTCTTTTTTCGATTATTTGATTAAATTTGGCAAATTTTACTGTAATTTATTTTTTGGGAAAAAACATTTCCGGTTTTTTTGAAAACATAAATACAATTGATATAATTTAATTATAAAGAATGTCAATATTATTTATGAATTGGGGATAATCTCGACCGGCGTAGAGGACGTGTGATATTTTTGTTTATAGTTCAATTAGGCAAAATCCAATCAAGGAAAATAAAAGACCATCTTAAAGTCCAAAATGTCTTTGGACTTTTTTAATTTGATGAATTTAAGCTGAAAAATTTGTAAACCTTTGAATATAATGGATTCGAAATTTGGTAGGAAAAAACAGTTTTTTTCTATTTTAATTTCTCAAAAATTAATTAAGCCACTTTGTAGAGGATAATAAGAGCTTTCGAAAGATATTCGGCTTTCCTGGATTGGTTAATGTCTCGCTGAGATATGACCAAAAGAAAGACCCTGGAACTGAAATGTCCTCTTCTGTTTTGCCTCATCCAAGGTCCAACCAATATTCTCTTCAAAGAGGAATTAATTTATTTACCTTTAAAAGTGGCATTTCAATGGAACAATCGCGGCCATCCAAAAGGGCGACCAATGGTTTTTGGCCATTTTGTAGTTGATTGGCCCCATGAATTGCCGCCATTTTCAGCAAATTTGGATGAAAATTTGGAGAAGATATTTTTCCACTAAAAAGTGAAGTGAAAAGGGCAAAATTGGCAGCTGAAAATGGATCCGAATTGCAATTTTGTGAGGGCAAAAGAGGACCGGAAACAGTACAAGACGTTGAGGGATTAGCTAAAAAAATAAATAAAATTTCACTATAAATTCCCCTTTACTAACTTTTTCCATCCAATTCACTTTTTAATTGGCCACTAAAAATGTTGCCAATTTCCGGAGCTCTTTGATGTCCAAATGCCGTTCCAGGGATTTGGCCACCGAATCGGCCATAAGGAAAAAGGCTGGTGCCACCTCGGTGGAGTCGACGATTTGGCCGAACAATGGACGGCAATTGTGGCCGATCCGCCGATGGGGAAATGAGCATTGAGGCGGGGGTGGAGGAGGATGAAGAGGGAGCTGAATGATTACTGTAATTACAGTATCCGCAAAATATAAACACTTTCATCAAATTAAAAAATGAATCAAATCCAAAAAGTAAAATTTTTAAATAATCCAAAAATTATCATAAAAATATTTAATTAAATTGGACCTTTCAATCGAGTCCGTCTTTCGGAAGTGCGCGACTCCTTTGGGGGTAATTCAATGAATTCTGGTGGGTCAACCTAAAAATGGATTAAATTATGGCATTTTACTTAAAATTTAAATGGACTTGCGGATCGGCAACCGGAATATCGCCTTCATGTTTTTCACCACCGTAAAAATGGGCTGAACAAATTCGAAGCTGAAAATATAATAATTAAAAATTATTATTTATTTTATTAAATTTTATATAAATTTAGGCCAAAAGTGAATGTTTATTTGTTGTCTATTTTTCCGTTTCATGAATTAATCTTAATCCTAAATAAAAGATCTTTGAATTATGTGATTATATTGTCTATTTTAAATGAAATATTTATCCATTCTATTGAAAAAAAGGGCATTATATATTTCCCCCCTTCCCCCAGCACTCGCCTGGCTGACCACTGTTTCCTCACTTCGGCTGATGGCATTCAACCAAGCTTGCCGCAAAACAGCCGGCCGCTTTGGGATACGGTAGAAATGGCGGTTGTCCTCTTGGCCTCGATATCTTTTTTTGGAGGGAATTGGAGAAATTTTTGAGAGAAATTGGCGGAATTCACCTTGAACGAAATTTGCAATTTGGAAATCCTAAAAAATATTCAAATTAAAAAATTGAAAATAAAATTAGAATTACCGCAAGTTGTTGGCATTTTTGATGACTTTAAATTATTAGAATGATTTTTATTAAAATTTGGCCAAAATTGGTCTAAAATAAAAAATAAAAATTAAAAATTGAAAAAAGAAAACAAAAATAAAGAAATTAATTTAAGAATCGATGAAACAAATTCTTTTTTCCAATAGTTATTTTCACCTTTTTAGTACCATAATCCATTGTTGCCGGAAGAAAAAAAATTTAGGTTTGGCTTTGGCCTTTCATTGAAAAATGTTGGTTTATAAAAAGAGAGGGAAAATGTGGGCCAAGAAACAAATCCTCACATCCATTTTTCATGGCCCAATGGGGGCCCATCAATTTGTCAATCATTCAAAAATGATCATCAAAATTCCCTGTCCCCATCATGTCCTTTTTCCGGCGGGGAATTGGCTTCTTCCGAATTTAATGTTGCTGAACTTCTTTTGTCCTTTTTTTTTGAATGTGGGCGGAGGAGGGCCAGACAGATGGAAGGAAGAGGTCGAAAGGTGAATTCAATGGAAAAATGAGAAAGGATCACTTATGACATTGACAGGTTTGCGGTTTTTGTTGGCCCTTGATTGGAGGAAAAGTGGATCAAGGGGAAGGGGGGGGGGGAATAGGGCATTGGCAGCTGACAACCAATCAACAAATATTCCAACCTTTTTTCCCTCCACTTTCCACTTTCACCTCTGATTTCGAATTTCGTTTTCCTTTCCATATTCCCCCCTTTTAGTCTGATTTTGGTTTTGGTTGGTTTAGTGGGTTTTTGGTTTCATTCTCGAAAATGTGGAAGGAAAAATGATTGACTGACTTGCGGTGAGCCAAAAGCAGCTGGCAATGGGAAAGTTGGGGGCGACAAGACCATCAAAAGAAAAGCGGGATTATGAAAGAATGGAACAATTGTTGCCTCTTTAGCCACCCAAAAATCCAGGTTGGATCCAATCACGGAGCCAAAGGTCGTGGGTGCCGTAGGCAATTGGAAAAAAGGCTTCAGAATTGGTGGTTGGGTAATTGGAAACCAAAAAGAAGGGATGGATGGGTAAAAGGTGATTTTAAAGTGAAAATGGTGAAATTGGATTGGTTGAAAGGGATTATGTGGATAAATGAAAGGGTTGGCCAAAAGAGAGTATGGATTAAGGGGGAAAAGTTGAATAACAAAATTAGCCTGATGAAAACAGAAAATGACCCAAATAAGACAAAAACAGAAAATAGAAGGGTAGAGGGGTCATTTCATTAGGGCAAATTCATTGGATTTGTTATTGAGAATTACACCTTTCCTTTACCATTTCCTTCAAAATTGATCAGCTCAACTTGTCGCCTATAATTCGTCAAAGACAGAACCAATTTAATGATTTTGATGTCAAATTAAATAGCAGAATTTTGGCTATTTAATAATATTATTTTTATTTAAATTGGTTCAATTCATGAAATTTATAGGCCAAAAAACGAATGAAAATTTGCTAATCCATAGTAAAGGTAACTTTTTTTTTGACGCAATTCCATCAATTCTTGGGCAGTTTAAATAAAATGAATATTATTAGATATCTAATAGTCTTCTTATTAATTTGATATTAAAATGTTCGAAATAAGTTCATTCACTGATGAATTATTATAAATGGGGACAGACCAACAACAATTTGGGCTGCTCTTTGAATTCATTAGGATTTTTTGATGGTGGAAATGGTACTGTCACCATTAGATGCCGTATCCCATTTTTGGGAGACTGAAATTGAACCCAACCCAACCCAAAAGCATGCCAAGACAAAAGCCCCACTGCCAAGATGGCATCTTGAATGGACCTTTGGCTGATGGCATTGGTTGGCTGTCAGTCAAATGTCGGCGGCCAGCTTGTTGTGGGGTATTGGCATTGGGGTTGGGCCCATCGCCCCCTATCCTTTTTGCTGCCATCTTCCTGCCCCCCCCCCCCCCCCCCCCCCTCCTCTTTGGACGGACCGACCCCTTTCAAGCCTACTTATCCATCGTCAGGCGGATCTATTTAATTAAACTAAACGGGCGCTGCCGCCAAAATGGAAGGAAGGAATGAGAGCGGCGGCCAATGTGCCGCCATATCAGCGTTGGCCACCACTCGAACTGGGGGCAGCCAGCCAAAGCCACAAGAGTGGGTTTGGAAGAAGGAAAAAGGGGGGGGGGGAGGGGGCGGAAGGAGGCCGTTGATGGGATTGGCCAGGGATTGGTCCGGAGGAAAAGCCTCCAAAGGAGGGCCAGTCAGAGATGAACTTTGACGAGTTTTGGTGTTGACAGGAAGAGGGAAATAATAATTTTGGAGGAATGGATGGGCCAAAAATAAAACCCAATTTTGAAAAAAACTCAAATGAATGTGAAAATTTGATTGATACCCAAAATAAATGGATCAAAATTTTGTGCAAAATTTTTGGATGAATTTAAAAGTGAAAAAGTAAGTTTAAGGTGGAAGACCCCCAAAAGATGTTTAAGTCAAAAAGAAGATGGGATGGCCACAGATTGAGAAGGGTGGGGGCATTGACATTGGAAGGAGGCGAAAAGGAAAAGAAGGAAACCAATTTGTGGCCGACTCCTCCTTTTAAGGAAATGGGGGCAAACAAAACGATGGCACGACCTCCAGCCGGTGAGTGGAATTTCCTTTTCCACTTTATCCTGAGGATTTGTTGTAAGAAAGGGACCAAATGGGGTAAAAAGATGGCCAAAAGGAGCCAATAGGAGGATGAATGGATAAAAGGGAGAAGTCCATTGAGGACAAAAGGCAAAATTGGGGGGCGGATGTACGCGCAAATTGGATTTTCTGCCTTTTGGCCGCCTTCATTGGTCCTCAAAAAGATTCTATTGAAAAGCACACTTGATTTCCAGCCACCTCCCCTCATTCCTGCCAGTCGACCTCTTTGGCCTAAATGGCTTTGTCGGTCGGTCTAATGAGCCGCACAACGGCAAACGAATTGAATGGGGCGGCAGAAAAATCGGCCAAAAATGGCGGAGGGTCTAGAGGGTACCGTTAGCTGACGGAAATTAACAGAGGTTTGTTGTTCCTTTTCAAACCCAAAATTCATGGACTGGTTGATTGGATTTAGCCCGCCAACTCAAAAAGAATGGGAGGCTGTTAAAATTGGATGGATTCTGTATTATAAAATGTTTCAAAAATGGAATTCTTATTTTGTAGATATTTTCTATAAAATTTTCTGACAATTCTATGATAAATCTAAAAATTGATTAAACAAATATCAATGATCACCCACCAAACTTCACCTGTAATTTTCATTCTATTATTTTCTTCAATTTTCTCAATTTTCAAGCAAAAAATTTCTTTGCCACCTTTCTCAAGCACTCAACTTTTTCCCAAGGCAAGGCAAAATTATATTCTCTGTTATTTCATCGCAATCGAATTTGATCATTTTTAGCTCCAGAATTCATTGTCGAAGACAGAGCAAACGGAAAGAATAATATTAACAATTAAAGGGCTGTATATTATACTAATTAATCGACCATCCGACGCTTGAATGGAGGAAAATGATCCGTAGGGATGATTTAGGACTGCAGAAGATCTAAATGGAAAATCCGCTGACAAAATGATTCGATGCAATTCATTGTTAGGAACCAAATTATTGAATATTTATTGTTTATTCGAAAGAATGATCAATTAAATGGAAAATCAACACGATTGATTTTAAGAACTAAAATGGAATAAAAAGTGGCCAAAATTCCATCCATATCGGGACGGAAGTCCCCATATTGAAATAATTTGCTGTAAATTCAAAGAGAATCTATTTTCAAATAATAACTGAATAGAATGTCAATTCGTCGATGTGATTTTGGATGAATTGAAGGCATTGATGAGGTAGCTATGTGAATTTTCTTGACATTTATTGGCTTTCTTTTTGGTGGTTTATTCCTTCATTTGCCAAACAATAAATTGTTAAATGCATTATGGGACAAAAAGTAGGCGGAATAAATGAATGCTAGGACTTTTGAATTTGAATTCAAATCGAGAAAAGTTAAACTTGATCCATTGCTTTGATTACAAAGCATTCAGATTTATAAAATATTTTTTATATATTTGTATATAGGTATGTATTGACATGAAAGAAGCTTAAAAAAATAAATTTACGATTGTTGATTGCTTTTAATGAGATTAGAATGGGTTATTTATTGTGTTTCGATTCTAATTCTAATAAGTGACCGAAAAGAGCAAATTGATAGTGATAGCTGATAGGCATAATAATAAAAATAAATAAATAAATATTTTTAAATGACAAGAATTTTAATATCGGGACATTAAAGTTAGAATAATATGCATTGTGAATATTATGCAATATCGTCGATTATGATTCAACGATTATTTGAGGACAAATTAAGAAAAATTCAATTCAAATTATGGTTTAAATTTTTATATAATAATAAGCTGGATTATTGGCGCCCAATCAAAGTTCCAAATTTCAATATTTGTCTGTTAAACATATCTTTTTGTTTTTAATATCTCATTTTCCAATTTTCCCCGATTTTTTTGGAATACACTTTTTAACCACAATAAAATTTCTCAATTTTGATAATTAATTTAGGATAAATAAAATGACAAAGCACTCGCCAATTTGGGCTTTTTTTGTGGATGAAGGAGAAATGCACGATGTAATATTTGCGAACAGCCGGTTCCAAAGAAAGATTCCAATACTAAAGGCATGGAGAGTCAAGCGAAATCATCTCCAGCCTCAATTTGCGCAATACAAGAAGGAATTAAGCATTATTTAAAAAAAAATGGACCGATTATCGGCCGATAAATGAATGGGGCATACATATCTAAAGGACACTTTTGTTGGGGGGGGGGGGGGGGGCTTAGTTTATTTACTTAAACAACTTTCTGCCATTTGCTGGCCATTTTTAAAATACTAAAATTTCTCCAGTTGTCTCCTTCTCCAAAAAACCATCAAAAAAAGTGGTAGCTTAATGTCTTTACCCAAAATATTGGTTGAAGAGGTGGAAGCCTTTCTATCTCAGGTCTAATCTAAAAAATGGGATCCAAAATTTAGAAATTAATTTAAATTAATTTTTAAAATGTTCAGAAAACTATGGATACTGGTCTGTTTTGTGAATTTGTCAAACAGAGCATTGAGAAGGACAAGGAATTGGCCAAAGTGCGAGAGGAGAACATTGAGAAGGACAAGGAATTGGCCAGTTTGCGAAAGGAGTTGGGAAAAACGAAGGCTCAATTGGACTTATACAAAAAACATGATGCATCCGTGCCGTCTGGTAATAATTTGACGTTTGGCCTTTGAGATTGAATAATCTAATTATTGAGCAAAATTTATTAGTTTTACAAAATTAACTTAAGAAACAATATAATATTTTTTAATGAGACTAATTTATTTATTTTTACAGCTGAATTTGAATGGTGCACCGCTGAACAGCCGATACTTTATTCCGAAGTGGTGCGAATGGACGAACGCAAAATCGAGCTGATTCCAAATCCGAACTCCGAATCAAATCAAATTGATAACTTTGTCGAATCAGAGGTAATTGATAAATTTGATTTTATTAAAAAATCTATCAAATCAGTTTCTGGCTCAAATTGACGCTTTGCCGGTTCAAGAAGATGAGTCCGAACGACCCTCAACTTCAGCAGATGGAGCCGGGTCGAAAAAGGGGGCACCAAAAACAGATTCCAATGAATGAATGATCCATCGGAGAATGAAGAAATGAATTAAAATAATTGTTGATTGGCAAACAAAACCAAATTATTGTGTGGCATCTCATTTATTTGTTGTATTTCACTTTAAATTTATTAATTTTAATTTGTAAAAAACGATTGAAGGTAAATCAACCAATCTTATCAATCAATCACTTCATGCTTGAAGGAAATCGACATCGACATCATTTAGCCTATTAAAAATAATATATAATTCGATTTTTGACTCAAATTTATTTATTATAAATAAATATAGGGGTAAATATATATTCGTGTGTACAATTACATATAATTGAAATTTTCTAAAAAAATATTAATTTATTTGTTCAAAAAATTGATCGAATGTTTAATTAATTCATAGTTCATTGTGTGAATGTTGAATTCACATTGGCACAAACTTCGCTGCCAACACTGTGGAATTGTATGACCACCGTCAAATAAGTAGCAGTCAATGAAATTGTCTATTAAATTTTTTTGAATTAATTTTTATTTTTGGATTTGTTACTGTCAATATAAGCGGTTTCCGAATAACAGCAAATCCCCACAAAGTGATGCCCAAACTTGGCTGATTTGCATACTAAAATTGAGGGATAAAAATGGCACAATGACAAAATAAGGGACGAACCATAATGAATGCATTTGCCAATTGGTATATTCGGGTGTTCAAATTTTTCCAGATAAAAACATTGTCGAAAATAATTTTCTCAACTTCATGAATCTATAAGGAATTGGGGAAATAATTTTATTCATATTTTTGAGTATTTTATGGATTAAAAATATCTTTTTTAAATAAGCCATTTAATATTTCTATTTTCTTTGGAAATGACCATTTTGGCTTTCTTCCACTTTTCCCTCAAATATTTTGCAAAATTTACTTACCCTTGTGTGAATTTTGGCCGGAATGATTGTGAGGCCAATTAATTCACAAAGAGAGAAAAGAATGTCCACCATTGGAACGACGATGTGAATCCATTGGGGAGATTTTGGCAATGTGAGAAGCAGCATTGAAAGGGAGAAAATGAACACTGGGATATTGAGGCAAACCATCAAAAATGTGTAAACCTTGAAGAAATTAATTTGAATAAATGTCAAAATAAAATAATTGTTAAAATATGCTTTATTTTCATTATAAATGCTCCAAAGTGCCTGACCCCAAAAACACGGTCGACGCTCCGAATCCATCTGGCCAATTCGGTGTGCTCCATCAATTGAACATTTAGTGAATCAGCAAATGAATTTGGGTCACTTGGTTCATGGGAACTCAATTTTCGAAGTCGTTGATTTGCCTCTTTGATTTGATGATGAACTCCGCTGGCAGCCGAAATGAAAACAACCAAAACGACAAGCCAAACAAAGCGGGTATAGCAATGGACGGCGATGAAAAATTTGTCATGAAGCAGAGTGTTCCCATAGACCTAATAAAAGTTTTTGTTATTTTTGGTAAATGGTCATTCATCTTCCCAAATCAAGCCTCTAAAACTTACATTGATTACCTGAATGACACGATTGTGTTCAGATGGGTTGGCCTGTTCTTTTGGACCCATTGCCCAGTAAAGAACCAAAATTAGGACAACAACGGCGATGTCCAAAAAGAATAAAATGGCATAGGAAATTGAGGCAAATTTGTGCATCCAAAGGGGGGAATAGCCCTTGAATTGGGCCATCATATTGAAAAGAGCGGGCAAATGGCCACTGGCTTGCCAATAAAGCAGAAAACCCTGATTGAGTAATGGGAAAATGAAATATGAAAATGAATAAAAAAAGACCATGGAAATTTGTGCCTGTAGCATCCAATTGAAGTTGATAAATGTGTGGGCCAATTGAGCGGTGAATTTTCCATCCAAAACGGCCACAATCAACATTGAAACAGTTTGGTAGGTTACTAAAATTAAAATTATGAATATTTTTTGCAAATAATTGAAATAATTCAACAAACCAACGCCACAAAGTCCAATGGCCAACATAATTTTTGCAGTTTTTAGTGCATTGGATTTGTCGCCCAGAAAATAGAGTCCGGTCAAATGGAGAATCAAGGGAATTTTTTCATTGCAAGGAATGCCATTGGCAATGAATCCCGAACTTGAATATCGATATAGAGGAGGGGGCATTGTTTTATTTGTAGCCGATGACAATTGAATTTGTTGAATTGTCCAAAATCCGTCAAGGGATTCCTGCTGCTTTTGAGAGCAATTTTGCCGCAAATTTCTGTTCATTCAGTGAAAATGCGATGCTCCTTCAATGTTCCTTCTCCAATTTGTCCATTCATGTGCATTCCATTAAAAATGGCATTTGCACCAAATGTTCCAATGAAATCCACTCCCTCCCACATCTTTTCCTTTTAAAGCAGTCAAATTTTGGAAAGGAAATTTGAGATGAGACAAATGTCTGGACGGTTGGAGGAGGCAAATTGCTTTTGGACATGGAATGAAAAATGAATACCAATTGTCAAATACAAATTTGGCACATTTCACAATTAGGACGGAAATAACAAAGAGCATATATTTCAGTCCATTTTGTGAACGATCTTGGACTTGACCTTTGACCGAATTTTTCATTATTTTTGGTAATTTGATTTTCTGGAAAATGTTCAGAAATGTTGCTATTTTATTTTATTTGTACTTTGTACTTTTTTTTTTTATTTCGTGAACAATTGTGCAACTGGTGTAATTTGGAATAGTAAAAGCATCCAATTTTTCATGTCGAAAAATAAACATTTTGAGGCCATATGCAATAAAACATAGTATTGGGGTTTAAGATTATGTTAGGACTCAATTCTTGGAACATCCTATATAATTAATGAAGTCTGATTTTGCCAAATTATATGGCCTCAAAAAATATATTTTTCAGCAAGAAAAGACAAATTCAATATTTTTTTTGTATGGAAATTGGCTAATTCAGTTAATATGATTCATTTATGACATTTTCTGTCTCTTTCTTTTAATTTAAGCCTTCAAAATTGGCCACAAAAAATCCATTCCTAACTCTTACCATTAAAAAATGGTTTATAGATGTGAACAGCATTTTTTCCAGCTTATTTTTCTTTTTTCTCTATTTTTGATTTTATTGGCCAATGAGGAGGATGAATTAAAATGCAAAAATCGGAATTCACAGATTGAATGCCAAAATGATCAACCTCATGATGGATGCCTTTGGAATGCCAAAAAACAATCTTGCAGGCAAGTTTAGATATAAATGATTGTCAAAAAGCATTATTTGATTATATTCACATATAAAAATGAATGTTTATTTCTGGTTAATTTTAATTTTTTTTTGAGTTTGTGCCAAACATTTTCCGACCCTCAAGTGCACATTTTATGTGACCAAATTTGCCTTTCTTGCCATGAAATGTTCTCGCAAAGACAACCAAATTTTCGTGCCGAATGTTCAGAAAATTGCTACAAAAATTCAAAATTTCAACAATGTCTGGCAATTTTCCCGCATTCTTCTGATCATTTTAAATTTGCTTTTGTCCGAATGCGATCCATGCTGGAGGCAGAGGATGTTGATGAAGGAAAATGATAATATTTTATGACAATTTGGAAATAAATAAATTATTAAAAAATAATATTTTCACATAAAATTTCCTCCATTTTTTACTTTTTTTCTCAACTCAAACCCACAGCTTGATTTATTTTATTTCTGGAATGGAAAATGAGGACTAAAAAAGTACATTCGGCTGAACAAATAACACAAAAAAAGGAATTTGAATCATCTTAGACATTTTTGGGCAACATCCATTTTGGTCATTTATTTCCATTTTGGTCATTTATTTCCATTTTGGTCATTTATTTCCATTTTTGTCATTTATTCTTGGCCAATTTATTTTTGACAATATTATTCCATCATATAAAATTATAAATGTCAATTCGTTTTGCATTTCTTCTGGCAATTTTATTGTTGCCATTTTTATTATTATTTGAAGTGAAAAGTAAAAGATTGTCAACAATTCATTCAAACAAAAATCAACATCCACAAAAACATCGAGCCCAAATTCAAGTGAAGGTAAAACAATTCATGAATTAAATCAAAATTTGAATAGAAATTTTAATTTTTTATTGATAAAAATGTACAAAATTAATTATTTCTAAATTTCACAAAGCTTTCGGATATTTTAATCCGAATTGAGGAGGATATTCGCGCAGTGGAGCCAACTTTGAGGCGAACAAATGGATATGGGGACGAGGACAGGGTGAGGAAAGCATGTGCCCATGCGCAGGAAATGCTTTGGCGAGACAAAGACAAAATGCATTATATGGATGGATTGGTAAATTGGAATGGAATAAAATTGTCAAAAAATAATAAATTAAAAAAAAGATGGGAATTCCGGTGAAAAAGGAATCGGCTCCAATGCGAATTTTGCACGAAAGATTGGAGAAATTGAGAAATAGTTTGGAGGAATGTGAATTGGATGCGGTGAAACAACATTTGGACGATGTTTTGGATTGTTTCGCAGAATTGGTCAAAGTGCGCGAAATGCTCGAGAATGTTTGGGTATTATTGTTGATGAGGGATTTAGGGTGTATTTGAAAATTAATTTAGGATGCTGGAATTCATCAAGAGGCAACAATTGCTAGAAAAACATTTTGTCAAAAATATCCAGAGGCAAAGAAGGAATTGAATGGGGACGAGAAGAAATATCGGTAAAAATAAAAGGACATTAATTTTATTCATTTAAATATTATTTATTTAGTTGTTTGGCAATGCATTTGGAGGAATTGAACGAGGAAATGGAACAAGAACAATCGGAACCGGTGGTTGGGGAAAAGGCGGATGAACGAAGGAAAACAATTGTGGAATTGGCCAAAAGGGCAATGGAGGAGAGAATGGTCATTTTATTTGGCATTTCATTGAAGGATCGAGTGCCCATAAATGAATGAAAATGAAATGGAGTTAAATTATTTTTGTTATGGAATATATCTACAATTAATAAATTTAAAATTTGTTAATTTTGTCTCAAATCTCCTTCATTCAATCACCAAAATTCAATTGAAATATTCCTTCTGTTTATATTTTTCCATTTAATTTCAATTTCTAAAATTGTAAATAAAAATATTTTCCCAACATTTCCATTCAATGTTTTTAACCTGTAATGCTTGGAATGCGGCAATTTCCTTTAATTGTTTTTTATTATTTCGTCTCTCATAATCCGTAACCCGCCGTAAAATTCGTTCAATAATCTGAATATTATTTGGTTTCTTTCGGCCATTTTAAACTAACAGTTTGTGTGGTCACTGTTGAGCCGGAATCCAATTCCCTTAAAATGCCCATTTCCTGTGTAACTGCCATACAATCAATGCCTCTTTGGCAATTATTGAAACGAGCTTTCTTTCCACGTGCCACCAAATCGATGCCAAAACGTTGAATAAAATCGGCATTTATGCAGCGAGGAACCCCAATAATCACTTTTGAGACTTGCCTATTAAAAATGTAATTATGAAAATGAATATTTTTAGAAGATTCACCGAAATGTAAAAAGTGCCAATGCTCTTTCATTTACTGTCATTATTGGTCGCAATTGTGGCTCTAATCCTTTGCAATGGTTACTCTCTTCAAAAAATTACTGATTATTTCCAGAATTATTTTTCCATTTTCGTTACCATCAAAAAAATTTGTTTCCTCCCCTTCTTCATCCCCATAAACGCCAACAATCAAATTATCACCCAATTTGCTTGCGGCTTCCAAAAATCGTAAATGGCCAATGTGAAAAAGGTCAAAATAGCCAGAAACATAAATAGTTTTTCCCACAAAGGGCTGATTAATATCATTTTCCAATTCTTCTCCGTAATGAATAATTTTGTCGGCAAAATATTCAATATAATCCATTGGCAATTCCGTCGAATCATTCGCCAATGTCCACGGGGAATTATCATTCTATTCAGGGAATATTATTGAAATAAATTCAAAAAAGATAATTCAGACTTGTTTGAAATTGGAATCTTCCATTCTGGACAAAATTCGTCCCAAAAGAGCTGTTGTGGAAATTCCCGCAGTGCGCGGAAATTCTTTATATCTTCCAATGGCTTTCAGATGTCCAAGCGTGTCTGTGCCGTCAGCTGCAACCGAAATGTCATCTAAGAGGTGAAATTCATATTAATAGCACTTTTCTGGTGTCAATGCCAACCTCCATGAACACAAAATTGGCAATTGTATTTGTCGAGTGTATTTTCTTCGGTGGGAAAATATGAAGAACCTTCGACCAATTCATCCACCCAACGAACGGAACGAATAATGGCAATTCTTTCTGGAAATTAATTTTATTTGATAATTTTGATAAATTTTGCCACCTTCATCATTGAACACCGGTGGACCTTTATGATGTGAAATGTCCTCGTCCGAATGGACTCCAACCACCAAAATATCGCCCATTGCTTTTGCCCTTCTCAATTGATTTGCATGGCCAAAATGGAAAACATCGTAGCATCCATCACACCAAAGACGGATTTCAGCAGAGGAATTCATTGGTACCTTTTTAATTCTGATTAAATTTAAATTATTTGGAAAAAAATTTAAAAAATGAAAATGTTGAATTTTTATTTTTTATTAATAATTTTGGGATTTAGTATGTCTTCTTTCTTTATTTTGCTAAATTTTTATGAGACTGGTTCTGAACAATTTCGGAAGCTTAAATAAACCAAAATTAAATATTTGAACAAATGTTGAATACCGACGAAAATGGCGACAGAATTTTGGCAATTTTATTCTGGCATAAATAAACAATTTAAAAAATGAAATGTTTAAACAAATTGTGAGATTAAACGAAACATTTCGTTTAATCTCAATTTGTTTAAACATTTAATTTTTTTTGATTGTTTATTTAAAATATTGGAAATTAATATATGAAAAATATATCATAAGGCTTATAAAAATTTGCATTTGTGTCTTTCAATGGTCAATGCCATGTGCCTAAAATATTTAAATTCGAAGCAACAAAATTCAACACCAAAATTTATTATTTGTACAAATTGAAGAGATTGAACGAAACTGAAAACAATGCAAATGGAGGCATTCCCAAAATTTGCAGCAAAATTCGGGTCATACATTTTCTTTGTTTTGGTGATTAGCAAAGCAAATATATGGAATTAAAATCAAAATTTTTTTAGTTGGAACCAATTTGAAAAAAATTATGTATTAATATTTATATTTTCATATGGTATCAAATGGTTAACCAAAAAAAAAAATTCTGTAGGAAATTTACAAGGTAAACAATCAAAAGAATTGCAAATATTTTATGATACCTATATAAAAAAGAGGAAATGCATGAATTCTTTTAAAACTTTTGAATATTTTACATTTCAATTAAATATACATTTCCTTCTTTTTTTTCAATTTTTTCGGAAAACATTTTCACTTTGCATTATCCATATCAAAAATAGATTATGATTATGAATTTGTGAATTAAAGCAAAAAAGTAGTCGAATTCGATGAATTCAGTTGACAATAATCAAATAAAAATGTGGGAAATTTGATGGGTTTTATTTTTCCTGGAGGTGGCCAATTCATTCGCAAATATGAATAAATTGCCATCTTTTTTTTTGTTTGTTTGGCGCTGATTTTTATGAGATCAATTTCAATAACTACGGACAAAAAAACAGATGGGCACAAAAATGTCAAATAAATTTGAATATTGGATGTAATTTTATTTAATCAGCTAAATATTTATAAATAGATATTATTTTTAATTAACTTTTTCTACAATTTCATTTTTTTAAAATTTCTTATTTCAGAATTTCCTTGGTTTTATATGCCCAAAATAGAAATAGAAATGAAAAAATAATTAAACTCTACAGAATAGTTGCGATCAAAAAATTCAATAAAATCCCAAAAAAATTTCATTAAAAATTTATGCCAAATATTATTTATATCAAAAATCAAAACATAGAGAATTTTTCCGCTCTATCAAGTCATACTAAGATCATAAAATGGTTTGTAATTGAAGGGACTTATGAATTCGTAAATATGCAAAAGAGAAGGTTGGCTGGGAATTGGATATCCCACTGACTCTTTCTAAAATCATCGAATACTGTATACCGTATTCTCTCTTGCCAGGGTGAGAGGGAAAATGTTAACAAAAGGGAAAGAAGAGCGCTCTTTGCAAAGAAAAAATGATGTAGCCGCAAGCAACTTTCCTTCATTTGGGTTGGGATTGGCAGGGAAAACGGTATACGGTACCCTGTATTTTTGACTCATAAAGCTCTCTTCATTTCGAACCGTTTTTAATGATCTTGATATGTTTTGTTAGAACAGAAAATTTTTAATTTTTATTATAATTTTGGAAGGAAAATATAAATAATTAAAAAATAAAAATCCCCACCCAAATAAATGATTGTAATATTCAAAAATTAATTAAAAATTTTTTTAGATGATTTGAATTATTTTTAAGAAAAATATTTAGATGCACAAAACAGTGAAGAATTATTTTGATTTTATTTCCTCTTTCTTTCTTATATTCCTCAAAGGGAGGGTAAATTTAAAAATTAATAAATTTAAATATCTTTTTGATTTTCATTAAATTAATAACTTTTATTCAAAAATATCAACGGATTTCATAAATTCAATATAATATTATCACAATAAAAATGTTGTGAATTTGGAAAAGTGAAATAAAAATGTAAAGAGGAAATTTTTGGGGAAAATATTTGCGAGATTTCGGTCAAAATAAAAAATGAACAATTTTTGAGGGAAACAATGCAATTTTGGTCTAACAAAAAGGAAGGGGAAAATATGACAATTTTTGTCAGGACAAAAATAATAATATTTCGCCGATCACTGGGAATTGGCCAATGCATCTTGAATTGAAGGGAAGAAATGTTCTTCAGGAATTTGTTGAAAAAGAGAGCATCGATGGAAAATGGTTAGCAGGAAATCTGCATAAATTGGAATAAAATTATAAATAAATTGTGGGTAAAATTAACCAGAAAATGAGGCAAATTTGATTTGGACATCCAATTTTCTGGCATCTTTGTACATTTCCACAAGGGCATCCACTCCAACGGAATCAATGTGGGAAATTGGGCCACAATCCAGGATTAGAATTCCTTTTGGTGACAATCCACTGGCCGATGATGTTGATGAACCATTTTTACTGTCCACCAAAGTTGTGGCCGAATTTTGCAATGATTTCTGGAATTGGATTAATTAAATTTTGTATTAAACAAAAAGTGGAAGGTAAAAAAAGCATGTTCAATCCGAATGCCCGAAATTTCGCTTTTATTTAAGGAGTGTTTGTTCTACTTTCTACATATGTACATAAACCATATACTCATAGTTTGTCAAGATGCATTAAAACCAATTTTATTCAATATTAAGCTATAATTTGTTAAACTTAAGCCAGAACATAATTATATGATGCATTTTGACTAGATCTATCGATTGGGTGTATGAGCTATATATAAATATAACTTCTGAAGCGTTATTGATGGTTTATCCCTTATTCAAAGCCGAAAATGTAAATTTTATTTTCTAAAAATTTACTAAAAGTCATTCGGATCGAATTGGAGAAATTAGAAAAAAGGAAAAAAAAATTCAAATGTTCAAAAACAAATCAACTCAAAAACATTCAACAAAAAAAAACAAAGCAAATTCAGATTTCATTCCCCAAACAGTGCACCCATTAAAAAACCCTTCCAAAAATGGCAGTCCACCTTTCGTCCATTGGCCACCGCCTCATCATTTCCATTGGCCAAAAGTGGATAATTTGCATTGACATCATCAGCAGGGATTGGCACTGATTTCGTTGTATTACTGATTGGAAGTGGTCGGTGCAACTAAAACTAATTTTTGGTGCAAAAAACCCAAAAAAAGCAAAATTATTCTTTATTGAATTTCGGTAGAAAATTTGAATGGAAAAAAAAATCGTTTATTTTTATAAGTATATGTAATATAAAAAAATTTAAAAATTGGTTAACTTAATGATGTAAAATTTGTTTTAATAATAAGACCAAAAAATTGTAAAAATTTAACGAAAATCCATGGAAATTTATTATTATTTTGTAATCTTGTTTTGTATTAAAAATTTTTAAATTCCATTTTATTAATTAGTAAAATTGTTAATTTGCACAAATTTGTACCAAAATTGATGATTCTTTAATTTTGGGAGATTTTTGTGTTCATTTGTGAAGGTCAAAAATTGGCGGATTGTGAGGGGAAAATTAAAGGGAAATTAAATATGGAGAATTGAGGAATTTTTTGTGAATTTTTGGGGCAAACATAATTGTGAGTGAATTAATAAGCAAAAATTCATGCAAATTATCCCACCTTTTTCTCCGCCGTCCCTTCAATTGTGGAAATTCCAATTTCTTCGGCATTTTGTTTGCCCGATTCAATTTTGATGACCATCGATGTTGAGGCAATTTGTTGGCAAATTTCGGCGACCAATTCAATCAATTTTGGGGCATTGGCAAAATGGAGGGGGGATTCGAAACGCCAAATTTGCACATTTTGTTGGGATTTTGGGTCGATTAAACCTGAAAATTTAAGAGGAAATTCAATTATTTTAAAATTTGATGGACCAGAATAAAGATTCAGTGGCCGGAAAATGGCAGATTTGGCCTCGCCCATTTGATTGAATTTTGGCCTAAAAATGAATAAATATTAAATTAATTTTTAGGTAATATTTTCGACCATTGTTCCTTTAGGACAATAGTGAAAATGGAAAAAAGAACAGAAATGGCCAATCCGTAGGTGATATCAAGGAATGCGGTGGCCACAAATGAGACAAGCCAAATTGCCTAAATAAATGAATATTTATTTAAATTTTGAGTTCCTTACAAAATCAAAAAAGCTGATTCGCCAAAGACGGGGCAATTCACGGAATTGAAGGAAAAGTGGTTTCAAACTGATTACAACAATGCAGCCAAGAATGGCCATTGGAAGAGGTTCAAGAAGTGGACCAATCCAAAGGATAACAACAAGCAAAAGTACACTGGAGAAAAGGGCATGGAGCTAAAAATGCAATAATTTAATTTTGGCATTAATAAAATCATTTGGCAAAAACCAACCGGCGTTTTTGCACCAGTCATTTCGCAAAGGGATGAACGGGAAAGAGAAGCGCCAAATGGATAAACAGGGAAAAAGGAAGAAAGCAATGAACAAAGGCCAACGGCATACAATTCTTGATTTGGATCAACTTTGTATTTGTGCTTTTTGGCAAAAATTTTGGAGAGGGAAAAGACGAAAATATAGGAAATGATGGAAATTGTGAATGCATTCAGCCAAATATGCGGCAACAAATCCAATTGTGGCACAGCCGGAAGTGGCATTCTGTAAAAAGGGAAATGATGAAGTGGTTAATTATTTTAGGCGATATTTACCCTTGGGGAACATTATCCACGACACGGACACCATAATTTTGCTTAAAGCCAAAAAGTGTGGAGAAAATGATGGCAGCAATAACCTTTTAAAGAAAAAAAAAGAATATTTAACATTTTTAAAAGGAAATATAATTAAAAAAAACTTATCTTTCCGGAACGAAACACAAATGTTTCCGGAAAAAAACTAATCTTTCCGGAAAAACGAATCTTTCCAGAATGAAATATAATTTTTTTTCTGGAAGATATTAATCTACTAAAAAGAAGTTAATTTAGTTCTTAATTTTTATCCGAATAGTAAATGGTTTAAAAACAGATGCCTTTAATTTCGATTAAAAAATAACATAATCAAATGGTGTATGATTTTTGTTTAATTAAGGATAAATAAACCATTAAATTATTACAAATATTTTGGCTAATGTACAACTTTTCAGCAAATAAATATTTATTTTTTAATCATATATTAAACTTACCAAGAAAAGTTCAATGGGAAAAGGAAGACGGAAATGCCCTTTGAACCAAGGATTGAAATAATCGCGGCCAAGACTGAGAAAAATAAGGCCAAATGCCGAAATGCCCAGGGTCCAAAAATTCACACGGCCCAATGCGCCGATCAAATCGCGCCACATCTTAAATTTTAAGAGGAATTTGATAATTGTTATTTATTATTGCCCACAAAAATGATCAGGCCCGGCCCATGATGGCCTTTGATTTTGACGCCAATCAATTTATCAATTTGTGAAGTGAGAACATGAATGGCGGCGCCGGTGGTGAAGCCAGAAACAAGTGGATCCGAAATATAATTGGTCAGAAAAGACAGACGGCAAAGGGCCATGATTAACTGAAAATTGGGGATTTTTGAAGGAAATTTAGCCAAAAGAGATTAGTAATATGAGACGCAAAATGTGCCTTAAAGGAAAAATGCCTAAAAATCTTAATCTTGCCTGACAAAGTCCAACTCCAAATGTGAGGGCACTAGTCAACATAATCGGCGAAACATGGTAGCCAAAATCGATGGGTCCTTTGACTGCTTCTTCGTGAAAAGTTCCTGTCCCATTGCTAATGATTGGATCTGGCACCAATTCTGTTCGAACATTGCCGACCATCATTGAGGCCACAGCAAAAGTACCTGCAAAGGAATCAAATCATGTAACATTTTTCAATTTTCTCACCAATGGAAATATGCGGGGAAGTGCCGAAGAACATGTAAAAAAAGGCAGAAAAGAAGCAGGAATAAAGGCCATAAACAGGTGGCACTTTTGCCAAAGTTGCATAGGCCATTCCCTGGGGCACCACCATAATGCCAACCGTCAATCCGGTGATCACATCACTGTGAAGGTATTGGCCCAATTTGTATTTGGGCAGCCATCCCAAAATTGGAATGAGGCGAATTATTCCATCCACCAATTGGTCTTTGCCACAACATTGGCATGCATTGGACAATTCTTTGGACAGTGCATTTCCTCCTTTGTTATTGTGATGCTTTTGACTTGTCCTTTTCAAATGGCCGTATTTCTGCTCAAATTCGGCCTTTAAAAGTAGATGGGAAAATTTTGTATAATTTCAAAAAATTTCATTTAAATTCCCAAAATTCACCTGGTCCATTTTTTTGATTGGATTCAAAATTTTACAGGATTTTAGAAATAAGGCAAAAGGAAGGAATGAAGGCACACTTAAAGCTGGCCAAATACGGGAATATGGAGGTGGCCGTTGAATGAATCAATTTGCTTGCTTTTCGTTTTTTATTTGACGGATTAGTGGAAAATTTTATTTTGTCTTCTTCCGCCAATTTCAGTAAAAAATATTATTTAATTAGTCGATTTTTGGAGTTTCGTGCAATTTATATTTAATTTTTCTAAAATATTTTTTTTTGTTTATTCATTCTTTATTATTTTTTCTTCGCGATAATCAGATTAATTATTGTATGAAAGATCATTCGTCGAGTGAATGAAGAATGATCTATGATCAGAGCAAATCAAAATTAAAACAGTTATTTTATTTTATGGAATTTTTGTTAAAATTTTAAAATATTTTAAAATTTTGAACTCAAAATTATTTCTATGATTTTTAATGAATTTGAATGAATCCTTAATAATAATTTAATAAAATTTTGATTTAAAATTTTTAATAGTTTTAAAATTTTTTAGACTAAAAATTGAATTTGGTGATGATAAGTTATTTTTTTGATTTGTATAAAAATTTTTGAAAGGTAATTTTTTAAAAATAATTTTTGTGCATTTATTAGTCATTTCCAAGAAAATTAAAAACAAAGAAAAAATTTTAAAAGTCTTTTAAGCCAATTTAGAAAAATGGCCAAAATTGTGTGAAAATCTTTTTTTTTGGTGTGATAATCGGATAATAGAAAAATAAAAAGCAAATAGGTAAGTCCAAATATGGCCAAATTGTGGTTGAATTTGATTGGGGGAATGGTTGGTTAATAAAAGAAAAAATCACGCGATAAGAAAAATAATGGGAATAAAAATGGAAGGGCCAATTGGATTGGATTGTGGTCTATTCAATTTATTTGAGAATTTTGATGAATGAAAACACACGTCCATTGGAATTGGCGGAACAAAAAGGGGTGAAAATGGCGAGAAAATGAGGGGGGATAATCAAATGAATGAATAATTGTGGGGGTTGGGGGATGATCCCGCACTTCAAAGAGCGTACCAAAATGTTTCAAAAAAGAGCAAAGATGATTGTCGGATTGGGGTACTTTTGGTAATTTTTAATTTTTTACCAAAACAAGTTTTTTTTGTCTTTTGGCCAAAAAATGAGGAAGGTGGTAGGTCGATGTTTTTGTCCTTCAAATTTCCACTTTTAGATTTTTTAGACTATGTTTATCAGAGAAGAGAAGGAGCCAGCTGTCATTAATGAAATAGAAAAATGGGAATGGACAAGGTAGGACAATTTTTGGAAGAATTGGGAAGAGGAAAATGGACTTTACTTTGGGGCAAAGAGGATAGAGGACAAATTGAAGGGAATTGGGGCCAAATTGGCCAAATCCTTATGAGTTGGCTGGCAGCAAAGGGGAGAGGGAAATGGAAGTGGAGAAAGGGTATAGAATTGGATGGACAGCTGGCCAAGTTCCTTAATAGATTTCGGCCAAATATTGGTCAAAAAGAAGATGGTAAAAGGCTATTTAAATGCAATTAAAGTTGGTAAATAAAAATAATCAAAAAATTAATAGATTAATTTACAAAATAAAAATATTTTATTGATCAGACTGGAAAGATAATTGAACAAATTGGGGGAAAGGAATGATTTTGGTTTTGTCAGCCTCTCACTCCACAGCTCTATAAATATATAATTTTTTTTTGCACAAATAAGATTGATGACTAAAGATTTGTTTTTTTTTTGGCGCCGCCGCTGCCGAACGACATTTTTCGTAACAAAAATTGATATAATTTGGGGGAAATGATCACAACACACAAATTTGCCGAGAAAATTGTGGTCATAAAAAATAAAGGTTAAAAAGGAATTGGGGAATTTTGTTGACGGCGACGATCTTTGACGCAGGAAGAGGGGGAGGGAGGGGGGAACAAAGGGCAAAATATGTATTATTCCGCTGATTTTCCCGCATTTTTTCCCAAATTTGGATGATATGTAAGGGATTTTTTAATGACTTTTTGATCAGTTACGTCAATTTGGATGCCAACATTTCCGGTAAAAATGTGTCAATTTCTAAATTAATGTTATGGAATATTCGTCAATAAATTTTTGATTCCATTGGTATTTCTATTTTTATGGTTTATGAAAAACAAATATGGCCAATTTTAATGAGTGCTCGAATTTTGAAAAGATTGAAGATTGAAAAAAGGAAAAATGCCAAAAATGGTTATTTATATATTAATGATGGAGTGATGAGGATGAGGGGGGGGGGGGGGGATTTGGATGGACGGATTTAGGAATGGAATGGAATTTGAGGATTATCACAAAATGAATTTGTGTTTCCATTGGCCAATTTTGAATGGTCCAAAAACGTCATCGTACGCCAAATTCCAATTTTAATTATTCCATACATCATACATCATTTATTTTTTCGTTCCAAACCCAAAAAGGTCGTCACGAATTTGGAGAATGGAATGAATTTATGCGCGAACAATTTTTGGGGATGATTCAGTGGAGGGAGGAGGAGGATTTGAATGAACTATTCGGGAACAAATTGATGGGAGAGGGGGGGGGGGGGGGGTGGATGTGCGCGAAAAAAATTTTCACCCATTTTTGTGTATTTTGTAATCAAAAAATGAGTCAATTGGTGGCCAGCTGGAATATCCATCCAACAAAAGTGAAAAATGTGTTTCGACCGCGAATTTTTAGAATCTCTTCAAAAAATGTGAACAAGGATTTTTTGTTTGCAATCCAATAAAGCAGCATTTAAAAAAAGAAATTGTTTAAATTGAACGAAAGTTTTTAAAGAGAATAATAAAAATTTATGCAATTTGAGGTAAATTAATATAAAGCTTAACATTGATTGCCTTTTGTCCTAAATGCTTAATTTTAAGAATTGGAATGTTTTAGGATAATAATAAATTGGAAAAGGAGGATTTTTTATGATAGCTTTTCTAGGTTTATTTATAGAAATGTATAAATAATATGTATATGGTAAATAGAATACTGTATTGCAATTCATTTGTTTGAATTGGGCATTGGCTATTGGGGATTCAATTGTCAAATTTTGGAATTAAAAATGAACTTTAATAAAGATAATTAAATTTAATGTAATTTATTCTTTATGCTTGGTCAAATATCAAATTCACTTGAATTCAATTAAGGTATGATCAAAATTATAATGTCGAAAAGAAGTGGTAAATTTACATCATTCAGTCAATCAAGCAGTTGAATTCGATAAAAAATTAAAAGAAAATAGCGAAAGCCATTTGAATGTGAATTTGCTAAAATTATCAACAAATATATATAATTTTTATTAGCATCTTTCTGGCCATAAAATTAAATAGATAATATTTATAGAAATTACACAACAAATATAATTTTTTTTGTTAAAATATATCTTTTATATATGATGATTTTTAAATGAATTATAAATAATTATTTATTTAAAATATATGGAAATTCAAATAATCACAAATCGGAAAATCTTCCAACTTCTATCACTTTTGAAAAATTTCAAAATATATTTTTGTTTTCACATCCAAATATAGCACCAAATAATCCCCTATTATTCTTTGCTGCCACTTTTAAAATGTTAGAAAGATAAATTTATTTAGCTAATTTAACATTTAATGGGGGAATTAATCATTTAGAGAGAATGCTGAATTCCTTCCTTCTAAATAAGATAAGCGAATAGCATTCAATAATAATAGCTTTGCATTTTTTATGAATTAATATTTAAAATTAAAATTATAGTCTCTAAATTATCGAGAAAATAATAGTTAAGAGATTTATGGAATTTGGTCACAAATTGTTTTTGGGAATAGAGCATTATGCTTTTGCCTATCAATATGATGTTTTATTATTATATTTTTGGTTGCTAATAAAAATTACTTCGACCAAATGAAGAATCCAACTGCTGAACCATCTACTTCTACTTCCTCGAAACCACGACAGATTAAACAGGAATTATTGTAGGCTTGAAAATGTTTGGTTGAATTTCCCCTAAATATCCAATAGTGATCCGCCGATTTCGTCTTCCCATCATTCCAGCGGTGGCGGTGTCCCAGGGCCAAGCACATCGGTTGCTGCCGCCAGTTCCTCCCTTCAAAGTGCCACCGATTTGCGCATCCGAAATTCACTTGGCACTATTTTGGTTCAGCCAAGCTCAGATGATATTCGTCAAAATTCGCGCATTAAACCGCCAAATTCAGGTTTAATGCAGAATTGTTTCAAAAAGCTTTAATTTCTTTCAATTAGTCCCGACCAATTGTTGGTGTATGGTCTACTATTACGAGCTGAATGAAAGGGTAAAAAAGGAAATGGAGGGATCATTCAAATTTGCGCTTTTAATTCTTCAAAAGTTTGATTGGCAATAAATTATAGAGCTATTGGACAAAATTTTTTCCGCAATTGTTAAAGCCAATAATCTCAAATCATTTCGCTGAAAAATTCAGGAAAATGAAATTGTTAATTTTCTTACATTTACGAGAAAATACTTTTAATTGTAAAAATTGATAATTTATAAGAATTATAAATTATTCGATTGAAGGTGGGCGAAGTATTCAAATCGGAATGGAAACCGGATCAACAAGAATATGCACAGTAAAAATTAAAAAAAATAAAAACATATTCAATTGAATTAATTTTGTCAGGCTAATGATTGATGGCGGCGTTTGTGCCTCCACCGAGAATGCTCGTTTTTGTCTCGGCGTAATTGGAAATATTAATCGGAATCCGGTTGTGAGTAAGTTGAGGAGAAAATGTAGAAAAATTTGGATAATTGTTTTTGCCAGCCAAAGTAAGCCGTTCAATTGGAAAAGGCATTCGACTTTATCAAAAAGACGACAATGTTTTCTTGGAATGTTTGAGTGATTCGGCCATTTTCGTTCGTAAGTATTGTGACCTATTTGATCAATTATATATGAAATACACTGAATAGAATGTCCTCTATTTGCTCGAAAGAATAATGATGAATTGCCCACGGTGTATAAATTGAAAAGTGGCGATGGAACTTCGAGTCAAGGTTGCTAAAGGGTTTTTGGCCGAATTTGTCAATCACAATGTTATTAAGCTTAAAATTAATTCATTTCTCTATATTTCCGTTACACCGTTTCAATGGGAGGTTCATTTAGCCATATTTAAGCAAGTAAGCAGTCAAAATGTAAAATTGATATACTAATTAAAAGATTTTAATGATCCTAATACAAAATTATCTTTTCAAAATTTTAGGGAACTAATTTTTATTTGAGTTTGTAAATTTGAAGTGTTTTTGAATGGTATATTGCTTTCTCGAATTCTTTATTTCTTTACTATGAGTTATAGCCAATAGAAAAGCCCGGAGGAAATGAAATTACGGTACTGTTAAGAAATGACCTGCTTTTTCAAATACATTTATTATTACTTTAGAGCCAGTTTGCATATTCGACATGAAAATTTTTGAGGATTTGTTGAAGGAGGCCAAAACCCATGGCTATAATGCACTTTATATGTTGCAGGTGATTTTGAGTGAGAATTGGATTGAACAAATTGAATTCAATTTTAGGTGTACTGTCTTTGCCGAATTAGTTTTGTGAAAGGTTTGCAAAGGCATTATTCAATTTTATTTCTCTTTTATTTTTATTTCAAGGCTGGGGCCAACAATATAGACGGCAAACAATAAGTCAGTTAATTTAATTATTTATTAATTTTTTTTTATTGCAAATAATTTAAAATTTTCCGGAAAACAGGCGGAATTAAATATTTGTTTTTTATAAATTAATTAGACTTAATTTTAAATTATCACTAATCATAAGTGCAAGCATTGAGAAGAAAAAAAAGATATTTTTTATTTAATAAAAATGTGACAATATTTGAGAGAAAAATTTTATTTATATTATTTGATTATAAATTTCCATTTTTTCAGCCTCTTGTCCAATGTGGATTGAAGTCCAATTCCCGAGGCCATTACAAACACTCGATGAGGTCTTGATGGAATATGCGGACGAAATTGGTGGCGAAGAAATGCACAGTTTTTCATAAAATTCTCCCAATAAATCAAAAATTAGAATTCGATTAATTTTAATTTTATTCGATTAATAAATTTTTGTGATATTTCCAAATTTAATATATCTTATAAAGTGCCAAATGAGCATTGTAAGGTGGAATGATTTCTATATCTTGCCAAGTGAAAGTTGGAGGAATTTTTATAAATGATTTGCCATTTGAAAATGTGAAAACAACTCGGAATTCATTCCGTTTTCATGGTGACACTTTTTTGTGTGATCCACTTTAAAATATGTAGAAAAAATAATTTTAATTAGGTAAATGCTCACTTATTCTATTATATAAGAAAGTCTGAATATTTAATATTATAAATATTTAAAGTCCAACCAATATTGGTTTTTGAGCATTTTGTTTCCAATTTTTAATGTATTTTTTTACAAATATTCAATTAATGTTAGGTTTAAAGAGCTATTCCATTAATTTTAGCCAATGTGGATACTATCGCATCCCGATACTTATTTAAAGATACTATACTCTAATTGACTGATGAGATGGTGGTCCGACAATTGGGCAGTGCGACAATTCGGCAGTACGACAATTAGGCAGTGCGACAATTCGGCAGTGATTTTTTTTTGTAAAAAAATATGTATATAGGTGTAATCGATGATGGGGAATCCGAATATCATATTAGTTTTTTAATAAAACAATTTTTTAAACTGTTTTCGGTATATAAACCGGTTTGAAAAAATCTGAACTTTAATATTTTGGGTCATATTATATACCATTCGACGCGACTTGACGAGCTGATCACGAATCTGTCATTGGTTTCGCATAAAACCCATAAATAAAAAAGTTATGACCGTTTTAGTCATGAAATAAGTACTTTATGCAAATTTAAGGTCATAACTTTTTTATTTATGGGTTTTATGCGAAACCAATGACAGATTCGTGATCAGCTCGTCAAGTCGCGTCGAATGGTATATAATATGACCCAAAATACTAAAGTTCAGATTTTTTCAAACCGGTTTCTGTATACTGAAAACGGTTTAAAAAATTATTTTATTAAAAAACTAATACGATATTCGGATTCCCCATCATCGATTACCACTATATATACATATTTTTTTACAAAAAAAATCACTGCCGAATTGTCGCACTGCCTAATTGTCCTACTGCCGAATTGTCGCACTGCCCAATTGTCATGGAACCGATGAGATTGACCCTCACAACTCACAAGAGGAAAAGGATAGTGGGATGCGAATCAAACTGCCAATCAAATTGTCAATTGTGGAAGAAGGAGAATGGAAGGAATTAATTTCCTTTGCTCTTACTTAGAAAATCCTGGTATTTTTTAATTTACATGCGACTTTTTTGTCCCTCAAAATGGGCTGATTTTCCACCAAATTTTCTTACCTACACTCTTTCTCCTGTGTATCTAACAATTTTATACAAAATTCAGCAAATTTTGAGGGACAATTAAGTTTTTTCCTTTTAATTTTTAGCATCATAAATTTTGATCCTGACTTTTATCATTTCATTATTTGATGAGCGCAGTTTTTCATAAAATTTTCGCAATTAATAAATGAAATTTTATTCCATCAATAAATTTGATGTGATATTTTCAAAAAATTAATATTTCTTATAAACAAATGTCCCAGTGCCAGTGCCAAATGAGCATTGCGAGGCGGAATGGTTTCGTTGTGCAGTGTTCAGGCCATTCATTTCTGGAATGCTTGAATATGCGTCCGGAGTCAATGCCGAATTCTGTAACAAAATTATTCAAAATTAGATGAAAATGTTAAATTGCCTGAAGCCATCCTGGCACATATGCCCTCAGGGAAACACTGCCTTCCCTTTCGGGACAATCCCATCCGGCAGAAATAAGCAAAAGACAAAGGCCAAAAGGAATAGAAATTAGGGCCAAGAAAAGAGTGGCACTCCATAAACTCTCCAATGGCGCCCTTTCCTTTTGGCAATTCTCCTCATTCACCGCTAATCGTTCTTGGGCCAAATCGGCTAAAAATTCGGGTAAAGCAAGGGAATCCTCTTCAGTAGCAAAATTTGCTTGGACATGTTCGAGAATGGCCCCATCTTGGTTCTAAATAATTTTAGGGGGAATAATTATATTAAAAAAGGCATCTAACCATTCTTTGTTCAATCACACAAATTGCACTATGCGCATGAGAATGGATAAGTAAAATGGAACCAAGCCCAATCATTGCCGGTCCAGCGATAAGCAAACAAATTCCTGTGCCAATTAAAAGTCGACGAATTCGTTGAGAACGCGAAGTGATTTGTTTGGAGGAGAAATGTTCAACCATTGGACTATAGCGACGAAAACGCTGATTAAGACCTAAAAAATTGGGATAAATGGGACAATATTTAAGCGAGTGAGTCAAAACCAATTAAAATGGCCAAAAGTGAAAGAATTGAAGTGCAAAGAAAGATGAAAAGAAGAAAAATAAGGAGAAATGCCATCCATCCGGAGAATAGTGCCGGCGACAAAAGTGAATGGAATTGATATCCAAGTTCACGGATTGCCTCGAATTTTTGGAGCATTTTTTGACCGGCTGCCCCAACATTGTCCCTTGTTTCCCTTCCCATTGGCCCTGTTTCCATCATTTCGGCATCTTCCTCCATCACCAATGCTTCATTAATGGCAATTGGCCCATCTTGGCCGGATTGAACCGAAATGAGTTCGACAAGGGTTGAAGCGAAGAGAATGGAGCCAAAAAGGAGAAGAAGCCAAAGTGGAATTGAAATAGAGAGGAGAAGTCGAAATCGAGAATGACGATGGGAAAACTTCTTCAAAAAAGTGGAAATACTAAATTAATTTTAATTTGGAATAACTTCATCCGTTTCCTGTCCATTTGTTGTGAAAAATCCACCTTTGCTTAGCCGGCAACGAACCAAAACGGCAAATAAAATGAGGAGGGAGAAAATGGTGGCAATCAAAAGAAGTAAAAGGGCAAAAAGCAAGTTTGGCTGTGAAGGCAAATAAATGTCCAAAAAGGAGAAGGAAAGAAGACCGGCACTCTAAAATGGCAAAATAATTGACAAATAATTGAATAAATTAATTTAGATACCCCATTTTTGATGGCTTGATGAAGAGAGGCCTCATCTCGAAGTGGTTGAATGCCAATGAGGCGATTTTGAATTGGCAAAGCCATAATGGAATGCCACCAATTCAATGGCATTATTCTTAAAGGAAATATGCTAAACAATATAAAAATATTCCGTTCTAAATGAAATTGCATAAATTAGAAGGAAATTATGCGCAAAAATTGGGTCAAAGTGGACAACATAAACAACAAAACGGGCAGGAGGGAGAGGTAAACTGTTTTGGGTGGAGAGAGAGAGGAAATCGGCGGATGAATCTTTGGGCGGACATTGTAAAAGGCTAAAGATGGAAATTGGAAGCCAGTAGCCAGCAATGTGGGAAGATTGGCGTCAATCAACCCAAAATGTGCGCTGACGGCTGACTTTGACTTTGTTTGGGAATGGAATTGAAAGGTGAAATTTAGAAGGCGGATGCAAATGTTTGGGGGGAATTGAAATGTTTGGGAGGAGGATAAAGTTGGTTGTGATGAATGAGGGAAGAACGAAGAAAGCAAATCGCCGCTGGCAACCGCAGTTTAGGGAAGGTGGCTGGCAAATGGAATGGAAATTTAAGGGGAGAAATGAGATCGACTGACTGGAAATGGGGAAGGATTCGGATTCATTCTTTGTTCCCGCCCCATTTTGCTTTCACATTTTCCCCAACATTTCGGTGACCACAAGAAAAGTAATCCTCCTTTGATGACCACCGGCGGGAGGGGAGGGAAATTGACTTTCCCCTGCTGGGGGGATTGAAATTTGCTTGAATTGAATTGGTTGGATCGAAGTATATTAGTGGGAGGATTGAATGAGGAAATTGAGGGAAATGGCACATTTGGGTGGTGGCACTGTAATTAAATGGGCATCGCCTCGAAATTAGAAATTAGGAATATAGAATGGATAAAATGAGGAAGGATGACCCGATGACGAAGTAAAAAAGGGAATTGACTTTAAGGGATGATGGAAAAATGTGAAAAGGAGAAAGTCATTTTGTGCTGCGCAGATTGGGTCACTCCAAATCGGCTGAACCCTTTCCTTTACAAATGCCTTCGACGAATTCACTTTTTTCCTTTCCAAAAAGATAGAGAAGAAAAAGATTTATGAATGATGATTTTGGGAAATAATTAGCATGTTCAGCAATGTGGCATACAATATGCCTTGCGGATATGTAAAATTTATAATTATGGAAATTTGTTACTGTAAAAATACGAGTGGAAATATTTTGAGGATATTGAAATCGTAGAATTAGAACTAAAGCCATAAATTCCCGAATTTTATAATGTTAATGACAGTGACAATGATATCCATAAAGCAATGATGACACCGCAAGGGTCAAGGTCTTTGGTGGCAGAATGTTTATATCCCTGCAAAATTCAGTCTGAGTTTATTCTTATATTCGCTGTCCGCCTAACTTTTTCAAAATATAAATAGGAAAGAAAATATGAAAATGTTATTAATAAAATCCATTTTATTCTTTGAATTTGCAATATTTGTCGGTGAGTTAATTATTTATTTTTAGTTTTGCCAAATAAAAGTTAAAATAAAATTAAAAATTAAAATATAATTGCGGGAAAAAAATATAAAATACAAATTCAATGCAATTATCATCATAGGTTCCAATCTCATTCCAGAGATTGAAGAAGTAGTTGTAAGTAGCCGAAATCAAAATCTGTTCTGCCCGCAATCATTCTTGGCAAAATCACCACCAGAGCCATTTACAACAACATCACACGCAGAAGGATGCCAAATGATTGTGCAACCGTTAAATTATACACTCATTGACGAAACAAAAATTAATTCTACTCAAAATTTGACCATTTCATTGTGTTTCTTTGATAAGTTTGGAATAGATTAGGGGGAATAATTTTATAATAATTATTCAACAGACAAATTATGTTGACAATTGTTAATTATAGAAGAAAATCAAATGATTCATTTGTATCATCAGAATGTTGTTCTGGATTTTATTGCTACGACGATTTTTATGATTGGGTACTTTTCGGTTTTGCGACACCCTAACCAAAATTGATAAAAAAATTGCCTCCTGGGGGTAATTTTAGGCGTAGATCACGAATCTGGGCTTATTTTTTGTGTATCACGTCATTGACGTGAAATACGTGAAAATTTCACGTGAAAAAATTTATGTGAAAAAAGTTAAATTAAAAAAATGTAAAAAAAAAGAAATATGAAACAAAATATTTAAAAAAATTAAAAAGGTGGCATAAATTCAACAATATTTCGCAAAATTTCATCAAATGCATCCACATTTCTGCGCTTCACATCATGGCGCCATAAAAATTCAGCGAAATAACTCTCCAACATCGCCCTGTGGGTGCCACTCTGCTCCTTGTTTCGCTGCTTTGCCGATCGCCAAAGTCGTTCAATGGTTTGAGTGTGCGCACCATCGGCTGGGTTCACGAAGTTGTATCTGTGGTTTACACGTTGGTGCGTGTATTGACCGCCCGCTGCGATCTTAAATAAAAAATTAAAAAATTCTATTTTATTTAATTTTCACCTGATTATAGGCTGCCCAATGATCCGAAATGATGTTAGTGCCCGGGGCAATTCTTTCCTCGATTTTTTCCCCAATTTTTTGCGATATTTGTTTTTCGAACAAAATATAGCTTTTTATACCAAAAATTGGTGCAACATTTCGATCCCTCTTGGCTAATTACGAACAAAATTATTTAATTATTTTCCAATAAATTTTAGAATATCCAATGCCATTGGCAATCAAAAATGGCATCATTTTCACAACTTTTTATCATCGCAAACATAAATACGATATCAGGAAGGCAGAATCCATTTTCACAAAGGAGCAACAAAAAGAATATGGCAATTTTCACTCATTCATTTCACCTCATTGTTAAAATTAATTTTTCAAAATAATACAAATTAATTATTGATAAATAAATATTCATCCCATCCAAATATTTCGGGCGAATTAACGTTTAGGAATTAGTTTTGTGAGGAGGAATATTAATTCGCAATCGTCAATAATGACAGATATAAAAAATTTAATAAAAATTGTAGACTAACTGAAAATAGTCAAGCAACAATAATTTTATTACAATTAACATTAACAGATGTCATATTTATCAATATTAAGAAGTAATTTATGCAAATTTCCATCTCATTTTTATTATTCACTGTTAAACAATTCCATTAGCCTGGCGGTCCAAATTGAATTGATTGTACTCTTGAGAATAAAATTAAACACCAATTTGCAAATTTTTACCATCTCCCAGAATTCGTTCCATTTCATTTTGCATGAATGCCCAAGGATCAGTCCCTCCTGAATTATCAGGACAATTTTGGCCAGAAGGACAATGAATTTGGGGCGATTGCCATTGATTTTGAATGAATTGTTTGGCACATCCAAAACAAAATTTATGATTTATAAAAGAGAGGCATTGGACGAAACATTGGTTTTCAAATGACAAATTGCAATTTAAGCAATTGAGGCCAACAGATGGCATTCTCTAAAAGCCTAAAGAATTTTTTTGTGTGGAGAACTTTTGAAAAATTTTAAAAGATAAAAAAGAATATAACTCATTCGAAAAATTCAATGGATTAAGAAGTACGCTGAAATGGGGAAATGAAATTTGAATTTGCAGAAATTTGAGGCAAATATTTGAGTGAGTGGGATTTAAATATGAATAAACTGGTTGTGGGATGTGGAATGAATAAGTAATATAATATAAATTGAATAAGAAGAAACTGTCCATTTATTAAAACAGGTTAAATGATTAAAATTCTGGTAAATATGAAAACTTGATTATACCAAATTGAATATTAAACTGGTTTATAATTAAAATTATTCATCTTTTAATATTACATTTAATTCCTTTTGATAAATTTATTCATATTTTATATTTTACAAATCTTATTTTTTTTAAATTAATATTATATAAGCATGGCAATTTTAATGGAATATTAATTTAAATCGAAATTGAACATTTTATAAGTGAAATTTTTATAAATATCCTAAATATAAGTATATATCTTTTTGTTCCTAAGTGCGTCTCAATTCAAATTTGAGCATTTATTTCTTCTGGAATAAATTCTTCAAATGGGGCATATCCCGGAGTAAATTCTTTTGAACTTTTCCTGAAATTCATTAAAAATATTCTTTAATTAATTATTAATATTAAAAACAGACCCAAATGATTGCGGGGAAGTGGCATAAAATGAATAGCCTTTGGAATTTTGTAAGGTGCCAACAATTTGCGGAAAGTTTCCTTCTCTTCCGGCGAAATTGCATGCGCAACGGACACATTCTCCTTATGGCCATCGGCTGCCTCACAAACTGCAACGACGGCCTCACCAAAATCAGGATGGGGTACACCTGAATTCATCAAAAATATTTTATGGCATACAATACATTAAATAATAAAAGAAACATAAATTAAAAGTTAATTTTTTATATCTTCTGGTTTAAAACTTTTATTTTAAAATGGTTAATAATTAAAAATCTTATTTTTAAATGATTGTTTAACAAACCAATAACGGCTGTTTCTTTCAATCTTTCGCCGAACATATTTGTGACCACATCCTCCACTTCGGTTGGATAAACATTCAATCCACCGCAAATAATCAAATCCTTTTGCCTTCCTTTGATCCAAACAAAACCTAAAATTTAAAATATTTTACATAAAATTATTTTTGGCCCCTATACCTTTTTCATCAATTTCGCCCATATCCCCAGTAATGAAGAATCCGTCGGCAGTGAATTCTGCTTTTGTCTTTTCCGGCAAATTCAAATATCCTTTAAATAGGCTGGGACTTTTCACCTCAATCACTCCATCTTTGCTTATTCTTGCCTATAAAATAAAAAAAAATAATTTCATGATTTTCCTATAATTTTACTTGAACTCCTTTGACCGCTTGACCCACTGAACCGGCCGTTCGACCGGAAATAGGTTCATATGGATTTGAGGTGGAAACCAGGGTTTCGGTCATTCTAATTAAAATTGAATTAATTTCAAGGCCCAAAACAAATATTCACCCATATCTTTCCAAAATGCGCATTCCAGTCATTTGTTCAAATTTCTCAAATACTTGTGGCGTCAATTGGGCACTTCCACTGATAAAAACTCGCATATTCTTCACAGCCTCCTTATTCAATGAATTATTTTCAACCATTCGCCTATGGGGAAATATTTTAAATTTATTCTCAACAATTTGGCTATTTACGAATAAAATGTGGGCACTCCCATCATCACCGTTGATTTTGGCAAATTCGCAATTGTTTCATTCACTTCGAATTTTGGCAGGAAAATGCAACTTGATTTTGAGAAAAGTGTGCAATTAAAACTGATAAATAATCCATGGATATGATAGAATGGGAGAACATGCAAATTAATACTACAAAATTTGGGCATTAATTTTGAATTGCCTCTATTTTTACTCATTTGGCCCAAATCGCCAAATATCCGTGCAAATTTCCCCATTGGCCGTCAATCCGCCATGTGTGACCATTGCGCCTTTTGGCCTTCCTAAATTTATAAAAATATATTTGTAATTAATTTTGATGCTCTAGCCAGTTGTCCCGCTTGTATAAAGAATGCAGGCAACATCGTCCTTTTGGGCATTTTCAACATCCAAAATTGGCTCAAATTTTGTGGTTTCCTTTTTAAGCACAAATTAAAATAATTTCCCTCAATTATAAACTTTGGCCAATTGTTGTTCACAAAGAACTTGACGCCGAATCCGGCACCAGCCGATTCCGCAAATGAGGCATCGTCCTTTTTATTCAATGTGACCATCACTTTTGGTTTTGCATCCTATTTTATTATTTTAAATACATTTTGGAATTGTTTTTTTTACATTGACAAAATGTTCGGTTTCCCTTTTTGTGTAAGTCGGATTCAGGGGAACATAGGTGGCCCCAATTCGGAGAACGCCCAAATAAAGGGCCAATGCATCCGTCGTTTTGGATGTTCGACAAAGGACTGTATCGCCTTTCTTAAAGTGTCAAATGATTTTGAGACAATTTAATTTCATGAATTGATAATTTTTAATAATTATTAATCCAATGAAACAATATCAAATATCTTGGCTCAACCAACTTTGACTCCATATTGCCTGGTCAAAATGGAGGCATATCGGCCAGATGCCAAATTCACATCATTGTAGGTCAAATGCCGTCCATCAGCCAAAAGTAACAATTTTTTGTTGGCAAAATCTTTTGATTGGGTTCCAGCCGTAAAGCCGGCTGTTTCGGCAAAATTATTTGAAGCATTGCGAAATGAAGTTTGAATGGATTTTGAGCAACGCCGGAGGAAAAATGGTCGAACGAAAGGCGACATTTATTCGGCAAAAAATAATTTAAAAATAAATTTAATTCGGAAAAAGCTTTTCAAATGCTCCTGAAGAATGTGGCCTTCTTCAAAGTCAATTAAAATTAAAAAATGAGGAAAATTGGCTAAAAATCACGCGGTTATTTATTTTATCATCAGCAGAGGGAATCATTTCTTGGAGTTCATTTTTTCTGTTTGTTTTATTTTCCTCAAATTTTCGGAACAAATTGAATGCAGAAACTAAATAATATAAAAATAATGTATTCTCCTCTGCCATTATTTTAATATTCATTCCAAAATGACAGATTAGATTGATCGCCGATTAAAATTAGATAAGAAATATAAATATTAATGATAAAATAAACTACGAAAATGAATGGATGGGCAAAGAATTTTTGCGTTTCCCAAATTAATTTTCCAACAAATTATTTTTTTCCCATCTTAAAATTATTTATAAATTGCCTTTTGGGGGATGTGCCTTTAAGGGGAACAAAGGGACAAAAATATGGTTAACCAATTAATTTTACAGTTTTGTACTATTCCTATTCTAGCTATTTATCCGAATTTGAGATTCACAAAATTTTAAATTTTTTTAGCAAATTTAAATATTCCTTCTAGTGATGTTTTTATTGGGGCCAACATTTATTTCGGAATGTGCCAGAAAATGTTCCAGCAGAATGGTTGGTCTAAATCGGGCATGTCGATTTGCCACCACTTCCTACAATGTACATTTTTTAATTATTGTCAAAAATATTTCCCTTTAAAGGTTGACAAAGAGTCGAAAAGACACGGTGGCGAATTGGTGGCCTCAGTGCTCAAAGTGAATTCAAAAACAAATATTTTATTTACAAAATGCCTAATTTAGGCCCATGATGTGCGCGAAGTGTTCACCCTTTGTGGAGGACATATTTCGCCTATTCTTGTTTGTTCCGAACAACTTGGAATAAAGGCAAAAATAAATTGGAATATTTTAATTAAATTATTTGGTATAGATTTATGATACTCGGCATGAAGTGAATACGGTTTTCGCTGCCGATGCCGGTTCGAACTTTTCATGATTAAAATTTGGTATTTTTGTTCAATTTTATAGTCGCCCGTCTTCGACAATCCATTGGGGTTGCCGCCGTTACTTCAGGACCGGGTTTAACCCTATTTTGAATTAAAATAATTTTAATATGCCCTCAGGGGTTACAAATACAATAACCGCGATGAAAAATGCACAAATGGCCGAATCACCGGTTATTTTATTGGCCGGTGCGGCACCAACCCTAATGAAGGGAAGGGGCGCATTGCAAGTGAGAATTTGGGGAAATTTGGCCAACTTTTGGTGATTTATTCAATAAGGACATTGACCAAACAGCAATTGTCGAATCACTTTGCAAATTCACTGCAAGAATTACAAATGTCGGCGATATTGGTTTGAAAAAAATTGATTTATTAATCAAAACTAAATAAGAATTGGCTAAACTCAAACCAAAATATTGTCAAATGATGAGTCTGGTAGAGCAAATGGAAATGAAGTTTAGGATCTATGATATTCTGTACTGTACAATCATTTCGGCTTCGAAATCAAAAGTCAATTCGGCAAATTCAATTCATTCGACAAATTTAATTTTTTCCTATATATATGTGAAATAATTTGGCAAAAATGGCTAAATATTATAAAAATTTAAAGTATAGAAAATTGATAAAATGAATTTCTTTCGAATTTACTACGATATTTGTAGGCTTCCACTAAATATTCTCGAATTTAGTGCCAACACTTCGTCGGGCTATTGCCGTCGCCCAATCGGACACACCTGGCCCAGCATTCGTCGAATTGCCATTGGATGTTTTGCAGCCATATCAACAAGTGATGAAGGAAGCATCGTTTATTAAAAATGCGGATAGCGCAGAAAAAGTTAGCACCGAAAAATTCCGTAAAAATCAAATGAATTCATTGAATTTTTTAGCAACGATTCAATGAAATGATTGAGCAACACATTTCCAGACAATTCCACAATGCTTGGGCCGACACTGAATTTGGTCCCATGGCAATCAACATTCCAAAACCAAGTTTGGCCGAAATAAATTCAATTGCCGAAATTTTGGCCAATGCCAAAAAACCCCTCCTCATAATGGGCAGTCAATCAACATTGCCTCCAGTCAAACCGGAACAACTCGTTCAAACTGTTAATGTACGAAATTTTAGGCCAATTTGGAATATTTTTTTTTAATGAAATTTGCAGAAATTGGGCATACCCACTTATTTGGGAGGAATGAGCCGTGGTTTATTGGGTGCAAATTCCCCCATTCAAATGCGCCAAAATAGGAAGCAGGCAATTGCCGAAGCGGATGTGGTCATTTTGGCTGGCGCTGTTTGCGATTTTCGACTTAGCTATGGAAAGAATTTTGCACCGAGCACAAAGGTTATTTCGATCAGTCGAAGTCAAGAACAAATGCTCAAAAACCATGGAGTTTATTGGAATGCGGCCGCAACAGTGCAAGCGGATGTTGGCCTCACTTTGGTTGCCCTTCAGGAACAAATGACTAAAAGAGGATGGAAAGGAGGAGCAAAGGAATGGACACAAAAATTGAGGGAAATGGATGAGAAAAAAGAGGCACAAACAGTGAAGAAAATGGCCGAAAAACCAGCCGATGGACATTTAAACCCATTGGTTTTATTGGATGCAATGGATAAGGTGAAAATGATAGAAATGATTTTGGGAATAATTTATGCGTTTTAGACAATCCCAAAAGACGCAATTTTGGTTGCGGATGGCGGTGATTTCGTTGGAAGGTTTCAAAATAATTTATTTTAAATTAATTTTAAATTGCTTTCATTTTAGTGCAGCCTACATTGTCCGTCCTGGTGGTCCCCTTCAATGGTATAAATAAAATACAAATAAGTGAGACAATTACATTTTTAGGCTTGATCCCGGTGCATTTGGCACTTTAGGCGTTGGTGCCGGTTTTGCCCTAGGCGCCAAGGCTGTTTATCCCAATCGAACGGTGGTCATCATTTATGGCGATGGATCCGCTGGGTTCATTTTATTAAAATTATTATAAAATATTAATTCCAGTTATTCTTTGATGGAATTTGACACTTTTGTGCGACATAAATTGCCGGTTATTGGAATTGTTGGGAATGATGCATGTTGGACCCAAATTGCACGAGAACAAATTCCCGTTTTCAAAACGGCAGTTGCCTGCGATTTGGATGTAAACAATTATTTAAATGTAGAAAAAAGTATTGAAAATGCCTAAAAGGGTTACAATGGTTCAGTGCTTTACCCTAAACCTATAAACTTTATATTCGATACGTTAAGAGATGCATTATTTGATTATATTTTGACTTGGGTTTAATTCTAACTTACTTAGTTTTTAAACCCAAAACCAAAATTGGTTTAAACTGTTTAATACCTTTTAATTTTTGACCAAACCATGACAAATTATATACTATTTGATGCGTCTTGACTTGAAATTACAATTTTTTTTTGGTTAATTTAAATAATACAATTTTCGATAACCTCAAATTTATATGGCAAATTAAATAAAATCAATTTCATCAAAATTAAAATATTATTAAAAAAAAAAGATAAATTTCAATATATACAATATATTTCGCTCATTTCATCTACAGTATACCCACTATGAGGAATCGGCAAAAGCACTGGGAACAGATGCCGTCTTCCTTGGCGATGGATTGGATGCAAACCAAGTTCGCGATGCATTGGCCCAAGCAATAGATCGAAGCAAGGCAGCAAATAAGTCATTGGTTGTGAATGTGCTCATCGGGAAGACCAATTTCCGTGAAGGCTCAATCAGTGTTTAGAATAATAATTCCAAATTAATTCATTAGAAAACATTCCCTTACAGTAATTCCCATTTTTATATTCATTTTGTTGGCTTTTTCCACTTATATATTTATATTCAATACATTTGTGATTATAACAAAATTTTATAAAAATATATTTAATATTTTAAATCCTATGAATTTGCGTAATTTTGAGTTTGAGTAAATTTTTTAATATTTTATTTTTACGACAAGCCTAAGAATTTAATTAACATTTATATTTTTCTACATAAAATCGTTCATAAAATTTTATTTCCTTATGACAAATAGACCTCAAATTTAGGACTAATAAGGATAATTAAATCAAATTTATTTAATAAATATTAACCAGAAAAATATTCAAATAATTTCTTTATTATATTGAAAAATAAATTTTTAAATTGAAAAATTCGCAAAAATGGTAAATTTAATTTATGTCAACACGGCAATTGATGGATTTGGCCCAATACTTTTGTTGTTTTTTGTTTCTTTAAAAAATTTTGCCAGCCTTGGAAATGCACAATTTCTCAATTCGGAACTGACCAAAAGCACAATCCACGGCTGACTCAATGAATATAAATCGATTATCCAGGGAATTTGTAAAAAAAGTTTATGGAAATGTTCGGCCTCATTTCCATCAAAATATTCGAATGCATAGGAACCATTCAAAAATAAATAGGCCAAAAGCTGGAATGGAAAATGATATTTTTAGCAAATAAAATTCATTTATTTACCTCAAAAGTGGCCATCAAAAATTGGATTAACATTGTCCAAAGTGTAATCAAAAAAAGACTATTTTCCACCTTTTCGCTGGGAATATGCATTTTCCCATACATTGAATTCATTTGATATTTTCTTCTTTTCACAATTTTAAATAGCGAAATTGAATTCAATACTAAGCAGCCAAAAGCACAAATTGAGCCAATTCCAATTGTGATTAATGTTTGGCGGGTCTGAAAAAATATATGATTTAATTGGGAGAAAAAAGTAGATAGCCAAATTATTTTTTAGAATTTATAATTTATTCTTTTAACTCTAATAAATTAGAAAAATAATGCAAATTGCTTATTAGGAAATTTTCAGTTTAAATATCCTTCCTTATTAATTAAATTAGTTCTAATTCAAAGTAAAAAATATTTGCCTGATATAAATCATATTGAATTGGAATTGGAGTATATCCTTTTGTTAAATCGGTCGCAATCAAAGGCGTGAATTGGCCAACAGTGAAGAGACGGTTGATGGCAAAAATATTCGCAACGAGGAATGAGCCAGCCAATCCAATTTTCATATAATTTGTCCAAAGCTAATTTTGAGGAATTTAATCAAATATTTAATATTCCCACAAAATTACCCATTCATGTTGGAATGGAAAGCAAACGCCGGTGAATCGATTCAATGAAATGAGGGTATGGAGGAAAAATTGTTGATAAATGAGCAAAAATGCCAAAAACATTCCAAAACTAATCCAACGTGAAGCGGGCAATTGGGCAAAGAATGGTTGCATTTCTGGGAGCAATGGGAGACGGTAGAAGAAAAAACTGAGCCAAAAGTAGAATAAATCCTGAGGCAAAATTCATCATTAAAAAATTTGTGACAAAGAGGCAAAATAAACTATACAGTAGTTTATTCCAATCAAAATAAATACGGACAAAATGATCTCATTTATTTTTATTTTTCTTTTAGAGTTCCAATTCAATAAATTGCCTTTAAAACTTACAACAGTGGCCGAAATGGAGAATATCCGCCAAAAGGATGTCTTGAAATTTTGATTACATAAAAGTATGAACAAAATATTTGCATAAAGGAAGAGGGAAATAGCCTCGAAAATATGCAGCAAAATTAGTGGAATTCCAAAGAAATTAAACATTTCGCTTTTTTGTGTGTCTAAATTTTTGATATTAACAATTTAGGTTTTGTACCAAATGAATTGGGATTTTGTCTAGAAATTGTCCGAATTTGCGTGATTTTCATTACGTAAATAAATTTATGGGATATTCATATTTCTTATGAAGCAGTTGAAATTATATTCTCAATTACTATTCTAAGAATATTCGTGTTAAATACTCTAAAATTGCCTAAAAATTTATTAATACAAATGTTTTTATGGGAAAAAATAGATTTTTGTTACAAAATTGACAAAGAATGAAAGTCCATAAATTATTAAAATTTATTTTTATTTTATAGTTAACTAGATTTTGGTCAATAAATTTTGAATACAACAACATTTTGATGTCCTTAGCTTGATTTAAAAATATATAAAAATGGCAATAAACATTTTAATGCAGAAAAAACCAAATTGAAATCATTTCCTTTGTCATATTTATTTTGCCATTTTTGAGTGGGCGTCAATGTCAAACCCATTTTTTACTTTTTAGAATTTAGTTTTTTAGAGAAAAAACTGCTCAAAATGTTGGCGAGATATGTAAAATATTTGTTGCATTTTAATTATTTAATTAATAAGATATCCGATAAATAAAATTAATTATTAATCAATGGGTGCAATGAATAAACTTTTTCTCCCTTAAATAAAAAATGGAAAAGGAGAAAAAAAAATTGCTTAAGCAGATTTTCCAACAATTTTTATTATTTAAATCTAAAATACAAATTAAAATTTATTTTAATTATTTTTATTTACATTTTCTGGCAAGAAATAATTTTAATAAATTCTGTCAATTAGATTTAGTCAAATAAATATTGATATTTGATAGGATACGAATGATTGTTTAAGATTATAAGGTGAAATTCTGGAGATTGGCTGATGGCTCCAACTTCCAACAGAGGAAGGTTAGTAATTTATCAGAATAATGATTTTGAAATTGATGTCATTTTTTGAATAAATTAGTAAATTTAAATAATAAAGGCATTTATTTAAAATTTATATAAAATTAATGGAATTTTGAAGTCTATCATTTATATCACCACGCTGATTTTGGTTGAATCATCGAAGAACTTCTCTTCATCATTTTCCCCTCCACAATTTTCGGACAATTTGGTTGAATAATACTATTCGATGATTGTGCCAATTTTCCTGACGAACTTTGTTGGGTATTTTGTGCAGCGGCAAATGGCAATCTCCTTCCTCCCAATTCGCGCATTGGCAATGCCACAATCCTTAAAAATGAATTTAATTATTTTTTTAATATTATTATTAACCCAATAAATTTACCTTAAAGAATTATTTGCCGGCAATTTTGCTCTAATTGGTGTATTTTTCGTTCCAATGCCTCCTCCGGCAATTTGGTAAAGCCATGGCCGGAAGCAAGGAAAAAGTGTGTCAATGAGTGCATTAATTTCGCGACGAAGGGTTTTACGCAATTTTGTGCTGGCCCAAAGAAGAAGCCATGAAGGAAGTGCAACCGTACAAAGGTCATTGACCCATCCGAATTGATTTTGTTGGGCAAAAATCATTTCTTGACGAAATATTTTGTCCACATTTTCATCATGTTTTATAACAGAGGAAATTATATATTGGATAATCTAAAAGAGAGAAAATGGACATTATTCCATTTAAGATTTATTTTACCATATAAATGGCCATAAAGAATTGGCCAAGGAATGTAACCAATGCATAAATGGTCATCCTCCGTTCCACCCCTCCTCTTTTGTCCATAGTTTCACTATTTCCTAGATTTCGTTTTTGTTTCATCACAAAAATTGTGGCCAAATTTATGGCCAAACAAATGACCATGAATGAAACTGCTGAAATCATCGCCAGGTAAACATTCCCCTGACGAATATATTTTGGCCATTCCTGCAAAATATATCTATAAAATATGCCAAAAAACCAAAGAAATTTAATTCAAATTCTTTCAAATTGGAATAAGAAAAAGTTGAATCTTATTTAAAAATTTTTATTCATGTCCGATAGATGAATTATTTATATTATTTATTTATTTTATCAAATGTATCAAATTTGCATTTAAACCCATTTATGGAATTATATAAATAGGAAACTAATTATGGATTAATGTAAAAACATTCTACTTCACAAATTATTATTAGCATATTTATATAGATGATTTTAATTAAATGTATTGGGTCCTTCGCATATAATTTAGGTTAGAGAATATAATTTTAAAAAAAATAGAAAATATTTTTATTTAAAAAAATTTAAAAAAATATTCATATCAGAGTAATAGAAGACCTTATGCAAAAAGGAATAATGCCCCAAGTCAAATTCACTCTCTTATACCGTAATCGATTCCACCAACTTTCCTTCACTCTATTTTTTCTTTGAATTTATGAAATAATTAATTTGTGGAATTCACCTTATAATAGGTTGGATATGTATAGTTCAAAGTGAATGTGGAATTATTTTGGTCATAGCTGATGAACATGATCAATTTGAAAATGTGAATTGTGAGGGTCAAAGGGAGCAAAAATGTGGCCAAAATGGCAAATGGCATTGAATAGCGCCAAAACTTTTTGTGTGTGTAAAATTAAATGATTTGTGGCCAGAGAGGACTTACGATGGCATATTTGAGAATGAAAAGGATGGAAGTGAGTCGATTGAGGAGAAGAAAAAAATTGGCCAAATTTTCGACATGAAAAAAGTAAAAATTGAAGAAGAAAAGAATATTGAGAATTGGGAAAGGAAAAGATTGGAGAAGGCCAGGGAAAATGCCAACTTTGCCAAAACGTTGATAAAGGAATGAGGCAAAATAGTTGAAAATATTCTAAAATTTGGGAATGGAGGGACTTACAATATGGAATGGTCCAAAACTTACGGGAATGGCACGAAGGAAGAAAAGCAAAAAGAATGAAGAATTGAATGCCTTCCAATGTTTAATCAATGTGAATAATTCGGCCAAATAGAGCAAAATTGAGTGCACACCAATGAAAATGGACAAAATGAATGGAGGCCAAACAGCGATGGACAAATTGTGAACAATCCAATGGAACATATTTTTGATTGGGAGATTTGGAATAAATCTGCTAAAAATGAAAGAATATTAAAATGTTTTATAGAGTGATGAAAAAAATAAATCAAAATTAATTTAAATAATTATCACTGGAATTGGAATTTGTTAAATTAATAAAATGTGGAGACTGAAGAATTGAGGGAATTGAAATTGAGTTCAAAATATTTAATGACCAATATTGCCCAATTTAATTTTATTTGACCAATATTCAGTCAGCTTATTTATAAAATTAATTTGAACTTTAAGAAAAAGTTTCGGCTGATTTATTTGTTCTTATTTAATAATAATGTTAAATGCATTTGAATTTGTCCAATAATAAATTATTTAATTATTAATTGTGGAATTTATTTTTCTCGGAAATGATTTGACGCAATTTGAGATTTGATGCTTTTCTTGCAATTTGCCATTTTTTTCCTCATTTTTTGGGCAACAAATCTGCCTTAACAATGATTTGCGGCAATTGACCATTTTGGCCAGATGTTTTTTTTCACAAAATGCCATTGTTTAAATGTTTTTCTTTTCTCATCCAAAAGAAAAGGTGAAAAAATGGATAGAATGAGGATATTGCGAATGGGGGATTTGATTACAAAAGAGAAAAAACGCGATTTATTATTCGAATGAAAATAAATGGAAAATATTTTAATTAATTATGGAAAATTGGAGAGCTGATTTTATTATAGTTTATAATTTATATATATTATTGTGATATTAATTCATTCTTTATTATTTAATTTATTCGCAAATGTCAAATATGGCAAATATTATGTCATTGCACAACGGCATTAATTAGATTAGATAAAAATTAAAGTTTAAGCTGTGGAATAACAAAAATTCAAATTGAGTAAGAGAGGGCAAAAGACTAAAAAAATATGTTTTTTTGAATAATATGCTAATTTATTATTGAATATTATTTTGACCAAAAATATTATATTGTTTACTAATTTTGACTGTGAGAGAAAAATTAAAATTGTAATTGATGTCGTGACAAAAGGATATTATTTTTCTTTAGGCCAAACTCCATTTTTCCATTTATTTTAAAAGATTTTGGGAAAAACCTAAAAATATCTGGCAAATTTTTTCATCATTGGCGAAAATACCCCAAATTATTCGATGGCTTACAGACGGAAAACTGATTTTTAGAAAATTTTTATATGATGTTATTGATGGACAGAATATTGACAGTTTAAAAATTTGAAAATTTCTGATTAAATAATGAAAAAAATTTTGAGAAAAATTTAGCGATATTCAGAAACCAAATTTGTGTGAAAAATTTATTACTAAAAGGGAATTAAAATTTAATGAATGTATTCTAACTTTAATTTGAATTGTATTTTAGAAGGTACCGGTATACTTGGGACAAAGATTACTAGGGAAAAAGTTATAGGTGAATTATTTAGTTTAAATTTTGATGCCCAAAATTATGGGAAAATTTTAGTACAAAATTATTTAATTTGAAATGAATTGTCCGAGTATATTTTGTTCTTTGTTTGAGTCCATAACAAAATTGCATATAAATAATAATTAAAATAAATCCAATTTTATCCACTCTTTTTGATATTTTTCATCCATTTATCCACCACCGCTGCATCAAATCTTTCCGTTTTATTTTCGACTCGCAAAAACACATTTGGCCATTCTTCGTTCGTGTACATTTCCTTGGATTCTTTATTTTTATGACCTTTGTCCCAAACAAATGAATTCGTATCAATGTCCTTTTTCCATTCTTCTTTTCCATATTCGGCCTGAAATATTTTTAATCAAATATTTTTAATTTTTTCGGACATTAAACTAAATTTCCCCTCACTTCAATCATTTTTTGATGTTCACAAAGGACATGAACCAATCTACCATGCAATTCACCGGCACAAATTTCGCCATTAATTTTTGGATATCGCCAAATGATCCGTTGTCTTTTCTCCGGGCGCATTCCACCAATAAATGTGGAATTATTGTTTCGATAAAAGTAGAATAAATCAATTTTGAATCCATCGACATTTACACTCAATTCGAAGGAATCCCGGAGTCGGCCAAGTACCCAATGAATGATGAAAATGGGCGAAGTGAGAATGGCACGAAGAAGGGAACTGAGATTCAATTGAAGAGAAAAATGTTGGATTAAAAAATTTAAAAATTATTTTTAATTTGACAAAAAGAGTGTAAAATATCAGAGGCTTATCCAATTCCTACATCTTGTATTCAACCATTCGTCAAGTTGGATCATTTGATTATATTTTGGCTGGGTTTATAAGCAATTTTAATTTAGTTTTGAATCAAAATTGGTTTAAACGTTTAATTTAAATCCTTTAGGCAAATTAAATAAACCATTTTTATTTTATTTTAAAAAATTCCTAAATTAAAATAAATAAACTGAAACGAAAGAAGAAGGAACTTACTCGGAATGTTGCTCATAGAAAATGGCAAAATCGATGTCATTTGTGTGCGGTATGAGGGAACATTCTCGACGCCAACCTTAAAATGTTAAATTAATGAATTAAATTCCCAATAAAATTATATTTTAATTAAAATTTAAATCCATCCAAAAATAACCAAGCAAAGTGCCACCAAAAATGAATGCCGTTGCGTTGAATTTATCGAATAATTCGGCAAATTCGGCCACTCGATCCAAATATTTGATTGGAATTAATCTTTCCACATTTGTTGGCCTTTGTAGAATTGGTGGATGGCAATCGATAAATTGGCCATTGCGCCAATGCCGAGTGAATGTGGCAATTGCCGTTGGCACATCCAATTCGGCCAATTTATTACCTTCAAGACGAAGAATGGCTTTTTGAGTTTCGAATCTTCAAAAGGGCAATATAATTATAAAATTAATAATTAAATCAAACTTTTTGGTGGCAATTTTCTGTGTCGAATTTGTGGCATTTAAGAAAAGCCAAAAGTTCCTCTCGGCAAAATCCTCCAAATAAAAATGACTTCGCATAAAATATCCTTCATCGAATTTATGCCCCAAAGGAATGGCCACAATAATTGGAAAATCACAATTTTCACTTGCGGCCAATTTTTCCAAACATTTTAAATCAACAATGAGGGCACTAAATGATAAAAATTTTAATTAATTTAAAATTTCTAGCCGACCGTGTTCCATTTGTGATTTTCCTCTCAAAAATAAAATTCGATTCAAAATAAGCGGATTTTTGGTTGACAATTTGTTGGCGCCAAAGAAATAGAATGAAAATGAAAAATGTTCCAATACAAATTGAAATGCCGAAAAGGCGGTTTAAATTTAAAACTCGACGAATTTTGGCCATATTTAGGAGATTTTTGTAGAGGCAAAATGCGCGAATATTTCCATCAAAAAGCCAATTGGCAATCAATGAAATCGATTCGATTATTCCCTTAACTCTGATTTCCTCAATCAATTTTACCAATTTGGCCAGAAAAATCCAGGATATCTCAGAGAAAAATTATTTTGCACCAGAATATTTGAGGGAATTGGCTATTCTGGCTATTTATAGATGTATAATTTGGTAAAGGATATTATAAAAAATTAAATGAAAGGGTCCATCGACTATAATTTAGGATGAAGAATATGATTCAAAAAATCCAAAAAAACAATTTTTTTAAATTTCCAAATAAATTTTACAAATTAATGAAATTATTTTTCTTAAATGGACGAATTTATCATTTAAAAATAATTTATTTCCTCTTTTATTTTTATTTAATTGATCAAAGAACTGCACCAGCAGGTGCCCTCTAATTAAAAAGAGAAATAAATTGGGAAAATGCATGGGATTTTCATTTGCCCTTCACATTTTTACAATTTTTGGCTTCCTTTATCAAAAGCGTGTCATTTTTGAGCTGATTATTCAATTTGGATGGAATGGCGTTATGCCAAAGGGGCGGCGACGGGTCAAAATCAAAATTCGGATGAGCTGATTGGACAAAATAAAAGGGCGGCAAATGCAATGGAATGGAAGATATTTCCTCAAGCAAGGTAAAATATTCATAAGGATACTGTAGGGGAAAAACATAATTCAATAAAAGAAGGTAAGAAATTTTGACTTCTAACTTGCCTATTTTGCAATATTTCTTATAAAAATGGACCATTCGATTCAGCTCGTCGAAATGCGTTGATTGAGCTATTATATGGTTATGTAAAAATTTTGATGAAAATTGTCCTTTGTTCCCTCCGTTTTCTTTTTCAAGGTATAAGTTGACATTATCTTACCAAGATGGCAAGATATGTCAAAATGAATGTTAAATTTGAATTCCTCTACCCAGATAACCCTTAAAGACGAAATTTAGGCAAAAAATGAAAAAAATAAATTTGGGATGCGGATTATTTACGAATGGCCGAAAAAAATTGTAAGAGATCCGGATATGAATTTTTTGAAATATTTTAGCTTATTTTTAATAATTTCCTTCATTAAAAAGCAAAGAAATTCATATATTATGCTTTTTGCTTGATTAAAATTTATTTTAAAGAATTTTAAAAGAAATAAAATTAATATTTATGAGGGCTTTTATCGTTAATGCATATCCATTCCATTTTTCTTTCTTTTAATGCAATTTTTTCCCAATTTTATGATCCTCAATTTCTTTTTTCATCAATTTTTTTTCTATCAATTCATTCTTTTATTTTTAAAATAAATTTCTTCCAAAAATGTTCTTCTTCTTCACAAAATCAACCATTTTTCTCATCAGCTTCATTTTACTGTTTATGTTTGGAAATGTCATCTCCAACATGTTCAAAATGAATGGTCCTGAGGAATCTGTAAATTTTTATAATTGGAAATTTTGTTTATTTATTTGTTCTTTTTACAAGGGACATTTCTTAAAAACCAAAATTTAATTATAAGAAAATTTATTAAAAATTTTTGTACTTTTTAATTAATATTGGACTATTTTTAATATGTACAAAAATTGTGTACTGTATTTTAAAAATTAAATAAAAACTCGATTCAAAATTATTTTTAGGCTGATAATACTGAGAATCAACCCATGCCGGATTGTAATGACTTGGACTTGGTTCAATGTGCGAAGGCATCATCTCATTGCAGAACTGTGAATGTCGGTTCTGCCACATTCCCACTATGGAAATGTCTTCCCAACCCGAAATGAAAAAGAAGAAGGGAAAACTGATTAATTCTTATTTAAATTTAAAAAAATTGGAAATTTAATTGAAAATGTGCATTAATAAAAATATTATGTTAAAAACAGAATAAAGTGTCAAAAATATGTGTGCCTTTGGCAGGATAATATGTATTCCAGAAAAGAAAATAATTATTCATTTATTAATAATATTTGGCTCATTCATCCTCTTGTTGAATTAAATCCTTGAGTCGATGTTGGGCAATTCGTCCAATTTGCCGAATGGCTTCGTCCAATTCTTCCTCCTCCGTATTTCCCATTCTTTGTCGGAATTCATCCAAAATTGATTCCACCGTATTGTTTCCCTTTTCTTGTTGGTCTCGAAGTGCCAAAATGAATGGAAAATGGAATTTTTCTTTGTAGGCGGCATTCAATGATTTGAATTCGTCGAATTGAGCCGAAGTCAAATTGGAAAGGCCAGCGCCCGACTAAATTGATTAAAATTTAATTTATGGAATTTAAATAGATTCGTGAACTTGTTCCTGTTTAGAATTCATTGTCATGGCACCGGTTTTGGCCTTTTTGCCGGCCAATTCTGGGTGGGCACGGACAAGGGCCAATTGACGTTCACGTCCGGCATTTTTTATTACTAAAAATAATCATTTTAGGGTTCAAAAAAGGAAATAATTGGATTAAGTTCAAATTTTAAACTTTTTCATATTCAAAATTTAATTATTTTAATATCTTATAAAATTTTTAAGAATTTATATTATTTTTCTTCATAAAAATGGGATTAAATAATTCCCATAAAATTAATGAAAATAATTTATATAATTATTAGATGAGACATGAGATTGGGTAAAGAAAAGCAGTAAAGAATTACTTTCTATTTTCTAATAATTTTTCAAACAAAAAATGGCAAAAAATTAAATTAAAATGCCCTCAAATAAAAATATTTACCCTCCATCATTTGGGCCATCATTTGTTCAACATTGCGGAATGGCTTTTTTGAGGCCACTTCGGCCACAACCCAAGGGGAATGTTCAAAAATGCCCTCTAATTTTGCGTTGAATTCCTCCTCCGTTGCATTGTTCAATTCGGCCAATGTGGTTGGGGTTGGCGTAATGGAAGGGGTGGCCAAAAATGGAGAGGGAAACATTTGAAGGAGAATGAAGAATAAAATGGAACATTTGGAGAACATTTTACAGCTGAAATGAAAAATGAAGGAGGAAATTGATTTGAACTGCTGATTGATAAATTTGATAAAAAAATATTTAGTCTGCTTTCCTTTATTTGGACAATAAGGAAATGGTTGAATATATTTTTCAATACTTTTTGGGGAATTAAATTTAAAAAAAAAAGAATGTTAAAAATGCTAAATTGCATTTTTTGGTTGTTTTTGGATTAATTTTGATGAAATAAAATGTCAAAAAATAGTAAAAAAAACACCAAAAAATCATATAAAATGGGCATAGTGAAAAATTTGTTCATTTTTATTTGCTTAGTAAAATGAGATTTTAATTGGTTCAAAAATAAAAGAGGGATTAATTGAAAAGATTGAAAAAAATGAGAGGTTTTTTGCTACTTTCTCTATTTGTTTTGTTAGACAAATAAAAATGCAGGGAAATCCCAATGGCAAATTGAGGGAAAAAGCACTTTAAATAATACTTTTAGAGAAATTCATCAATGTTTTTGTTAAAAAATATTTATTTTGGAAAAATTAAATTAATTAATAAAATTTGAAATATTCCTTTTTTGTTCCAAATTATTTTATTAAAATTTTATATTAAAATTGTTGCAAAAATGATATAAAAATAACAGATTCAAAAGCGCCGACTGGATATTTAAGGCCTACACTTATATTATATCGAACAAAAGGCTTAAAAATGATTTTTGCTTCAATAAATTTTAACAACTGTTTTTCTTCTTTTCTTTGTTTTTAATTTTATAGGAAAATTTGATCAAACATTGGAGTGTCAACGTGAAGATTAATTTGAACAAAAAATTAAGTTGAATGGAAGCATTTTTATTGGAAATTCGATGCTGAAAAAAAATAAATCAAAAAATAAAATAAAAACCCAAAAAATGGTATCGAAATTTGGTTTTCCGACTTCTTAAAAATTCCATGAAAATGTAATACAAAAAGATGTAAAATTTTTGCTACAAATTTAGAGGAAACTGGGCAAATTTAATAGTTATAATTTATAAATTTATTTATTTCAAAAATGACAAAAAAATAATGAAAAGAAAGATTAATGAATTGAGAAATAGTTGCAGTTAAGATTAGACAAAATTGAAAAATATAAATGTTGAATAAATAATAAATACACAAAAATTCCAAAATTCTTCATTAACATCATCACAAAATAAAATTTTTAATTTCATTTTATCATGATGTTTATTTCCATCAATTTATTTCTGCGAACATTCATTGATTTTATAATAGCTAAATTTAATTATTTGGTTTTAATATTGCTAAAAAATAATATAAAAATTGGCAAAAAATGGGGGGTGGTGGGGGGGGGGGGGGCAATGAACTTTAACAAAACTATTGCTTAAATTATATTTTCTAATTTTTACAAACCAAGCTACAAAATTACCAAAAAAAGGACTCATTATCATATTTTAGATTTTCTCCCATTTTTTTTCAGATATGTTAATTATTTATTTATGGCATAAATTAATTAATTTCAATCTAAAATTGTACAAATAATTTGATATAAATTTTCGAATCAGAATTAATTGAGTCTAAACTTGTTCATTATTCTTTACGATTTTCCAATTTATTAAACAGAATTAAATTAAACCAAAATAGAAAAGATCAATTACGATTTAAATTTGATTTTAACCGACAGCAAGTGGCATTTTCTCTAATTATTAAATCAATTTTTCTTCAAACAATTTGGCCAATTTCCTGTGAACAGAAAAGGAAATATTCCAATTTATTCCATATACCCATTTCCTCTATCAATTTGAATAAATTTATTTCATATCCTAAAATGTCCAATGAAATATTTTCTAGTGAAAATAATCAGGCAAATTAATTATTGTTGAGGAAAAATCATAAATACAAATTCATTTCAGCTTTTTATGGAATTGAAGAATGCCGGCCCTTCGGCTTTGTTGATTTCTTCTGCCCTTCTACTCAATTTGATTTCCATTCCGGGCATTTTCATGAATTTTGCTGTCATTTTTGTTACAATAAAGCATCGGTAGACATTAAATAAAATCAGGAATGGATGAAAAATTTTTAAAAAATACGGCTTAGAATTTTCATACTATTTTTTATATTATTATCCAGTATCCACCCCAAGATACAGGCAAATAATTTAATTATGCACAGTGAATTCTCGCCTAAAAAATTGATTTTTTACACTTTTGTTGAGGTTATTATAAATGAAACTTTTTTGAATTCTTTATTTTTAATCCATCAAATGCTAAAGGAGACAGAATTATTTAATTTAATTCAAAAATCATACAATTCATATTTTATTTTTATCCAATTTTATTTCTCTACCAATACCAATATTAATAAAGATTTTTTTGACTTTTCGGGTTAATATAATATAAATAGAATAGAATATAAATAGATTATAATGGAATATAATATAAATAAAATAGATAGAATATAAATAGATTATAATAGAATATAATATAAATAGAATTGAATAGAATATAAATAGAATATAAATAGATTATAATAGAATATAATATAAATAGAATTGAATAGAATATAAATAGAATATAAATAGATTATAATAGAATATAAATAGAATATAATATAAATAGAATAGAATAGAATAGAATATAAATAGAATATAAAAGGAATAGAATATAAATATATAGAATATAATAGAATATAAATAGATTATAATAGAATATAATATAAATAGAATAGAATAGAATATAAATAGAATATAAATAGATTATAATAGAATTTAAATAGATTATAATAGAATATAAATAGATTATAATAGAATATAAATATATTATAATAGAATATAATATAAATAGAATAGAATATAAATAGATTATAATGGAATATAATATAAATAAAATAGATAGAATATAAATAGATTATAATAGAATATAATATAAATAGAATTGAATAGAATATAAATAGAATATAAATAGATTATAATAGAATATAATATAAATAGAATTGAATAGAATATAAATAGAATATAAATAGATTATAATAGAATATAAATAGAATATAATATAAATAGAATAGAATAGAATAGAATATAAATAGAATATAAAAGGAATAGAATATAAATATATAGAATATAATAGAATATAAATAGATTATAATAGAATATAATATAAATAGAATAGAATAGAATATAAATAGAATATAAATAGATTATCATAGAATTTAAATAGATTATAATAGAATATAAATAGATTATAATAGAATATAAATATATTATAATAGAATATAATATAAATAGAATAGAATATAAATAGAAAAGAACAGAATATAAATATATTAAAATAGAATAGAATAGAATAGAATAGAATATAAATAGAATAGAATAGAATATAAATAGAATAGAATAGAATAGAATAGAATATAAATAATAAATAGAATAGAATATAAATATATAGAATATAAATAGATTATAATAGAATTTAAATAGAATATAAATAGATTATAATAGAATTTAAATAGAATATAAATAGATTATAATAGAATATAATATAATATAAATAGAATAGAATATAAATATATAGAATATAAATAGATTATAATAGAATATAAATAGAATATAAATAGATTATAATAGAATATAATATAATATAAATAGAATAGAATAGAATATAAATAGAATAGAATATAAATAGAATAGAATATAAATATATTATAATAGAATATAATATAAATAGAATAGAATATAAATAGATTATAATGGAATATAATATAAATAAAATAGATAGAATATAAATAGATTATAATAGAATATAATATAAATAGAATTGAATAGAATATAAATAGAATATAAATAGATTATAATAGAATATAATATAAATAGAATTGAATAGAATATAAATAGAATATAAATAGATTATAATAGAATATAAATAGAATATAATATAAATAGAATAGAATAGAATAGAATATAAATAGAATATAAAAATATAGAATTTAAATAGATTATAATAGAATATAATATAATATAAATAGATTATAATAGAATATAATATAAATAGAATAGAATAGAATATAAATAGAATATAAATAGATTATAATAGAATTTAAATAGATTATAATAGAATATAAATAGATTATAATAGAATATAAATATATTATAATAGAATATAATATAAATAGAATAGAATATAAATAGAATAGAACAGAATATAAATATATTAAAATAGAATAGAATATAATAGAATAGAATATAAATAGAATAGAATAGAATATAAATAGAATAGAATAGAATAGAATATAAATAATAAATAAAATAGAATATAAATATATAGAATATAAATAGATTATAATAGAATTTAAATAGAATATAAATAGATTATAATAGAATTTAAATAGAATATAAATAGATTATAATAGAATATAATATAATATAAATAGAATAGAATATAAATATATAGAATATAAATAGATTATAATAGAATATAAATAGAATATAAATAGATTATAATAGAATATAATATAATATAAATAGAATAGAATAGAATATAAATAGAATACAATATAAAAATATAGAATTTAAATAGATTATAATAGAATATAATATAATATAAATAGAATAGAATAGAATAGAATATAAATAGAATAGAATATAAAAATATAGAATTTAAATAGATTATAATAGAATATAATATAATATAAATAGAATAGTATAGAATATAAATAGAATAAAAAATATAGAATTTAAATAGAATATAAATAGAATAGAACAGAATATAAATATATTAAAATAGAATAGAATATAATAGAATAGAATATAAATAGAATAGAATAGAATATAAATAGAATAGAATAGAATAGAATATAAATAATAAATAAAATAGAATATAAATATATAGAATATAAATAGATTATAATAGAATTTAAATAGAATATAAATAGATTATAATAGAATTTAAATAGAATATAAATAGAATAGTATAGAATATAAATAGAATAAAAAATATAGAATTTAAATAGAATATAAATAGAATAGAACAGAATATAAATATATTAAAATAGAATAGAATATAATAGAATAGAATATAAATAGAATAGAATAGAATATAAATAGAATAGAATAGAATAGAATATAAATAATAAATAAAATAGAATATAAATATATAGAATATAAATAGATTATAATAGAATTTAAATAGAATATAAATAGATTATAATAGAATTTAAATAGAATATAAATAGATTATAATAGAATATAATATAATATAAATAGAATAGAATATAAATATATAGAATATAAATAGATTATAATAGAATATAAATAGAATATAAATAGATTATAATAGAATATAATATAATATAAATAGAATAGAATAGAATATAAATAGAATACAATATAAAAATATAGAATTTAAATAGATTATAATAGAATATAATATAATATAAATAGAATAGAATAGAATAGAATATAAATAGAATAGAATATAAAAATATAGAATTTAAATAGATTATAATAGAATATAATATAATATAAATAGAATAGAATATAAATATATAGAATATAAATAGATTATAATAGAATATAAATAGAATATAAATAGATTATAATAGAATATAATATAATATAAATAGAATAGAATAGAATATAAATAGAATACAATATAAAAATATAGAATTTAAATAGATTATAATAGAATATAATATAATATAAATAGAATAGAATAGAATAGAATATAAATAGAATAGAATATAAAAATATAGAATTTAAATAGATTATAATAGAATATAATATAATATAAATAGAATAGTATAGAATATAAATAGAATAAAAAATATAGAATTTAAATAGAATATAAATAGAATAGAACAGAATATAAATATATTAAAATAGAATAGAATATAATAGAATAGAATATAAATAGAATAGAATAGAATATAAATAGAATAGAATAGAATAGAATATAAATAATAAATAAAATAGAATATAAATATATAGAATATAAATAGATTATAATAGAATTTAAATAGAATATAAATAGATTATAATAGAATTTAAATAGAATATAAATAGAATAGTATAGAATATAAATAGAATAAAAAATATAGAATTTAAATAGAATATAAATAGAATAGAACAGAATATAAACATATTAAAATAGAATAGAATATAATAGAATAGAATATAAATAGAATAGAATAGAATATAAATAGAATAGAATAGAATAGAATATAAATAATAAATAAAATAGAATATAAATATATAGAATATAAATAGATTATAATAGAATTTAAATAGAATATAAATAGATTATAATAGAATTTAAATAGTATATAAATAGATTATAATAGAATATAATATAATATAAATAGAATAGAATATAAATATATAGAATATAAATAGATTATAATAGAATATAAATAGAATATAAATAGATTATAATAGAATATAATATAATATAAATAGAATAGAATAGAATATAAATAGAATACAATATAAAAATATAGAATTTAAATAGATTATAATAGAATATAATATAATATAAATAGAATAGAATAGAATAGAATATAAATAGAATAGAATATAAAAATATAGAATTTAAATAGATTATAATAGAATATAATATAATATAAATAGAATAGTATAGAATATAAATAGAATAAAAAATATAGAATTTAAATAGAATATAAATAGAATAGAATATAAATAGAATAGAATATAAATAGAATAGAATATAAATAAATAGAATATAATAGAATATAAATAGATTATAATAGAATATAATATAATATAAATAGAATAGAATAGAATATAAATAGAATAGAATATAAAAATATAGAATTTAAATAGAATATAAATAGAATAGAATAGAATAGAATAGAATATAAATATATAGAATATAAATAGATTATAATATAAATAGAATAGAAATAGAATAGAATATAAATAGAATATAAATAAATATATAGAATATAATTTAAATAGATTATAATAGAATATAAATAGATTATAATAGAATATAAATATATTATAATAGAATAGAATAGAATATAAATATATAGAATATAAATAGATTATAATAGAATATAAATAGATTATAATAGAATATAATATAATATAAATAGAATAGAATAGAATATAAATAGAATAGAATATAAAAATATAGAATTTAAATAGATTATAATATAATATAATATAATATAAATAGAATAGAATAGAATATAAATAGAATAGAATATAAAAATATAGAATTTAAATAGAATATAAATAGAATAGAATATAAATAAATAGAATATAATATAATATAAATAGAATAGAATATAATAGAATATAAATAGAATAGAATAGAATATAAATAGAATAGAATAGAATATAAATATATAGAATATAAATAGAATATAAATAGATTATAATAGAATATAATATAAATAGAATAGAATAGAATATAAATAGAATAGAATATAAAAATATAGAATTTAAATAGAATATAAATAGAATAGAATAGAATAGAATAGAATAGAATAGAATAGAATATATAGAATATAAATAGAATATAAATAGATTATAATAGAATATAATATAATATAAATAGAATAGAATAGAATATAAATAGAATACAATATAAAAATATAGAATTTAAATAGATTATAATAGAATATAATATAATATAAATAGAATAGAATAGAATAGAATATAAATAGAATAGAATATAAAAATATAGAATTTAAATAGATTATAATAGAATATAATATAATATAAATAGAATAGTATAGAATATAAATAGAATAAAAAATATAGAATTTAAATAGAATATAAATAGAATAGAATATAAATAGAATAGAATATAAATAGAATAGAATATAAATAAATAGAATATAATAGAATATAAATAGATTATAATAGAATATAATATAATATAAATAGAATAGAATAGAATATAAATAGAATAGAATATAAAAATATAGAATTTAAATAGAATATAAATAGAATAGAATAGAATAGAATAGAATAGAATATAAATATATAGAATATAAATAGATTATAATATAAATAGAATAGAAATAGAATAGAATATAAATAGAATATAAATAAATATATAGAATATAATTTAAATAGATTATAATAGAATATAAATAGATTATAATAGAATATAAATATATTATAATAGAATAGAATAGAATATAAATATATAGAATATAAATAGATTATAATAGAATATAAATAGATTATAATAGAATATAATATAATATAAATAGAATAGAATAGAATATAAATAGAATAGAATATAAAAATATAGAATTTAAATAGATTATAATATAATATAATATAATATAAATAGAATAGAATAGAATATAAATAGAATAGAATATAAAAATATAGAATTTAAATAGAATATAAATAGAATAGAATATAAATAAATAGAATATAATATAATATAAATAGAATAGAATATAATAGAATATAAATAGAATAGAATAGAATATAAATAGAATAGAATAGAATATAAATATATAGAATATAAATAGAATATAAATAGATTATAATAGAATATAATATAAATAGAATAGAATAGAATATAAATAGAATAGAATATAAAAATATAGAATTTAAATAGAATATAAATAGAATAGAATAGAATAGAATAGAATAGAATAGAATAGAATAGAATATATAGAATATAAATAGAATATAAATAGATTATAATATAAATAGAATAGAATAGAATATAATAGAATATAAATAAATATATAGAATATAATTTAAATAGATTATAATAGAATATAAATATATTATAATAGAATAGAATAGAATAGAATAGAAATATATAGAATATAAATAGAATATAAATAGATTATAATAGTATATAAATAGATTATAATAGAATATAATATAAATAGAATAGAATATAAATAGAATAGAATATAATTATTAAAATATTTTCCTGTTTTTATTAAATCATATTCTCTAATCTCTATCTTAAATTATAGTGCGAAAAATATTTTATTTTAAGATTTTTTCGGATTTCGGAATAAATTAAAAATAATTATTTAATCTAAAATCAAAAATTTTCTATTTTTCTATAGTTCCCTTCGATTGAACAGTTCGAGTTGTCTTTTGGCATTGACTTCTTTCTATGAAATTGTTCATACTTTTGGCCATTTTCTATTTTTATGGGTGGCCATTTTCGGCATTATTTTATTCCGTATTTTATTTGTTTCAAATTCCTTCGGATTCCATTTGTCGCCAATATGGCCAGCATTTGTACAATTTCCTTGACCGGATTGGATCGTTTAATTCAATTAGCATTTTATAATTCAAATAGGTAAAAATAATTATATTAATATTTAATTAAATTAATCTAATTTTTCGTACATTTTCAGTAACCAAAGTCATCCCGTTTATCTTTTGGCATTTCTATTCGTCAGTTTGGATGCCGGTGCCATCAATGGCATTAGATATTATGAATATTCCCTGGAAATTCCCTTTTGGCCACAGACTGGCCATATTGGAGATATTTTGCCAGGCAAATATGCCCAATGGCATTTAATATATATGTTGGGACTAAATGGCATTGGCATTCTCCTCTATGTGGGAATTTGGGTGATGCTTCGAATGAAAACAGGTTAATAGCAATTATTTATGTTTTATTCCTATAATTCCTTGACCGTTTTTTTTTAAATAATTTTAGGAAAATTAAATGGAATTTAAATTATAAAAAATTTAATAATTGAAAAAAGTAAAAGATTAAAGGAATATTAAAAGATTATATTTGAATATTCAAAAATAATTCAGCATTTAATTGTGAAAAAGTGGCCCTAGAGGAATCAGTTGACCCATTTTATTTTATTTTATTTTAAAATATTCGCAGCTTCCCAATCAATTCATTCACATTTACTCAAATCCTTGGCCATAATTGTTTGCATAAATATTGGCGGTTATTTGGCCAATTCGGCAATTCGAATGTTCATCTTGCCTTTATTTTCGTTTGATCAAAGACAAACTTGGATTGCTAGCACATATTTGGGCATTTTGTTGAATTTATATGTCACATTGAATGCCGTCGTCCTCAACATTTGCAGCAGTGAATATCGAAAATATTTTCAAATTGAATTCAATAAAATTTTTCGTCGGAATCAAATTCAAAGTGGTTTGTCTGGGGAATTTGTTTATGTATAATTCTTCAAATTATTTGCTAAATTAAATATATGGCCTTAAAAGATACCTTTATTATTCTATAAAATTTCAAATGCCTGTAAAAATAAATAATTTTTCACATATTCAATATCTTTTTTTATTTTTAACCGAATTAATATTAATATATTATTTTTCTTAAATTTTTTTAGCATTTTTGCCTTTCACAATGCATGTCAATGCCAATTTTAATCAACAAATTCGTCAACCAATTGCTGAGGAAAACTCATAATCCAATAAAAATGGTCAAAATTGCCCCCACATCTGCCCTTGTCCTTCGCCAAAATGAATAAAAATAATCGCATTAGTCATTATTAATAATTTATGAATGAATAAATTTAATATTATCAAAATTGATATCCAATAAAATTGTTTGATATTTGAATGGAATTTGGTGAATGGAAATGAATCGAATATTGAACGCATTTGACAACTTGGGATTGAGAATTCGAATTTTGCCGGGGCCATTTGAATATTTTTGACAATTCTTGTCGAGTCACATTTCGATAAAGTTTGCTGAAAATTCGATGAAAATTATTGGCAAACAATTTATTATTAAATTTTTAATTTAGAATATAAATATTTAATAATAGAATTTTAATTTAGAATCCGAATAAAAATGTATTTGATACATTCTTTTATAAATTATTTATTTTTGTTTTCGGCAGCCGGATATCGGATTTATATTGTAATAAAAATTTCGAGATCATAATAACATAAGATTAATAAATAATAATAATTTTAAAATAAATTTATTCTCTCATTAAATTATTCCTTAAGGCGGAGAAGATTTTTGTACCGTATATATTACAGTATTCTCTCTTTTCTTTTTTCATTTTCTCGTTTATAGCTGGAGGCATATTTCTACTCTACTCTCTATTAAAATTTCTAATATTAATTTACTCATTTTTAATGGAATAGGCAATTTGACTAGATGCAAAATTACTAATCCTTATTAATTATAATAAAAAAAATTATTAATGATTTAACCTGCAAATGTAGAGCACAACAATATTAATTGAACCATTCAGTGAGATTAACAAATTTGGTAAACTCATCGAAATATAGGCCACAGGGATTGGATAGGGAAAAATTATGCGAATGGCATTTTTGGCAACCCAAGCCAAAACCCAACAAAAGAGGATGATTAACACAAGAATGGCCAATGATTTTTGAATGCCATTTTGATGTTGTTGACACATCGTTTGGCTGATTTTGCCAAATTTGAATTTGGCCCAAATGAGGCAATAGCAAAGAATTGAGGGAATGGCAAATGAAATGCACGAATATTGGATTGGCTCTTGGCTGGTTGTCCAGGCATCCGTCAATTGGCATTTGAACATTCTTGGCAAAAAAATAAATATATTTTGAATATTCATTAAATTTCATACGGCTCATCCATCGAAATGGTAAATAATGAGCTGATAAATATTAATAATACAATGCCAATCAATGTAGATATTCCACTTAAAATAGCCACATATTTCCATGTATTCAGCCTGAGATGATGCCTAATAAACCAATTTGAAATATTTTGGCCTTAAGAATGGGTTTTTCCAAACCAAACAGGGAAGAATGTGGCCAAAAGACGATCGACGGCAATGATGAAAATCATCACAAAACTGGCATTGAATGCCACATTGGGCACTGACATCAGCCAAAAACAAAGTCCAAATGTCACATTCCATCCGAATGGAGTCAATGCCAATGTGATGAATGTGGATGAGGCGATTAGAATATCATAGAAAGCATTCACGGCCATCAAACGGCAACAGGGCGATGATAATTCACTATGAATAATGGGGAGGAGAAAATGTATAATAAAATTAATTTAGGGAAAAGCTTTTATAATTGCATATTTATATAAATTTAAAAGGCAAAATATTATTTCAATAAATTTTTACTATATGCCTAAATTTTCGGACCATATTTATGAATTCACTTTTTATATTTCCGAGTAATGTGAATGAGGAATCCATTGGAGAGAATGCCTAAAATGCCGACAAAAAGGCGGATGATGGCAGTCACATAGAGGAATATTTGTTGATCGGTCGGAAATTTGTAGTTTTGCGATGGCTAAATTTAAATTGTCAAAATTATTATGCTTTGGTGGGTTTACAAAAATTTCGGTGCCATTCGGTCCCCACAATGCTTGAAATTGGATGTCATTATTTGTCGACATTTTTTACTATCAAAATCAGAATAAAATGGGGATGGCAAATTTTTATGGTTATGTTCCAATAATTATTAACTTATTTATAATAATAATGGAGAAGAGCATTATTATAATTGTTTGTTAATACAATAACAAAAATGAAAATAATAAAATAACGCAATATGGACAGAAAATTGTTAGTTGGTCATTTCATTTCCAAAATGAATTATTTCTTCAAATTAATAAGGAATATTATTCACTTTCCACTGATTCTGATGAATTTTAGCATCGGTGGGCGCAAAATTTTTCAACCATTAATTATTGTCAAAAAAAACATGTTGACTGACCTTTTAAAATTAAATATTTTTATGATTAAAGCAGATGACAAGAAGAAAAATGGCAGGTGAATGGCCAATCTTTAAAAATGCACTTGTAAATTTTATTGAATTTAATACGTCACATTTTGCAAGAATTAAATAAAATAAAAAAACATAATTTTTAACCATTTTTTTCGGTAATCAAGAGCGTAGGGTGATTAAGTATATCTCGCCCAGGAAAATTCACTTATTTATAAAAATCACCAATAATAAAATATTAC